>CM065817.1:13929774-14611092 GCA_033398695.1 Orobanche coerulescens
TCATTTTGTATTACCCAAGCAGATGCTCGTGGATGTTGTATTTTACTCTTGGCCATGTAGGCCCATCGTTGTCGTTGAAATTCCTTATCGGAATATTGTGTCGGATATCATGGTAGGGACTATGATTTTCCCTTGTTGTTTAATTTAATGTATTTTAGTCATGTTCGCCTGGTGGATCTCCTGGCGTGGGGTCCACGACACTGTAATAACCCAATAGGATTTGGGGGTGTTACATCGAAGATCTCCCGTGGTACTAGCATGCGACTCCTAAACAAAGTCTCAACATAACACCGATACACACCAATATCGCAATTAGCAATTTAACCAAATCTCAAGGAAGAGTTCACGTCCGTGACCACGGCCACGATTCTTCCTACTTTCAGCCAACATTCTGAAGGGCACACACGTGCATAAGTATAATCCAAATCGCACATTCTCGAAGTGACCAATTCCCAAGAATACCAAGTTATAAACGAAACGATTAAGAAAAATACAAGAAGAGTGAGAGGACTTACAAGTACCGGTCGCACTGTGATGATGGCAGAGTAGTGATACTGTGGGCAAATGACGACCCAAAAGACCGACAGCCTAGGTATCCATAAACCTAAGCTCTGATACCATATTCTGTAACATCCCCAAGTTATTCAGGGTATATTACAGCGCCGTAAGCCCCGCTGTGGGACCCACAAGGCTAAACATACGCGGAACTATGAAACTTGACCGAGAAGGTCTACATACAATGGAATGCAGGACAATACAAATGGTATTAAAAACCATAACCAATGAAACCATATACATCACCACACAAATCAATAGCTGTCGAATAGCTAGTGCAAGTATAACAAGTATGAAACACAATACTCCTCGACAATAAAGTAAAAGTAGCCGTCAATTCATCAATTCAAGACTAGTATTCCGGAATAACTAAATCTCATAGCATCACATCAAGACGTATATGAATGCCGTGGAAACGGTTCGTTCATATCATCCGTCATCAATACATATATGAATACCGTGGAAACGCACTGCAGGCTACGGAACCTCGTAGGACCTGGCCCGTCCCGGAGTGGTTAATTCATATTATCCATGGAATCGCACCAGAGGCTACGAAACCCTCAGAGGACCCGTCGGCCCATCCCGGAGTGGATATAAATAATCATGCCATTAATATTTCATACTTTCAAAGTCGAGAACGCACATTCATAAATATATACTTGCCTTGAATAGTCGACGACGCAACGAACGGAAAGGAAAGTCACCGACGAATGCTAGGAACCATCGAAACCGAACCTAACGATTCGAAGAATACAATCACAACCAATTCTAAACGAATACGTAATTAGAATACACCCGGAAACCCACCTACGATTCATGTATATTCGTATAAAAACGACAACGAGGGCGGACCACAACCAAACCCTCTCTATTCCGTAAAAATCACGAAATATACGATGAATCCATAGGGAAACTAAGAATACCAACAAGATTAATCATATTCATCATGAATTAATCAACAAAACGGAATGAATCGGACGAAAACGCGAAAACCCCCAAATTCCCGAAATTAGGGTTCTAAGGAAGATTACCTTGATTCGCTGGATCAAAGGATGATAACGGATGATTGATTGATGATATAAACTAAAGAACTTCATGGATTTGTTGTTAAACAACATGGCTTCAAGCTTCCCACGACCACCTCCGCGGAAGAGAAAGGAAAGGTTGAGAAAAATGGCCAAAAACCTGTGTGCAGGGCCATAAATAATAGCCGCACAGCCGCGGCCTGCCGAGTGTGCCGCACAGCCCAAAATGGCTCCCGGTGGTCGGCAGCAGGTGCCGCGGCCGGCCGGCGTGCAGCCGCGCACCCGCATCGGTTTGGGCCGAAAAATGCCACAGAGTGTGCCGCGCTCGCCAAAGATGTGCCGCGCCCACGGTGCGGCCTCGCCGCCGAGCCGCCGAGCACCGCCGGCCGTGACTCGCCCGTAAGATGCCGAGCACTACTGCCGTGACTCGCCATGTCGGCCCGGGGCCTGTTGCCCGGCCATGACTCGGCCGGGGCCAACTCCGACGGCCCGAACGACCCCGAAACCCGAACCTGAATATGAATCGATGATACGGTTACGACGTACTCGCAAAGACGAATCTAAGAGCTAAGAGAACACACAATTCCGACCACCCGAAGGCTCGGAATTCAACAACGGAAGTAATTACCCAAAACTTTGGGAAATTACGAAAATGGCCCAAAACGTTCGAAAATCACGATACGCGATCGAAACACCAAACCAAAGCTCGCAACATGAATAATAAAATTAAATGAACTTACGAGAAACTCGAAACAACAGTTTCGGACGAGATTCGCAAGAATCGAACTCAAGTGCGGAAAAGTCGCTAAAAAGCTCGGAACTCATCAAAACGATACCGAAACGAACTCGGATGAGAAAAAGTGCAGAATTAATCATTCTCGAAATGACGAAACGGTCATTTGCGAGTCGTCAAAACGGACCTCCACCGGAAAAATAAAAATTACTGGAAATCGAAATTGCGGATATTACATTCTACCCTCCTTAAAAGAAGTTTCGTCCCGAAACTTAAAACAACTAGGGAGAATAAACATCCCGCCAGGAAAACTCAACGAGATACACAAGAACCGAAAACTTACGCCCAACAGCGAAACGTTACAAGCAACACAACAATACGTTACCCGAAGATAACCCAAGCCAACGCTGAAGTAAATACGAATCACAATGTCTGAAGGCTCCAATAGAAATACCAATACATCGCAATGGCTTGGAAGCCCCTCAACCGAAGTCAGATATCACGATGGCTCAAAGCCGAATGCCCCAAAGTCAGAATCATCACAATACAGATCTCAAAGAAGCAAACCTGACTGTCGGACATACCCCTCGGCGTATGAACAACCAGTCGCAAATCGTCGGGCATATCCAATACAACATGGACTACGAACGACCAAACAATAAGGCTCAAGAGGGAACATCATAGTACGCCCGATCCGGAAATGTGTCCGTGCACATGTCCACCCCGTATACGGAATCCAGAATATACGTGTGACAATGTACCTAATTAGCCTCACAAACTACGTCTCGTGTGCACGGTCCAATGCGGAAACATCCACGCATGACCATCGTGTGTCCGGCTAAAAATCCTACACATAACCAATATGCACGCAGATATGATATCCAGATATGCCACGATACAATATGACCACAAAACTCAAAGGATAACATACCCAATACGAATCACGCGACTCACCAAGTGAACGATGACGCACGAATAATGAAAGATCGACACGACCAACAATATCCAACATAACCATCCTGGGATCAAAATCCCTAAGGACCGATTAACACGAGCAATAATCACAACACAACAATTCGGGAAATCCTCAACCCTCAACGATCACAAAATTACCGAGTTCACAAGAATAATAGTGTGCTGCCTTGAGTCGGCCAACACGGCAACAATAATTCAACGGATGGGAACTATCCTCGACAGTCCCAATTCAATACCTCGATTACCTTCAGGACGGTCAATCGATAACAATTATACGATAGAATAGATGTCCCGGCGCCTTAAACCGACCACCGAAACGGAGATGATAAAAGGATATATCAAACGCCTTCAATTGGCTAACGCAACATCATAGCAACAGTTCCAATTCGATAATAAAGATTCAACGATGCCTCAGAACGACATTAATCGTGAACAATAATAATCGATACATCGATACCGTGAACCGCCTATCGCCAACATCAATATCAAAAAGAATCTCAATGCCTTAAACCAGCCGTTAACGAATAATAATAATATTTAGCATAATTGTCGAAGGGTATTGCATCAAACAATTCCCGAATATCAACATAATTATAAAGAGGCCAAGTCTCGATATGATACACGCATTCGTACACCTACATGATAACATTAATCTCGTTGACCCGTACAAGTATAAAACTTGTCTCGACATCAATGCCACGAACTGTTACCAATTCAGTTGCTTTCGTCTACGGGTTCCTCAGTCCCGACCAAGCTAATCTACGAACTCTTCAACCTCAACCGCAACCTAACAGTCATAATCCATGATCAAACATCATATCTTATTGTAAAACGAAGGCTTAATAATCAACAGGTTCGATGACGATCAATATCAATACAACTAGGCCACAAACTCATCAGTTCCACAATATCTCGATTAAGCACAGTCCGAACTGTCCAACTCAGACCCTCACGAATCCATGTCCACAATACGAGCCGAAATCCGATGATCATATCAGCAACCAATTCGGACCAATAATAAGGGTCTAAATGTTATCGGTTCCAAACTCAATTCTTAAATACGAATTGACAAGGTTCCCTTCTCATAAATCCGTAGTTAAAATTTTCCGATGATCATCGTTAATTCGAACCATCCAATTAGTTCAACATTATAGATAATCATATTCTAAGGTTATCAAACAATCCAATCATTCGACTTGAATATTTGCTCCATACGTATGGGCTTCCAAATTCATAGATGAATAATAGTCTCATCAACTCATAACCACATTCGTATTCCTATATGAATATTATTTCAAACACATAGTTTATCTCTAGATATGAATATTCCATATTCATTTTCGAAACATCAACACTTCTTAAAAATTTTCATCACCTCCTATAATTCAAGAGTTCTTCAAGAACATGAAATATCCGAAATCACGTCGTAACAACATATCCGAGGTATATATCTCCATGTTACCATTTTCCTCATCATGCCATTCATACAACCTCAAGAATCGCAACAAAACCCTTATCATCATATGAAGAAGATCTCAATAATCATATCAACATCCGAAATCTCTTATTACAATTCCAATAAATCTCGTATAACATTATCACATGATACCATAATTGTAACACCCTGCATCCTCCCGAATATTACACGCCGCAAACCCTTCTCACAAGGATTTACTGTGCTAAGCACAATTTTCCGCGTCATTTCAAAAATGCCAAAAAGACCGATGACGGTAATATTTTTCAAATACTAAAAAAAATCAATTTCCAAATACCGTCAAAACGATCAAGGCCAATATGCCAAAAACTCAGTTTAGGGAATCGGTTTTACAAAATAAAATTCAGTTGGCAAAATACCAAAAGCCATTTCAAAATACTCACGCAGTGGATAAAAGTACAGTCCAATTTATACATTCACATTGAAATAAGACGAACATCAAAATAAACGATTCCCAACATACTCCCTCCCAAGTAGTAATCCTTAAAAAAAAGACGAACCACGAAGAAGAATAATTGAACTCCATTTCAAGAATCATCAAAAACTTCAAGAACAATACTTAAATCCAAGCTCTCTAATCTTAATCTTGTTTAAGAGAATCATCTCTCAATGTTTAGGAACTTCAGGTACTTCCCAAGGCTCTCTCTATTGACTGAAGGAAGGAGAATGGACAAAATGCCTCTCAGCACTCGTCTATCCTCTCTATAAAACACATCACTAGCGCGCGCTAGACCTTATATTTAGCGTGCGCTATAGAACTAGTGTGCGCTATCTTCCTTGATAGCGTGCGCTATCGGGAAGCCCAGAAGCTACTGCATTGCTTCGAAATTCATCTAACGTACATAATGCCCATGCATTAACGTACGCAAAAAGGCGTTGACTTGCTACAGTGAAATGCTCAGTAGCGTGCGCTATTCCTCGACCTTAGCGCGCGCTAATCGTCGTTGACCCGACAACCTGTACCTTCCCAGAAGATGCTCGGGTCCTACACGCCGAAAGCAACCAATAAAGCCAGGATTCCCTGTTGACGATCTGCAATTAGCGTGCGTTAATCGCCGATAATAAACAGTCTGGGCCTACCTGTTGACACGCTTTTAGTGTAACTATCGCAAGTGCACGATATCGTATCAAGTAGTAAAGTGGACTTTTTGAGTCCGGTTTATCGATCCCACAAGGAAGTTTTGTTATAATTTGAATTATACACTATTAGTCTATTTTTATAGATACTTAAGATGAGTGAAACACACAACAAAAAATTTTGTTTAATAATTGCAAAGAAATTGCAATAATAGTTCTAATATTATAAGGAAATAAAAAGATAGCAATAATAATAGATTGATTATCGATAAAATGAAATAGTTGGGATTACAAACTTAGTTCGTCATTATTTATAAAAGATGTATTGGAGATCATAAGATGAATTTACTTATTATGTTGTGTAGATTCGATTTTCCTTAAAAAGACGGTTTCTCTTTCGAACTATAAAACGTCCCTTACATATTGAATCAATCCACTATATTTCTATGTTGATTGGCTTCAATACATAGCATTAGGATTTATGAAAATAACTCAAAGAATCATCTAAGGACTAGGGGTATATTTCTATCCCCTAGAACAACTTAAAGTGAAGATCATTTGATCTAATCAAACATATTTTCTTTCGAAACATATGAAGACCATAAATATCTTCATTAATTGGCCAAATAAATAAAGTTTGTTAAAACAATGAAAATCACACACAATAATAAGTAATTCACAATAGATCTTTTATACAAACATAAATAACATGACTAACCTTGTTTATAATCCCAACTAAAGATTACTTAGCCCATGAAGGGTTTATTACACATATTACAAGCTTTGGTGGTCATGTTAGTTGAATCAAGAGAAAGAATTGATCCTAACTCCCTTAGTAGATAAAGGAGATAGAAACAATAAACTCTCTGAACAACATATGTTATACCACACTTACAAAGATCACTCAAGAACACAAGTGTGTTCTTCACACAAAAAGAAAAGTTTACAAGAAAATGGAAAATTATAAGATGAATGATGAATGATGAAGGATCTAAGGGGTCTATTTATACACCTAAAGTCATCTAATAGCTCCAAAACTCCAGCATTATTACATTAGATCGGATCAATGTCAGCCATCCCCTCAATAATACACAAAATATATAAATAATTAGACAAATCATGGTAATCACAAGAGTTACGGCCATAACATTCAGGAGTTACACAGAATTAGGTGACTTACTGGCCGTAACCCCGAATGTTACGGCCGTAACTCGGCTTCGTAAATTTACTCATTTGAAGCTTGGATAGTTACGTTTTGCCCGTAATTTCTCGACTTTGCGTTTTGCCCTGCATCTTCTTCTGATGATAACTTTTGATATATAACTCGATTTTGAATCCTAAAGACCGCCGAATTGCCTCGAAAGCCCTACAACATGAATATATCAAAATTCAATAAAGAGAATATTTATTAAACATGTTGTTTCTTGAGTAATTCAGTTATTTAATCCGATCATCATCCGATAAAAATAAAATTATTGAAACTAATAAATTAAAAGCAAAAAACGAGTAGACTAGCTCAATTAAGGGTGAATTTTATCGATACAAACCATGGATAAGTGTACAAAACTGACACTTATCACCTGTCGGCCACTTTCCGGACCTTATCCAGAATACCTTACGTACGTTAGGGGTCCTCCTTAGCGTACGTAACTCAAACCTCTTAGCGTGCGCTAAGTATACACCGTGGCGTACGTTAAGTATATATCTCAGCGCGCGCTAGGCATACCCTGTAGCGTGCACTAACGTGGATATACTTATCCATTTTCCGCTATTCTCGACCAACATCTCGACATACCAAACGATCATACGGCACAATGAATACATAAACGCATTCAATAACATTGTCATACGTTCACATCATCCTCAAGAACAATTATCCATCAACGACATCCAACATATAAACGAAAAAAATATATCCGAAAAATCGGGGTATCTACCCCCCTTAAAAACAAGTTTCGTCCTCGAAACTTGCAATCACTCGCACAAACAACATTTCAACGGGAATTCAAATTTACCAAGAATTATCGAATAATCCGAACAACATACTTACAAGTCTGTGAAGTCGAAGATCTCCCGTGGTACTAGCATGCAACTCCTAAACAAAGTCTCAACATAACACCGATACACACCAATATCGCAATTAGCAATTTAACCAAATCTCAAGGAAGAGTTCACGTCTGTGACCACGGCCACGATTCTTCCTACTTTCAGCCAACATTCTGAAGGGCACACACGTGCATAAGTATAATCCAAATCGCACATTCTCGAAGTGACCAATTCCCAAGAATACCAAGTTATAAACGAAATGAATAAGAAAAATAAAAGAAGAGTGAGAGGACTTACAAGTACCGGTCGCACTGTGATGATGGCAGAGTAGTGATACTGTGGGCAAATGTCGACTCAATCGACCCAAAAGACCGACAGACTAGGTATCCATAAACCTAAGCTCTGATACCATATTCTGTAACACCCCCAAGTTATTCGGGGTATATTACAGCGCCGTGAGTCCCGCCATGGGACCCACAAGACTAAACATACGCGGAACTATGAAACTTGACCGAGAAGGTCTACATACAATGGAATGAAGGACAATACAAATGGTATTAAAAACCATAACCAATGAAACCATATACATCACCACACAAATCAATACCTCGGCAACACAGGACGGAACATCAAGGAAACTGAAAATACAATACTCGAGTATTAAAAATCCATTCCAGTACAACAACACTGAATGGAGGAATCCAAAAAGATAACCGGAGACAAGACACAGTATCACACTTGCCCATCATCTTCATGCCGACCCGATACCCGCCTGTCCGTTCTCCTGGAACCGGAAATACATAAAAAGTATTTCCCCCATAAAGGGGTTAGCCGTCGAATAGCTAGTGCAAGTATAACAAGTATGAAACACAATACTCCTCGACAATAAAGTAAAAGTAGCCGTCAATTCATCAATTCAAGACTAGTATTCCGGAATAACTAAATCTCATAGCATCACATCAAGACGTATATGAATGCCGTGGAAACGGTTCGTTTATATCATCCATCATCAATACATATATGAATACCGTGGAACCACACCAGAGGCTGCGGAACCCTCAGAGGACCCGTCGGCCCGTCCCAGAGTGGTTAATTCATATTATCCATGGAATCGCACCAGAGGCTACGAAACCCTCAGAGGACCCGTCGGCCCATCCCGGAGTGGATATAAATAATCATGCCATTAATATTTCATACTTTCAAAGTCGAGAACGCACATTCATAAATATATACTTGCCTTGAATAGTCGACGACGCAACGAACGGAAAGGAAAGTCACCGACGAATGCTAGGAACCATCGAAACCGAACCTAACGATTCGAAGAATACAATCACAACCAATTCTAAACGAATACGGAATTGGAATACACCCGGAAACCCACCTACGATTCATGTATATTCGTATAAAAATGACAACGAGGGCGGACCACAACCAAACTCTCTCGATTCCGTAAAAATCACGAAATATACCATGAATCCATAGGGAAACTAAGAATACCAACAATATTAATCATATTCATCATGAATTAATCAACAAAACGGAATGAATCGGACGAAAACGCGAAAACCCCCAAATTCCCGAAATTAGGGTTCTAAGGAAGATTACCTTGATTCGCTGGATCAAAGGATGATAACGGATGATTGATTGATTATATAACCTAAACAACTTCATGGATTTGTTGTTAAACAACATGGCTTCAAGCTTCCCACGACCACCTCCGCGGAAGAGAAAGGAAAGGTTGAGAAAAATGGCCAAAAACCTGTGTGCAGGGCCATAAATAGGCTGCACAGTGCCGCGCCTGGGCCGAGTGTGCCGCGCATGTGCCCAAAAATGGCTCCCGGTGGTCGGCAGGTGTGCCGCTGCCGGCCGGGCGCAGCCGCGGCACCCGCATGATCGGTTTGGCCGAAAATGCCACAGAGTGTGCCGCGGCCTCGCCAAAGATTTGCCGCGCCCACGGCGGCCTCGCCGCCGTAAGCCGCCGAGCACCGCCGGCCGTGACTCGCCGAAGCTTCCGAGCACTACCGGTCGTGACTCGGCCAAGTCGGCCTGGGCCTGTGTTGCCCGGCCTTGACTCGGCCGGCCAACTCCGACGGCCCGAACGACCCCGAAACCCGAACTCGAATACGAATCGATGATACAGCCATTTGACGTATCGCAAAGAAGAATCTAAGATCTAAGAGAACACACACCCGACCACCCGAAGGCTCGAATTCAACAACTAAGTAATTACCCAAAACTTTGGGAAACTACGAAAATGGCCCAAAACGTCCAAAATCACGATACGCGATCGAAACACCAAACCAAAGCTCGCAACTTGAATAATAACATTAAATGAACTTACGAGAAACTCAAACAACAGCTGCATTTGAGCGAGATTCGCAAGAATCGAACACAAGTGCGGAAAAGTCGCTAAAAAGCTCGGAACTCATAAAAACAATACAGAAACTAACTCGGATGACAAAAATTTCATAATTAATCATTCTCTAAATTACTAAAATGTCATTAGCGAGTCGTCAAATGGACCTCCGCCGAAAAATAAAAATTACCGGAATCGAAATTGCGGATATTACATTCTACCTCCTAAAAGAAGTTTCGTCCCGAAACTTAAAACAACTAGGGAGAAGAAACATCCCGCCAGAAAACTCAACGAGATACACAAGAACCGAAAACTTACGCCCAACAAATAAACGTTACAAGCAACACAACAATACGTTACCCGAAGATAATCCAAGCCAACGTCAAGTAAATACGAATCACAATGTCCAAGGCTCCAATAGAAATACCAATACATCGCAATGGCTTGGAAGCCCCTCAACCGAAGCCGTATATCAAGATGGCTCAAAGCCGAATGCCCCAAAGTCAGAATCATCACAATACAGATCTCAAAGAAGCAAACTCGATCATCGGACATACCCCTCGGCGTATGAACAACCAGTCGCAAATCGTCGGACATATACAATACAACATGGACTATGAACGACCAAACAATAAGGCTCAAGAGGGAACATCACAGTACGCCCGATCCGGAAATGTGTCCGTGCACATGTCCACCCCGTATACGGAATCCAGAATATACGTGTGACAATGTACCTAATTAGCCTCACGAACTACGTCTCGTGTGCACGGTCCAATGCGGAAACATCCACGCATGACCATTGTGTGCCCGGCTAAAAATCCTACTCATAACCAATCAGCACGCAGATATGATTTCCAGATATGCCACGATACAACATGACTGCGAAACTCAAAGGATAACATATCCAATACGAATCACGCGACTCACCAAGTGAACGATGACGCACGAATAATGAAAGATCGACACGACCAACAATATCCAACATAACCATCCTGGGATCAAAATCCCTAAGGACCGATTAACACGAGCAATAATCACAACACAACAATTCGGGAAATCCTCAACCCTCAACGATCACAAAATTACCGAGTTCACAAGAATAATAGTGTGCTGCCTTGAGTCGGCCAACACGACAACAATAATTCAATGGATGGGAACTATCCTCGACAGTCCCAATTCAATACCTCGATTACCTTCAGGACGGTCAATCGATAACAATTATACGATAGAATAGATGTCCCGGCGCCTTAAACCGACCACCGAAACGGAGATGATAAAACGATATATCAAACGCCTTCAATTGGCTAACGCAACATCATAGCAACAGTTCCAATTCGATAATAAAGATTCAACGATGCCTCAGAACGACATTAATCGTGAACAATAATAATCGATACATCGATACCGCGAACCGCCTATCGCCAACATCAATATCAAAAAGAATCTCAATGCCTTAAACCAGCCGTTAACGAATAATAATAATATTTAGCATAATTGTCGAAGGGTATTGCATCAAACAATTCCCGAATATCAACATAATTATAAAGAGGCCAAGTCTCGATATGATACACGCATTCGTACACCTACATGATAACATTAATCTCGTTGACCCGTACAAGTATAAAACTTGTCTCGACATCAATGCCACAAACTGTTACCAATTCAGTTGCTTTCGTCTACGGGTTCCTCAGTCCCGACCAAGCTAATCTACGAACTCTTCAACCTCAACCGCAACCCAACAGTCATAATCCATGATCAAACATCATATCTTATTGTAAAACGAAGGCTTAATAATCAACAGGTTCGATGACGATCAATATCAATACAACTAGGCCACAAACTCATTAGTTCCACAATATCTCGATTAAGCACAGTCCGAACTGTCCAACTCAGACCCTCACGAATCCATGTCCATAATACGAGCCGAAATCCGATGATCATATCAGCAACCAATTCGGACCAATAATAAGGGTCTAAATGTTATCGGTTCCAAACTCAATTCTTAAATACGAATTGACAAGGTTCCCTTCTCATAAATCCGTAGTTAAAATTTTCCGATGATCATCGTTAATTCGAACCATCCAATTAGTTCAACATTATAGATAATCATATTCTAAGGTTATCAAACAATCCAATCATTCGACTTGAATATTTGCTCCATACGTATGGGCTTCCAAATTCATAGATGAATAATAGTCTCATCAACTCATAACCACATTCGTATTCCTATATGAATATTATTTCAAACACATAGTTTATCTCTAGATATGAATATTCCATATTCATTTTCGAAACATCAACACTTCTTAAAAATTTTCATCACCTCGTATAATTCAAGAGTTCTTCAAGAACATGAAATATCCGAAATCACGTTCAGAACAATATATCCGAGGTATATATCTCCATGTTACCATTTTCCTCATCATGCCATTCATACAACCTCAAGAATCATATGAAGAAGATCTCAATAATCATATCAACATCCGAAATCTCTTATTAAAATTCCAATAAATCTCGTATAACATTATCACATGATACCATAATTGTAACACCCCAGATCCTCATGGGAATATTACACGCCGCAAACCCTTCTCACAAGGATTTACCAGGCTAAGCACAATTTTCCGCGTCATTTCAAAAATGCCAAAAAGACCGATGACGGTAATATTTTTCAAATACTAAAAAAAAATAAATTTCCAAATACCGTCAAAACGATCAAGGCCAATATGCCAAAAACTCAGTTTAGGGAATCGGTTTTACAAAATAAAATTCAGTTGGAAAAATACCAAAAGCCATTTCAAAATACTCACGCAGCGGATAAAAGTACAGTCCAATTTATACATTCACATTGAAATAAGACGAACATCAAAATACACGATTCCCAACATACTCCCTCCCAAGTAGTAATCCTTAAAAAAAAGACGAACCACGAAGAAGAATAATTGAACTCCATTTCAAGAATCATCAAAAACTTCAAGAACAATACTTAAATCCGAGCTCTCTAATCTTAATCTTGTTTAAGAGAATCATCTCTCAATGTTTAGGAACTTCAGGTACTTCCCAAGGCTCTCTCTATTGACTGAAGGAAGGAGAATGGACAAAATGCCTCTCAAAGACTCGTCTATCCTCTCTATAAAACACATCACTAGCGCGCGCTAGACCTTATATTTAGCGTGCGCTATAGAACTAGTGTGCGCTATCTTCCTTGATAGCGTGCGCTATCGGGAAGCCCAGAAGCTACTGCATTGCTTCGAAATTCATCTAACGTACGTAATGCCCATGCATTAACGTACGCAAATAGGCGTTGACTTGCTACAGTGAAATGCTCAGTAGCGTGCGCTATTCCTCGACCTTAGCGCGCGCTAATCGTCGTTGACCCGACAACCTGTACCTTCCCAGAAGATGCCCGGGTCCTATACGCCGAAAGCAACCAATAAAGCCAGGATTCCCTGTTGACGATCTGCAATTAGCGTGCGTTAATCGCCGATAATAAACAGTCTGGGCCTACCTGTCGGCCACTTTCCGGACCTTATCCAGAATACCTTACGTACGTTAATGTTGACTCAAAATGTATTTTGATGATTATTCCATTCAAAACATTTAATTGGATCAATTTCTGATCGATAGTATTTTGAAGGAGCTAAATAAAGCTAGCGCACGCTACTCATCTTCTAGTAGCGCACGCTATCGAGCAACGAATGTACAGTCCAGACAAGTCAGCTGCAGCCAAGTGAAGTCGCCTGATGGATAGCGCACGCAAGCCATTCAATGTTAGCGCATGCTAAGTAACTACAGTTAGCGCACGCTATACAGTAAATAATAACGCACGCTATCGTATTATTCCAGAGGACAGTGAAGTTTGGAAGGAAATCAGAAATGGATGTTGCGCACGCTACACATATCAGCTTACGTACGCTAAAATAAGGATATAGCGCACGTTATTGCTCAGCTCTTGCGCACGCTACCAATATCACGGTCAGTAGTCCAGTAGCTACTGGACTCAATTCGTTAAGGCCTTTACGTACGCTACACAAGGTAACGTACGTTAATGAAAGAAATCAGTAGCGCACGCTAAGGTATAGGCATTAGCGCACGCTAAAAGGAGTCAGCATATTACCGTTTGAATTTCTACCGTTGGAAGGCAAGAGTCAATGCAGATCCGGAAAATCTGGAAAAGTTGGATTTAATTAATGCTAGCGCACGCTATGCATACTTGCTAGCGCACGCTAATCTCAAATTTAGCCGTTGGATAAAGAGTCGTTGGAGAGAAAATCGGACATTGTCAAAGTCAAGATTGAAGACTTGTTGACCAGACGTTAATGCACGCTACCGATACATGACTAGCGCACGCTAGCCATGCTATTTTACCGTTACAACAGTCTTTGTGACCGTTCAGAGATTCCAAGTCAAAAATCGATAGCGCACGCTACAGGTCATTATTAGCGCACGCTAATAATATATTTTTTCAGCACTTGAAGGATGGTTCTCACCTATAAATACCCGAAGGACTTGGGTATCAAACACACAACTTCAAGCATTCAAGCATACAAGCATACAAGCAATCAAAGCATACTTGAGCTCAGTTTTATATCTTTTATTGCATTTCAAGTTGTGAGAAAAGAAAGATACAAGAGTGATTTTCATTGTAATATCAGTTATCATTTGTATTCTTTCATTTGATTGTAAGTGTTGCATCACTTACACTTGAGCATAGAAGAAACGAATCAAGAGTCACTAGTCCGGTGTTATTAGGATCTTTGATTCGGCATTGTTAGGATTATACTCCCATATTCGTATAGTGAGGATTATCTAGTTCCTATAGAACACTAGATAAACAAACATTTATATTGAGGGAGAGGTTGAGCTTGGACCGATAGAAGACAAGCGATTGTAACGGTTGTGAACTCGGACCGATAGAAGACGAGTCAAGATTGTGGTTTCTCTTAAGCCAATAGAAAAAGAAAGTCGGAGAGAGGACGTAGGCAAGTTGCCGAACCTCTATAAATTCTTGAGTCTTTAAATTCCGCACTATTTTCTATTTATCCGCAAGAAATTTCGGTATTCCGTATTACCACTATTCAACCCCCCTTCTAGTGGTGAATTTATCTCTTCAGTTGGTATCGGAGCGGGTCTCTTTTTAAAGGTTTAACCACCTAAGAGAAAAAGATCCGCAAATGGCACTTCTTGGCCAAATTGAAGGAAATGCTCTCAACCGTCCTCCTTTCTTCGACGGTTCCAATTTCATGACGTGGAAAAAGAAGATGGCGATCTTCGTTCAAGCCTACGATATTGAAATCTGGAATGTTATTGCTCTTGGTCCTAAACTTGCTAAGAAAGAGGATGGATCGTTGAAAAAGATCGAAGAATTCAACGACGAGGATTGGAGAAACACGCACGTCAACTCACGAGCTACTCAACTTCTCTATTGCGCTCTTAATCCCGAAGAACTCAATCGGATATCGTCCTATGAAAGTGCAAAAGAAATTTGGGAAATTCTCGAAGTCACTCATGAGGGAACCACCCAAGTCAAGGATACCAAAATCAACATGTTACTCCACGACTACGAATTATTTTCCATGAAAGACGAGGAAACGATTACAAATATGTTGGATCGATTTTCGGCTATAACAAATGGCCTTGCATCTTTTGGAAATCCTATATCGAGCAGCGACAAAGCTAAGAAAATTCTTCGATCGTTGCCACGAGAATGGGATGCCACGGTCACCGCGATCATGGAGTCCAAAGATCTCAACAAGCTCGAATTTAGTGCCCTCATCGGGTCACTCATCAATTATGAGATCGTTCTCAAGTCTAGAGGCACAAAACCAAAGCCTCGGGAAAGAGTAGTCGCACTCAATGTTGATAGCGACGTTGAGGAAGATGTTCCCGAAGATGAAGACGACGAGGAACTCGCTCTCTATGCCAAAAATTTTAGAAGGTATAAAAACCTAATTCAAAAGAGGCGAAGTTTTCTTGGTCGGGATGGCAAACTGGAGCAAAAGAAGAGTGGCTATACTCCCATCAAGAAGTTCAACAATAATTGTCGGAAATGTGGTCAAGCCGGTCATTATGCCAAAGAATGCCGAGGATCCTCTTCAAAACCTCAAATGGAAAGATTCAAAAAGAAGGAGGTACTAATCGCTTCTTGGAGTGATGACGAGGAGGAGATTGAAAGATCTCTAGACGCAAATCTTGCATTCATGGCCCTCGACTCCGAAAGTAATATCGAGGTAAGCTCTAAACTCAATGATGACGAATATGACTCTTTTGATTTTTGTGATTCACAAGAAGTTCATCATGATGATGAGTTGTTGAGTGCGTTTGAATCATTAAATACGGAGTATGACGAGATGGTTAAATTAAACATATCTTTAAAGAGAAAAATAAAATCTCTAGAACTCAAAAATTCCTCTCTTCAAAACAAGGGCAAAACTATTGAGATCGACCATACATCATGTCTTGAAAAAGAAAATGTTTTGAAAATCGAGTTAACAAAAACTCAAAAGGAGCTAAAATATATTTTGAACAAATTTACTCTCGGAAACGAGAAATTCGAAAGGCTCCTATCTATTCAAAATCGCCTTGCTCAAACACGGTCTTGGTTTCGATCCTTTTAAACGGGAACAATCCCTTATCAACCTTGACAAAATAAAGAAAACCGAAACCGAGAACTCAAAAGATCCTTTCAAACGAGTTCACAATGTTAATGCTCATTCAAAGTTAAGAACTATCAAAGTTAAGCAAATATGGGTTCCTAAAGGGACAATTGTTCCAAATGCTATAAGCATAGTTAACTTTGCAGGACCCAAACGGGCTTGGGTACCGAAACAACTGAGAAACTCTATTTTTGTAGGTACCGGCACCAAGGAAAAACAAGTGGTACATTGATAGCGGATGCTCAAGGCACATGTGCGGCTCCGAGGACTTATTTGAAGACCTCGAATATCAAGATCAAGGACATGTGACCTTTGGAGATAATCAAAAGGGACAAATCAAAGGAATCAGCAAAGTCGGTAAGGAACCTTCTCCTTCTATCAACAAAGTACTATTTTTTGAAGGTTTGCATCATAATCTCCTTAGCGTTTCGCAACTTTGTGATGAAGGTTTTAAAATTCTATTTGAGCAAACGCATTGCACGGCATTTAGAAATAATAAAATTGCATTCATTGGTTTGAGGTGTGGAAACATCTATATTGTTGATCTTAACGATAAAAGTTCATTCAATGAAAAATGTCTTATTACCTTGGATGACAATGCATATTTATGGCATCGAAAATTGGGGCATACTTCTTTACCTATTATTTCTATTTTATCTAGACACGACCTTGTTCGTGGATTGCCCAAACTCAAGTTTGATAGAAAGCATTTGTGTGAATCATGCATAAAAGGGAAACATACTCGAGAATCGTTTAAACCAAAATTCGAGGTTTCCACTAGTCGAGTCCTTGAACTCGTGCATATGGATTTGATTGGACCATCTAGACATGTTAGTTTAAATGGTAAACTTTACACTTTGGTTATTGTTGATGATTTCTCTCGATTTACTTGGGTTAGATTTTTAGCACATAAGGATGATGCATTTTCCGAGTTTTCTAAATGGTGTCGTTTGGTATCAAATGAGAAAAATCTCTCCATAATTTCTATTCGTACCGATCACGGAGGTGAATTTGATTGCACCCCGTTTGAATTTTTATGTGATAAATACGGTATTAATCATATTTTTTCGGCTCCTGAACGCCTCAACAAAATGGAGTTGTTGAAAGGAAAAACCGATCTTTGGAAGAAATGTCGAGGACAATGCTTAATGAATACTCTCTTCCACGATACTTTTGGGCCGAAGCAATTTTTACGGCATGCTATGTGATTAACCGGGTTCATGTTCGTAGAACTCATCTTAAAACCCCGTATGAATTATGGAAGGGCAAAAAGCCCAACATTGCTTATTTTCATCCTTTTGGTTGCAATGTATTTATTTTGAACAATGGCAAGGATAACTTAGGTAAGTTTGATGCCAAATCCGACTCCGGAATATTTCTTGGCTATTGTACTAATAGCAAAGCATATCATGTTTATAATATTAGAACGAATAAAGTTGAAGAGTCCATACATGTTAAATTCAATGATATGATCTCACCCCCGAGAAAGGTAGAATATTTTGATGATGCAGGTACTTTTCCGGATCCCTCACCCGAAGTGAAGAAAATTTCGGAAATCGAAACGAACATAATCGTTGATTTACCGAAAGATTGGAGGCACATCAAAGACCATCTGAAGGACCTCGTGATTGGAAACATTGAAGATGGTGTTCAAACCCGAAGGAGAACCACCGAATTTATGGCTCATTGTGCTTTTGTATCCGAAATATTTCCCAAGAATATATCCGAAGCTCTCGATGATGAAAGTTGGGTGATGGCAATGCAAGAGGAGCTTGTGCAATTCAAGCACAATAATGTATGGAATTTAGTTCCCGCTCCTAAAGATAAAACAATTATCGGAACTAAGTGGGTGCATAAAATCAAGAGTGACGAAGACGGCTATCCAATTCGAAATAAATCTCGTTTGGTCGCTCAAGGATATAATCAAGAGGAAGGTCTTGATTACGAAGAAAGTTTTGCTCCCGTGGCTCGACTCGAAGCCATTCGCTTGCTATGTGCATTTTCCGCCCATAAGAAGATCAAACTATTTCAAATGGATGTGAAAAGTGCATTCTTGAATGGTTTCATTCAAGAAGAAGTCTACGTCAAGCAACCTCCCGGTTTTGAAGACCATCAATTTCCGGATCATGTCTACAAGCTCAACAAGGCACTCTACGGGTTGAAGCAAGCACCCCGAGCATGGTATGATCGTTTAAGTCAATTTTTAATTGCAAATGATTATAAAAGAGGCAAAGTCGATAATACCTTGTTTGTTAAAATACTAAATGATGATATACTTGTTTGCCAAATCTACGTTGATGACATTGTATTTGGAGCTACTAATGAATCCTTGTGCCAAGATTTTTCTAATCTTATGAAAGGGGAATTCGAAATGAGTATGATGGGAGAATTAACATTCTTCCTCGGACTTCAAATCAAACAATGCGAAGATGGAATTTTTATCCATCAAACGAAGTACTCAAATGACCTCCTCAAGAAATTCAATATGGAAAGTAGCAAGGTGATATCTACGCCAATGTCTTCATCATTAAAGCTTGAGAAAGATGAAAATGGCAAATCTGTAGATCAAAAATTATATCGAGGTATGATCGGATCTTTGCTATATTTGACTGCATCTAGGCCAGATATAATATTTGCTACATGTTTATGTGCTCGATTCCAAGCTAATCCCAAGGAATCAAATTTAATTGCTTGTAAACGCATTTTTCGCTACTTGAAAGGAACTATTGGACTAGGTCTATGGTATCCTTCTTGCCTGGATTTTAATTTAATTGCCTATAGTGACGCCGTTTTCGGCGGATGCAAAATTGACAAAAAGAGTACTAGTGGTACATGTCATTTTGTTGGATCATGTTTAATATACTGGGGAAGTAAAAAGCAAACCAGTGTAGCATTGTCTACAGCTGAGGCCGAATATGTCGCTGCAGGGAGCGCATGCGCTCAAGTGTTATGGATTAAAAATCAACTCCGCGACTACGGCATACATTTTGAAAATACCCCTATCCTATGTGATAACACTAGTGCAATTAATCTGAGCAAAAATCCTGTGTTGCATAGTAGAACCAAAAATATAGATATTAGACATATTTTTTTACGTGATCATGTTCAGAAAAAAGACATTTGTTTAATTTTTGTCGGGACGAAAGACCAACTTGCTGACATTTTTACAAAACCTCTTCCCGAAGAATCATTTAATTCCATTCGTCTACAGCTTGGCATGGGACATGTAGACAACTTTTGAAATAAGCTTACTACTCAAAACATCAAAATCCTTGATTCGGATCACTCGCTAGCGCACGCTAGCTTCATTTTCTTAACGCGCGCTAAAAAACTTCCTTCGATAGCGTACGCTAAACCATACTTTCTTGCATACGCTAATTAAGACTTTTCGAAATTCCATTTTAGCTACTGGACAGTCCAGTAAGCTTTTCATTTTTTGCCTAACGTACGCTAATTCTATAAATCCTAGCGTACGCTAACTAAAAGTTCGTTGACTATATATATGCCGTACTACCCAGGCACACAAACACACTTCCTAACATACGCAATCGACAGAAAATTCCCGTCTTGCAAAAACCCTAGCCGCTAATCGGATTCTTCAAACATCCTCAAACTTCAATTCCTTCTCCGATTAATGTCGAGCAAAAACCGAACAGCCATCGCAAAACAATACAACAACCTCAAACGTCCTCTCAACGCCCAATTTGATGCGAATCGTTTCATCTCATCAGCCGCCTCGAGGGTTTTCTTTGACATTCTTCCACAAGAACACATCACGGACTGTTATTTCTTCAATCTTTCGAGTCTGGAATGGGTAAATGTCGATATTTCTAATTTCTTCTCTTCGCTTGGAATTGCCCGTTTTGTCGAATGCAAAAATCCCATTTTCCCTGAACTTGTCCGAGAGTTCTATGCCAATCTCCATGTGGCCGAAAGTGAAGGGTCTTCATCCCTTGTGTTAGGAAGTATTGTCGGAGGAACTCGGGTGAAAATTTCCTCAGATGTTTTGTATCAAATTTTTGGTTTACCCTGTGACGGTTTTGTATGTACTGGAAAATCTATTGCCGATGATAATGAAGTCGGGGAAATCGATGTCAAAGAGTTTCTTAGCTCAAAGGCCGTTATTGACATAACGGACGATTTCTTCGAAAACAATGATTTTGGGGTCAATATTCGCCTGCTTCTGGTAGCTCTCACAAAATGATTAATGCCGAAGGTGAATTCCCAGCACAAATTAGTGGGAGTCGACAAGCAAGTGGTGTATCGAGTTCTCAATGACGATAAAGTTAATTTTGCCGATATCATCATCAGCTGGATGAAGGTGAAGGGCGACCTGTTTCGGTCGAAAAACTACGCATCTCATTCTCGCAAGGCTGGAATGCCTTATGGGTCAATTCTCTCGGCCATATTCAGTTTTCACCAAGTCGACTTGTCGAAAGACAAGGCAGTCCCCGTCTCTCTCGGTCATGAGATCTCGGACGCTTCGCTTAAGGCTATGCACTATGTCCGGACGTCCAACAGAGGCTGGATCCTATTTCCGTACCTTCGCGACGACGACCAAGTGGAGAAAGGGTCGCGGATGCCTACTGCAGAGGAGAAAATCACTCGCCGGGGACCTCATACTCTTCGAGAAATGCAAACCGGGGAGTTTGTGAGGAAGCCTACTTCGAAAGGGAAGCGCCCAATGAGAGATGTTGTCACGTAGGAAGAGGAAAGCGACCTTTGTGCTCGGATGCGGGGCATCGAGACCTCTCAGGCTGAGATTCGAGAGGATGTTCGGGCTCTACGTTCGGAAGTCCGGGAAGTGCGCGGGTTGATATCCGATTTCATCCGTTTCACACACCCTTCGTTTCCTTTCCCCTCGCCTTCTTCCGACCCTTAGATTTGAGGACTTTTGATGTTTGGTTGTAGAATCTTATTGTTCGAATAATCTTTATGTCTCATGTCATGACAACTCTATGTATTGCTTGAATTCCATCTTAATAATATTCGCATTTCACTTCATTTGGCATTTGTTGTTTACAAGTATTGTTGTTTACGTAATTTCGCTTTGAATAATGGTATTTCTATTGATATTTGTTATAACGCAACAATTCAGGGGGAGTTCCTTTTTGGATATGTCAAAAAGGGGGAGAATACTCCAAAAAACAAAATATACTAATATATCGAACAAGTTTACCTTGATTCGAATCATTTAAAATGTTTTTGCAGGTATTAATTAAATGTTTTGACATCATCAAAAAGGGGGAGATTGTTGACTCAAAATGTATTTTGATGATTATTCCATTCAAAACATTTAATTGGATCAATCTCAGATCGATAGTATTTTGAAGGAGCTAAATAAAGCTAGCGCACGCTACTCATCTTCTAGTAACGCACGCTATCGAGCAATGAATGTACAGTCCAGACAAGTCAGCTGCAGCCAAGTGAAGTCGCCTGATGGATAGCGCACGCAAGCCGTTCAATGTTAGCGCACGCTAAGTAACTACAGTTAGCGCACGCTATACAGTAAATAATAACGCACGCTATCGTATTATTCCAGAGGACAGTGAAGTTTGGAAGGAAATCAGAAATGGATGTTGCGCACGCTACACATATCAACTTATGTACGCTAAAATAAGGATATAGCGCACGTTACTGCTCAGCTCTTGCGCACGCTACCAATATCACGGTCAGTAGTCCAGTAGCTACTGGACTCAATTCGTTAAGGCCTTTACGTACGCTACACAAGGTAACATACGTTAATGAAAGAAATCAGTAGCGCACGCTAAGGTATAGGCATTAGCGCACGCTAAAAGGAGTCAGCATATTACCGTTTGAATTTCTACCGTTGGAAGGCAAGAGTCAATGCAGATCCGGAAAATCTGGAAAAGTTGGATTTAATTAATGCTAGCGCACGCTATGCATACACGCTAATCTCAAATTTAGCCGTTGGATAAAGAGTCGTTGGAGAGAAAATCGGACATTGTCAAAGTCAAGATTGAAGACTTGTTGACCAGACGTTAATGCACGCTACCGATACATGACTAGCGCATGCTAGCCATGCTATTTTACCGTTACAACAGTCTTTGTGACCGTTCAGAGATTCCAAGTCAAATATCGATAGCGCACGCTACAGGTCATTATTAGCGCACGCTAATAATATATTTTTTCAGCACTTGAAGGATGGTTCTCACCTATAAATACCCGAAGGACTTGGGTATCAAACACACAACTTCAAGCATTCAAGCATACAAGCATACAAGCAATCAAAGCATACTTGAGCTCATTTTTATATCTTTTATTGAATTTCAAGTTGTGAGAAAAGAAAGATACAAGAGTGATTTTCATTGTAATATCAGTTATCATTTGTATTCTTTCATTTGATTGTAAGTGTTGCATCACTTACACATGAGCGTAGAAGAAACGAATCAAGAGTCACTAGTCCGGTGTTATTAGGATCTTTGATCCGGCATTGTTAGGATTATACTCCCATATTCGTATAGTGAGGATTATCTAGTTCCTATAGAACACTAGATAAACAAACATTTATATTGAGGGAGAGGTTGAGCTTGGACCGATAGAAGACAAGCGATTGTAACGGTTGTGAACTCGGACCGATAGAAGACGAGTCAAGATTGTGGTTGCTCTTAAGCCAATAGAAAAATAAAGTCGGAGAGAGGACGTAGGCAAGTTGCCGAACCTCTATAAATTCTTGAGTCTTTAAATTCCGCACTATTTTCTATTTATCCGCAAGAAATTTCGGTATTTCGCATTCCACTATTCAACCCCCCTTCTAGTGGTGAATTTATCTCTTCAGTTAGGGTTCCTCCTTAGCGTACGTAACTCAAACCTCTTAGCGTGCGCTAAGTATGCACCGTGGCGTACGTTAAGTATATATCTCAGCGCGCGCTAGGCATACCCTGTAGCGTGCGCTAATGTAGCTATACTTAGCCATTTTCCGCTATTCTCGACCAACATCTCAACATACCAAACGATCATACGGCACAATGAATACATAAACGCATTCAATAACATTGTCATACGTTCACATCATCCTCAAGAACAATTATCCATCAACGACATCCAACATATAAACGAAAAAAATATATCCGAAAAATCGGGGTATCTACCCCCCTTAAAAACAAGTTTCGTCCTCGAAACTTGCAATCACTCGCACAAACAACATTTCAACGGGAATTCAAATTTACCAAGAATTATCGAATAATCCGAACAACATACTTACAAGTCTGTGAAGTCGAAGATCTCCCGTGGTACTAGCATGCGACTCCTAAACAAAGTATCAACATAACACCAAT
The DNA here is from genome assembly GCA_033398695.1 of Orobanche coerulescens. Classification (NCBI taxonomy): domain Eukaryota; kingdom Viridiplantae; phylum Streptophyta; class Magnoliopsida; order Lamiales; family Orobanchaceae; genus Orobanche; species Orobanche coerulescens. The sequence continues at coordinate 13,953,991 of CM065817.1, forward strand.
ACACACCAATATCGCAATTAGCAATTTAACCAAATCTCAAGGAAGAGTTCACGTCCGTGACCACGGCCACGATTCTTCCTACTTTCAGCCAACATTCTGAAGGACACACACGTGCATAAGTATAATCCAAATCGCACATTCTCGAAGTGACCAATTCCCAAGAATACCAAGTTATAAACGAAACGATTAAGAAAAATATAAGAAGAGTGAGAGGACTTACAAGTACCAGTCGCACTGTGATGATGGCAGAGTAGTGATACTGTGGGCAAATGACGACTCAATCGACCCAAAAGACCGACAGCCTAGGTATCCATAAACCTAAGCTCTGATACCATATTCTGTAACACCCCCAAGTTATTCAGGGTATATTACAGCGCCGTGAGCCCCGCCGTGGGACCCACAAGGCTAAACATATGCTGAACTATGAAACTTGACCGAGAAGGTCTACATACAATGGAATGAAGGACAATACAAATGGTATTAAAAAACATAACCAATGAAACCATATACATCACCACACAAATCAATACCTCGGTAACACAGGCCGGAACATCAAGGAAACTGAAAATACAATACTCGAGTATTAAAAATCCATTCCAGTAAAACAACACTGAATGGAGGAATCCAAAAAGATAACCGGAGACAAGACACAGTATCACACTTGCCCATCATCTTCATTCCGACCCGATACCCACCTGTCCGTTCTCCTGGAACCTGAAATACATAAAAAGTATTTCCCCCATAAAGGGGTTAGCCGTCGAATATCTAGTGCAAGTAGAACAAGTATGAAACACAATACTCCTCGACAATAAAGTGAAAGTAGCCGTCAATTCATCAATTCAAGACTAGTATTCCGGAATAACTAAATCTCATAGCATCACATCAAGACGTATATGAATGCCATGGAAACGGTTCGTTCATATCATCCGTCATCAATACATATATGAATACCGTGGAACCGCACCAGAGGCTACGGAACCCTCAGAGGACCCGTCGGCCCGTCCCGGAGTGGTTAATTCATATTATCCATGGAATCGCACCAGAGGCTACGAAACCCTCAGAGGACCCGTCGGCCCGTCCCGGAGTGGATATAAATAATCATGCCATTAATATTTCGTACTTTCAAAGTCGAGAACGCACATTCATAAATATATACTTGCCTTGAATAGTCGACGACGCAACGAACGGAAAGGAAAGTCACCGACGAATGCTAGGAACCATCGAAACCGAACCTAACGATTCGAAGAATACAATCACAACCAATTCTAAACGAATACGGAATTGGAATACACCCGGAAACCCACCTACGATTCATGTATATTCGTATAAAAACGACAACGAGGGCGGACCACAACCAAACCCTCTCGATTCCGTAAAAATCACGAAATATACCATGAATCCATAGGTAAACTAAGCATACCAACAAGATTAATCATATTCATCATGAATTAATCAACAAAACGGAATGAATCGGACGAAAACGCGAAAACCCCCAAATTCCCGAAATTAGGGTTCTAAGGAAGATTACCTTGATTCGCTGGATCAAAGGATGATAACGGATGATTGATTTATGATATAACCTAAAGAACTTCATGGATTTGTTGTTAAACAACATGGCTTCAAGCTTCCCACGACCACCTCCGCGGAAGAGAAAGGAAAGGTTGAGAAAAATGGCCAAAAACCTGTGCGGGGGCCATAAATAAGTGCCGCAGTGTGCCGCGGCCGGCCGAGTGTGCCGCGGCACGAGCCCAAAAATGGCTCCGGTGGTCGGCGGTGTGCGCGGCCGGCCGGCGTGTGCCGCAAAGACCTGATCGGTTTGGCCGAAAAATGCCACGATGTCACGGGTGCGGCTCACCGAGGTTCAGCCGTCGACCTGGCGGATCACGAATCACCCGTGCGCCTAGGAGACTTTTGAGTCTCCGTCCGGCTACCATCAGCGAGAATTCATAGAATACCAACATTAGAGATATCGTGCACTGGTCCATTGTGCTGCGTAAAACGCTAGGCACCTGCCTTTCCTTTGCCTCCGACCAACTAAGGGTCGGTATCTCATACCCTTCAAGCTTAACCCGCAATGGCACACGGCACTAAGGGTCACTCGCATGCCCGAAGTGCAATTCCTCGTGCTCGACACTCACTCGGGACTTCTTAGGTGCAGTATCTTGGCGCCCTTGAGAGTACCTCACCCGAGACGGACAACCTTTTAGATCATAGCTTAGATTCATGCCATCAATAGATATTTGCCCCTCACGACATTTGGGACTACTTCGCATACCGACATATTACCTTCAATCCGCAATCTGGTGTTGTCTCGCAACCACATGTACAAGCCAACGATCCCCCGCAGCATAGCCGGAACCGATAGCTAATGCTTACGAGTAAGCTCACGAGGCGTATGATTTAAATGCGTGCCTCGATTGCCCTATCGACATAGAGGAAGTGTATATAGCCGACGGCATCCCTCCGGTCACACTTAAGCCTCAATGCCAACCTTAAGCCCAACGCAGACCCCAAAGGTCCTACGCCGCCCTAACGATTTCCAACTCGCTCGGGAACTCTTCGCACACTTCGAATGCTTAGAGTTGGCTCCCTAGAGGCCCCCCTTATCTCTAGGAAGATTGCACGCTTGGTGCTCGACAGCACGAGGAAGACTGGCCGCTTTCCCACCATTGCCCATCTAAGGACTGTCCCCCCTATAATAGGCTTAGACAAATATTCCCTTGTAATTGCACTAGACATTGATTGGCCGAGGAACCACATCGGGTGTAACTCCCTCATACGAACTCCAAATACTTATACGCTTGAACTGTAGAGTAGCTTACGACATTATCTATAAGTTCTCAAAGTTTCAGCCCCATCCGATACTCTAGGAGTGAGGAATTGCCTCTGTAATTTTCTGAAACTACTACAATGCCACTGCACTGCAGCATCTCGATACTTCGCATCGTTCGCTACTCAAACGGAACCGTCTAGTTGTGAAACTTGGTGGAGATCTTCCCAACACTCCAAGGAACTCCCCATTACAAGCATTTCACGAAACTCTTATCCTAAAGCCCTCTTCTCCCCGACTCAAGTCCTGCTCGCGCACGGACACACTCCGGACGCCGACCACTGTCGCACGTCCCCAACCTTATTCGTGTCGCAGGGCAACTATCCAACATAATCCTTTGTAAGTCCGGGGCAATCCCGGGTACTCCGAATAATATAGAAAGCGCCCTGTGACATCCTCCGCCTCTCGATCCGTTGACGTCCTCGTCAATGCATGCACACACAACCTGCTCTATGTACATGCGCTGCCCATCTCATCATGAAAATACTTGGGCAACGAACCCGACACTCTACCTCCATCTCCTCAACTTGTGTGCCTCGCAGCACAACACTCTTAGTTCCATCAAGTGGCGCCTTCTTGTAAAGTCTGAGGCCCAACTCGAAGAACGCCTGCACGGCAACTCGATGATCGCAATTTCTCGCCGCTCGCTCGACAACTCTTGCGCCTCGCGCATTCAAACTCATTGCTCGTAGGGATGCAGTGCATGCGATCAATGCACTCTCCCTCCTCTCGGATGTTGCCGCTCTCAGCACACACCCTCACTCTAATCTTGGCAGGAATCATTCTCTCCATGCCTCGATATAAGCAAAAACCAACCGATGGTGTTAGATTGCCACTCTAGCTCAAATCAAGCTACTCCCTCATTGTCAAGTCCGAGACTAGCGACAAGTTCTCCGAATTAAACCGGGTCGATTTGCCTGAACGTCTGGAGTACATGATACTTCTAAGAGTGCTCACTAACACCAAGAACCCATCCAAAGGAGCCTTGCGCTCCACTCAAATACCACCGCGGCTGCCCTCTCAAAAATCCTTACTAACCATACCCCATAATATGGATTCCGAATTCTATCAAGGACGAGCCAAACCCAATCTGAAGCTCTATAAGACAAGTGCCCTCTAGCACAAGTCGAAATAGGCCTGCACGGCTGCACATAGATCACTAAACTCTCGGCCCTCAGGCCACCGCACTTCTACGGCAAGGAGCTTGAAGGCGGTACGCGTGATCAACGCACCCTCCCCCACTCGAAGGTGATGCCTAACTCTCGGCACACCGCGTCACCGGCCTTCAGCCTGGCATGACGAAAACTCACGGGTTGGTCTCGCTGGTCCTCTGACTCAGACGAAGACACGAACCCAGGCCCTCTGGCCTAATTCGTAACCTGGCCATCTGGCCTTATTGCTCAATGCACGATTGTGAACTCTGTACGAGTACACCTCATCCGGCTTGGTCCCATCAGAAATCCTTCAACCAATAGGTCCCATTAATTGGCTTCCAAATCACTTCCAAAAACAGCCATCTCAGAATCGCTCACATGTGTGTCCAGAATGGACACACCTCTTCGGTAACCAGGAAGCCCAATGCTTCGTATAACTCAGTCCCTTTCAGAAAATCCCTCAACCACAGAGCCTATACTCTAGGCTTTGGAATCCCCTTAAGGAACATCATTCTCGAATCAGCCCATATTTCGTCTCGAGGGTCTCGCCCTCCCCCACTCATGTTGGAGGCCAGACCCAAATCTCTTGTCCCTCACAGACTACTGGGACATGCAACACCACACTTGGAGCATGCCCATTCTCATATCTGCCCGACTCGAACCAGGAAGACTGAACACTCCACTCTTGCAACTCCCGTGGTGGCTGTGTTACGATTGCACCTCATGTGCGAAAGCGCTCTGCGCATAACAATTCAAATCTCTTAGTAACCGATGCACCTCAAGTGATGTGGCGCTTGTGCGCCCTAAGATTAAGCCCAAGCTTTGCATCTGAACGTGCTGTGGCGGTTTCCCGCACTGAAGTTCTCGCCCAAATAGGTCTCAAACCCAAATCACCTCTCAATCTGCGGCGCTACGCAAACATGGCTGCAACTTGGCAGACGTGGCTACTGCACACCACTCGGCTAACCGGCATGTCTCCTTCTAGGAGATCAAGATGTCTAATAAGCCCACAAAAATAGGCCAACATAAAGTTTCTGATCAGATTACACCAACACCGTTACTCACGCGTCCGTAATTTACCGATGAGAATGTTCCCCTCACATTAACCAACTGCCAACCGTACTCGCAGAGAAAAATATAGTCATCAAACACATCGTAACTCGGTTACTACCATTCGCCGGAGTTACTAATGCCAACAACTCGCACCGAACAAAGCCCTCGAACATCACCGACAGAAACCATACAACCAGGGTACTACCATTCGCCCAATTGCAAAGCCAACTCGAGGTACTACCATTCGCCCAAGTCCCACTGCCAACTTAATTCTCAACTCTGCCACAATACGTAAGCACGCACTGCAAGCCCTTCGCTGAAATGCCACTACAATGGCTAATCAAAAAAAAATTTGGCACGATTTTGGTATCCGGTTCTCAAGGGAAGAAAGATCTTCAACAAAGCTCAACTGAAACCTGGATGCGACATTCCAGGCTCTGATACCACTTGTCACGGGGTGCGGCTCACTGAGGTTCAGGCCGTCGAATTCGTGCAGCGGATCACGAATCACCCGTGCGCCTAGGAGACTTCTGAGTCTCCGTCCGGCTACCATCAGCGAGAATTCATAGAATACCAACATTAGAGATATCGTGCACTGGTCCATTGTGCTGCGTAAAACGCTAGGCACCCGCCTTTACTTTGCCTCCGACCAACTAAGGGTCGGTATCTCATACCCTTCAAGCTTAACCCGCAATGGCACACGGCACTAAGGGTCACTCGCATGCCCGAAGTGCAATTCCTCGTGCTCGACACTCACTCGGGACTTCCTAGGTGCAGTACCTTGGCGCCCTTGAGAGTACCTCACCCGAGACGGACAACCTTTTAGATCTTGGCTTAGATTCATGCCATCAATAGATATTTGCCCCTCACGACATTTGGGACTACTTCGCATACCGACATATTACCTTCAATCCGCAATGTGGTGTTGTCTCGCAACCACATGTACAAGCCAACGATCCCCCGCAGCATAGCCGGAACCGATAGCTAATGCTTACGAGTAAGCTCACGAGGCGTATGATTTAAATGCATGCCTCGATTGCCCTATCGACATAGAGGAAGTGTATATGGCCGACGGCATCCCTCCGGTCACACTTAAGCCTCAATGCCAACCTTAAGCCCAACGCAGACCCCAAAGGTCCTACGCCGCCCTAACGATTTCCAAATCGCTCGGGAACTCTTCGCACACTTCGAATGCTTAGAGTTGGCTCCCTAGAGGCCCCCCTTACCTCTAGGAAGATTGCACGCTTGGTGCTCGACAGCACGAGGAATACTAGCCGCTTGCCCACCATTGCCCATCTAAGGACTGTCCCCCCTATAATAGGCTTAGACAAATATTCCCTTGTAATTGCACTAGACATTGATTGGCCGAGGAACCACATCGGGTGTAACTCCCTCATACGAACTCCAAATCCTTATCCGCTTGAACCGTAGAGTAGCTTACAACATTATCTATAAGTCCTCAAAGTTTCAGCCCCATCCGATACTCTAGGAGTGAGGAATTGCCTCTGCAATTTTCTGAAACTACTACAATGCCACTGCACTGCAGCATCTCGATACTTCGCATCGTTCGCTACTCAAACGGAACCGTCTAGTTGTGAAACTTGGTGGAGTTCTTCTCAACACTCCAAGGAACTCCCCATTACAAGCATTTCACGAAACTCTTATCCTAAAGCCCTCTGCTCCCCGACTCAAGGTCCTGCTCGCGCACGGACACACTCCGGACGCCGACCACTGTTGCACGTCCCCAACCTTATTCGTGTCGCAGGGCAACTATCCAACATAATCCTTTGTAAGTCCGGGGCAATCCCGGGTACTCCGAATAATATGGAAAGCGCCCTGTGACACACAGAGTGTGCCACGGCCCTGCCAGCATGTGCCACGGCCCACGGTGCGGCCTGCTCGGCCAGAAGCTGCCGAGCACTGCCGGACGTGACTCGGCCAGAAGCTGCCGAGCACTACCGGCCGTGACTCGGCCAGTGTCGGCCTGGGCCCAGGTTGCCCGGCCATGACTTGACCGGGGCCAACTCCGACGGCCCGAACGACCCCGAAAACCGAACCTGAATACGAATCGATGATACGGTTACGACGTACTTGCAAAGACGAATCTAAGAGCTAAGAGAACACACAATTCCGACCACCCGAAGGCTCGGAATTCAACAACGGAAGTAATTACCCAAAACTTTGGAAAATTACGAAAATGGCCCAAAACGTCCGAAAATCACGATACGCGATCGAAATACCAAACCAAAGATCGCAACATGAATAATAACATTAAATGAACTTACGAGAAACTCGAAACAACAGTTTCGGACGAGATTCGCAAGAATCGAACTCAAGTGCGGAAAAGTCGCTAAAAAGCTCGGAACTCAACAAAACGATACCAAAACGAACTCGGATGACAAAAAGTGCAGAATTAATCATTCTCGAAATGACGAAACGGTCATTAGCGAGTCATCAAAACGGACCTCCGCCGGAAAAATAAAAATTACCGGAAATCGAAATTGCGGATATTACATTCTACCCTCCTTAAAAGAAGTTTCGTCCCGAAACTTAAAACAACTAGGGAGAAGAAACATCCCGCCAGGAAAACTCAACGAGATACATAAGAACCGAAAACTTACGCCCAACAGCGAAACGTTACAAGCAACACAACAATACGTTACCCGAAGATAATCCAAGCCAACGCTGAAGTAAATACGAATCACAACAATCAAGGCTCCAATAGAAATACCAATACATCGCAATGGCTTGGAAGCCCTCAACCGAAGTCAGTATATCACGATGGCTCGAAAGCCGAATGACCCCAAAGTCAAATCATCACAATACAGATCTCAAAGAAGCAAACCTGGCTGTCGGACATACCCCTCGGCGTATGAACAACCAGTCGCAAATCGTCGGACATATCCAATACAACATGGACTACGAACGACCAAACAATAAGGCTCAAGAGGGAACATCACAGTACGCCCGATCCGGAAATGTGTCCGTGCATATGTCCACCCCGTATACGGAATCCAGAATATACGTGTGACAATGTACCTAATTAGCCTCACGAACTACATCTCGTGTGCACGGTCCAATGCGGAAACATCTACACATAACCAATCGGCACGCAGATATGATTTCCAGATATGCCACGATACAACATGACCGCGAAACTCAAAGGATAACATATCCAATACGAATCACGCGACTCACCAAGTGAACGATGACGCACGAATAATGAAAGATCGACACGACCAACAATATCCAACATAACCATCCTTGGATCAAAATCCCTAAGGACCGATTAACACGAGCAATAATCACAACACAACAATTCGGGAAATCCTCAACCCTCAACGATCACAAAATTACCGAGTTCACAAGAATAATAGTGTGCTGCCTTGAGTCGGCCAACACGGCAATAATAATTCAACGGATGGGAACTATCCTCGACAGTCCCAATTCAATACCTCGATTACCTTCAGGACGATCAATCGATAACAATTATACGATAGAATAGATGTCCCGACACCTTAAACCGACCACCGAAACGGAGATGATAAAAGAATATATCAAACGCCTTCAATTGGCTAACGCAACATCATAGCAACAGTTCCAATTCGATAATAAAGATTCAACGATGCCTCAGAATGACATTAATCATGAACAATAATAATCGATACATCGATACCGCGAACCGGCTATCGCCAACATCAATATAAAAAAGAATCTCAATGCCTTAAACCGGCCGTTAACGAATAACAATAATATTTAGCATAATTGTCGAAGGGTATTGCATCAAACAATTCCCGAATATCAACATAATTATAAAGAGGCCAAGTCTCGATATGATACACGCATTCGTACACCTACATGATAACATTAATCTCGTTGACCCGTACAAATATAAAACTTGTCTCGACATCAATGCCACGAACTGTTACCAATTCAGTTGCTTTCGTCTACGGGTTCCTCAGTCCCGACCAAGCTAATCTACGAACTCTTCAACCTCAACCGCAACCCAACAGTCATAATCCACGATCAAACATCATATCTTATTGTAAAACGAAGGCTTAATAATCAACAGGTTCGATGACGATCAATATCAATACAACTAGGCCACAAACTCACCAGTTCCACAATATCTCGATTAAGCATAGTCCGAACTGTCCAACTCAGACCCTCACGAATCTATGTCCACAATACGAGCCGAAATCCGATGATCATATCAGCAACCAATTCGGACCAATAATAAGGGTCTGTATGTTATCGGTTCCAAACTCAATTCTTAAATACGAATTGACAAGGTTCCCTTCTCATAAATCCGTAGTTAAAATTTTCCGATGATCATCGTTAATTCGAACCATCCAATTAGTTCAACATTATAGATAATCATATTCTAAGGTTATCAAACAATCCAATCATTCGACTTGAATATTTGCTCCATACGTATGGGCTTCCAAATTTATAGATGAATAATAGTCTCATCAACTCATAACCACATTCGTATTCCTATATGAATATTATTTCAAACACATAGTTTATCTCTAGATATGAATATTCCATATTCATTTTCGAAACATCAACACTTCTTAAAAATTTTCATCACCTCGTATAATTCAAGAGTTCTTCAAGAACATGAAATATCCGAAATCACGTTCAGAACAACATATCCGAGGTATATATCTCCATGTTACCATTTTCCTCATCATGCCATTCATACAACCTCAAGAATCGCAACAAAACCCTTATCATCATATGAAGAAGATCTCAATAATCATATCAACATCCGAAATCTCTTATTACAATTCCAATAAATCTCGTATAACATTATCACATGATACCATAATTGTAACACCCCGCATCCTTCTGAATATTACACGCCGCAAACCCTTCTCACAAGGATTTACCGTGCTAAGCACAATTTTCCGCGTCATTTCAAAAATGCCAAAAAGACCGATGACGGTAATATTTTTCAAATACTAAAAAAAAATCAATTTCCAAATACCGTCAAAACGATCAAGGCCAATATGCCAAAAACTCAGTTTAGGGAATCGGTTTTACAAAATAAAATTCAGTTGGCAAAATACCAAAAGCCATTTCAAAATACTCATGCAGCGGATAAAAGTACAGTCCAATTTATACATTCACATTGAAATAAGACGAACATCAAAATACACGATTCCCAACATACTCCCTCCCAAGTAGTAATCCTTAAAAAAAAGACGAATCACGAAGAAGAATAATTGAACTCCATTTCAAGAATCATCAAAAACTTCAAGAACAATACTTAAATCCGAGCTCTCTAATCTTAATCTTGTTTAAGAGAATCATCTCTCAATGTTTAGGAACTTGAGGTACTTCCCAAGGCTCTCTCTATTGACTGAAGGAAGGAGAATGGACAAAATGCCTCTCAGCACTCATCTATCCTCTCTATAAAACACATCACTAGCGCGCGCTAGACCTTATATTTAGCGTGCGCTATAGAACTAGTGTGCGCTATCTTCCTTGATAGCGTGCGCTATCGGGAAGCCCAGAAGCTACTGCATTGCTTCGAAATTCATCTAACGTACGTAATGCCCATGCATTAACGTACGCAAATAGGCGTTGACTTGCTACAGTGAAATGCTCAGTAGCGTGCGCTATTCCTCGACCTTAGCGCGCGCTAATCGTCGTTGACCCGACAACCTGTACCTTCCCAGAAGATGCCCGGGTCCTACACGCCGAAAGCAACCAATAAAGCCAGGATTCCCTGTTGACGATCTGCAATTAGCATGCGTTAATCGCCGATAATAAACAGTCTGGGCCTACCTGTCGGCCACTTTCCGGACCTTATCCAGAATACCTTACGTACGTTAGGGGTCCTCCTTAGCGTACGTAACTCAAACCTCTTAGCGTGCGCTAAGTATGCACCGTGGCGTACGTTAAGTATATATCTCAGTGCGCGCTAGGCATACCCTGTAGTGTGCGCTAACGTGGCTATACTTGGCCATTTTCCGCTATTCTCGACCAACATCTCGACATACCAAACGATCATACGGCACAATGAATACATAAACGCATTCAATAACATTGTCATACGTTCACATCATCCTCAAGAACAATTATCCATCAACGACATCCAACATATAAACGAAAAAAATATATCCGAAAAATTGGGGTATCTACCCCTCTTAAAAACAAGTTTCGTCCTCGAAACTTGCAATCACTCGCACAAACAACATTTCAACGGGAATTCAAATTTACCAAGAATTATCGAATAATCCGAACAACATACTTACAAGTCTGTGAAGTCGAAGATCTCCCGTGGTGCTAGCATGCGACTCCTAAACAAAGTCTCAACATAACACCGATACACACCAATATCGCAATTAGCAATTTAACCAAATCTCAAGGAAGAGTTCACGTCCGTGACCACGGCCATGATTCTTCCTACTTTCAGCCAATATTCTGAAGGACACACACGTGCATAAGTATAATCCAAATCGCACATTCTCGAAGTGACCAATTCCCAAGAATACCAAGTTATAAACGAAACGATTAAGAAAAATACAAGAAGAGTGAGAGGACTTACAAGTACCGGTCGCACTGTGATGATGGCAGAGTAGTGATACTGTGGGCAAATGACGACTCAATCGACCCAAAAGACCGACAGCCTAGGTATCCATAAACCTAAGCTCTGATACCATATTCTGTAACACCCCCAAGTTATTCAGGGTATATTACAGCGCCGTGAGCCCCGCCGTGGGACCCACAAGGCTAAACATACGCGGAACTATGAAACTTGACCGAGAAGGTCTACATACAATGGAATGAAGGGCAATACAAATGGTATTAAAAACCATAACCAATGAAACCATATACATCACCACACAAATCAATACCTCGGCAATACAGGCCGGAACATCAAGGAAACTGAAAATACAATACTCGAGTATTAAAAATCCATTCCAGTAAAACAACACTGAATGGAGGAATCCAAAAAGATAACCGGAGACAAGACACAGTATCACACTTGCCCATCATCTTCATGCCGACCCGATACCCGCCTGTCCGTTCTCCTGGAACCTGAAATACATAAAAAGTATTTCCCCCATAAAGGGGTTAGCCGTCGAATAGCTAGTGCAAGTATAACAAGTATGAAACACAATACTCCTCGACAATAAAGTAAAAGTAGCCGTCAATTGATCAATTCAAGACTAGTATTCCGGAATAACTAAATCTCATAGCATCACATCAAGACGTATATGAATGCCGTGGAAACGGTTCGTTCATATCATCCGTCATCAATACATATATGAATACCGTGGAACCGCACTGAGGCTACGGAACCCTCGGAGGACCCGCCGCCCGCCCCGGAGTGGTTAATTCATATTATCCATGGAATCGCACCAGAGGCTACGAAACCCTCAGAGGACCCGTCGGCCCGTCCCGGAGTGGATATAAATAATCATGCCATTAATATTTCATACTTTCAAAGTCGAGAACGCACATTCATAAATATATACTTGCCTTGAATAGTCGACGATGCAACGAACGGAAAGGAAAGTCACCGACGAATGCTAGGAACCATCGAAACCGAACCTAACGATTCGAAGAATACAATCACAACCAATTCTAAACGAATACGGAATTGGAATACACCCTGTTGTGCGGCGATTAATACGCCTCGATAGGCGATCGGAATCACGATCAAAGAAGCCAACCATGGAAGACATACTCTGGACAAACGCCTGGAGTTCGGCACCATACGGCGACCGTCTTTTGGTACCCAGCGATCGTCTTTTGATGTCTGACGATCGTCTATAATGAGCAAACCAGAGGCGATCATCTCGTGTCACGTATGGATCCAGCATCCGTCAAAGTCGTCGAAGACCGAATCTTGGACGATGGCCCACGTGCGGATCTTCAAAGGATACCGACAGATAGGACCATTGACCCCAGCCTGTCACCTACCACACCTACCGACAAGGCCGCCGAAAGGTAAAAAGTGGGTCCTCCCCGGACAGCGACTCGCAACGTGTGCTGGCTTCCCATTGGTTCGCCCGGCTGGCCTCCAGCTGCAACCTCGGACCTCAAGGGAACAGGCCCACGTGACGGGACGATCGGCCGTCTTATTTTAATATAGAAAACGGCGATCGCCCGCGATCGCCTGAGGGATCCCAACTACCTTGTCCCCTATAAATAGAGGATCCCAACTATCTTTTGGCAACCACTTACACATTCATAGTGATCTTCATACATATTCATCATATTTCCCAAGCAAGAACTCACAGATCTACCTATCTGGTTCTTCCGGCAATCTACGCGCTCTAAAGCCTAGATAACTAGAAGTCTTTACACTCCTTGTAGTAGATTCTAACATTAATATTTGTACTCGACAGTATATTTATTAATAAGATCTCGCGAGAGCATTCAAGCCCGGGATTAACAACCCCGGCAAATCTTATGTTATCTATTTTCTCACGGAAGTGCTCCCGCAAATTGTTGTTTATTGTCCGTTCATTCCAACAGTATTTAATCTTCGGATAAATATTTTGGGCAACAACAATTAGCGCTAGAGGAAGGGGATCTAAACCTTCATTTTTATTCCTACCGTCTCAAAGAACACTCACTGTTCTCCGGACATATACTTGAAGAAACGCTCACTGTTCTTCAATAGAAAATCCTTCAGAAAATGACATCAGCAACGACCTCCAAGAGAGCCACCCTGAGATCTGCTGGAAATCTTATTCCAGCGAGGACCGAATCCCAGCCCACGGCGGAAGGCGACCGTGGCGACGCTAGGCTCTCACTCCCGCCCCCGAGGGACGGTTCTAGCCTCTCACTCGATCGGGCCTGCATCATGGAATGATTGAGGAGGCTATAGCCATCCTCAGCGAGCGACGGAAGGCCTACGACTCGCCCACCATCACTCCGTCAACCATCCGCCGGGCAAGCAAACGAAAGCTCAAGGGGATCTATGTCGAGAAATCGACAGAAAGCCCCGAGCCGCAGGAGAAGGCTCTCGTGAGGCGGGACGATTCCGTCTTCAGCCGCCTGGGGAGCGATCCCTCATGGCGACCCGGGCACTGTGCCCCAAATGAGACATCGCATCTCGAATCCTTTACCAGGAGTTCGGCATATCCGACTCCCAGGAGACAGGCCGGTCAACGAGCCCCTACTCGCCCAAGAAAGGAACCCACTGGCAGGGAGCTCGTCATTCACCACGGAGCTAGGGGATCAGTACACGATCGCATTGGTTCACGCTCTGAGAGCCACTCGGCGAGCAGTCAGGCGACGGCGATGGCCGCCATGCAATGCCAGCTCGACGAGATGAAGGCGCTCCTGGAAAATGGGGCAGGCGCCAGGAGATCGATCATTGGATCAAGCGAACCACTCACGACTCAGATCGAGCTCGCCCCAGTCCAACCAACGATCAATCCCCCACAAACAGCTCTATATGAGGGGAGATCGGATCCGGAAACCCACTTGAGCAAATTCCGGATCTACATGACCGGATGCAGAGCTTCAGATGCGACGAAATGTTGTATGTTCCCGTTAACTCTGGGCGATCTCGCCCACAGGTGGTACATCTCACTACCATCTCGCTCAATCAATTGCATTGAGAAGCTGGCGAACGACTTCACGTCGTACTTCGCCGCCAAAGTCGCTCGCCCGGAAGGTCCCCACCGCATGATGAAAATCAGGCAGGGGAAGGACGAATCAGATGAGGATTACATCGATCGGGTAGACGAGATAGTCCTCACCGGTGAGCCCATCAGCGACGAGATCGCTCTCCACACAGTCCTGAACGGATTCCACGGACGCTCGCCCATGTTCAGGCACCTCACAAAAGATTTTCCCCCGACCTATACGGCCTTCCGCGTCAGAGCCGCCGATTTTCTGGCCAGGCAAAAGATGCTCTCACTCCGCTTAGACGAGGCACCGTCCGAACAAGGAAAAGCACCTTCCCATGTCCAGAAGAAGGCGGTCGCCAAGCCCAGAAAGGCGGTCGCCAAGCCGCCTGGCGAGTTCAAAGCCTTCGAGGATATAGAGGTCCACCTTCTTCACAACCTCAACTTATCTCCGGCCCACATCTTCAACGCGATCAAGGGTCGCGAGTGGCTTTCCAAGCCAAAGCCAATAAGGGACCACGGTCACCTATACCGTAGCAAATTTTGTGCCTATCATAAGAGTCCCGGCCACAACACTAGCCAATGCCGCGACCTACTCAGACAGCTCTGGCGACTGTTTGAGGAAGGCAAACTAGACAATTTGATCACCAAGCCAGAACCCAGGACGGAAAGAGCCGGAGGGCGGGAGCCCCGACCAAGCGAAAGAATTCCTCCCAATCCGATCGCCAGAATCGAGCATGAGCCGGAGTACTCTGATGAGTCGATCCCTCCGATCAACCCTGGCGGTCGGATCAACATGCTTCAAGCAGGAGGTGGGAGCCTCGGGGGCCTTTCCCTGGTTTCCACCCTGTCAAACAGAAAGCAAAAAGCCGAGCTGAGGGCTTTCGCCGAAGTCCATGTTGTAGTACCTCCGGAGCCGACCATCTCTAAAGACGCGCTCATCACCTTTTCCAACAAGGACAGGGAGGGAGTGCAATGTCCCAAAGAGGATGCACTAGTAATCTCCACTTGTATCCTTGGGAAGACGGTCGATCGCGTGCTGGTCGACAATGGGAGTTTCCGCAACATCAAATTCAAATCCGCCCTAGATCAACTCGGCAACTTAATCAAATTCATCAAGCCTTTCGACACCGTGCTCCAAGGGTTTGGCGACAACACAGTCCAAGCCTACGGGAGGATCAAGCTCTCCGTTGAGCTAGTGTGCTTTTATGATCCCAAGGTTAGGATTACTAGGAACCTAAGCTTTGTAATCATAGATAGGCCCAGCATCTATAATGGGTTCCTAGGTCGTCCCTTTTTGGAAACCTTTGAGGCGGTCTCCTCATCTTTCTTTTACTGTATCAAATTCCCCACTGCCGATGGGACGGTCGGTACTGTAAAAGGAGATCAGCTAATGGCAAAAAGATGTTTGAAATACTCCTATGTTGTTACTTCTTTCAAGACTCCCCATACTATATGTAACATTGAAGCGATCGACGATCAACCCATGGAGATCGACGAGCCAAACACATCGTACCAACCCGACTCAGGGGACGCCATCTCTCATCAATTGACGGATGACATCGAGCCAAGGATTGGTTTCGAGCCAAGTCTCGACATCGATCCAAGGACCGAGTCCGGAGATCGCACCAAACGAGAGGCGACCGTCCCTGTCGAAGAGTTGGAAAGCGTTACGATGGATCCAGTTAATCCAGAACGGGAAGTACAGATCAGCGCAAGCATAGACCACAAATTAAAGGGAGATCTGATCAACTTGCTACGTAGGAACATCGGAGTCTTTGCCTGGTCGCATCAAGATATGGTTGGCATAAGTCCCGAACACGCTTGCCATTATCTAAAGATCGACCGAGCAATGAAGCCTGTTCACCAGAAGCGTAGAAAGTTCGGCCCCGAGAAGTACGCGGCGCTCGACATAGAAGTCCAGAAGTTACTCAACAACAAATTGATCGGAGTAGCCACAGACGAACCACAGTGGGTCGCCAACACGGTGCTCGTCAAAAAGCCAACTGGCTCCTGGAGATTATGCATTGACTTCACCGACCTCAACGCGGCATGTCCAAAAGATCACTTCCCGATGCCTCATATTGATCACTTGGTCGATAGTACGACAGGTTGCGAAATGATGTCGTTTATGGATGCCTTCGCCGGGTATCATCAAATCCCAATGGCGGAGGAAGACATAAAACACACATCTTTCCACACAGAAAAAGACATATACTTTTAGATCAGAATGCCGTTCGGCTTGAAAAACGCGGGGGCGACCTACCAGCGATTAGTCAACAGAATGTTCGCCGATCAGATCGGCAAGACCATGGAGGTCTACATTGACGATATCGTAGTCAAAAGCCTCAAGAAGGAAGATCACCTCAACGATCTCGCCGAGACGTTCGCCATCCTCGAGAAGTTTAACATGAAGCTGATCCCCAAGAAATGCAACTTTGGGGTGGGCTCCGGGAAGTTCCTGGGGCACATAGTGAGCCAAAGGGGGATCGAGGCGAACCCCACCAAGATACAGGCGATCCCTGACATGCAGGAACCGCGAAACATCAAGCAGGTGCAACGCCTCACAGGTTGTCTAGCCGCCCTCAACCGTTTCATATCACGGCTCGGCGATAAAAGCAAGCCTTTCTTCACAACCATCAAGAACAAGAAGTTCGCATGGACGAAGGAAAGCCAGATAGCGTTCGCCAAGATAAAGGAATATATATCTAACCCCCAGATCCTGGCAAAGCCGATCCCCGGTGAAAAATTATTCCTTTACTTAGCGGCCTCGGAGGTCGCCTTAAGTGCCGTTCTGGTGCGAGCGGAGGGACAAGCCCACTTGCCCATCTACTATGTTAGCCAGGCGCTCCACGACGCTGAGACATGTTATACACCATTGGAGAAGATCGCCTACGCCCTTGTCATGAGTGTTCGTAAGCTGAGGGATTACTTCTTCGATCACCAAGTGGAAGTCCTAACAACTCTACCTCTAAGACAAGTCCTGCACCGACCGGACACCAACGGGCGACTCCTCAAGTGGTCGCTGGAGATCGCCAAATATGGTATCACTTACGCTCCTCGCACGTCGATCAAGGGCCAAGCTCTGGCGGACTTCGTTGTAGAATTAACTTTCCCTCACAGTCCAACCCAGGTCGGCCGACCTGCCTAGAAGTTATATGTGGATGGCTCAGCGACCAATTCGAGAGCAGGGGCAGGAATTGTCCTCATCAGCCCCGACGGTCAGAGTTTCACAAATGCTGTGCATTTCGGTTTTTGTACAACCAACAATGAAGCTGAATACGAAGCTTTGGTAGGCGAGCTCGATCTAGCCCTCGCCCTGGATGTTCGTCGCCTCCATATCTTCATGGACTCCCTTTTGGTCGTAAACCAAGTCAAGGGAGAATATGAGGCACGCGGCGAACAGATGGTCAAATACCAAGAGCTGGTCGCCGAAATGTGCGCAAAATTTGAAGAAGTACTAATCGAACAAGTCCCGAGAGAGCACAACTCCCAGGCCGATGCTCTTTCCAAGCTAGCATCATCGGATGGGGCATCCGACTTCTCCAATATCCAAATCATAAAGTCAGCAAGGCAGGCGATCGACAGAAGCCTGGTTACCACGGTCGCCATCGCCGAGGAGAACTGGATGACTCCGTTCATCAAATACTTAAAGGACGGAACGGTCCGTGACGACCGGGTTAAAGCTCACCAACTCCAGCTTCGTGCGACCAGATATACCCTAGTGGACGACCGGCTTTACAAACGAGCTTTCAGCCTTCCCCTCCTCAAGTGTATTACACCGGAGGAAGGTCGGCTCGTTTTAGCTGAGATCCATGACGGGGTTTGTGGAAACCATGCGAGCGGGCGAGCCCTCATCCATAAGACAACCAGACAAGGGTTTTTCTGGCCATCACTTCGGAAAGATGGGATCGCCTATTCCAGATCATGCCATAGGTGTCAGATAATGGGCCCCAACATTAAACTATCACCCGAACAGCTCACCTCCATGTATAGCCCTTAGCCATTTGCGCAATGGGGCATCAACCTTATAGGTCCCTTACCAACGGCTCCAGGGGGCTGTAAATTCGCCATCGTAGGGGTCGACTATTTCACCAAATGGGCTGAGGCCGAACCGCTCAACAAGATCGGCCAAGAGCAAGTGATCAAGTTTATATGGAAAAACGTCGTATGCCGATTCGGTCTACCCCAGGCCATCATTTCCGACAACGGCAAACAGTTCGATGGCTTAGAAGTCATGCAATTCTGTGAAAAGTGGGGGATCAAAAGGTTATTCTCAGCACCCTATCAACCTCAGACGAACAGGCAGGTAGAGGCAGTGAATAAGATCCTCAAACACACGATCAAAGCACGACTCGAATCCAGGCAAGGACAATGGGTGAGCGAGCTCCCAGACGTTTTGTGGTCCTACCGAATGACGACCCGTAATTCAACCGGCGAAACCCCGTTCGCCCTTACCTTCGGAACAGAAGCGGTGATTCCTTCAGAGATCGCCGTCCTCAGCCATCGAACCGAACAGGAGATGACGACCGACAACGATGTGGCCCAATGAATCGACCTAGACATGCTCGAAGAACGACGGCTGACCTCAGAAATGAAGAACACAATCCACAAAAGGAGAGCCGAGAAGTTCTTCAATTCAAAGGTCAAAGAAAGAAGGTTTCAAGTGGGCGATCTCGTCCTTAAGAAGATCCAAACCCACACAGGCGTTTTCGGTCCGAACTGGGAGGGACCTTTCAGAGTATCCAGATGGCTAACTAAAGGAGCCTACGAACTGGAACATCCTGACGGTACCCCGGATCAATATCCCTGGAACGCCGTGCACCTGAAAAAATACTACCAGTGATAATTTTGTATTCAATTTCAATGATGTACAAGGAATATAATGAGATTTTTTCCTATCCCATCTATTCTGGCGATCGCCCCAGCAGGTGTATCGCATACCGCCGACGATCGCTGATCACGACGATCCTAGGTAAAATTAATGCAGCCATGGTCCTGGAGGTCGATGGAACCGACAGCTTCGCCCATGCAAGGTTCCTTTGGGCTGAGATCGCCCGCCCTTCGTTTAAATACGAGGCCGGCGTAGCCGAAGGATCCTCCAAAATAATCAGTAGGCACGATCGCACGTCCTCAAGGTACATCGTCTAACATGGTGAACCCGGACAATGCGACGTGCCACTACCCCCGTCTCAACGTACACCGTCGAGGGTTGCCATCTTCATGGCGGGCCGAGGTGGAAGCAGAGCTAACAAGCCGCGGACGTGGAGTCGAATAAGCCGACGACACCCCGCGCAAGGACTCCTCCAGACCGAGATCGCCCGCCTTTCGTTTTAACACAAGGCAGGCGTAGCCTAACGGAGGACCCTCACAAAAAGTGAGTCGCGGGATACCCAATATCCCTCGCACACAAAGACACGATTGGGGAGGTCGGTCCATCGAACACCCCAACCGTACATGATTCTTCAGAATCGGCAAAATGAAGATAGCTCGCCAGACAAACTAGTTTTTGTTTCCTTACTTACCATAAGTGAACAAAAACAAGGGGGCAGAGACAGGTCGAGCTAATCTCAAATACGATCGAACAAAGAGAAACCACACACGATCGGCTTCGCTCAAACACACGCAGGACGATCGGGGCCGTCCGACAAAAATTACAAGTAAGAATTCCGATTCAAAACATATCAATGCCTTCAACACTCAAACAATCGGTCGGATGAACAAAACGTCGAAAGCAATCATACACGTACTTGTAAAAATTGCACGCAAACATTCAAAGGCGATCGCATGTAAAGAGACAGTATGAAAAAAGGAGCATTTTATTCATAACACAAGTTTCATACATTACGAGGCCCGAAGGCATTACAAAAAGTACAAGTTACAGAGGAAAACAAAAATGCCTCTCAAGGCCCCGCCGGCTGGCCATCGCCCTCGGGTTGCGGATCGGCTTGAGCTCCCCCATCGGCCTCGGGATGAATGAGTTTACCGGTATACCAACTCAAGTCGATCCCAAAGTTGACAAAGTCAAGGATTGGCAAGGAGAATTCTGGATGCAGAGGATGCTCGAGGACATAGGATTTGAAGCTCTCCATCAGGGGACCGATCTCGACCCCTGCCTTTTTAGCGGCTCGAACAGCGTCAGCATAGGCCAAGTAATAAGCGAACTCGCCGACACGCTCGACGTTAAGGTAGGGATCGACCTCGATCGCCTTCAGCTGCCCCTTCAAATCCGCGGCCATCTTCTCGGCCTCCGCCAGCTCGACCGCCTTAGCAGCATTCTCGCCCCTGGACTTCTCCAGCTCCTTCTTCGCCGCCTCCAGCTCACCGCTGAGCCGATCCACCATCACCTTCAGCCCGACCGCCTCCTCCTGCGAAGCCACGAGCTTCTGGCGGGTTTCCTTCTCCTTATCACGGGACCGGTCGGCAGCCTCCTTAGAGCGGCTCAGCTCCTGCTTCAATCGGTCCACGTCCTGCTTAGCCCTTTTGGCCGTCTCTTCAAACTCCTTCTCCATAGACTGGATCCGGTTGGCAGCCTCAATATTTTTGTTCCGGGCGACCTCGAGGTCGCTATGGAGACGAGCAGTGGAGGGTTGCCCCTCAAAATCCCTAGCAGCTTGGACGGCCATCGTCGCCGTCTGGAGAGACAGGGCAACGGTCGCCTGCATGGCGTCTCCATATCGCCGACGAGCGATCGCATCAAGATCGGTCGTCCAAGCCTTGGGCAGAGAGGTGATAGCCTGGCGAACATAAGCAGGGACTTCGAGGGACTGTTGCGGAGCCTTACTCGACAGAAAGTCCAACACCATAGGAGCAACGTCCGGGTCGGCGAGACGAACCCTGCAGCGCAAACCAAGGAAACCAAGGAGTTAGCCCATACCATGCTCAGAACGCCTAACTCAGAAAATTTTGACCCTTTCTTACCTATTGACCAGCTCGGGATCGCGTCCAAAATAAGGCTTGCCCCAGGAGGTTTCCGCCTCGGCGATCGCCACCTTTTTCGCTGAGCTGCCAGATGACCGGGGGCCGGGGACCGTGGGCCTAGGGCCTGATCGCTCCGTCATCGGGACGGCAGAGATAGGAGCCGCAGCAACCAGAGGCTCAAGAATTGATACATCCGCCTCAGAAATCGACGGGGACTCCTTCGACCTTCGCCTCTTGCGGCGCTGAAGCTGTTCCTCACCCTGAACCACCAGCTCGGCGACTGGCACCTCGGCAGGCCTCGTCACCGGAGCAGGGCGAGACGTCGTCTCAGGAACGCGACCAGTCTGCTTGCCCAAGTGAAGGTGACCAAGAACTCCCGGGTTCGACATGGCTATCTCTGGCGGTGGTTCGGCAAATCGGGGAAAATAAACCTCTGTCAAAAAAGAGATACAAACAAGTTAGACAAAACAAAACGACCTCCTGGAGGCGATCGTCTAGCAAGGAAGCACCACTTAAACTCATACCTGGAACTTTCAGGTGACGGGGGTAGCAGAACAATCGAGCCCCCAACCGATGAGCTTCGGTACCAAGCGAGGGAACGTCGATAAAGGAGTTCGGCAAGGCACGGATCCGCTCACAAACGATCAAGAAATCGAATGCAAGGTCACCGATCGCTGGAACGAGAGGTCCTGCAAAAAGAAAACAAAATTAGATCAGTCCAAGACAAGCTCAATCAAGGGAAGAGTTAAAATCCTTACTCGGATTCCTCTCCTGGAAAGTGGTGGGGATCTCCAACTCCTCGTTCGGCCTGTCACTCGATGCCGATCGCCACGCCCCGCCGACCCAGCACCATTTAGCCAGGTCACCCCTGGTCTTATTCGGCACGCCAAGGACCACTCTCCCGATTAGGCCTTGGATATGATTGCCGCCGATCGACCCTTTCTGCGCGGCCATTTTGAACAGATAATTCATCTCCAGCGCAGTCAGGAGGCAAAACAACCGGTGACCGCCAAACAGGGTCAACGTGCAGATGATCTGCAGCCAAGCGTTCGGCGTCAGTTGAAGAGGTGCCAAATTCCAGGCGATCAGCAAGTAGGAGACGGCGAATGGCAATGGGAATCGTAGACCCGCCTCCATAATCATCTCGTTGACGGCAACCATATCCTTGGGCGGTTGGTCGGCGCGCTCATTCTCCGAGGGCACGTGCAAGGAAACGTCAGAGGGGATATGATATTTAGCCCTCTAACGGCTCAGGGCTTTCTTGGTCTCCGTACTCCGGATCTTTCCGAGAGTCCACGGAGACGGGACGGCGGCCTGAAAGACCGTCCGATTCACATGTTCGTAAGGGTGAGCGGCGGTGTAGGCTTCGAAATCGAATTCCGGACAGGGTCCGGCGATTGCTTCCATCATCTGAGCAAAATCCACGTAGGCGGGGCCGAATCTACTCTCTCGTTCCCAGGCCTCCCGCACCAAATCATCCTCATCCACCGGCGAGCCCCCCTGCTCCGCTGTCGCCGCCGTCCTCACCACTTCGGCCTCGTTGAAAAGTTCTTCAAGTTCTGCGGGTGCAATACCCACACGAATAGCTTCAACGGCCGTCTCCATATCCACTCCAACGGGAATCTCCTCCCGTTCAGGCGACGCGGCGGCAGCGGAAGAACTTTCGGTCTCGAAGGCTTTTGATCCTCCCGACATATTAGAAAGTAAAGAGAGGGTGAAGGTTAATTTTTCTTACCTAGAGAAAAGAAGGAGATCGGCACAAGAAGCTCCAGAAATTTTTGCAGAAATTAGGCTAGGGATGCAAGGACGCGTAAAAAGTGAAGGAGAAGAAGCCCTGTCCTTTTTATGGATGGAGATGAGGGTCTAAATGCAAATAGGAGAAACCTCGAGGGCTGGATCGCAACCGTCACGTGGGGACGCATTAAATGCTGCCCTCGAATCCCGCAGACGCGTCTTTTCGAGGGCATGCCAGCCGACAAGTCCGACAAAACCGTCGGACTCCTCCAACAGCGGTGCGACGCGTGTCCCTGCCACTTTAGAAAGCCCGCCTTCTTTTCCCGCTGCTCCCAACGCGAAAGAAGGTCGTCCATATTTGAATTCAGATCGGCTGATCGTTTAAACATTGGCGATCGCCAACAGTGCCACCTCACCCCGTGTTTTCAACATCGAGGTGAGCTGGGGGGCAATTGTTGTGCGGCGATTAATACGCCTCGATAGGCGATCGACATCATGATCAGAGAAGCCAACCATGGAAGACATACTCTGGACAAACGCCTGGAGTTCGGCACCATACGGAGACCGTCTTTTGGTACCCAACGATCGTCTTTTGATGTCTGACGATCGTCTATAATGAGCAAACCAGAGACGATCATCTCGTGCCACGTATGGATCCAGCATCCGTCAAAGTCGTCGAAGACCGAATCTTGGACGATGGCCCACATGCGGATCTTCAAAGGATACCGACAGATAGGACCATTGACCCCAGCCTTTCACCTACCACACCTACCGACAAGGCCGCCAAAAGGTACAAAGTGGGTCCTCCCCGGACAGCGACTCGCAACGCGTGCTGGCTTCCCATTGGTTCGCCCGGCTGGCCTCCAGCTGCAACCTCGGACCTCAAGGGAACAGGCCCACGTGACGGGACGATCGGCCGTCTTATTTTAATATAGAAAACGGCGATCGCCCGCGATCGCCTGAGGGATCCCAACTACCTTGTCCCCTATAAATAGAGGACTCACTGCTGTGGCCAAAGGGACGCGAATTTTACTACGAATTCAGTGCAAAATACACACAAAAGAGTGAATCCAAGACTCTTTTGGCAACCACTTACACATTCATAGTGATCTTCATACATATTCATCATATTTCCCAAGCAAGAACTCACAGATCTACCTATCTGGTTCTTCCGGCAATCTACGCGCTCTAAAGCCTAGATAACTAGAAGTCTTTACACTCCTTGTAGTAGATTCTAACATTAATATTTGTACTCGACAGTATATTTATTAATAACATCTCGCGAGAGCATTCAAGCCCGGGATTAACAACCCCGGCAAATCTTGTGTTATCTATTTTCTCACGGAAGTGCTCCCGCAAATTGTTGTTTGTTGTCCGTTCATTCTAGCAGTATTTAATCTTCAGATAAATATTTTGGGCAACAACACACCCGGAAACCCACCTACGATTCATGTATATTCGTATAAAAACGACAACGAGGGCGGACCACAACCAAACCCTCTCGATTCCGTAAAAATCACGAAATATACCATGAATCCATAGGGAAACTAAGAATACCAACAAGATTAATCATATTCATCATGAATTAATCAACAAAACGGAATGAATCGGATGAAACCGCGAAAACCCCCAAATTCCCAAAATTAGGGTTCTAAGGAAGATTACCTTGATTCGCTGGATCAAAGGATGATAACGGATGATTGATTGATGATATAACCTAAAGAAATTCATGGATTTGTTGTTAAAGAAGCTGCCGAGCACTGCCGGCCGTGACTCGGCCAGAAGCTGCCGAGCACTACCGGCCGTGACTCGGCCAGTGTCGGCCTGGGCCCAGGTTGCCCGGCCATGACTCGGCGGGGCCAACTCCGACGGCCCGAACGACCCCGAAACCCGAACCTGAATACAAATCGATGATACGGTTACAATGTACTCGCAAATATGAATCTAAGAGCTAAGAGAACACACAATTCCGACCACCCGAAGGCTCGGAATTCAACAACGGAAGTAATTACCCAAAACTTTGGGAAATTACGAAAATGGCCCAAAACGTCCGAAAATCACGATACGCGATCGAAACACCAAACCAAAGCTCGCAACATGAATAATAACATTAAATGAACTTACGAGAAACTCGAAACAACAGTTTCGGACGAGATTCGCAAGAATCGAACTCAAGTGCGGAAAAGTCGCTAAAAAGCTCGGAACTCAACAAAACGATACTGAAACGAACTCGGATGACAAAAAGTGCAGAATTAATAATTCTCGAAATGACGAAACGGTCATTAGCTAGTCGTCAAAATGGACCTCCGCCGAAAAAATAAAAATTACCGGAAATCGAAATTGCGGATATTACAAGACTGAGATATCCTGTGGCTTAGCCTAAAAAATTCTCGAATTATGCTCTCTTGAATTTTCCAAGGACAATACCCTGCCTTCATCAGGTTGTTAAATTCATACCAAGAAGCAACATGATCTTGGGGCTTAACTGCCTGCCACCAAGTCGCAGCCTTTTTGGCAAGGAAGTACTGTGCAATGGGCACTCTCCTGCTTTTGGACAACCGAGTGCTTCAAAAACTTTCTCCAGCTCGAAAATCCAACTTACTCAACTAGCCGGATCAGTAGCACCAATAAACTGTGGAGGATGCATATGGACTATATCCTGGAGCCATTTATCCGTACCCGTATTATTCGTCGTGTTTCAATTATTCTGTTGGATCGCCTGGGTCAAGAGGGTCATCTGGTTGGCCACTTGCTGCAGAACATACACAATGCCAATATCCGTATTGTTTCCTGCAAAATTTTTGACTGGTCCTGATGAACATCCGTGCTTGGTCGTATTGAGTTCGATAAGTAGGAGTAGTCGAACCAGCATCAGAGCTGAAGGACATGGCCGTCCCACCGGATGCTCCACGTCCACGACCACATCCGTGTAATACCCGGTTAAAATTCATGTCATTTCAAATCTCTTCATTGTGCGAATTGTGTTTTGTTGGGCGAACCCTTGTAATCATTGCTTGGAACCACCGTTTTGGGGTTTCCGTACTTCCATTTCGTGTTATTGTTTCCCAGATATTGAGTCCTATTGCTTTTATTCTCTTCCCGGGTCATTTTTCATCATTTTAGGACCCAAGGGGGGTGTGCGCTGCGGCCCAAGGGTTGTGCGCCGCGGCACACACAATTTCTAGACCTGGCCGGGCAGCTTGTACCTTGTGCCGCGGCACATGCCAGCAGGGCCGCGGCACACTGCCGAGTCACTGCCGCGGCACACCCGTCCGGGCCGCGGCACACTCGTGCTGCATTTCGGCCAAACCTGTCTGTACCCTGTGCCGCGGCACACTTCGGCTGAGCCGCGGCACACTGCCGAGCCCTGGGAGCAATTTTGGGCCTGTGCCGCGGCACACTTCCGCTGAGCCGCGGCACACGATGCAGTCAACTGTATAATTATGCTTTTTTAGCGAGATGCAGCTCATTTCCTCCTTTTTCTTCAACCCACACGAGAGAGAGATTGAGGAGAGAACTTTGCATCATCTATCACTTGAGTATTGAATTTTTATCATTTCATTTGGTTGGGAAGCTCGGATCATCGATCTATCGCGTATTCTTCGGATCATAGTGTTTGGATCTTCAAGAGGTAATTTCTTCAACATCCTGGATTTCGATTTTGTATTGGGTAATGATGTTTTGGATGTTAAAATCATGGTGTATGGAGTGATATACGCATGATTATGGGCATGTTTGATTATTCATTGGATTATTGAAAGATTATTCAAGAACACTTTGAATATTGTGTTGGATTTTGGGGTTTTTCGTAGATTTGTCCGATTTATCCGATTTGAAGCTTGAGAACCTTGAGATTATGATGTATCTATACCGTATGCATGCTTTTCCTACGATTTTACGGACTTGATTGTGCCGTTTTCAGACTTTTGGGAGTTTGAGCGATTTTCCAACCTCTAGTTGTTTACCCGTGTATTTTCGTGAATCGTAGACGGGTTTCGGAAATTTCTTCATGTAATTTGAGTATGGATATTTGACTATCATATTTCTTGCGAATCGTTTAGGTGCCGGAAGTGCGTTCTTGGACCTCTCGATGTCTCAAAGGCAAGTATATATTTATGAATGTGCGTTCTCGACTTTGAAAGTAAGAAATATTAATGGCATGATTATGTATATCCACTCCGGGACGGGCCGACGGGTCCTCTGAGGGTTTCGTAGCCTCTGGTGCGATTCCATGGATAATATGAATTAACCACTCCGGGACGGACCGACGGGTCCTCTGAGGGTTCCGTAGCCTCTGGTGCGGTTCCACGGTATTCATATATGTATTGATGTGATGCTATGAGATTTAGTTATTCCGGAATACTAGTCTTGAATTGATGAATTGACGGTTACATTTACTTTATTGTCAAGGAGTATTGTGTTTCATACTTGATATACTTGCACTAGCTATTCGATAGCCAACCCCTTTATGGGGGAAATACTTTTTATGTATTTCAGGTTCCAGGAGAGCGGACAGGCAGGTATCGGGTCGGCATGAAGATGGTGGGCAAGTGTCATACTGTTTCTTTCCTCCGATTATGTTTTGAGTTTTCCATTCAGTGTTGTTGTACTGGAATGGTTATTGAATACTCGAGTATTGTTTTCCATTTTCCTTGATGTTCCGGCCTGTGTTTGCCGAGGTATTGATTCGTGTTGTGATGTCTGTGGATACATTCGTTATGTTTTGAATACCCTTGTATTGTTCTTCATTCCGTTGTATGTAGACCTTCTCGGTCAAAATTGATAGTTCCGCGTATGTTTAGCCTTGTGGGTCCCACGGCGGGGCTTACGGCGCTGTAATATTCCCTGAATAACTTGGGGGTGTTACAGAATATGGTATCAGAGCCTAGGTCTATGGATACCTAGGCTGTCAGTCTTTTGGGTCGAATGAGTCGTCATTTGTCCACAGTATCACTACACTGCCATCATCACAGTGCGACCGGTACTTGTAAGACCTCTTACTCTTCTGATGTTTCCTTATTCATTATGCTTCTTTTATTGGTATTCTTGAGAATCGATCACCTTAATGACGTGAGATTGAATTATGCTTACGTACCTTGTGTGTTCTTCAGTATGTCAGCTGGTAGGGGCCGTGGCCGTGGTCGTGGCCGTGGACGAGGAAGAGGTCGTGGCGTGGCCATTTCCATCAGTTCAGTTGCGGGGTCGACCAACCCCAGTTTGTCGAACTCGGTGCATCCTGACACCGAGAGTCAGCACGACCAGTCAAACGGTCAGGGGAACAACGCGGACGTTGGAGTTGCAAATGCACTTCAACAATTGGCTACTCAGATGACCATTTTAGCCCAAACTGTTCAGCTGAATAACCCGAACCCAAACACGGATGCCTTGCTTCAGAATGTAATCCGTATGCACCCTCCACAGTTTGGCGGTGCCACAGATCCGTTAGGCTGGGAAGATTGGCTAGCGGAATTGGAGGCGGTTGATTGCCCCGAAGTGAGGAAAGTACCGATTGCTCAGTATTTCCTCACTAAGGAGGCCGCTACCTGGTGGAAGGTCATCAAGCCTCAGGATCGTATTGCCACGTGGGATGAATTTAAGGAGCTTTTGGAGGCCGAGTTTTGTCCTTGGCCGGTGCGAGAGGGTCGAATCCGAGCGTTTTTCGAGGCTAAACCACGAGATATTCCCGTTTCGCAGGCGATCGTGGAGTACAACCAACAATTGATCCATGTGAAGGATCAAGTGCGTAACGAGCGTGATAAGATCCGTTATTTTGATATGCGGATGAATTTGTACTTACGGCGATACATGGCCAGATTTGCTTGTACCACACTGAAAGAGTATCAGGACAGAGCTTTAGCCCATGATATGTTGAACCCCGACAATGATACCGTTGAAGAACCGAAGAAGCAGAAAGTCGTGGGAAATTTTTCTAACTCTAAGAGTGGCAACTTCCAGAGGTCATAGATGACTAACCGTTCTGCCGGACAGTCGTCATGTTCTAATAAAGGAAAGAGGGGCTACCGTCCTACTCCGGGTACCTAAAATCGCACGGTGACTTGCTATAATTGTGGCCGTTCAGGCCACGTTAATTTGGAATGCCACTTTCCACCATTGAAGTGTCACACGTGCGGACAGATGGGGCATAGATCGGCTTATTTTTCCGAGGCGAACCAGACTTTGGACGCTCGGGCTTCTGCCCCAGCACCACTTGATCAAAGTATGAATCAACGACAATCTTTTGGTCAACCTCAGTAGAATTTCGGCAGGGGCCGGGGACGGGGTCAGAATGCTGGAGGGGGGAATTCCAGCGTCGGTTCGGTACAACCTCGGGTTTATGAGATGCGTCGAACAGACGAACCCGACGCGGCAGTGGCTTCAGGTACCATCCATATTTTATCTTATCCAGTCCGTGTACTTTTTGATACGGGTGCTACACATTCTTTTATTTCTTTGGAGTGTGTACGCCGTTTGAATATTACTTGTTTGACTGCTTGCGATCCCTTTATCGTGAAACTGCCTAGCGGGGATAGAATTGTGGGGAATCGGGAGATTAGAGATTTTCCGGTGATTATATCCGGTATGGAATGGTTATCGAATCTGATTGTAGTTGATATGGAGGGCGAGGACGTGATCCTCGGCGAGGATTGGCTTGATAATCACCAAGCGATTATGAATTACCGTACCAAGGTTATCACCATGATGACTAAAGACAGATCTGAGTACTCATTTTTGGGACGTAAGTCGGGCCAATCCAAGTTACTTATCAGTGCCATGAAGGCCGTAAAACTTTTGAATAAAGGTTGTACGGGCTATTGGTGTTATGCTTTGAAAACGGAAGGAAATGAAGTTGATTTCTCTTCGATTCCGGTTGTTAATGAATATCCCGATGTTTTTACGGATGACCTCGTGGGATTACCGCCAGATCGAGAGATAGATTTTACCGTGGACTTAGAGCCAGATGCGGCCCCGATTTCTGAAGCACCTTATCGGATGGCACCTTCCGAGATGTAGGAATTGAAGACTCAGTTGGGAGAACTTTTGGAAAAAGGGTACATCAGACCGAGCGCTTCGCCTTGCGGCGCGCCTGTTCTCTTCGTGAGGAAGAAGGATGGTTCACTACGTTTGTGCATCGACTACCGTGAGCTGAACAAAGTAACCATCAAGAACAAATATCATTTGCCTCGTATAGACGATTTATTTGATCAATTGCAAGGGGCTGCGGTTTTCTCGAAGATTGATTTAAGATCCAACTCAGGGTGAGGGAGTCCGACGTTCCGAAGATGGCGTTTCGGACGAGATATGGGCATTATGAATTTGTAGTTATGCCTTTTGGGTTGACTAATGAGCCGGCAGTATTCATGCAGTTAATAAATAAAATATTCATCGAGTACCTCGACAGGTGTGTAGTCGTCTTTATTGACGACATCTTGATCTATTCTCGAGATAAGGAGGAACATGCCCGACACTTGCGTTTGGTTTTAGACATTTTGAGAACCGAGCACCTCTATGCAAAATTCTCGAAATGTGAGTTTTGGTTGGAAGAAGTTATGTTTCTCGGCCATGTGATTTCGGCCGAAGGGGTTCGTGTAGACCCACAGAAGATCGAGGCAGTGTTAGATTGGGCGCCGCCTAAAAATGTTAAGGAAGTTCGTAGCTTTTTGGGCCTTGATGGGTATTACCGTCGGTTTGTCGAGGGGTTCTCGAAACTCGCTCGGCCGCTTACGAAATTGCTCCAAAAGACCGAAAAGTTTATTTGGACGGATGAGAGACAACAGAGCTTCGATGAACTGAACAGACGATTGACTTCAGCGCCGATTCTAACTTTACCACATGGTAGCGAGGGCTTTGCAGTTTATAGTGATGCTTCGGGTCAAGGCCTGGGCTGTGTTCTTATGCAGCATGATAAGACAATAGCTTTTGCGTCACGACAATTAAAGCCTTATGAGATGAATTATCCTACTCACGATTTAGAGTTGGCCGCAATTGTCTTCGCACTCAAGATTTGGCGGCATTATTTGTATGGTTCACCGTGCCGGATTTATACCGATCACAAGAGCCTGAAGTATATTTTCAGTCAGAAGGAGCTGAATATGAGACAGAGGCGTTGGTTAGAGTTGATAAAGGATTATGATTTGGAAATTCTTTACCACCCCGGAAAAGCCAATGTCGTTGCGGATGCTTTGAGCCGCAAATCGGCATATCTTCAAATGCTCGAGGTTCTTGCATCTCAGACGAAAATTCGCCAGGATTTAATTGAGCAAGGGATAGAAGTTTGGCTTCAACGAGTACAGGGACAGTTGTGTACTCTCGAAATTACTTCGTCCTTAGTTGATGACATTAAAGGGAAGCAGTGGAGTGACCCGATGATTTCTCAACTGAAGGAAGATGTAATTAAAGGAAAATCTCCTGGCTTTATGGTTCACGAGGATAGTATTCTGAGATTTCAGGGCACGCTTTGTGTTCCGAACGATTTAGAGTTGAGGCATAGAATTCTCCGAGAAGCTCATGCTACGCCTTACTCAATCCACCTCGGGACGAGTAAGATGTACAAAGATTTGAAGCGCAATTTTTGGTGGAATAACATGAAGAAGGATGTTACGGAGTTTGTACTACGGTGCTTGACGTGTCAACAAGTCAAGATCGAACATCAACGACCAGCGGGGTTGTTGAAACCACTTCCCATTCCCTAGTGGAAGTGGGAAGACATCTCGATGGATTTCATCACTGGCATGCCGAGAACTCGGGCTGGAATGAATATGATTTAATTAATTGTCGATCGGTTGACCAAGTCTGCACACTTCTTGGGTATTAAGGATACTTGGGGACCGGATAGACTGGCTCGAACCTTTATTGCTGAGATCGTGAGGTTAAACGGTGCCCCCAAGACCATTGTTTCTGATCGAGACGGCCGTTTCATATCGCATTTTTGGCAGGCCATTCATCAGGCTCTGGGTATGGAGTTGAGATTGAGCACTTCCTTACATCCTCAGTCGGACGATCAGACAGAGAGGACGATTCAGACGTTGTAAGATATGTTACGGGCTTGTGCCTTGGATTGGAGTAATGATTGGGAGCTTCACTTACCGTTGATCGAGTTTGCTTACAATAATAGTTGGCATGCGTCGATCAAAATGGCACCCTTCGAGGCACTCTATGGTAGGCGATGTAGGGCGCCATTATGTTGGGATGAGGCTTCTGAGCTAGTTGGGACGGAGCCGGATATGTTGATGGAGACTAAGGAAAAGATTTTTTTTATCCGGGACCGATTGCTGGCTGCCCAGAGTCATCAGAAATCTTATGCTGATACTCGTCGTCGACCCTTGGAGTTTGAGGTGGGGGATCATGTCTTGCTCAAGGTGTCGCCGACCAGAGGAGTTTTCCGCTTTGGGAAAAAGGGGAAACTTAGTCCGAGGTATATCGGACCTTTCGAGATTTTGGACAGAGTTGGAGATTTAGCTTATCGCTTGGCGTTGCCTCCAGCTTTGAGCCACGTCCACAGTGTTTTTCATGTGTCTCAGCTGAGGAAGTACGTACTGGATCCGAGCCACATTATCGACTACAGTGAGATTGACGTAGCCGAGGATATTACCTTTCCGGAGAAACCCGTGAAGATCCTTGAGCCTCGCGAGAAACAACTTCGGCATAAGACCATTCCACTGGTTAAAGTGTAATGGTCGAGGCATGGGGTCGAGGAGGCGACTTGGGAGACGGAAGAGAAGATGCGGGTGGAATACCCCGAACTATTTATTTCTTAAGTTTCGGGACGAAACTTCTTTTTAGAGGGGGAGAATGTAATACCGGTTAAAATTCATGTCATTTCAAATCTCTTCATTGTGCGAATTGTGTTTTGTTGGGCGAACCCTTGTAATCATTGCTTGGAACCACCGTTTTGGGGTTTCCGTACTTCCATTTCATGTTATTGTTTCCCAGATATTGAGTCCTATTGCTTTTATTCTCTTCCCGGGTCATTTTTCATCATTTTAGGACCAAGGGGGGTGTGCGCCGCGGCACACACAATTTCTAGACCTGGCCGAGCAGCCTGTACCTTGTGCCGCGGCACATGCCGGCAGGGCCGCGGCACACTGCCGAGTCACTGCCGCGGCACACCCGTCCGGGCCGCGGCACACTCGTGCTGCATTTCGGCCAAACCCGTCTGTACCCTGTGCCGCGGCACACTTCGGCTGAGCCGCGGCACACTGCCGAGCCCTGGGAGCAATTTTTGGGCCTGTGCCGCGGCACACAATGCAGTCAACTGTATAATTATGCTTTTTGAGCGAGATGCAGCTCATTTCCTCCTTTTTCTTCAACCCACACGAGAGAGAGAGCTTGAGGAGAGAACTTTGCATCATCTATCACTTGAGTATTGAATTTTTATCATTTTCATTCGGTTGGGAAGCTCGGATCATCGATCTATCGCGTATTCTTCGGATCATAGTGCTTGGATCTTCAAGAGGTAATTTCTTCAACATCTTGGATTTCGATTTTGTATTGGGTAATGATGTTTTGGATGTTAAAATCATGGTGTATGAAGTGATATACGCATGATTATGGGCATGTTTGATTATTCATCGGATTATTGAAAGATTATTCAAGAACACTTTGAACATTGTGTTGGATTTTGGGTTTTTTCGTAGATTCGTCCGATTTATCCGATTTGAAGCTTGAGAACCTTGAGATTATGATGTATCTATACCGTATGCATGCTTTTCCTACGATTTTACAGACTTGATTGTGCCGTTTTCGGACTTTTGGGAGTTTGAGCGATTTTCCAACCTCTAGTTGTTTACCCGTGTATTTTCGTGAATCGTAGACGGGTTTCGGAAATTTCTTCATGTAATTTGAGTATGGATATTTGAGTATCATATTCCTTGCGAATCGTTTAGGTGCCGGAAGCGCGTTCTTGGACCTACCGAACTCATACCGTTTTTCCGTTCGATTTCTCGATGTCTCAAAGGCAAGTATATATTTATGAATGTGCGTTCTCGACTTTGAAAGTAAGAAATATTAATGGCATGATTATGTATATCCACTCCGGGACGGGCCGATGGGTCCTATGAGGGTTTCGTAGCCTCTGGTGCGATTCCATGGATAATATGAATTAACCACTCCAGGACGGACCGACGGGTCCTCTGAGGGTTCCGTAGCCTCTGGTGTGGTTCCACTGTATTCATATATATATTGATGTGATGCTATGAGATTTAGTTATTCCGGAATACTATTCTTGAATTGATGAATTGACGGTTACATTTACTTTATTGTCGAGGAGTATTGTGTTTCATACTTGATATACTTCCACTAGCTATTCGACGGCCAACCCCTTTATGGGGGAAATACTTTTTATGTATTTCAGGTTCCAGGAGAGCGGACAGGCAGGTATCGGGTCGGCATGAAGATGGTGGGCAAGTGTGATACTGTTTCTTTCCTCCGATTATGTTTTGAGTTTTCCATTCAGTGTTGTTGTACTGGAATGGTTATTGAATACTCGAGTATTGTTTTCCATTTTCCTTGATGTTCCGGCCTGTGTTTGCCGAGGTATTGATTCGTGTTGTGATGTCTGTGGATACATTCGTTATGTTTTGAATACCCTTGTATTGTTCTTCATTCCATTGTATGTAGACCTTCTCGGTCAAAATTGATAGTTCCGCGTATGTTTAGCCTTGTGGGTCCCACGGCGGGGCTTACGGCGCTGTAATATTCCCTGAATAACTTGGGGGTGTTACAGAATATGGTATCAGAGCCTAGGTCTATGGATACCTAGGCTGTCAGTCTTTTGGGTCGAATGAGTCGTCATTTGTCCACAGTATCACTACTCTGCCATCATCACAGTGCGACCGGTATTTGTAAGACCTCTTACTCTTCTGATGTTTCCTTATTCATTATGCTTCTTTTATTGGTATTCTTGAGAATCGATCACCTTAATGACGTGTGATTGAATTATGCTTACGTACCTTGTGTGTTCTTCAGTATGTCAGCTGGTAGGGGCCGTGGCCGTGGTCGTGGCCGTGGACGAGGAAGAGGTCGTGGCGCGGCCATTTCCATCAGTTCAGTTGCGGGGTCGACCAACCCCAGTTTGTCGAACTCGGTGCATCCTGACACCGAGAGTCAGCACGACCAGTCAAACGGTCAGGGGAACAACGCGGACGTTGGAGTTGCGAATACACTTCAACAATTGGCTACTCAGATGACCATTTTAGCCTAAACTGTTCAGCTGAATAACCCGAACCTAAACACGGATGCCTTGCTTCAGAATGTAATCCGTATGCACCCTCCACAGTTTGGCGGTGCCACAGATCCGTTAGGCTGGGAAGATTGGCTAGCGGAATTGGAAAAGATTTTCGAGGCGGTTGATTGCCCCGAAGTGAGGAAAGTACCGATTGCTCAGTATTTCCTCACTAAGGAGGCCGCTACCTGGTGGAAGGTCATCAAGCCTCAGGATCGTATTGCCACGTGGGATGAATTTAAGGAGCTTTTGGAGGCCGAGTTTTGTCCTTGGCCGGTGCGAGAGGGTCGAATCCGAGCATTTTTCGAGGCTAAACCACGAGATATTCCCGTTTCGCAGGCGATCGTGGAGTACAACCAACAATTGATCCATGTGAAGGATCAAGTGCGTAACGAGCGTGATAAGATCCGTTATTTTGATATGCGGATGAATTTGTACTTACGGCGATACATGGCCGGATTTGCTTGTACCACACTGAAAGAGTATCAGGACAGAGCTTTAGCCCATGATATGTTGAACCCCGACAATGATACCGTTGAAGAACCGAAGAAGCAGAAAGTCGTGGGAAATTTTTCTAACTCTAAGAGTGGCAACTTCCAGAGGTCATAGATGACTAACCGTTCTGCCGGACAGTCGTCACGTTCTAATAAAGGAAAGAGGGGCTACCGTCCTACTCCGGGTACCTCAAATCGCACGGTGACTTGCTATAATTGTGGCCGTTCAGGCCACGTTAATTTGGAATGCCACTTTCCACCATTGAAGTGTCACACGTGCGGACAGATGGGGCATAGATCGGCTTATTGTTCCGAGCCGAACCAGACTTTGGACACTCGGGCTTCTGCCCCAGCACCACTTGATCAAAGTATGAATCAACGACAATCTTTTGGTCAACCTCAGTAGAATTTCGGCAGGGGCCGGGGACGGGGTCAGAATGCTGGAGGGGGGAATTCTAGCGTCGGTTCGGTACAACCTCGGGTTTATGAGATGCGTCGAACAGACGAACCCGACGCGGCAGTGGCTTCAGGTACCATCCATATTCTATCTTATCCAGTCCGTGTACTTTTTGATACGGGTGCTACACATTCTTTTATTTCTTTGGAGTGTGTACGCCGTTTGAATATTACTTGTTTGACTGCTTGCGATCCCTTTATCGTGAAACTGCCTAGCGGGGATAGAATTGTGGGGAATCGGGAGATTAGATATTTTCCGGTGATTATATCCGGTATGGAATGGTTATCGAATCTGATTGTAGTTGATATGGAGGGCGAGGACGTGATCCTCGGCGAGGATTGGCTTGATAATCACCAAGCGATTATGAATTACCGTACCAAGGTTATCACCATGATGACTAAAGACGGATCTGAGTACTCATTTTTGGGACGTAAGTCGGGCCAATCCAAGTTACTTATCAGTGCCATGAAGGCCGTAAAACTTTTGAATAAAGGTTGTACGGGCTATTGGTGTTATGCTTTGAAAACGGAAGGAAATGAAGTTGATTTCTCTTCGATTCCGGTTGTTAATGAATATCCCGATGTTTTTCCGGATGACCTCCTGGGATTACCGCCAAATCGAGAGATAGATTTTACCGTGGACTTAGAGCCAGATGCGGCCCCGATTTCTAAAGCACCTTATCAGATGGCACCTTCCGAGATGTAGGAATTGAAGACTCAGTTGGGAGAACTTTTGGAAAAAGGGTACATCAGACCGAGCGCTTCGCCTTGGGGCGCGCCTGTTCTCTTCGTGAGGAAGAAGGATGGTTCACTACGTTTGTGCATCGACTACCGTGAGCTGAACAAAGTAACCATCAAGAACAAATATCATTTGCCTCGTATAGACGATTTATTTGATCAATTGCAAGGGGCTGCGGTTTTCTCAAAGATTGATTTAAGATCCGGGTATTATCAACTCAGAGTGAGGGAGTCCGACGTTCCGAAGACGGCGTTTCGGACGAGATATGGGCATTATGAATTTGTAGTTATGCCTTTTGGGTTGACTAATGCGCCGGCAGTATTCATGCAGTTAATAAATAAAATATTCATCGAGTACCTCGACAGGTGTGTAGTCGTCTTTATTGATGACATCTTGATCTATTCTCGAGATAAGGAGGAACATGCCCGACACTTGCGTTTGGTTTTAGACATTTTGAGAACCGAGCACCTCTATGCAAAATTCTCGAAATGTGAGTTTTGGTTGGAAGAAGTTATGTTTCTCGGCCATGTGATTTCGGCCGAAGGGGTTCGTGTATACCCGCAGAAGATCGAGGCAGTGTTAGATTGGGCGCCGCCTAAAAATGTTAAGGAAGTTCGTAGCTTTTTGGGCCTTGCTGGGTATTACCGTCGGTTTGTCGAGGGGTTCTCGAAACTCGCTCGGCCGCTTACGAAATTGCTCCAGAAGACCGAAAAGTTTATTTGGACAGATGAGAGACAACAGAGCTTCGATGAACTGAAGAGACGATTGACTTCAGCGCCGATTCTAACTTTACCACATGGTAGCGAGGGCTTTGCAGTTTATAGTGACGCTTCGGGTCAAGGCCTGGGCTGTGTTCTTATGTAGCATGATAAGACAATAGCTTTTGCGTCACGACAATTAAAGCCTTATGAGATGAATTATCCTACTCACGATTTAGAGTTAGCCGCAATTGTCTTCGCACTCAAGATTTGGCGGCATTATTTGTATGGTTCACCGTGCCGGATTTATACCGATCACAAGAGCCTGAAGTATATTTTCAGTCAGAAGGAGCTGAATATGAGACAGAGGCGTTGGTTAGAGTTGATAAAGGATTATGATTTGGAAATTCTTTACCACCCCGGAAAAGCCAATGTCGTTGCGGATGCTTTGAGCCGCAAATCGGCATCTCTTCAAATGCTCGAGGTTCTTACATCTCAGACGAAAATTCGTCAGGATTTAATTGAGCAAGGGATAGAAGTTTGGCTTCAACGAGTACAGGGACAGTTGTGTACTCTCGAAATTACTTCGTCCTTAGTTGATGACATCAAAGGGAAGCAGTGGAGTGACCCGATGATTTCTCAACTGAAGGAAGATGTAATTAAAGGAAAATCTCCTGGCTTTATGGTTCACGAGGATAGTATTCTGAGATTTCAGGGCAGGCTTTGTGTTCCGAACGATTTAGAGTTGAGGCATAGAATTCTCCGAGAAGCTCATGCTACGCCTTACTCAATCCACCTCGGGACGAGTAAGATGTACAAAGATTTGAAGCGCAATTTTTGGTGGAATAACATGAAGAAGGATGTTACGGAGTTTGTACTACGGTGCTTGACGTGTCAACAAGTCAAGATCGAACATCAACGACCAGCGGTGTTGTTGAAACCACTTCCCATTCCTGAGTGGAAGTGGGAAGACATCTCGATGGATTTCATCACTGGCATGCCGAGAACTCGGGCCGGAATGAATATGATTTAATTAATTGTCGATCGGTTGACCAAGTCTGCACACTTCTTGGGTATTAAGGATACTTGGGGACCGGATAGACTGGCTCGAACCTCTATTGCTGAGATCGTGAGGTTGAACGGTGCCCCCAAGACCATTGTTTCTGATCGAGACGGCCGTTTCGTATCGCATTTTTGGCAGGCCATTCATCAGGCTCTGGGTATGGAGTTGAGATTGAGCACTTACTTTCATCCTCAGTCGGACGGTCAGACAGAGAGGACGATTCAGACGTTGGAAGATATGTTACGGGCTTGTGCCTTGGATTGGAGTAATGATTGGGAGCTTCACTTACCGTTGATCGAGTTTGCTTACAATAATAGTTGGCATGCGTCGATCAAAATGGCACCCTTCGAGGCACTCTATGGTAGGCGATGTAGGTCGCCATTATGTTGGGACGAGGCTTCTGAGCTAGTTGGGACGGAGCCGGATATGTTGATGGAGACTAAGGAAAAGATTTTTATTATCCGGGACCGATTGCTGGCTGCCCAGAGTCATCAGAAATCTTATGCTGATACTCGTCGTCGACCCTTGGAGTTTGAGGTGGGGGATCATGTCTTGCTCAAGGTGTCGCCGACCAGAGGAGTTTTCCGCTTTGGGAAAAAGGGGAAACTTAGTCCGAGGTATATCGGACCCTTCGAGATTTTGGACAGAGTTGGAGATTTAGCTTATCGCTTGGCGTTGCCTCCAGCTTTGAGCCACGTCCACAGTGTTTTTCATGTGTCTCAGTTGAGGAAGTACGTACTGGATCCGAGCCACATTATCGACTACAGTGAGATTGACGTAGCCGAGGATATTACCTTTCTTGAGAAACCCGTGAAGATCCTTGAGCCTCGCGAGAAACAACTTCGGCATAAGACCATTCCACTGGTTAAAGTGTAATGGTCGAGGCATGGGGTCGAGGAGGCGACTTGGGAGACGGAAGAGAAGATGCGGGTGGAATACCCCGAACTATTTATTTCTTAAGTTTCGGGACGAAACTTCTTTTTAGAGGGGGAGAATGTAATACCGGTTAAAATTCATGTCATTTCAAATCTCTTCATTGTGCGAATTGTGTTTTGTTGGGCGAACCCTTGTAATCATTGCTTGGAACCACCGTTTTGGGGTTTCCGTACTTCCATTTCGTGTTATTGTTTCCCCGATATTGAGTCCTATTGCTTTTATTCTCTTCCCGTGTCATTTTTCATCATTTTAGGACCCAAGGGGGGTGTGCGCCGCGGCACACACAATTTCTAGACCTGGCCGAGCAGCCTGTACCTTGTGCCGCGGCACATGCCGGCAGGGCCGCGGCACATGCTGAGTCATCACCGCCGGCACACCCGTCCGGGCCGCGGCACACTCGTGCTGCATTTCGGCCAAACCCGTCTGTACCCTGTGCCGCGGCACACTTCGGCTGAGCCGCGGCACATTGCCGAGCCCTGGGAGCAATTTTTGGGCCTGTGCCGCGGCACACAATGCAGTCAACTGTATAATTATGCTTTTTGAGCGAGATGCAGCTCATTTCCTCCTTTTTCTTCAACCCACACGAGAGAGAGCTTGAGGAGAGAACTTTGCATCATCTATCACTTGAGTATTGAATTTTTATCATTTTCATTCGGTTGGGAAGCTCGGATCATCAATCTATCGCGTATTCTTCGGATCATAGTGCTTGGATCTTCAAGAGGTAATTTCTTCAACATCTTGGATTTCGATTTTGTATTGGGTAATGATGTTTTGGATGTTAAAATCATGGTGTATGAAGTGATATACGCATGATTATGGGCATGTTTGATTATTCATCGGATTATTGAAAGATTATTCAAGAACACTTTGAACATTGTGTTGGATTTTGGGTTTTTTCGTAGATTCGTCCGATTTATCCGATTTGAAGCTTGAGAACCTTGAGATTATGATGTATCTATACCGTATGCATGCTTTTCCTACGATTTTACAGACTTGATTGTGCCGTTTTCGGACTTTTGGGAGTTTGAGCGATTTTCCAACCTCTAGTTGTTTACCCGTGTATTTTCGTGAATCGTAGATGGGTTTCGGAAATTTCTTCATGTAATTTGAGTATGGATATTTGACTATCATATTCCTTGCGAATCGTTTAGGTGCCGGAAGCGCGTTCTTGGACCTACCGAACTCATACCGTTTTTCCATTCGATTTCTCGATGTCTCAAAGGCAAGTATATATTTATGAATGTGCGTTCTCGACTTTGAAAGTAAGAAATATTAATGGCATGATTATGTATATCCACTCCGGGACGGGCCGATGGGTCCTATGAGGGTTTCGTAGCCTCTGGTGCGATTCCATGGATAATATGAATTAACCACTCCGGGACGGACCGACGGGTCCTCTGAGGGTTCCGTAGCCTCTGGTGCGGTTCCACTGTATTCATATATATATTGATGTGATGCTATGAGATTTAGTTATTCCGGAATACTATTCTTGAATTGATGAATTGACGGTTACATTTACTTTATTGTCGAGGAGTATTGTGTTTCATACTTGATATACTTGCACTAGCTATTCGACAGCTAACCCCTTTATGGGGGAAATACTTTTTATGTATTTCAGGTTCCAGGAGAGCGGACAGGCAGGTATCGGGTCAGCATGAAGATGGTGGGCAAGTGTGATACTGTTTCTTTCCTCCGATTATGTTTTGAGTTTTCCATTCAGTGTTGTTGTACTGGAATGGTTATTGAATACTCGAGTATTGTTTTCCATTTTCCTTGATGTTCCGGCCTGTGTTTGCCGAGGTATTGATTCGTGTTGTGATGTCTGTGGATACATTGGTTATGTTTTGAATACCCTTGTATTGTTCTTCATTCCATTGTATGTAGACCTTCTCGGTCAAAATTGATAGTTCCGCGTATGTTTAGCCTTGTGGGTCCCACGGCGGGGCTTACTGCGCTGTAATATTCCCTGAATAACTTGAGGGTGTTACAATCCTCCACCACGTTCACGCC
This sequence comes from Orobanche coerulescens, assembly GCA_033398695.1. Lineage (NCBI taxonomy): Eukaryota > Viridiplantae > Streptophyta > Magnoliopsida > Lamiales > Orobanchaceae > Orobanche > Orobanche coerulescens. Next base: position 13,995,901 of record CM065817.1, read on the forward strand.
TCTAACAGCAGACATTCTGAGGAACAAGAAGAATATTCGTGCGTACAATCCAAATTATACTCCGTCGAGGTGAACGGTTCCTGAAGATAAGAATTCAAAGATGAGACATATACGAAGATAGAAGAGAGATAAGAACAACTTACGAGTACCGGTCGTACTGATATGATGGCAACACATTATACTGTATACAAACGATGACTCAACTAAACCCAAAAAACCAACGGTGTAGGTATCCATAAACCTAAGCCTTGATACCATATTCTGTAACACCGTCAAAATATTCAGGGCATATTACAGTGCGTCCGGAGCCCCCACCATGGTGAGGTCTAAACATAACCAACAAGGAAAATAATGAAAATCAAAAATCATGACCATAATCAGGTCCAACGGACAAAAGTTAGTGGGGATTCAACCCACAAGAGAAATCAGAAACATCAGGAACCCCTGTAGTAGTCGAGTAGAATGGAATATTCAAAGTACGACATCACAAATGGAAGACTTAAACAATATAGACAAATGGAGTAACACAATATCATGTCCATCATCTTCATGCCGACATGGTTCTCGATCGTCTTCTAGCCTGAAACCTGAAATGCATGAAATGTATTTCTCCCGAATGGGCTTATCCATGGAATAGCTAGTGCAAGTATTCTATATATGCATTAATATCTCTTGAACATTAAAGCAGTCATATTCATTTTCAAAATGCAAGATACGTATTCCAAAATATCAAGATCTTAAATCATGCCACATTTCAAAATATATACGTGGTTAACCGTGGATTGAACCAGAGGCCACGGCCCCGTAAAGGCCCTGTCGGACCATCCCGTAGAGGTTAACCCAAAAGATATTCATTGCTCCACACCTAAAGCCACGGACCCCTCAGAGAACCCGTCGATACGTCCCTTGGTGAACATATACTCACACACACGATGCATCACTTTTAAATGTACAAGAATATACGACCATGAATAAATACTTGGTTTTGAGACATCGTCGCTAGGGTTAGTAATGATGGAAATAAAAGACAGTGAAGGCGGCGGGTTTGGGTTTATTAAAATCGGCCCTTAAGAATCGGATCTATTTAGGCTCGTCAAAAATTACATAAATTAATAAGAAACTTAAATGAAATATATATATTTAGGCGTCTAAACAAGATAATTTGTAGTGTTCTACCTATATCTAAAAGATCTTACAATACCTTACCTTTAAAGCGAAGTATCTGAGTTTCCCCTTGATCTTATTGTATTTCTACCTTTAGATCTTCTATAGTATGATCTCGCCTCAATCTGGATGTCGTGTGGGCAACGAGCTACCAAATCTTGCTTGGACTTCAATGAGATCGGCCGAACAACTAATGGCTCCACCTCCCAGGCGACATAACCTGAAGTAGACTTGGACTTTTCTTGGTCTGATGAAAAATCTGAGTTAGTATAACCCACTAGACACAGGCCGCCTGATTGATATACTAGCATATACTCCATAGTCCTTCTCATGTACTTGAGTATGTGCTTGACAGCAATCAAGTGTCCTGGTCGTGGGTTCTACTGATATCTAGTAGCCAACCAGCATGACCGATATCTGGTCTAGTGCAAAGCATAGCATACATGAGGATTCCCACATCTGACGCATAAGGAATCATCTTCATGTCATCTATGTACTTTTGTGTCTTGGAACACATATCCTTAGATAGTTTAATTCTATATCTGTAAGGTAGAAAACCTTTCTTAGAATTCTCCATGCTAAACCACTTTAGCACAGGATCGATATAGGATGCCTGAGATAAGCACAACATCCTTTTCTTCCTTTCACGAAAGATCCTGATCCCAAAGATGTGCCCTGCTTCCCCCAAATCCTTCATATCAAACTGCTCAGATAGCCATACCCGTATGTCTGGCAACTCCTTCACATTGCTTCCAATCAGAAGGTTATCATCTACATACAATATAAGAAACACCAACACGTTTCCATCGCATTTTTTATACACCCAACTCTCACTCAGATATTGGCTGAATCTATATGACTGGACAACCTCATCAATTCGAGTGTTCGAAGATCTAGTTGCTTGCTTAAGTCCATAAATGAATCTCTTAAGCTTGCACACTAAGTGCTCTTCTCCTTCAGCAATGAATCCCTCTGGTTGACGCATGTAGATTTCTTTGTCTAGACTTTCATTCAAGAATATAGTTTTGACATCCATTTGCTAAATCTCCATATCCAAATACGTAGCTATATCTAAAAGAATCCGGATTGACTTAAGCATAGCTACCGGCAAAAAGGTTTCAACATAATTGCTACCCTCTTTATGAGTGTAACCTTTCGCCACAAGCCTTGCTTTGAAGGTTTCAACCTTCCTGTCACCTCCTTTATTTCGCTGTAGACCAACTTAGTTCCAATGGCTTGCACCCCATCAGGTAGTTCTATTATCTCCCACACTTGATTGGAATCCATAGATCCCATTTCTGATTCCATTGCTACTTGCCAAGAATCAGCATCTTTATCTTGGATTGCCTCCTTGTAAATATAGGGATCTAATTCATCTTCACTTGGGATTGAGTCCGAAGACTGTCCCATGCCTATGAATCATCCCGGTTGACAAACAACCCTCCCATTACGACGAGGCAAACCCTGAGTTGGTGTAAAAGTCTCAAAATCGATACATGGTGCAGTGTTAGTTGGCGCTTATACGATTGGTATAGACAGAGTCTCGCCCCTCAACTCTTCCAAAATTATTTCACTCATGGGTTTGTGACTAATCATATAATCCTCTTAGCAACACCATTTTGTTGTGGAGTTCCCCGCGCAGTGAGCTGGAACGAAATCCCCTCATTTGCCAAGAAATCAAAAAACTCTTCTAAGGTATTCGCCACTACGATCAGATCGTAGTGACTTGATACTTTTCCCATGACTGTTCTCTGTTTCAGCCTTGAAATCTCTGAACTTGTTAAAGGCTTCAGACTTACGTCGCATCAAATAGATGTATCTATATCTCAAATAATCATCTATGAACGTGATGAAGTATTCAAAACCACCCCTAGCCTGGATGTTCATTAGACCACATACATCCGTATGAACTAATTCTAACACATTTTGAGCACGATTTCCCTTGGTCTTAAAAACCCTCTTGGTCATTTTACCTTCCAGACAGGATTCATAAATTGGAAATGACTCAACTTGGAGGTCATCTAATGGGCCATCATCTACCAATCTTTGAATCCTCCTAAGGTTTACATGACCTAACCGTAAATGCTACAGATATGTTTGGTTTATGCTCGAAGATTCTTTTCTCTTTTTAGGTTTAGACAATGAGTTAAGTAATTTATGTTTATACATGGGAGTTTGTGCAGTATTAATGACATACAATCCATCAATATAAACACCTTTGCAAATATATTCACTGTTTCTTGTAATAATAGCATCACCATCAAAAGAAACTAAATTAACCATCACAACTTAGTTCAGAAACCTAAATTAAGTTCGTTCTAAAATATGGTACTGATAGTTTATCATTAATCTTCAACTGCACGACCCCACTGCAACAGCCATAAGCCTGAAATAATTGCCCCAGTTGATGGTGATCTCGCCCTCACTAAGCTGCTTAGTTACCCGAAAACCATGTGAGTCAAAGCAAACATGATCAGTGGAGCCTAATTCAACTATCCACGAAGTGGAATAACAAGCTGCCAAACATGTTTTGACTACTAGTGCATGAGACATACCTTTTTTAAGAGCAGGGCAGTCTGCTTGAAAGGTCATTTCTGACCGCACTTGTAGCACTTTCCCTTTGGATTTTTTGTTCGCCTCACGATGAGGAGCTTTGCTCTTTACCTTGAGAGTTGTCACTTGCTTCTAGACAATTTGTTTCTTCTTATTCCCCCACTTGAGCTTAGAAGTCGAAACACTAGTTGCTGCAAGAACTTGATACCCTTGCCTGAAGAGACCTTCCGCAGCTTGAAGCTCTGTCAGCAATTCCGCCAAGGTATACTCCCTATGATTAGTTTAGGCGGAACTGCTCAAAGCTCCTAGGTAAGATGGCTAGGATGATATCGACCTGCATTTCCGCATTGATAGTAGCCCCTAAGATACCATGTCCGTTTAGATGAGAAATCATCTTTAGAACATGATCCCTTACCGGGGTTCCTTCAGGCATTTGGGTCGTCATCAAGACCCTCATAGCATTTTTCCTAGGTGCCCGGTTTTGATGACCAAACATATCACCGATATTTCTCATCATTTCCGCGGCGTGCCCATACTATGATGCTGATGCTGCAATACATTTGCTAAAGAAGCCAAGATGTAACAGCGAGCCATCTCATCATATTTCTTCCATTCGCGGTATTCTTTCACCTCATCATGTGTCGAATCTGCATCTGGTTCCAATGGGCATTCCTCAATTAGAACAAACTTGTGTTCCTCAGCAGTCAGGACAATATTAAAATTATGTATCTAATCAGCAAAGTTAGTGCCATCTAGTTTGTTTTCTTTGAGAATTACAGCAAGTTGATTGAAAGACATCTGAGATAAAATTAAAAACATTCATCACATAGTGCATAGCAAAATATATTGAAAAAAACTCCAAACACAATACATATGCTAGCAACCAACACTTCTAAAAACCGGCATATGCAAGCTACGATTGTGTGGACGTTTACACACACATTTTTCAAGTAGAGCTTTACGTCTTTAATTTTACTATCTAGTCAATTTACGTTATGGCAAATAAACTTAATAGTTGGTTCCTCTTGGCCATGTATAAATTAACATATACTCCGATGGGGAGCTTAATAATTAATACACCTAAGTGAACACCATAATTTAACAATCTTAAAATATTATCTTTTAAATAATAGTCCCACAGATGGAGAGGTCCTATCATAAAAAATAATATTTACCTTTTGTTATCATTTAAAATTTAAAACTAATGAACCTATAATTAGTACATCCGATATGGAGGAAGACCCTAATGTCAACGGGCATGCTAATTACTTCAGAATTTAAATTAATTATGGAGGCCAATTTGAATTTATTTTAAAAATAAATCAATTTAATCACTTAGTTATTTTAGCCATAATGTTTTTAATTTTCTCATCATAACATGCAAGAAACATAGCACGCATACATTCACACATGCCATACATCCAAAAAACTAAAAACCAACAAATAAAAAAATTGGATAATTAAATCCAATTATCATTGCTTTTATTCCTCGTTTTGAATAACGAGAAAATCTTCGGCTCGAAATCTCCCACTGCTTCAAGCATCTCGTCACCTCTTCCCGGTTGGCCCACAAAATTTCCAAATTTAGAAACTTTCTTTTCCATGCAAAATTAATTGCACAAGAAAATTCTAAATTTAAATATTGTGCACCAACGGAGGCAACGAACGGCGTAAAAACGAGCAAGACCATACACAGGGAAGACCCAACCCAGACGAGTAGCCTGGAGCGTGGTCTGGACCGCACGCCCGCATCCGGACTGCACGGCAGCTTCTCGATCCTGGTCGGTTTGTCTGACTGGGACTCCTTTTCCCACGTACTTTGTGTACTCCAATTCAATTACAATTTAGCACAAAATAAAATACATCGAAATTACAACAAAATTACAAGAAAAAAATAAAATCCTATTCTACCCGTGGATTTTCTCGCGGGAAAAACTTATACATGCCTCAAAACTAGGCCAAATTACCAAAACGCGTAAAAATAAAATAAGAATCATATAGCCATGATAATTGGATCATATTTACCTACAAGACAATTCTAGCAAAAATATTCTAAAGATCATAATATATGAATATTTTTTAAATTGCTAGCAATTAATCACAAAATTAATTAAATTGAACAAAACCTAAAAATCGGCCCCAATACCAATTGATGGAAATAAAATGTAGTGGAAGCGGCGGGTTTGAATTTACTAAAATTGGCCCTCAAGAATCGGATCTATTGAGACTCGTCAAATAATTAATTACACAGATTAATAAGAAATTTAAACGAACAATATATTTATGCGCCTAAACATGATAATTTGTAGTATTCTACCTAGATCTAAATGATCTTAGGATACCTTACCTATGAAACGAAGTATATGAGTTTCTCCTTGATTTTCTTGTATTTCTACCTTTAGATCTTATAGAGTATGATCCCGCCTTAATCCGGACGTTGTGTGGGCAACAAGCTACCGAATCTTGCTTGGACTTCAATGAGATTGGCAGAACAAACTTCCTCTCACAATCTCGATTTTCTTTTCTTCAAGTAATTCCGATTTATAGCAAAAATTAAAGTGTTATATCAATTGTAGAATCAAAGACACAAGTCAAGATCCACAATTAAACACTAAGAAGAAAAATTGAAACCCTTGTGTGGGTGTGTAGTAATGTCGCGGAACCCCTCATTATATCCTATTTATAGGCTTTTGGACTACTCTAGCGATCTTAAGATGGATTAGGGAAAGGACTCCTAATAGTTTTCATATTAGGCCCTTCCTAATATATTGAGTCTATTAAATATCCACTCAGTCCATTAAAGAGTTAATATTGTTCTTCCTACCCTAATCTCAATTTACGAAATCGGGCTCCTTATTTAAATGTATTATTTCCCGTGCTTAAGATATCGAATGTCCATTAATTAATTTAAGCTACTGACAGCTTTAATTAATTAATTTCTTATCCAAGAGTAGTACCACTCGAACCTTATTATTATATCGGAATTAAATCCACCTGCAGGGTTTAATATAATAATCACCACCGAACTCCTCAAGGGGACATCATCAACCCGCACGAATCGGGACACGATTTATAGTTATAATAATTGTCATATAAATAATATTATTGCCCAAGATACGAAGCTTATTGAGTCAATCATTTTGTCTCTCACCCATGGTAAATCAAAGCAATAAACTATAATTACATAATTAAATATTACATACTTAGAATTATCCGAGACTTACGTTCTTCTTATAGTCAGTACAGAAGACACTATCTCACTTCGATCCAGTTCAACATATGCAAATACGCTAATGCATGCTAATAGTCAAGACCAACTAATCTCAACTATTCATTACAACCTTTCACATAATTTGTCTAGAATTATATAGGTTGTGAACTATTGTATTATTTTATAAGGCACCGATAATGTGATCTTCCATATGACACCAACACACCACATTATCTACAATATAAAATAATTAGACATTTCATTTGCATAACCATAACGTGAATAAATATGCAAAATATGTGATTAAGTGTAATTAATATTCTCATAGGTAGTTACAGGGAAATAAGGTAATACAAGCATAAAGTATGCTTTCAGTATACAACCCTAACAATCTCCCACTTATACTCAAAGCATGCTTTTAAGTATACTACTCTATTACATAGTCTCTCATTTCTCCCACTTATACTCAAAGTAATGCTGCCATACACCGTAATCATTCCTTCCACACACCTTACAAAAACTTCTGAGGGTAGGCCTTTCGTGAAAGGATCAGCAAGATTATCTTCCGATGCAACCCTGGCCAGAACTACGTCTCATTCCTTTACGAAGTGTCGTATGATTTGGTACTTGTGGTTGATATGTTTACTTACCTTGTGGGCTCGTGGTTCCCTCGAATTTGCGACTGCACCAGTATTATCATAATAAAGTGTAATACCCTTTGGCAAATCGGGAATCACATCTAAGTTCTGCATGAAGTACTTGAGCCATACCGCCTCATTGGTTGCCTCAGAGGCTGCCACGTACTCGGCTTCCATGGTAGAGTCCGAGATGCATTTCTGCTTCACACTCCTCCAACTAATGGCTCCACCTCCCAGGCTAAACACATAACCTGAAGTAGACTTGAACTTTTCTTGGTCTGATGAAAAATCTGAGTCAGTATAATCCACTGGTCACAGGTCGACTGATTGATATACTAGCAGATACTCCATAGTCCTTCTCAGGTACTTGAGTATGTGCTTGACAGCAATCCAGTGTCCTGGTCCTGGGTTCGACTGATATCTAGCAGCCATGCCTACGGCATGACAGATATTTGGTCTAGTGCAAAGCATAGAAATACATGAGGCTTCCCACTGCTGACACATAAGTAATCATCTTAATGTCATCTTTATCCTTTTGTTTCTTGGGACACATATCCTTAGAAAGTTGAATTCCATGTTTGTAAGGTAGAAAACCTTTCTTGCAATTCTCCATGCTAAACTACTTTAGCACTGTATCGATATAGGATACCTGAGATAAGCAAAACATCATTTTCATCTGATAACGAAAGATCCTGATCCCAAGGATGTACCCTAATTCCCCCAAATCCTTCATATCGAACTGCTCATATATCCATACCCGTACTTACGACAAATCCTTGATGTTGTTTCAAATCAGAAGGATATCATCTACATATAATACAAGAAACACCAACATGTTTCCATCGAATTTCTTATACACACAACTCTCTCTTGGACATTGGACGAATCCAATTGATTGGAACCTCGTCAGATCGAGTGTTCCAAGATCTAGATGCTTGCTTGAGTCCATAAATGGATGTCTTAAGCTTGCACACTAAGTGCTCTTCTCCTTCCGCAATGAATCCCTCTGGTTGGCGCATGTATATTTTCTTGTCTAGACTTCCATTCAAGAATGCAGTTTTTACACTAATTTGCCAAATCTCCAGATCCAAATGCGCAGCTATAGCTAAAAGAATCTGGATTGACTTAAGCATGGCTATTGAAGAAAAGGTTTCATCATAATCGATACCCTCTTTCTGAGTGTAACCTTTCGCCTCAAGCCTCGCTTTGAAGGTTTCAACATTCCTGTCACCTCCTTTATTTTGCTTGTGGACCACTTACTCCCAATAGCTTGTACCCCATTAGGTAGTTCTACTAGCTCCCACACTTGATTAGAATCCATAGATCCCATTTCTGATTCCATTGCTACTTGTCACGAATCAGCATCTTTATCTTGGATTGCCTCATTGTAAGTCCAGGGATATGATTCATCTTCACCTGGCATTGAGTCCAAAGACTGTCCCACGCCTATGAATCGTTCCGGTTGACGAACAACCCTCCCACTACTGTAACACCCCTAAGATATTCAGGGAATATTACAGCACCGTGGACCCCTACATGGGATCCACCAGGCTAATTAAGAAATACCACTCGTCTAAATATCTTAGTTAGCGAGAAAACACATATCATCAGAACGAAAAATAAATGAAACGCCCGGTATAACTGGCAAAAAAGACATCACTGCCAATCATAAATAACATAAAATAATACAAACCATAATCCCAGTAGAAATGCCTAAGTACTCGCGAGTACTTTCTATAAGTTCACAAGTTTAAAGAAAACAACCGCATTAAAAAGGACAACGGAAATAAAGAGACTCGATTGCACACGTCATCAACCCTGGCCAGTATCCTTGTACTGCCGCAGTGCCCGATCGTCCGGCTGAACATAACCTGAAATTCATAACAAGAATTTCCCCAAAACGGGTCCCCAAAGGGGTTAGTATTTACGTTAGTACAAGTAACCAAATGAACAACTTACATCATACACATTTAGTCAATGCATGCAATCATGAAAATCACAGTTCAAAAGCACTCATTTTCGGAAATGCCAATACTCGAAACATATTTATAAAAATGCATCACAATTAACCATCGATCCACGCCTCCGTGGACCCCTACCGAGACCCCGTCGGATCTAACCCGTAGTGGTTAAAAGCCAAGGTCGTCGATCCACGCCTCTGTGGACCCCTACCGAGACCCCGTCGGATCTAACCCGTAGTGAGCATACATACACACACACACACATCACTCATGCAATACTATCATGTTAAAAGTGTAAGTTCATTAAAGATACTTGCCTCGATTATCACGACGAAAGGATGGAATGAAACAATCGTGGTTGTGAGAAACTAGACACACCGAACCTAGACGATTCGTCAAACACCATTACAACCAATTCGACAAGAATAACAATAACGGAAGATACCCAAAATCCCACCTACGATTCATGTAAGTTCGTACAAAACAACGATGAGGACGGATCGCAACCGAACCCTCTCGATTTCACAAATAACACGAGACTTACCATGGACCCGTAGGGAAAACAAGAATACCACCAAGATTAATCATATACATCATAGATTAATCAACAACACAGTATGAATCGGATAAAAACTCAACCCCCCCCCCCCCCCCAAATTTCCCAAAAATCGGGTTCTAGGAGATTACCTTGGATTTAGGACGAAGAAAGAGGATTAAGATGATGATAAACTTCACTTGGGACACAACAATCGTTCTCTCAACGAACTCCATGGATAAAACTCGAAAATCGCTCAAATCTCTCCTCGAAACTCTGCTATCGGACGAAGTGACAAAAAATGAAGAATGACAAAATGAAGCTCAACTCAGGTTTATAAAACCTGCTCACGCGTTACGTACGTTAACATACTGATGTTAACGTACGTTAAGACCATTACGTGCGTAATACTCGGGTGATAACGTACGTAATAGTCCGGCAGAACAATCTGCCTAATCTGCTGTGGTCGATAGCGTACGCTACACTATCCAGTTTGCGTACGCTATAAGGGACTTACGTACGTAACAGCCCCGCGTTAACGTACATAAGGGCTTGGCAAAAACTGGACAGAAGCCCTGCCCAAAACGTTTAAGGCCATATCGTATGTTAACACTAAGGTATAACGTACGTTATGCAGGTAACGATAGCGCACGCAAGAAAGCATGCATAACGTACATTATGCATGCAGCAGTTCAATACTGCTGAAAGCAGTTAACTGCTCTAGGCGGTACGAAGTCGAGACACAACACAAGGACAGAACCCAAAAATGCGGATACGAAATATTCACGACGACGAAGCTAAGTGCTGAAGGAAAAATACAATTCCGACTATCGGGGAATCCAAAATACGACAATAGAAGATAAAATTCCCTAAACTTATAGGAAATTACGAAACGGCCCAAACGTCCGAAAATCACGATACGACGTTGGATTAACAAACCGAAACTCACAACACGAACAACTCAACCATACGAACTCGTGTAACCAAAGAAATTACGAAATCGAACGAGTTTTACGAGAATCGAACGTACATGCGACAACACATAACATAAAACGAAATTACATAAAAACATTTCCGAAACTCGTCCAAATGGAAAACTCCAAGAATAAAATAGATTCAAAACATCGAAACGGTTACAAGCGAGTCGCTAAAAATGAAAAATACACAAAAATGAAAATACCGGAAAAAGGAAAAACGGATATTATATTCTACCACTCTAGAAAATAAGTTTCGTCCCGAAACTTAAGAAAAAAACAACTCGGGGTATCTAGCACGCATGTTATCCTCGCTTTCCCAAGTTGCCTCCTCGACACCATGCCTCGACCACTGCACCTCGACCAAAGGAATGGTCTTATGCCTCAGTCGTTTCTCACGGTGCTCCAAAATCTTCAAGGGGCACTCTTCAAAGGTAATATCCTCGGCGACATCAATCTCACCATAGTCGATGACGTGACTAGGATCCGGAACATATTTCCTCAGCTGGGAAACATGGAAAATGCTATGAACGTGACTCAAGGCCGGAGGCAATGCAAAACGGTATGCCAACTCACTGACTCTCTCGAGAATCTCAAAGGGCCCAATAAATCTCGGACTCAACTTTCCCTTCTTCCCGAAGGGGAAAACTCCCCTTGTCGGCGACACCTTTAGCAAAACGTGGTCTTCCACCTCGAATTCCAAAGATCGACAACGGATGTCAGCATATGACTTCTGTCGACTCTGAGCAGTTAACATCCTCTCCCGGATCAATTCCACCTTCCGCCTCGTCTCCATGGCAATATCCGGTTCGGTCCCAACCAAATCGGATGCATCGTTCCAGCAAATCGGCGATCGACATCGTCGCCCATAAAGTGCCTCATACGGTGCCATTCGAATCGACGCGTGCCAACTATTGTTGTACGTGAATTCGATCAACGGTAAATGCTCCTCCTAATCACTGGTCCAATCGAGAGCACAAGCGCGCGACATATCCTCAAATGTCTAGATAGTGTATTCCGACTGCCCATCTGACTGAGGATAAAAAGAAGTACTCAGACGCAACCGAGTGCCCAACGCCTTATGTACCGCCTGCCAAAAGTGCGATACAAAATGGCCATCCGATCCGAAATAATAGACTTCGGAGTACCGTGAAGCCTCATAATCTGCACAATAAATACACGAGCCAACCTCTCTGGACCCCAAGTATCCTTGATGCCCAGAAAATGCGCCGAATTGGTCAGACGATCCACGATCACCCAAACTATATTCATACCAGACTTCGACCTCGGAAAGCTCGTGACGAAGTCCATCGAAATATCTTCCCATTTCCATTCCAGAATGGGAAGCGACTATAATAACCCGGTCGGTCGCTGATGCTCGATTTTGACCTGCTGACAAGTCAAACAGCTCTCTACAAACCTTGCGACCTCCTCCTTCATGCCATTCCACCAAAAGTTCCTCCTTAGGTCCTTGTACATCTTACTCGAACCCGGATAAACTGAGTAAGGCGTAGCATGGGCCTCACGCAAAATACTCTGCCTCAATTCCAAGTCGTCCGGTACACAAAGCTGACTCTGGAATCTCAACACACCATCCTCGTGAATCACAAACCCAGGAGACTTTCCCTTAAGAACATTCTCTCGGATTTGAGCAATCATCGGATCTTCCAGCTGCTTTAATTTAATTTCATCAACCAGCAACGACGAAATCTCGAAAGCGCAAAGCTGCCCGACTGCTCCTGGCAACAAAATCTCCATACTCAACTCGATCAAATCCCGATGAAGCTCAGATTGAGACGTAAGTATCTCAAGCGTCCGCAACGCAACCGGTTTCCGACTCAAGGCGTCCGCCATGACGTTCGCCTTGCCCGGATGATAAAGGATCTCGAGGTCATAATCCTTAATCAACTCCAACCACCTCCTCTGCCTCATATTCACCTCCCTCTGAGTGAATATGTACTTCAGACTTTTATGATCGGTAAAAATCTGACACACAAAGCCAAAAAGATAGTGGCGCCAAATCTTGAGCGCGAAAACAACTGCCGCTAACTCCAAATCATGAGTAGGGTAGTTAAGCTCATACAGCCTCAACTGTCTAAATGCAAACACAATAGTCTTGTCGTGCTGCATCAGCATGCACCCAAGACCCTGACCCGAAGCATCGCTATAAACAGCAAAACCCTCGTTGCCACACGACAATGCTAAAATCGGGGCTGAAGTCAACCGCCTCTTCTACTCCTCAAAACATTTTCTGTAACACCCCCAAGATATTCAGGGAATATTACAGCGCCGTGGACCCCTACATGGGATCCACCAGGCTAATTAAGAAATACCACTCGTCTAACTATCTTAGTTAGCGAGAAAACACACATCATCAGAACGAAAAATAAATGAAACGCCCGGTATAACCGGCAAAACAAACATCACTGCCAAACATAAATAACATATAATAATACAAACCATAATCCCAGTAGAAATGCCTAAGTACTCGCGAGTACTTTCTATAAGTTCACAAGTTTAAAGAAAACAACCGCATTAAAAAGGACAACGGAAATAAAGAGACTCGATTGCACACATCATCAACCCTAGCCAGCATCCTTGTACTGACCCAGTGCCCGATCGTCCGGCTAAACATGACCTGAAATTCATAACAAGAATTTCCCCAAAATGGGTCCACAAAGGGGTTAGCATTTACATAGTACACATAACCAAGTGAACAACTTACATCTTACATATTTAGTCAATGCATGCAATCGTGAAAATCACAATTCAAAAGCACTCATTTCCGGAAATGCCATTACTCGAAACACATTTATAAAAATGCACCACAATTAACCATCGTTCCACGCCTCTGTGGACCCTACCGAGACCCCGTCGGATCTAACCCGTAGTGGTTAAAAGCCAAGCTCGTCGATTCACGCCTCTGTGGACCCCTACCAAGACCCCGTCGGATCTAACCCGTAGTGAGCATACACACACACACCCATCACTCATGCAATACTATCATGTTAAGAGTGTAAGTTCATTAAGGATACTTGCCTCGATTATCACGACGAAAGTACGGAATAAAACAATCGCGGTTGCGAGAAACTAGACACACCGAACCTAGACGATTCATCAAACACCATTACAACCAATTCGACAAGAATAACAATAACGGAAGACACCCGAAATCCCACCTACAATTCATGTAAGTTCGTACAAAACAACAACGAGGACGGATCGCAACCGAACCCTCTCGATTTCACAAATAACACAAAACATACCATGAACCCATAGGAAAAACAAGAATACCACCAAGATTAATCATATACATCATGGATTAATCAATAATACGGAATAAATCGGGTAAAAACTCAACCCCCCCCCCCCCCCCCCAAAAAAATTTCCCAAAAATAGGGTTCTAGGAGATTACCTTGGATTTAGGACGGAGAAAGAGGATTAAGATGATGACTTCACTTGGGACACGACAATCATTCTCTCAATGAACTCCACGGATAAAACTCGAAAATCGCTCAAATCTCTCCTCAGAACACTACTGTCGGACGAAGTGAGAAAAAGATGAAGAATGGCGAAATGAAGGTCAACTCAGGTTTATAAAGCCTGCTCACGCGTTACGTACATTAACATACTAATGTTAACGTACGTTAAGACCATTACATGCGTAATGCTCGGGTGATAACGTATGTAATAGTCCAGCAAAACAATCTGCCTAATCTGCTGTGGCCGATAGCGTAGGCTACACTATCCAGTTTAGCATACGCTATAAGGTACTTACGTACGTAACAGCCCCGCGTTAACGTACGTAAGGGCTTGGCAAAAACTAGACAGAAGCCCTGCCCAAAATGCTGAAGGCCATAGCGTACGTTAACACTAAGGTATAATGTATGTTATGCAGGTAACGATAGCGCACGCAAGAAAGCATGCATAACTGATGAATCGATTTTTGATCGTCTCATTCCGTTCTATCGAGCCGCGCTTTCATTTGTTTTTAAGTGTTTTTGCTCTTTTTACACGTGGTATGCTTTGTTTTTCTTTTGTAGGTATACGGACGAAGATTCTGGTGAAATATGCGCTTTTATGGCCAATATTGGAGTATATGACGATCAAGAGCAAGAACGGGGCCTAAAACGATAAAGATTGAAGCAATGTCGGTCGTATTTTCTAATTTCCAGATTCATTACTTCGAGTTAGGATATGTTATATATATGTATGATTTCCTTGTGAAATTAGCTTCGTAACGGTATATTATACGCTAAATTCTGAGGTGTATTGGGGGAGATAGAGCTTCTAGACCACGACAATGCAATCCGGACCACGGCCCGAAGAGTTGAGACCGCGATCCAAGCCCGGACCGCACCCGGACCACGGTCCCAAATCCAGACCGCGTGACAGCGCCCCCCAAAATCACCCAGACCGCGGTCCAACCCCCCTGTGTGCAGAAAAATGCGATTTTCTGCACTTTTTGGTGACTTTTGACGGGTATATATAGGGAAACCCTATACCCAACTTCTCCCAAGATGCAAAACACGATCCAAACTCAGTTTTTCTCAGCTTTTGAGTATTCTAAACATCAAGAAATATAATTTGTGAAGGATTTTCATCATTTGTAAGGAGATTT
This sequence comes from Orobanche coerulescens, assembly GCA_033398695.1. Taxonomy (NCBI): domain Eukaryota; kingdom Viridiplantae; phylum Streptophyta; class Magnoliopsida; order Lamiales; family Orobanchaceae; genus Orobanche; species Orobanche coerulescens. The sequence goes on from CM065817.1 coordinate 14,011,558, forward strand.
TGTTCGTTTTTGAAGGAAGAACATCAAACCTTCCTCGGGCTTCGATTTCATTTTCTCAAGGGAAGATTTCTACCATATTTTATTCCATGATTTTTGCTATTATTGTTGAAATGATCATGAGTAGCTAATCTTATTATATGGGTGTTTAGATTGAACCACACATGTTCTTAGTTGTTTGTTTTGATTGATTTTTCGGGTATGAGTTTGGGATTATTTCTCTTTCTTTGTTCTTAGTAATCTATCGGCGTTCTTGATAATATTTGTGCACGAATATTATTTAGACACAATAGAACTTATGATTTAGATCATCAAACCTTTTTCATAGTTGTTATTGTCAAAATCGAGAGTTTTTATCGGTGTTTGCCATCAAACGACCTGATAGAAGTGATTGTGAATGTTCTATATTTTTTCCCGTGATCTTTTAGCGAATTACCCCATCAAAGGTATTTAGCTAGTCGATTGTTAGTAGGGATTCATCCTCATCAAAGAAGTTTCTCTTGTTTCGAAAAGGACAATCCCGATTTTTAGAATTTGCCGCCATCAAATGGATTTCTTTTAATTATGAGCAATCGGTAATTTCAAACCATAAATTCTTTGCCTATCGAAACTAATAATTGATAACGTGTGTGTCGGTGATTCTAAACTCCCATATCATTCTCATAATTGTATTCTCTAGAAATCCAACCTTTAATGGTGTTTTTAACGCTTCGATGAATTTAACTTTCCGCACTTGTTTTACGAACTTACATCTCAATCAAATCATTCACCGTGTTTTAATTCACTTTACATTTGTTAATTCGGCTATTCTCTTAACATAATCGAACTTCAAACCGTTTCCAACTCCTCGAGAGATCGGCCTCGGAGTTACTTGCCACTTCCTACAAAAGTGATTCGTATACTTGCGAGTTTTAATTTATTCATCAGGTTTTCGGCACCATTGCCGGGGAGTTGGCGTTTAATTTTTAATCTTGTTTTAATAATAGTTGAATTATTTATCTTGATCATTTTTTTTCGTTTTCATTATTTTCGATAAAGTCTAAAAATTCGCTCTAACTTCTCTTGTTTATGCTTGGTAGGAGATCATTAGGAAACCCGATTCTTCCACCCATAGACGAGGTTCAAAGAATTAGAGCACCAAAAAAAAAATAGCGACATCATCAATGGTAAACGACGAGGAGAATCCGGATCTTGAAGAGCCCCAAATGCTCGAGGGTGAAAACATTCGTCAACCGAGACTTCCGAGATATGAGAATGTTGGGCACAATCAAGAAATACTCGAAGCTCAACAAGGGAGGTACTTTTATCCGAGACAACCACCCGCTGGAGTACAATATGGAGCGAACTATTATCCAGGACCTCAATATGGGATGGGAGCAAACTATAATATGCCGCAACAACCCCCGGTTGAGCATCTAATGCGGGACTATACAAAGCCCGTGGTTAACACCGCCATCTCGTGCATCCAATTAGCACCGGCAGCAAGGAACTACCACATCAACGGATTTCACATCGAGCAATTGCCCTCATTTCACGGATTAGCATGTGAGGACCCATTGTCGTTCATCCGGGACTTCTATGTGGCGATTGACAACTTCCCATTAAATGGGTTGAGTGAGGATCAACTAAGAATGAAGTGCTTCCCGTATACACTCAAGGATGGAGCGAAGCAGTGGTTGATGACTTTAGCATCGGGCTGACTAAGAACGTGGGATGATGTTTACGACAAATTCATTACCAAATATTTTTCTCATTCGAAGACTACACAGTTGAGAGCCCAAATCTCAACATTCGGACAACAAGACGGAGAGGCATTTCATGAAGCATGGGACCGATTTAAGATGCTCCTCATTGCATGCCCACACCATCACTATCCACTTAAACTACTTAATCAATTCTTCTATGATGGATTGACTCAATATTGCCAAGGTGCAGTGGATAACGCAGCCGGTGGTTCGTTTTGGGGGTTAATGGAGAGACAAGCTTATGACATATATGAAATATTGGGAGCTAATTCTCAACAAAAAAGTGTGCGTGTTCGTAGGGGAGTTGTGAACTAAGTAAGCAAGAAGGACGAGATGCAATCTAAAATCGATGAGTTAACGAATGAACTAAGACAACTCAAGACCCAAAATAAATCTTCGAGCTCACGAGTTTGCGAAATTTGTTGGGGACCCGAACATGATGCTAATTCTTGCCCACATACTTTTCCAGACGAACAAAGCGAACAAGTGAATTGGGCTATGGGACAAAGCACGGGAAGGCCCGAGTGGGAGGATATGAGAAATAATTATGGCGGAAATGCAAGAAATGCACCTCTCCTGAATACTTATCATCCTGGGCTAAGAAACCATCCGAATTTCTCTTGGAAAAACAACAACCCGATGTCGTACGGCACAAGCGCCCAAGCTCAATACAACGGAGGAAATCGAGCCCAACAAACAACGCAAAGTGAACCACCTCCACAGCAAAGGAGCTCTCTTCAGGAGAATATTGCAGCATTCATTAAGGAAAGCACGGAAAATCGAGCTGAGTACAATAAAAAATTCGAATCTTTAGAAGCTTCGGTGAAGAAAATGGAGATTCAAATTGGGCAACTTGCTACCAAGGCATGCAGATAAGAAAGGGGTAAACTACCAAGTCATCCCGAGCAAGCTCAAGCTATTACCACCCTCCGAAGTGGTAAAGTGATAAATAAAGAGACAATTTCCGAAGCGAAAGAGCGGGGCGGTGAGAAAGAAGAATTGCGGAGTTAATCGGAGAAATCTATGGTGATTGAAGAGGATGAGTCGAAAGATGAAAAAATCCGAGCAACTGCTACTCAATCTTGCGAGACTCGAATTCCTTGGGAGAAATCTAAAGATCCAACCGAGAAGCTAATTGAAGAGAATAAGAGCGAACCAGTCGAATCAATGCATCAAAAGGAGGACCTAGAAAGCTTTGACATGAAAGTTCTTTTCGTGGAGAAAGAAGTTCCCACTGTGAACTTAGGAGCGAGTATTAATTTAACGAAAAAACCAATATACTTGCCACTATGTTTGGGGAAGGTGATAGCCCCGATGGATTTCGTGATACCAAACATAGAAGAAACATCACCAACAAAAATCACGTCACTTATTCTTCAAGGAAGACATTTCATGGTGACAATCATAATCAAAATTGAAATGGTGACAAAAGCGCTCACAATGGAAATCCATGGAACCACTATCTATATCGTGACAAAGGAAAACGAGCGAAAAATAACGAGCTATGTGGATGGACCTGAAACGTTTCCATTTAATCCAGGATAGAAGAAGCTGAAGAGTCGAGCTAAAGACTATAAAAAAGCGATACTTGGGAGGCAATCCAAGGGAGTTTTTAAATTTTTATCGCTTTTATTATTATTATTATTGCTTTTATTTGTTTTTGTCTGTGGTGTGTGTAGAAAATCTAAAAAGGAGGTATTTATCGGAGGAATAAGCCTAGTTTATTGAAAGTTGAGACCAGAGCATAAAAGCATGGTGCCCCGCCATCAGAAACCACACTTCTTAATCCGGTAGTTTTATTTTCTTTCTTTTTAATTTGCGTTTTCGCATTTTTCCTGACTTAATCTTTTTGCTTGGGGACAAGCGAAGGTTTAGGTTTGGTGGGGTGCAACTTCGTTGATTTTCACTTGTTTTTAGTTTGCGTGATTTTTTTTTTTGTTTCTTTTCTTTATTTTTTTCTTACGTGATGTAGTAGTTGGATTGTAATAACCTCGTTAACTGTGGGGTATATGGATGATTAGTCGTGTTTGTACTTGACTTGTGGAGTTTCATAAATCTAATTGATTGTTTGACCTTGCATGTGAATGTATAGTTTTGGTTACTTGATTTGATGTGTAAGGAATGAGTGTGGTAGTCCAAAAGCTGTGAGTTCTTGTGCTTAATTGAACCGTTCACTTTTAGCTGTAAAATTCTTTCATGTGTGATTCCTCTTCTTATGCTTTGGATTCTTTAGAACTTGCATGATTTTGTCGGATGGTGTGTTGATATTTACATACACGAGAAATGATTAGCGCTGCCCATTTTTTGTCTTGAACCTACTTATCTAAAAATACCCACCATTTCATATCAATATCATATGCTAGCCCCATTGAGCCTTTAGCCGTATTTTTGTTCGAAAAACCCACATCTTACAGCTCCATATCCAAAAGCCATAACTTACCCAAGTATTGGTCCACGTAAGAGCATGAGAGGGTATAATAAAATTACTTTGCTGAATTAGCTGGTTTAAGAAACTCAATTGTTATATATGCAGCTAGGTGAACTTAGCTGATCTTTCTGAAATCTCAGTGAGGTAAGCTCAGAAGCTGGCTGATAAATATTGTGCGGAAGACTTAGCTGACTTTTAAGTCAACAGTTAAAGATGGATGCAGCAGTTAAGTATGATGCTTAAAACAGTAAACAATACGACACTTATAGTGGTTTCATAAGTGGGCTAATCCTCTACTAGTCCATTTTTCTACAATCCACTTGGAGTTAAATTCACTACAATGTTTGATGGTTACAATGAATATAGTTACCACAGCTTTCAACCAGGGAAAACTCGTGGATATTGTAACTCCTTCCCTTTGGTTGCCTGTCACCTCTTGATCAAAAAAAACGACGGTGTGCAAAGTTTGTGGTGTATAGAGGCAAAAATCTTCTCTCCCGTTCCCCTGAAAGTAATAAGCCCCCCCACCAAAAAAAGGGCGATCTCAATAATAATAATGGGATAGAAAAGATAGGGGAGGAGAGGAGTGAGCCTAAGAAAAACAAAAGGGAAGTCATTGGGTTGTGAGAAATAGGCCAATATCATAAGAATTGCGCTTAACAAGGCCTAGAACAAAAAAAAGAGATATATATATACGGGAGAATTGAAGTAGAATGATCGATCATGCTTTGAGTGTTTATTTCATATTTGTGAGGATCGTATATGCTCTACTTGGACTGAACTTGTAACTACAAGCCAAATTTTCCCAACCTGAGCCACAGCCCCGTTACAACCAAAAGTAAGACCCTATGACTCGTGTTTTGTGTATATTGATGCGTTTGATGAAGAAAAGAAGTGCAAGCATATAGTAGAACTTTCCATTCGAATCAAGTTGAGAATATTAACCTATCTAAACACTTGAGAGATGAGTTAATTGATAAAATTCTGTGAGGGACTACTAAGACTTGTTTTCTTGCATGTTCAATCAAGTGCCATTGCTTTCCACTCATTTGTGAGTTTAGGCTTCCATGACGAATTACGAGACTTTACGATACTTTCACATTCTCGGTTGATTGTATGTATACCCGATGATTAATTTGATTATTCAATCCTTCTCGTATTCTTTGTCGTATGTTTTATTTCTTTCTGCTTGGGGACAAGCAAAATTTTAGGTTTGGGGGGATTTGATGAATCGATTTTTGATCGTCTCGTTCCATTTTATCGAGTCGCGCTTTCGTTTGTTTTTATGTGTTTTTGCTCTTTTTACGTGTGGTATGTTGTGTTTTTGTTTTTAGGTAGTAGGACGAAGATTTTGGTGAAATATGCACTTTTATGGCCAATATTGGAGTTTATGACGATCAAGAGCAAGAACGGGGCCTAAAAAGATAAGGATTGAAGCAATGTCGGTTGCATTTTCTAATTTCCAGATACATTACTTCGAATTAGGATGTGTTCTATATACTTATGTATTCCTCGTTAAATCAGATTCGCAACGGTATATTATACGCTAAATTCCGAGGCCTATTGAGGGAGATATGGCTTCTAGACCACGGCCACGCAGTCCGGACCGAGCCCGGACCGCGGTCCCAAATCCAGACCATGTGACAGCGCCCCCTAAAATCATCCAGACCGTGGTCCCAGCCCTCCAGACCGCTGTCCAACCCCCCTGTGTGCAGAAAATACAATTTTCTGCACTTTTTGGCGATTTTTGACGGGTATATATAGGGAAACCCTATACCCAACTTCTCCCAAGCCGTAAAACACGATCCAAACTCAGTTTTTCTCAACTTTTGAGTGTTCTAGACATCAAGAAATATAATTTGGGAAGGATTTTCATCATTTATAAGGAGATTTTGTTCGTTTTTGAAGGAAGAACATCAAACCTTCCTCGGGCTTCGATTTCATTTTCTCAAGGGAAGATTTCTACCATGTTTTATTCCATGATTTTTGCTATTATTGTTGAAATGATCATGAGTAGCTAATCTTATTATATGGGTGTTTAGATTGAACCACATATATGTTCTTAGTGGTAAGTTTTGATTGATTTTTCGGGTATGAGTTTGGGATTATTCCTCTTTCTTTGTTCTTAGTAATATATCGGCGTTCTTGATAATATTTGTGCACGAATATTATTTAGACGCAAGAGAACTTATGATTTATATCATTAAACCTTTTTCATAGTTGTTGTTATTGTGAAAATCGAGGGTTTTTGTCGGTGTTCATCATCAAACGACCCGATTGAAGTGATTGTGAATGTTCTATATTTTTTTCCGCGATCTTTTAGCGAATTACTCCATCAAAGGTATTTAGCTAGTCGATTGTTAGTAGGGATTCATCCCCATCAAAGAAGTTTCTCTTGTTTTCGAAAAGGACAATCGCGATTTTTAGAATTTGCCGCCATCAAACATATTTCTTTTAATTGTGAGCAATCGGTAATTTCAATCCATAAATTCTTTGCGTATCGAAACTAATAATTGATAACGTGTGTGTCGGTGATTCTAAACTCCCACATCATTCTCATAATTGTATTCTCTAGAAATCCAACCTTTAATTCGGTGTTTTTAACGCTTCGATTAATTTAATTTTACGCACTTGTTTTACAAACTTACATCTCAATCGAATCATTCACCATGTTTTAATTCACTTTACCTTGGTTAATTCGACTATTTGCTTAACATAATCGAACTTCAAACCATTTCCAGCTCCTCGAGAGATCGAACTCGGAGTTACTTGCTGCTTCCTACAAAAGCGATTCGTATACTTGCGAGTTTTAATTTGTTCATCAATAACATACGTTATGCATGCAACAGTTCAATACTGCTGAAAGCAGTTAACTGCTCCGGGCGGTATGAAGTCGATACGCAACACAAGGACAGAATCCAAAAACGCGGATACTAAATATTCACGACGACGAAGCTAAGTGCTAAAGGAAAATTACAATTCCGACTACTGGGGAATCCGAAATACGACAATAGAAGATAAAATTCCCTAAACTTATAGGAAATTACGAAACGGCTCAAACATCCGAAAATCACGATATGACGTTGGATTAACAAACCGAAACTCACAACACAAACAACTCAACCACACAAAATCGTGTAACCAAACGAAATCGGACGAGTTTTATGAGAATCGAATGTGCATGCGACAATACATAACATAAAACGAAATTACACAAAAATATCTCCAAAACTCGTCCAAATGGAAAACTCCATGAATAAAATAGATTCAGAACGTCAAAACGGTTACAAGTGAGTCTCTAAAAACAAAAAATACACAAAATGAAAGTACCAAAAAAAGGAAAAAGCGGATATTACAACTACGACGAGGCAAACCCTGAGTTGGTGTAGAAGTCTTGAAATCGATATGTGGTGCAATGTTAGTTGGCGCTTGTACAATTGGTATAGACGGAGTCTCGCCCCTCAACTCTTCTAGAAATATTTCGTTCATGAGCTTGTGACTAATCATATAATTCTCTTTCAGGAATCGGGCATTGATTCTAACAATGACCTTCTGATCTTGGGGAATATAGAACAAGCCATTCTTCGTTCCCTTAGGATATCCTACAAACACTCGTACCTATGTACGAGATGCCAACTTATCAGCTTCCTTATTCAGCACATGTGCTGGAGTACCCCAAATCCGAACATGTCCTAGACTAGGCTTTCCCACACTCCACACTTCTGTGGGTGTTTTTGGAACTGATTTCAAAGGCACGAGGTTTAGAATATACGCCGCTGTTTCCAAAGCGTATCCCCAGAGCGAAATAGGTAAATGTGAATAACTCATCATTGACCTAACCATTTCTAAAAGAGTTCCGTTTCTTTTCTCAGCAACACCATTTTGTTGCGGAGTTCCATACGCAGTGAGCTGGGACGAAATCTCCTCAGTTGCCAAGAAATCCAAAAAGTCTCTACTAAGGTATTCGCCACCATGATCAAATTATAGTGACTTGATACTCTTCCCATGACGCTTCTCCGTTTCAGTCTTGAAATCTCTGAGCTTTTCAAAGGATTCAGACTTACTTCACATCAAATAGATATATCCATATCCGTAATAATCATCATTATGGATATAGTGACTTGATACTCTTCCCATGACGCTTCTCTATTTCAGCCTTGAAATCTCTGAGCTTTTCAAAGGATTCAGACTTACTTCACATCAAATAGATATATCCATATCCGTAATAATCATCTATAAACATGATGAAGTATTCGAAACCATCCCTAACCTGGATGTTCATTGGACCACGTACGTTCGTATGAACTAATTTTAACACATTCTGAGCACAATTTCCCTTGGTCTTAAAAACTCTCTTGGTCATTTTACCTTCGACACAGGATTCACAAATTAGAAATGACTCAACTTGGAGGTCATCCAATGGGCCTTCATCTACCAATCTTTCAAGCCTCCTAAGGTTTACATGACCTAACCGTAAACGCCATAGATATGTTTGGTTTATGCTCGAAGATTCTTTTCTTTTTTTAGGTTAAGACAGAGAGATAAGCGATTTATGTTTATACATGGGAGTTTGTGCAGTATTAATGACATACAGTCCATCAGTATAAACACCTTTGCAAATATATTCACTGTTTCTTCTAATAATAGCATCACCATCAAAAGAAACTGAATAACCATCACACCTTAGTTTAGAAACTGAAATTAAGTTCGTTCTCAAATATGGTACTAATAATGCATTATTAAGGACTAATATTTTATCATTAATCTTCAACTGCACGAATTCCACTGCAACAGTCATAAACCTGGAATAATCGCCCCAGTTGATGGTGATCGCGACCGTACTAAGCTGCTTGGTTACCTGAAAACCATGCGAGTCAAAGCAAACATGATCAGTGGAGCCTGAATCTGTAACACCCCTAAGTTGCAAGTACAACAATACCGAATGGATAAAGTACAAAATACAGACAGAGACAAGACACACCATCACTCTTGCCCATCATCTTCATGCCGACTCGGTACATGCCTATCCACTCTCTTGGATCGTGAAATACATGAAAGGTATTTCCAAAAGGGGTTAGCCATCGAATAACTAGTACAAGTATATCGAATATAAAACACAATAATTCTCGACAATAAAGTAAACATAATCCTCATTTCATCAAACTCAGGACTAGTATTCTGGAATAACTAAATCTCATAGCATTTCATTTCAATACATACGTGATTAACCATGGAACCGCACCAAAGGCAATGGAACCCTTTGAGGCCCCGTCGGACCCTCCCATAGTGGTTAACCCAAAAATATCTGGAACCACACCAAAGGCAGCGCAACCCTCTGAGGACCCGTCGGTCCATCCCAGAGTGAATATATGCAATCACACAATTCATATACCTCACTTTCAGAGTCGAGAACATACAATCATAAACATATACTTGCCATTGAGACATTAGAACCGATGTGAAAATGGTATTCAAACTCGGGAGGTCCAAGAACGCACTTCCGGCCTGAACGATTTGTAAGGAAATATGATAATAAATCATCAATACTCAATTCTCAAGGAAGATTCCTGAAACCCCCCTTTTTATGATTCATAAATCTTCAAAGTATTCACGTAGAGTTTTAAAATCATCCAAACCCTCTCCACTTCAAGTAATACACAAAACATTCGTATAATCATAAGGAAAATGTGGGTATGGGGTAGATACATCATAATCTCAATTATTTCAAGCTTCAAAACGGATTAACCGGACAAATCTAAGAAAACCCCCCAAAATTACCCAAACTAGAGTTCTAAGGAATTTATCTCGAATCGCAGGAGGAAAGACGGATGAGTGATGATTTAACCACGTTAGAAATCTAAAAACATTGATGAGTGATGAATTCTCGACAACCTTTTGTCTTGGGATCGCTCAAATCGCCGGAGGGGAAGAAGGAGGATGAGAAATGAGGTCCAAAATCCGTCCCCTGATCATTAACGTACATAACATGTACATGTTAACGTACGTAAGACCATTAACGTACGCCACACTCAAAGTATTGCGTACGTTACGGCCTGGGAAGAGGCCACTGCCTCGTTTAAACAAAGGCATTACGTACATAATGCGGATCCCTTTAACATACGTTATGGGTTCTAACATACGCTATATCCCCCATGCTAGTGTAGGTCACAAGTCCCCAGGAATAAGTCTAGGGGGGGAGGTGAATAGACTTATTAAACTCTTTCCTGAATCTCAGGTGAGTTTCTCAGCTGTGATTAAGTGCAGATGACTTATGTCGAATGCAGATAGATAATGCGGAAGACAGCTGATAATAATGCAGATAACAAGTATCGACTGCAGATAACTTTCTAATGGAACAGTAAATATGTATGCAGCAGTTATGTATGATGTTTAAAGCAGTAAATCACACAAGCACTTATAGTGGTCTCAGAGGTGGGGTAATCCTCTACTATTACACTTCACTACAAACCAGTTGGAGATAAATTCACTATAACTATCAACGAGTGATAAAGGTTATAGTGAATTCTTTCTTGTTACAACAGCTTCCAACCAGTGGAAATCCATGGCCGTTGCAACTCCCTTGACTGCCTAGCAACTCTTGATCGAAAATCCGTGGATACCTCAACAACTCTCGAGCTGTCTATCACCTTCCAATCAAGAACCCATGGATGCGTTTACAGTCTCTTTAATTTCCAGAACCTCGTTCAAGAAAGCAACCCCATACTCAACTTTAAAGACAAGAGTGTTTGCCTTCTCCAACTTAAGAGTTTCTTCGAATATTACTAATTAAGCTTTGATCTTCATGATGCTATTTGTTCACTATGATTGCTTTGATCACTTGAATGTATTGTTCACATCGTACTTTGCTCAAATCATATCCTCAGATATTTATAGTACGATTCTTTGAGCTTCCTTCATAGCTATTGCATCATTATAACAAATTGGTCCGTTTGAGAGTGGACTTCTTTGTTTATATTATCATTTCGTTGCACGACTTGATTCCCTTTTCATTTCCGACCGTTTGAAAGACTTCTTCTGTGCGCCGTCATTCCTGATTAGAATAATCATAAGTCTTCGGATCGCGGATCTCAAGTAATAATTTATTCCTATCTTTCCAGGAATCTTTCCAGTTTGTCTCTTTACGTCTACATGTGGATTTCCGTTATTGTTGACTTTCAACGCTTGCTGACATGGACTGAGTATCTTGAACTTGGCTGATATCTTGATTAAGAACTTATCTGATATTGGTCAAACCTGTCTGATGTGCGGTCAACCTTCTCTGATGTAAAACTTCTCTGATATATCTTGGTAGAAGTTCTCTGAGATAAAGTTCTCTGCTTTGGTCTTGACTGAAGTTCTCTGACCTGATGAATGTTCTCTGTTCTGATGGTCAAACTTCAGATGATATTTTCTTGACCATATCTCGTCTGATAACTCGATTGTAGATGGGTTTTGGTCAAACCTCTCTGATATTCTGCATTGACCAAAACTTGTCTGATGTAATGCCTTCTTCAGAACTTAATTGCAGCTTGGTTTTGGTCAAACCTTTCTGATGTTTTGCGTACCAAAACTCCTCTGATAATGAACTTGCCTGTAAACTTCTCTGATAAATGGCAGTTCTATACTTAGTCGATTTTGTTACAGATCAACACTTGATCAAGACAACCTAATTTTTAAGGCCTATAGAAGATACTCATTTGGTCCTTCTTTACAATGCCAAGTACTTAGTGCATACATTTGAATAAATAACAAATACAGGGATGACATCATCAAAATCTAACAGGTATTCCTAATAGCTAGCGTACGTAACACTGTCTGCAGAGGCTACTGCCTCAAGTCGTCAGGCCGATTACGTACATTATGAATAAAACATAACATACGCAATGACTTATAACATACGTAACCCGAGAAAATTGAAAGAAGGACAGGAGTACGTATTGCATCTAAGATTTCACACGAACCACGTAACGCACAATGTGAAAGGTACGCAACAATTTAATATCATTTGATATGAAGTTCAAATATTAGGAAAAATCGAGAAATACAAAACGAAAAAATTACGGATATTACATTCTCCCCCTCTAAAAGAAAGTTTCGTCCCGAAACTTAAGAAACAAAAAGTTCAGGGTAACTCGCCCATATCTTCTCTTCCGTCTCCCAAGTCGCTTCATCGACTCCATTTCTCAACCATTGCACCTTAACTAATGGAATGGTTTTCTGCCGAAGCTGCTTCTCACGACGTTCAAGGATCTTCACCGGTCTCTCTGGAAAGGTAACATCCTCGGCTAAATCAATCTCACTATAGTCGATAATATGACTTAGATCCAGCACGTACTTTCTCAACTGAGAAACAGGAAAAACGCTATGGACATGACTCAAAGATGGAGGCAACACCAAACGATAAGCTAAATCTCCATCCCTGTCCAAAATTTCAAACGGTCCGATATACCTCGGACTAAGTTTCCCCTTTTTCCTGAAGTGGAAAACTCCCTTTGCCGGCGACACCTTGAGGAGGACATGGTCTCCCACTTCGAACTCCAAGGGCCGACGACGAGTATCAGCATAATATTTCTGTCGACTTTGGGCAGTCAACAACCGATCCCGAATGATAGAAATCTTCTCCTTAGTTTCCATCAATAAATCCAATTTCATCCCCACTAGCTCCGAAGCCTCATCCAAACATAACGGCGACCTACATCGCCTACAGTGCTTCGAAAGGTGCCATTTTGATCGATGCATGCCAACTATTATTGTAGGCAAATTCGATCAAAGGCAAATGAAGTTCCCAATCACTACTCCAATATAGGGCACAAGCCCGCAACATATCTTCCAACATCTGAATTGTCCGCTCGGTCCCACCGTCTGACTGAGGATGAAAAGACGTACTGAACTTCAATTCGGTGCCCAAGGCCTGATGGACCACTTGCCAGAAATGTGACACGAAACGACCATCCCAATCAGAAAAAATAGTTTTAGGGGCACCATGCAATCTCACAATCTCAGCTATAAAGGTTTGAACCAATCTATCTGGTCCCCAAGTATCCTTAATACCAAAGAAATGTGCAGACTTGGTTAATCGATCAACGATTACCCAAAACATATTCATTCCGGCTTTAGATCTCGGCATCCCGGTGATAAAATCCATGGAGATGTCTTCCCACTTCCACTCGAGAATGGGAAGCGGTTTCAACAACCCCGCTGGTCGTTGATGTTCGATATTGACTTGTTGACACGTCAAACATCACAACACGTACTCTGTGACGTCTTTCTTCATATTATTCCACCAAAAATTTCGCTTCAAGTCCTTATATATCTTACTCGTTCCGGGGTGGATGGAGTACGGCGTAGCATGGGCTTCTTGAAGAATTCTCTGCCTCAATTCCAGATTATTCGAGATATAAAGCCTGCCCTGAAATCTCAAAATGCTATCATCATAGACTATAAAGCCAGGGGCTTCTCCTTTAATTACATCTTCCTTCAGTTGAGAAATCACCGGGTCACTCCACTGTTTCCCTTTGATGTCATCAACCAAGGATGAAGTAATTTCGAGGGTACGCAACTGTCCCTGCACTCTTTGAAGCCAAACTTCTATACCTTGCTCGATCAAATCCTGACGAATCTGCATCTGGTGTGTAAGAACCTCGATCATCTGAAGTGATGCCGGTTTGCGGCTCAAAGTGTCCGCGACGACATTGGCCTTCCCCGGATGGTAAAGAATTTCCAAATCATAATCCTTAACCAATTCCAACCAACGTCGCTGCCTCATATTCAACTGTTTTTGACTGAAAATATACTTCAAACTCTTGTGATCGGTATAAATCCAACACAAAGAGCCATACAAATAATGCCGCTAAATCTTAAGTGCGAAAATAATTGCGGCCAATTCCAAATCATGAGTAGGATAGTTCGTCTCTTACGGCTTCAACTACCGTGATGCAAAGGCTATCCTTTTATCGTGCTGCATAAGCACACATCCAAGCCCCTGTCCTGAAGAGTCACTATAAACTGCAAATCCTTCACCACCCAGTGGTAAAGTTAAGATCGGCGCTGAAGTCAAACGTCTCTTCAGTTCATCAAAGCTGCTGTCTCTCAGTAGTCCAAACAAACTTTTTTGTCTTCTGAAGTAATTGCGTAAGCGTCCGAGCGAGTTTCAAGAACCACTCGACAAACCGACGGTAATACCCAGCAAGACCCAAAAAGCTACGAACTTCCTTAACATTATTAGGCGGTGGCCAAACCACCAATGCCTCAATCTTCTGCGGGTCCACACGAACCCCTTTGGCTAAAACCACATGGCCGAGAAACATAACTTCCTTCAGCGAGAACTCACCTTTTGAGAATTTTGCATAAAGGTGCTCGGCTCTCAAAACATCTAGTATCAAACGCAAGTGTTGGGCATGCTCCTCCTCATCTCTAGAATAAATCAAGATATCACCAATAAAGAAGACTACACATTTGTCAAGGTATTCAATAAATACCTTGTTCATTAACAGCATGAATACTATTGGTGCATTAGTCAGTCCAAACGGCGTGATCACAAATTCATAATGTCCGTATCTCGTTCGAAAAGCTATTTTCAGAATGTCGGACTCTTTCACTCGAAGCTGGTAGTATTCTGATCTTAGATCGATCTTCGAGAATATTGCGGCTCCTTGAAACTGATCAAATAAATCATCTATACGGGGCAATGGATATCTGTTCTTGATGGTCACTTGTTTAGCTAACGGTAATCAATGCACAAACGTAATGAGCCATCCTTTTTCCTCACAATAGGACCGGTGTGCCCCAAGGAGAAGCGATCGGTCTAATGTACCCCTTCTCCAACAATTCCCTGAGCTAATTTTCCAACTCCTGCATTTCTGAAGGTGCCATACGATAAAGCGCCTTATAAATCGGAGCCGCATCGGGCTATAAATCAACAAAAAATTCTATCTCTCGATCTGGAGGTAATCCCAGAAGATCATCAAGAAGAACATCTGAATACTTATTAACAACTGGAATCGAAGATAAATCGACTCCATTCCCTTCCGACTTCAAAGCATAACACCAGTAGCCCATCCAACCCTCATTCAAGAGTTTTACGGTCTTCATGGCGCTGATAAGCAACTTAGGTTGGCCCAATTTACGTCCCATAAATGAGTACTCAGAACCATCTTTGGTCATCATAGTGATAACCTTAGTGCGATAATTCATAATCGTTTGGTGACTCTCAAGCCAGTCCTCACCGAGGATAAAATCCTCGCCCTCTATATCGACCACAATCAAATTCGACAACCAATCAATACTTGCAATGCTCACCGGATAATTTCTAATCTCCCTATTTCCCACGATTCTATCCCCGCTAGGCAGTTTCACAATGAAAGGATCGCAATCAGTCATACAATTTATATTCAAACAGCATACAGAATCCAAGGAGATGAAAGAATGTGTAGCACCAGAATCAAAAAGTACTCGAACTGGATGAGATATAATATGAATGGTACCTGAGGGCAACGCCGCATCAGGTTCATCTGCTCGACGCATTTCTTGAACTCACGGGTGTGCCGAACCGATGCTAGAATCTCCATCTCTAATGGTCTGACCCCATCCCCGGCCTCTGCCGTAAGCCTGCTGTGACTGGCTAACTGATTGCCGCTGATTTATAATCTGATCTCTATGTGCTGGGGCAGAAGCCCGAGTATCAAGAGTCTGATCTTGTTCAGGATAACAAACTGCCCTGTGTCCCATCTGACCACAAGTGTGACATTTCGGAGGTGGGAAGTTGCACTCAAGATTGAGGTGGCCTGGATAACCATAATTAAAATAGGTCACTGGACGAGTTGAGGTGCCCGAAGTAGAACGAAAACTCTTCTTCCCTTTAAAAGAACTCGATGACTGCCCGATAGAACGGTTAGCCAACTGAGTCCTCTGAAAGTTGCCGCCCTTAGAGCCAGAAAAATTACCGGTGGCCTTTTTCTTATTCGGCTCGTCTGTGGTGTTATTATTGGAGCACAACATGTCATATGCCAAAGCCCTGTCTTGGTATTCTTTCAGAGTAGTGCAAGAAAATCCGGCCATGTAACGCCATAAATCCATATTCATTCGCATGTCGAAATGGCGGATCTTGTCACGCTCATCACGCTCCTGATTCTTAATATGAATCAGATGTTGGTTGTATTCCACTATCGCCTGTGAGACTGGAATGTTCTGCAGCTCAGCTTCGAAAAAGGCTCGGATCCTGCTTTCTTGCACTGGCCAAGGACAAAACTCAGCCTCCAGCAGATCTTTAAATTCGCCCCATGTAGCAGTATTATCTTGCGGTTTAATAGCTTTCCACCAAGTCGCAGCTTCCTTAGCAAGGAAGTACTGAGCAATAGGTACCTTTCTCGTTTCCGGATAGTCAACCACTTCAAACACTTTCTCCAACTCAAATAGCCAACTTTCCCAACCCGCTGGGTTGGTAGCACCGTTGAACTGCGAAGGATGCATACGGACCACATTCTGGAGCAAAACATCCGCTGTCGGATTAGGATTATTCAGTTGAACAGCTTGGGCCAGGATAGTCATCTGATTTGACAATTGTCGAAGAATATTCGTAACCCCAACATCTGCATTATTCCCTTGACCAGTCGATTGGTCATGCTGACTTTCGATATCGGGATGCACTGAGTTAGATAAACTAAGGGTAGCTGACCCCGTAACAGAGCTGAGGGAAGCGGCTGCGCCACGTCCTCGCCTGCGTCCACAGCCTCGTCCTCATCCCCTATCAGCAGACATTCTGAAGGACACACAAAGTACATAAGTACAATTCAAATGGCTCGTCATCGAGGTGACCGATTACCAAGAATACCAAATCAAGAATGGAGCGATTAGGAAAAAAAATACAAGAAGAGTAAAAGGATTTACTAGTACCGGTCGCACCGAGGTGATGGCAATATAGTGATACTGTATTCGAACGATAACTCAATTTGACCCAAAAAGACCGACAACCTAGGTATCCATAAACCTAAGCTCCAATACCATATTCTGTAATACTCCTAAGTTATTTAGGGTATATTACAGCGCCGTGAGCCCCTCCGTTGAACCCACAAGGCTATACATACACGGAACCATGAATTTCGACCGATAATGTCTAAACATAATCCAGTAGAAGGAAATAAAAATGACACTAAGGTAATAATCAATTCGACAAAATATAATACAACGAGAATTAAAACCCAGGGCAACACAGGCCAAAACATCAAGAGCATCTGAAGCACTACTCGAGTGTTCATAACCATTCCAAGTACAACAATACCGAATGGATAAAGTATAAAATACAGACAGAGACAAGACACATCATCACTCTTGCTCATCATCTTCATGCTGACCCGGTACATGCCTATCCACTCTCCTGGATCCTGAAATACATGAAATGTATTTCCCCCAAAAGGGGTTAGCCATCGAATAGCTAGTACAAGTATATCAAATATGAAACACAATACTTCTCGACAATAAAGTAAATGTAATCCTCATTTCATCAAAGTCAAGACTAGTATTTCGGAATAACTAAATCTCATAGCATTTCATTTCAATACATGTGTGATTAACCATGAAACCACACCAAAGGCGACGAAACCCTCTGAGGCCCCATCGGACCCTCCCAAAGTGGTTAACCCAAAAATTCTCGTGGAACTGCACCAAAGGCAATGTAACCCTCTGAGGACCCGTCGATCCATCCCAGTGTGAATATATACAGTCACAAAATTCATATACCTCACTTTCAGAGTTGAGAACGTATAATCATAAATATATACTTGCCTTTGAGACATTAGAACCGAAGTGAAAATGGTATTCAAGCTCGGGAGGTCCGAGAACGCACTTCCGAGCCTAAATGATTCATAAGGAAATATGATAATCAATCATAAATACTCAATTCTAAAGGAAGACTCCCGAAACCCCCCTTTTTACGATTCATAAATCTTCAAAGTATTCACATAGAGTTTAGAAATCATCAAAACCCTCTCCACTTCAAGTAATACACAAAACATTCATATAATTGTAAGGGAAACATGGGTGCGGGGTAGATACATCATAATCTCAAGGATTTCAAGCTTCAAAACGAATTAACCGGACGAATCTAAGAAAAACCCCCAAAATTCCCCAAACTAGAGTTCTAAGGAATTTACCTCGAATCACAGAGGAAAGACGGATGGGTGATGATTTAACCGCGTTAGAAATCCAAAAACGTTGATGAGTGATGAATTCTCAACAACCTTTTGTCCTGGGATGGCTCAAATCGCCGGAGAGAAAGAAGGAGGATGAGAAATGAGGTCCAAAACCCGTCCCCCGCGAATATATAGTTTGACTCGCGTTACGTACGTAACATGCACATGTTAACGTACGTAAGACCATTAACGTATGCTACGATCGAAGTATTGCGTACGTTACGGCCTAGACAGAGGCCACTGCCTCGAACAAACAAAGGCATTACATACATAATGCAGATCCCCTTAACGTACGTTATGGGTTCTAACGTACGCTATATCCCCCATGCTAGCATATGTAAGACTGTCTCCAGAGGCTACTGCCTTAAATCGTCAGGCCGATTACATACGTTATGAATAACATATAACGTACGTTAATGACTTATAGCGTACGTAACCCAAGAAAATGAAGGAAGGACAAGAGCACAATGTAAAAGGTATGCGGCAATTTATATCATTTGATATGAAGTTCAAATATTAGGAAAATCGAGAAATACGGAACAGAAAAATTACGCATATTATAGAATCAACTATCCACGAAGTGGAAGTACAAGCTGCCAAACATGTTTTGACTACTAGTGCACGAGACATGCCTTTCTTAAGTGCAGGACAGTCCGTTTTGAAATATCCTTTCTGACCGCACTTGTAGCACTTTCCCTTTGGCTTTTTGTTCGCCTCAGGATGAGGAGCTTTGCTCTTTACCTTGAGAGTTGCCACTTGCTTCTGGCCAACTTATTTCTTCTTCTTCCCCCACTTGGGTTTAGAAGTCGAAATACCAGTTGCCACAAGAACATGATACCCTTGCCTGAAGAGACCTCCCACAGCTTGAAGCTCTGTCAGCAATTCTGCCAAGGTATACTCCCGACGATTCATATTGTAGTTTAGGCGGAACTGCTCAAAGCTCTTAGGTAAGCTATCTAGAATGATATCGACCTGCATTTCCGTATCGATAGTAGCCCCTAAGATATCAAGTTCATTTAGATGAGAAATCATCTTTAGAACATGATCCCTTACCGGGATTCCTTCAGGCATTTGGGTCATCATAAGGCCCTCATAGCATTTTGCCTAGCCGCCAAACATGTTGTCGAGATTTTTCATCATTTCTGCAGCCGTGCCCACACTCTGATGCTGATGCTGCAATACATTTGCTAAAGCCAATATGTAACAGCGAGCCATCTCATCAGATTTCTTCCATTTGCGGTATTCTTTCACCTCATCAGTTGTCGAATCCGCATCTGGTTCCAATGGGCATTACTCAATTAGAACAAACTTGTGTTCCTCAGTAGTCAGGACAATGTTAAGATTACGTTCCAATTAGCAAAGTTAGTGCCATCTAGTTTATTTTCTTTAACAGCAAGTGGATTGAAAGACATCTGAGATAAAACTAAAAACATTCATCACATAGTGCATAGCAAAATTTATTGAAAAACCTCAAAACACAATATAAATACTAGCAACCAACACCTCGAAAAACCCGCATATGCAGCCACGATCGTGTGGACATTTACATACACATTTTTCAAGTAGAGTTTTACGTCTTTAATTTTACTGTCGAGTCAATTTACGTTATGACAAGTAAAATTAATAACTGGTTCCTCTTGGCCATGTATTAATTAACATATACTCCGGTGGGGAGCTTAATAATTAATACACCTAAGTGAACGCCATAATTTAACAACCGTAAAATATTATCTTTTAAATAATAGTTCCACATATGGAGAGGCCCTATCATAAAAAATAATATTTACCTTTTGTTATTATTTGAAATTTAAAACTAGTGAACCTATAATTGGCACATCCGATATGGAGGAAGACACTAATATCAACGCGCATGTTAGTTACTTCAGAATTTAAATTAATTATGGAGGTCAATTTGAATTTATATAAAAAATAAATCAATTTAATCACTTAGTTATTTTAGCCTTAAGGTTTTAAATCTGCTCGTCCTAACATGCAAGAGACACATCATGCATATATTCATACAAGCAATACATCCAAAACAATAAAAACCAACAAAATAAAAAATTGGATAATTAAATCCAATTATCATGGCTTTTATTCCTCGTTTGAGTAACGAGAAAATCTTCAGCTCGGAATCTCCCACTGCTTAAAGCACCTCGTCACCTCTTCCCGATTGGCCCACAAACTTTCAAAATTTAGAAACTTTCTTTTCGATGCAAAATTAATCGCACAAGAAAATTCCAAATTTAATGTTATGCACCAAAGGATGCAAACGATGGAAAAAACGAACAAAACCATACACCGGACGACCCGACTGGAACGAGTAGCCTGGAGCGCGGTTTGGACCGTACGCCCGCGGTCGGACCACACGACAGCTTCTTGGTCCTGGTCGGTTTGTCTGATTGGGACATCTTTTCGCTCGGGACTCCTTTTCCTTCGTACTTTGTGTACTCCAATAAAAACCTATTCTACCCGTGTATTTTCTCATTGGAAAAATTTATACATGCCTCAAAACCGGGTCAAATTACCAAAACGCGTAGAAATAAAATAAGAATCATATAACCATTATAATTGGACCAAATTTACCTGCAAGACAATTCTAGCAAAAATATTCCAAAGACCATAACATGTGAATATTTTTAAATTGCTAGCAACTAATCAAAAAATTATTTCAATTGAAGGAAACCTAAAATCTGTCTCCGGTACCAATTGATGGAAATAAAACGCAGCGGAACCGGCAGGTTGTAGGTCACAAGTCGTCAGGAATAAGTCTAGGGGGGTGAATAGACTTATTGAAACTCTTTTCCACGAAGGGTTAGGAGCTTCTCAGCTGTGATAAGTGCAAATGACTTGAAGTCATCTGTAGACAGGATATGCGGAAGACACAGCTGATGACGAAAGCAAATAACTAAACAATGGAATAGTAAATATGTATGCAGCAAGTAAGTATGATGATTAAAACAGTAAAACACGCAGGCAATTGTAGTGGTCTCAGAGGTGTGGTAATTCTCTACTAATCCACTTTTCTCCAAACCAGTTGGAGAAGAATTCACTATAATTCTCAACCAGTGATAAATATTACAGTGATTCTTCCTAGCTACAACAACTTCCAGCCAGTGGAAATCCCGTCGTTGTAACTCATTTGACTGCCTAGCACCTCTTGATATAAAATCCCTAAACTTCAACCAGTGAAGTACCCTGAACTCAGGTTTAAAGACACGAGTGGTTTGTCTTCTCCAACTAAGAGCTTCTTAGTATAAGAACTTTGAACTCTTGCTCTTCACGATGCTATTGTTCGCTTTGTTTTCTTTGATTGCTTTGTTCGGTTGTAAGTGTTGTTTGCATTGTACTTTGCTCAATTCAAATCTTCAGGTATATATAGATTTCGATCCTTGAGCTTCCTTCATAGCCGTTGCATTTCTGGAGAAATAGACTTCTTTATTTTTCTTTCCGAACGTTGCAAGGCTGGATTCCCTTATTTTAATCCATTTCCGACCGTTGTGAAGAATTTCACATTGTAGCACCGAATCTTTAGATAATATGCATAAAGTCTTCAGAGTGTGGGTCTCGATAAATATTTAATTCATTGTTTTCCCGGAATCTCTCCAGTCTGTCTCTCTGCGCCTACATATGACTTTCCGTGTTTATTGACTTTTCAACGCATGCTGACGTGGACTGGATTACTTGGCTGATCACTTATCTGATCTCATACAATCATCCTTATCTGATATCGGACTTCCCTGATGTAACTTATCTGAGATGAAGTTCTTTCTACCGACGAATCTTCTCTGATCTGAAGTCTTCTGACCTGATGAACCTATCTGATTGTCAAACTTCAGTTGACTTGGACTCCGTCTGATCTCTTGACTGTAGTTTGGTCAAACTTCTCTGATAATTATTTTGACCAGGACTTCTCTGATAAATCTCTTTCTGCAGAACGTTGTCTGATGATAAGTCGTCTGTGGTCAACCTTCTCTGAACAGTTGAGTTGACCAAGACTTCTCTGATTTAAACTTGTCTGCAACTTGGCTTTCTGCAGTGTTTTGGTCAAACCTCTCTGATGTATCTGTTAACCAAAACTCGTCTGATATTGAACTTGTCTGTGATTTATACTTAGCCGATTTTAGACTAACTTACATGGCCTACATAAGATACTCATTTGGTTCTTCCGTACATGTTGCCAAGTATTTAACTATACATAATCTGGCCTACAGAAGATACTCATTTGGTTCTTCTTTACATTTTGCCAAGTATTTAAAACATATATTTGAATAATCAAATACACGGATGACATCATCAAAAATCTAATAACCATTCCTAACAAATTTCCCCAATTTTGATGATGGCAAAACTTAAACAAAATATTCAAACGTAGAATAAGTCTGCACATGATCAAGTGCAAGACAAATCAATCTCAGTCTTTTTTTGAGACAACTAGTGGTTGTCATTCAAATGACTGTTATAAAACTTTAAGAGATGTTTACAAGTACAATGATTTTTGAATGAACAAAATACAGAATTTTTTTACAAGTAATGCAAAATTTACAACTAAATTCCAAAACAGTAAAATACAAGTAAACTACAAAATCCTATCTACCTCTTCCTCTGCCTCTTTTGACAGGCTGCGTGGGAGGCCTAAACTGCTTTGTGTAACACCCCCAATCCGCTCAGGGATATTACACGCCGTAGACCCTTTCCTCAAGGATCTACCAGGCTGGTAACAACATAGAACAACTCAACAATGCCTTTAAGGCACTAGTAGAATAAACATCAAAGACTTCGGTACGTCTCACTTCGGTGATGTATATTAGCAAAGTAAAAACGAACAACAACTTCGCTTTTCAATTTACTGAAGTAAAAAACCCACATAGACTTCAGTAAATGGTACCAAACAAAAAAGCAGGAGCTAGTTAAAAATTTTAAGTTACAAAGACTTCACTAATTTGATAATTACTGAAGTAAAAAGTATAAAATTTTATTTTTTACCAAAACAAACATGCTATCTTTATTTTCATTTCCCCCGTGAAAAGAAGAAAAAGAAAAGAACCAAACTCTCCTATCTCTCTCTTCGTCGCAACCACACCCCAACCCCGTCCCCTATTCTTATTTCTCCTACTGGTTCACGAGGAGCCAATATCAGAAAACTCCGACCGACCATGCTCTTCTGCAAAAGAGGGACTGCGACGTGGTTAGGTCTAACCGAAAGAGCTGGTGGCGCGGCGGAGTTCTGACTGGATGGGGAAAGAAAAAGGCGGCGGCGAGCCGACTGGATAGGGAATAAAGCGATGGCGATGGCTGGGGACTGTAATAGGTAAGAATCTTCAGTCGAACTCAAGGGTTAGCTTATGTTCTTCGGATTTGATTTTAAATTATGTTTTATGGAAATTGTTTATGGTCAGCGGGCAAATTTGGTGGCGGCGAGTGCGAAGGCTGAAGATACCTATACTAAAACTCCGGTAAGTTCTTGTTTGTGATTTGATTTTTAATTGGAAAAAGGGTTTCTGAATTGTGTGTGTATGTGTGTGTGTTTGTATGTATTAGGTGGATCAAAGAAGGATGAAATTTGATATTACCTTTGTTGGAGAGATGAAGAATTTGCAGTGGGGTTGAGAAATGGTTTCGGACCACTGGCAGAGAATGATATGCTGTTTGATTTTGAGATGAAGTTTTTTCAGTGAACAAGAATCAGAATTTGGTTGTGGCCTTGAGTTGTATAAGGTATTAGGGTCTGGATTTGCTATTATGTTATAATTTATGTACCTTGAAGGAAAGCATAATCTTTCTGTTGCATTCAGTCTCTACTATTTTATTTATTTATTTGTTTATTTATATTTTGGATTAGAATGAGTTCAAACCTGCCCATGAATTGCTCTTTGTAGAGTCTTTGACCTTTTAGTTTTTATGAATGAGTCAATTAGCCTCTCACACTCTGCCCCTCAGATGTTTTAACATTCTGGTATTCATGTTGTTATTAGTATAGTCTCAAAATCCTACCTTGTTCAGTTTCATGTTGCAGAATCTTCAACTTTTTTTCTCGAGTTCAAGTTATATCGGAGCTAACATTTATTGGTATTCGGATCAGATGGATCCGACTGAGAAGAGGCTCAATGAGCTGGGGTACAAGCAAGAGCTTAGAAGACAAATGGTTATCCATATGCCCAAGTTTTGCATTTATTTTTTTGCATTTCTTTCTTATTTCCCTTTTCCATGTTTTTTCTTTTTTTTTTTTGGATATTCTTACTGAAAAGGCAAAATGACGCTTGCTTTATAGAAACTGAAGCCACGTCAATCTTGTTTATGCAGACCTTATTCAAAACACTAGCCATATCATTTTTAACAATGGCACTATTCACTGGGATCACCCACTGTACGGTTCGAGTTTGCTGTATGCGGGACCCGCACCTCTTGTTTGGGGTTGGATTGTGGTGTCATTCTTCACCTGGTTCGTTGGACTAGCCATGGATGAGATTTGCTCATCATTCCCAGTCTATCTCTTTCATCATCATTATTATTATTATTATCTGAGAAACACACGAAATGACTTAAATCCGAACTCCATAGTTTAATAAGAACTGTTTAAAGTTCGGTGAACTTTTAGGCTAATAAGTCTGCTTATACTTCTGTTTTTTTTTTTTTTGAAGCAATGCTTAAAACTTATGTTTAGTACTTACATTCTCTAAAAAGTATGTAATGATAAACTAACTTATAAATATTATATGTATAGACATCTGTTGTTATCTACAGCTGTGTTAGAATGTTTACGGTAAATCAACAGTTAAGGGACGGCAAAAAGTCACGCTTTCTTGTTTGCATCTCTTAACAAATTAAGAAAATCATGAAACTAAAAAGGCATGTTGAAGAAGACTAGTACAATGATCGAAACACGTACTTTATGACAATATAACAATGATACGAAAATTATTTCTTTATTTTGCTCAACGCTGAAATCATAAATATCTAGACAACCAGATCCCTGTATTTTTGGGCCGCACATTTAGCTGGGCCCAAATGGGGCCCTTTTGCATCTTGGTGTTGTGCTTGGCTTGAGATCATAGGACTGATTGCTGGTATTGGGACCCAGGTCTGCGTATTGATTACAATTCCAAAGTTGCTTTTTTTTAAGGCGGAAGTGTCAAAAGGTTGTTGCTAATCCATACTCCCCTTGTTATTTTTGTTGCACGTATTAGGCCTATGCAGGATCCCAGACTTTGCAGAGTATCATTCTGCTGTGTACCGGTTCAAATAAAGATGGGGACTTACGGTCATATGGGCAGTACTCAACACATTTGCACTTGAAGTTATCGCGTTTATTGATATCATCTCTATATGGTGGCAGGTACTATTTTAGTGTTGTTGTTGGTTCCTCCTTTTTTTTCTCGTTTGAAATTCTCTATCAACCACCGACATTAATTCGTCTTTCACTTTGTGTGCCCCATCCCATGTGGCAGGTGATTTGGGGATTAGTAATTGTTATCATGCTTCCTATTGTGTCTCTGACTAGACAGTTGGCTTCATATGTATTCACTTCGTTTGATATGGCTTCAGAGTCGACAGGGATATCTAGCAGAGCATATGCTGCTGTTCTTTCTGTTCTGGTGAGTTAGTATTCTCTCTACGGATATGATGCTGCCGCACATCTGACTGAAGAAACAAAGGATGCAGACAAGAATGGTCCTATAGCAATACTGTCTAGCATAAGGATCATTTCGGTATTCGGATGGGCTTATATATTGGCTCTTACTTTCAGTATCTAGGTATATTACCACCCTTATTTTGCGTTGTTTTTTTTTCAAGGTCGGGCCCGTGAAATCTTTTCATTCAAACATTTGCTAAAAGGAGTGTTTACGAACTCTTAAAGAAAAGGGATTCTCAACTTCTACGTGGAAAAAGATTCTCATTTCAAATACTCTCCCTCAATAACCCGTTCCTAGGTCCTAGTCTAGGATCGTAGATTATTAGGAGATTCTTGAAAATTCAGTGATGAATGAAATTCTTGTTTCAGGATCCAGCTTATCTGTATGACACATCTAATGAAACTCGAGGGGCATTCGTCCCGGCTCAAGACATACCAATTTTTGTTACTTTATTTAGCGTGATATTAGTATTACTTATAATTAGTTACAATTTTACACAGTTAACTTTTTCAAGGATGTTGGTGAGGTTGTTGATGTCCTTTTTGCTGGTTATGGACACGTTGAATTCACCACCCCTGATGCAGACCAAAAAGTATAATCATTGTTTAGTTTTATTTCCAATAAATTTTTGTTGAACACGATAAAGACCTAATTATTTAGTAATTTATTTTCAGACCCTTGAACTCAATGGATCAAATTTGCTTGGTCGTGATGTGAAAATTGATTTAGCAAAGGAAAGAGGGGAAATAGGTTCATACACTCCTGGCGGGTATGAACTTTAAACTCTGTTTATGTATTTTTTGCACTTTGTTTATATATTTAAGAGTTCGACTTTTAATTGATGCATCACTTGTTCTGTATATTTAGCAATGACAGGTCTTACCAAAAGAGTAAGTTCCAAAAGATGCTTGTGAATACACGTTCCTCTGATTTCCTAGTGAATTATCGATATATACAAAAAAGAAAAAAAGATACTAGATAATCACCTATGTCATATCAGACAAGAACATAGTAGGATTAATGATTTGTGCTTATGTTGTTATGAATCAACCAAGTTTCCTTAACCCGCTGTCTGAAAAAATGTCTAGTATTAAATTGCAAACACATGTACTTCATTTAGAGAGTTCACCCTTGCCATAATCTTGAGGAGCGTTTGATATTGTCCTTTTCACATATGGAGCCATTATTATGAGTTTCTTTCATTTATATCTTGAGTCAATTGATCTACTCACCTTTCGTATGTTAGGATGAATGTTGACTAAGTGAAATTTCTTGTTGACAATATCAAAAGCATTGATTGGAAGTTGGCTTTTGTAAACTATGATCTTCGTGATTGTGTGCGCATTATGAGCTTATGAACCTTTGGAGTACGAAACACTCTCGGGAATATTTTATACGGAACTTGGGAGTTTCATTTACTTTTCTCACTGAATCCGTGGTGCTTAATTGAAGTTCTTATTCTTTCCACTCACTTGAGTTTTTTTTATCACAGCTGTGGGGGCTGCCACTTTGTTGACCTCCAGAAGCAGGTTTGACCGAGGGGGATGCCACTTTGTTTTTGTTTACACGGGCTATATTAGCTCTTTGGGCAAAGATTTTGAAATAATAGTTTTTTTGGGGTTTTTCCTTTACATATTTGATTGATTGTGTGGTTTGTGCATTGGGTAGCTTGGTTGACATGTTTCTTTCACCGTTTACACGCGCATCTGTTAATGTGTCAGGTGGCTGTCCTTTTAAAGGAATGTCGAGTTTTTTTTTTTTTTTTTTTTTTTTGCATGATTTAGTTATATTTTGGGGGTTTGAATTTGAAAAAAAAAATCATTTCTTTTATGGTCAGCTTCTCTATTTTCTCCTATTACGTACCAACTGTTTTTCTTATTCTTCTGCTCATAATAAGCATCTTTCAATTAGTGTGATCCTTGTTGCTCCTTAGGTATCAATATTTGATAAGTAATCTTTGATATTATTACCGTCGTTGTGTTTGTCCTTTTTGTTTGTTGCATCACTTCTTTGGGTGTGTATTGATTATCGAACCTTCTTTCTGTAAACGCCCATCCCATCCCCACTTCCTAATCATTCATTGTGATGGAAGAAGTGATTCTGAAGTCCATCTCTAATGCTTGTGTCTTTTTTCCGTGTGGCAGGCGGGCAGTAGTATCAGGTAACTTTATTTGATTCTCCCGTTATAACACATCATGTAATTTTAATTCTGTCATCCTTTTATATTATATAGTATGTTTTGGTACTGAAAATTTGTGATGTTGATGCATCTTTTATGAATGTACTTAATCTATTTTTTTTTGTTTCAATGTGATTTGCTCAGTATCCTGGTTCAGTCAAAGACCAATACTACACTTAGGTGCGGTATGATGAAGTCGAACGAGTGGAGCAAGTTCGTCTACACGTTTGTCGATGGTGCTTAGGTGGCTTCATTGTCGGGAAGTTCTTTGTCTAGATTCAAATCAGTACTATATGTGTATGGTCTTGGTTGCAACACTACCGTACTCTGGTGCATATCTGTTGGTATAGTTAGATCGGAACATGTCGTTTGATCGGGTAAATATGGTGAATGTTTTGTTAATGTGCGATCCATTAGCTAGACCTATGCATGTGTCTCGTAGACATTGTGGAAGTTTATTTGATGTTGGCATATTATAGTTATGCCCAATGCAAACTTGTGAATCACGCGAATCAATATTTGGCATTTTTGTACGACAGTCGCCGTTTATATATGAAATTGTGGTTTATTACTATTATCAATGCTTATGATCTTGTGTTATTGAATTGGGATCTTGTGATTTGAGTTTGTTGGATTTTTAATGAGGTTGATTGATGTATTTGAGGTTGTGTTGTTGAGATCTTGTGAATTGAGGTTTTTATTGGATGGATCATGTTTTTGTACAACAGGATTCTATATTTACAAATTGAAAAGAAATATGCAATGTGGTTATTTACTTCGGATAAAAAACGAAGTCAGAGATATATAATTAGAAGCGAATAGGAAATATACACTTCAGCGATTATAAAATAAGTGAAGTGGAAGGACCTTTTTTACTTCGCAAACCCCCATATTCGGGTTCTAAAAACCGAGATAGACTTCGGTTATTACGATATTAGACTTCGTCTAATAAGCGAAGTCTAAAGTATACCTTTAACTACACGAACATAGACTTCGGTAATTATAACATTTTTACTTCGGATATTATCCGAAGTCTTTGACGTTTATTCTTATAGTGAGGCTAAAATGACTCAGTAGACCGATTTGGTCTTTCAATAAATACATACAACTCAATTACAGTACATGCCCACACAGGGGTCGAATACAACACGCTCCCGTACAACGGGAAAAGAATACTGCAGCGGAAATAAAATACAACTAAGCCGAAGACATCATACGGATCCTCGTGTGATTAGTATCGTTCATCTTTCATCATCCTTCGTGCCGACCCTGTGTTATGCTCCAAAACCTGAATGCAAAAATAGACATCCACTTAGGGAAAACAATTTATAAAACCGTTTAAATGCCATCGAGAGTTTTGATAGAAAACAACTTAGGATTATCAAATCCTTATCTTTCCAAAAATCAACATGGTCACAGGTCACAGCCCAAAGGTTTTGTTTTCGCAAATAGAAAACCGACAATAATACACAGGGTTGAAACCCACGTCACGCGTCCTCGACGGACATAAAATACACACGCACCCGTGAAGTTTCACTCGTGAATCCAGGTTGAAGCCAATGGAATTCCCTCCGTGGCCCCGTCGAACCCTCCCGAGGTGAGCAAACACATTCACAAAACATAAGCAACCGCACTCGTGAATCCAGGTCGAAGCCAATGGAATTCCCTCCGTGATCCCATCGGACCCTCCCGAGGTGAGCGAAAAACAATCACAAAATATACACACGTAGCGGTGAAGTTTCACTCGTGAACCCAGGTCGAAGCCATTGGAATTCCCTCCGTGGTCCCGTCGAACCCTCCCGAGGTGAGCAAACACATTCACAAAACATGTACACGCATCGCCTAGGACCGGGACGAAGCCACAAATCCCACTCTGTGATCCCGTCGGACCCCCCGAGCTGGCTAGCGAAATACTCAAGCACCACATGTCGCCTAGGACCGGTACGAAGCCACGAATCCCACTCCGTGATCCCGTCGGACCCCCCGAGCTGGCTAGCGAAATAATCTCAAGCACGAGTAACATATCACACCAAGGATATCCAAACAATTCACCCAGAGGCATCAAACACTCAGTAAAACAACATGTCAAACCAAAATGCACCGAAATGAAACAATAAACATCCACACGCAAATACCAAGTGCATCATCAACACCAAACATATCCATAAGATTCACATACTCGTTTACGAATCACGCCAATCACAAAACACACACGGTTTTGAAAGAGGGCCTTTAACAAGGCTAACCAAATCTTTTGAAAAATCATTTCAAACAAACAAACAAACCAAGACGATCACCAATCATCATATCCACAAAACAAGAAAAGTATGGACAAGGTACTTGCCTCGAATAACCACAACGCGGAGAATCGGCCGAAGTAGGTTGGCACGAACCGACTACGAACTCGCCGACTCCACCGAACGACAATCCACAACAATGAACTACGAACGAAAACAATAACAACGAAAATGAATTCCAAAGTATGACCCAAAGCCGCTGAATTCAAAGAACAAATGACGAAAGTTCAAGGATTTTCCCCAAAACGGCCAAGAACACGATTCGTCCCGTCAAAACCCAAAAACGGAATTTCAAGTTGAAATATGGATATACAATCCATAGAATATATTTAAAAACATCATTTAACCATAATCGATCCATCGAAAATGGATGAAAAATGAGATCGAGGACAAATCCCCCAAAAAGTCAATTCGAAGGAAATCAAGAAATATACTTCGATTCGACGAAGAACAATGGATTAAATGATGTTAAACACAAGAATACTACCAAGATTAATCATACCCATCATGAATTAATCAACAACACGGAACGAATCGGACGAAAATGCAAAAAACCCCAAATTCACGAAATTAGGGTTCTAAGGAAGATTACCTTGATTTGCTAGATCAAAGGATGATAACGGATGATTGATTGATGTTATGAACTCAAGAACTTCATGGATTTGTTGTTAAACAACATGGCTTCGTCTCCTCAAAACCCAACCATGATCAAGAGAAATGAAATGAAAAATGATCAAAGAGTCATTGTCCATCATTAATATACTGGGCCGGAACTAGCGTGCGCTAGCCTTCCCGGACTAGCGTGCGCTATCGGCCAGTATCGGCCGAGCACTCTCGGCCATGGCCCGCATGACCTGGCACCACCGACCAATTTTGCCGACCATGACTCGTCCGCCCGACTCCCGCTAGCATGCGCTACGGCCGGAAGCCTGCGCGCTTGACTCGGCCCAAGAGCCACGGACTAACAAACTTACCTGTAACGTCGCTAGTCGGCCGGCGTGCGCTACCTGCCGGTTAGCGTGCGCTACGACCGGCAGATGGCGTGCGCTACCCTGCCGATCTGACCGAGTCCAACCTCGAATCCCTCTGCCCGGGCCGATAGCGTCTGGCCCGGCTCGGCAGCGTGCACTACCTTTGCTGAAGCTAGCGCAGCTTGGCGTCCGGCCGTGGCGTGCGCTACGCCGGTTCCTGCCGTTCTGCTCGGGCCAAGATTCCGACAGTGGCCGCACCGTCGGCCAATTGCCGGCCACGACCCGACGCCTCGATTTCCGGAAACGTACGGAACGAACACGACGAAAAGTTCACGGACGACATCAACGACTCGAAATGAAAACGTAATACCATAATTAGTCATACGCGACCAAGAAACGGGTCGAGACAACAATTACAGATACGGATACCCGTAACTTTCAAGAATTTACAAAATGGCCCAAAACGCCCGGAAATCACGATACGTGATCGAATAACCAAATCGAAGTTCACAACACGTCTAACAAAGTTAAACGGACTTACGGGAAACTCGAAACAGCAGTTTCGAACGAGATTCGCAAGAACCGAACTCAAGTGCGGAAAAGTCGTTAAAAAGCACGGAACTCAACAAAACGACTCCGAAACGAACTCGGATGTCAAAAAGTGTAGAATTAATCATTCTCATAATGACGAAACGGTCATGAGCGAGTCGTCAAAATGGACTTCGGCCGAAAAAATAAATTTACCAGAAATCGAAAATTGCGGATATTACACTTTGCACCAATAGGTTTCTTGTTGACAGGTGCTAGGCCATACTTCCTTTTAATGACTATAGAGGCAAACTCTTACTTCTCTGCAGATGAGAAGTTGTGTTCTACACATAGCTTCCTAATCTCATTCTGCAGGGCCAGCTCATCCAACTCATTGTTCATCAAGGTAGGAGGTTCTTCAGGTCTGAACAAGGGAATCATGGGGTAGGCATCCCATTTCTTTGCATATTTTCTTTGGATGGCCGAGAGAGTTGGCCATGTTGAGTCCATGTAGTTGATGTACGTCTGCTGTGGGGAGTAGTCGTTATCCTGGAGTAGCTCCGTGAGATAATACTTGTCTATGAACTGCTTCTTTGCCTCCCCCCAAACTGGAAAATATTCAGAAGGTAAAAACTCCTCAACGTACCAAAGTTCTTTGCCTTCCCATTAATATCTCTGCTCATCCCCTACTCTGGTTCTCCTCCTCTTAGCTGCAGGTTGGTCATCAGTAGGAGCAGGAGCAGCCAACTCTTTTCTTTTCGGATTGGACGTCCCAGCTTGAATCAGAGGGAGGTCATTCCTTGATTTGGTCCTCAGCTCCTTTCTGACTTCCTCAGCAGCATCTTCTTCTTGCCTGTGGGGTTGGATTTGTTCTTGCAGCTTTTCTTCCCCCTGACCTCTTACTTCCCCCTTTCCTCTCTTTTCTCCCTTTTTGCCAGCATCAACCAAAATGGCTAGTTGTTATTCTACTCTTGACATCCAATCAGATATGCCTAGAGGCATTCTGGAATTAGTAGGAGGAGGTGGAGGAACACTCTTCTATAGCAATGTGTCCATTTTATGCATTAAGGGATATGAGGCCAGGTTTGATCTCAGTGGCTATGAGCTTGCCAACAGTCTCTTCGACTAGACGCTTGATCATGTCAGCCTTCTCAGATGAGATAGGTGTTGCCTGAGGGGAATGATCTCCAGAACCTTCCATATCCGCAGGTCGGTTGGCGGTCGACCTATTTGTCTGCAGACTCCTATCTGTAGGAGGCTGATCAGATGGGGTTTTATTAGGTGTCCCCGATCTGTCATCCTCTTCTTTTGACTGATCTGAGCTGGGGGTTTGATCAGGTGCCCCAGGCTCATCTGCATCATCTTCATCGTCGGCATCCTCCTTCTCTTCCTCTTTTTCTTCATCATCATCATCATCATCTTTCTCTTTCTTTTCTTCTTCCTCCCCATCTGGTTTTTATTCCTCCTCTTCTTTTTATTTTTCTTCCTCTTCTTCAACCTCTTCTCCTTCTTCATCTTCTTCTAACTATTCTGTCTTTTCAACTTCAACTTCTTCAGACTGTTTTTCAACTATTATTTTTTCTTCTGCTTCTTCTACCCTTTCTTCCTCCACAACTTCTTCTATTCTTATCCCTTTGTCTTTTTCCTCTTATTCTTTATCTTCATCTACCTTCCCAGCTAATACACCATCCATTACAAAAAGGATGAATTGGTCCATGTTAGTTTTGAAATTTGACAGGAACCAGTTCTCTTGGAGCATTAAAAGCACGTTTGTCTCATGGAAAAAACACATGAGCACTTGATCCGTAGCCTGGGGGTATTCCCAGCTACTCATCTCAACAAATGATTGTAATTGATTAAATGAAAGAGATTTTAAGTTCTTCCATTCTTCAAAAACATTAACCAAAGAAACTTTGAGAGAGTGGTGTTTTACTAGGTGTAGTTGATCTACTGATAGCTCCAATGGGTTGTTCTCCAGAAGATTTAGGGATTAACCTGCTTCAGGAATGTTGATAATCAGGTCTGCCTCTTCCTCTTCTATCATACTTGGAAGAGTCAGCAGAGGGATGATGTCAGCCATCAGGTTTGGGTGATCAGGCTGATCCTCTTCATCAGGGATAGGAGCAGGTGCAGGTGAGGGAGATTTCTGCTCTGCATATTCAAAGTCAAGACGTCTAGGCCTTTTTTGTGAATGATCAGGTGATGACGCGACATGAACTACTTCCTCTGCAATTGGTGCTTTCCTCTTTAATCTCAGAGCTAGAGGGGTATTCGCAGGTGACTTGCGGGCTGCAGGTGAGACGGCCGCATCAGAGTCGTCTTCGTCTGAATCCGAAGGCCCTCTGTAGGGGGGAGGTCCACTTGACATATCCTTCAGCAATTGGGTAGCCTTCCGCTCGACTCCCAGTTTCTTCAATGTTTCTTGGTCTAGATGACCAAGTCTCTTGTTGACGTGAAAGGGATCTGCAGTCCCTTTCACCTTCCCAAGGAATTCCAAAATCCGGCTGATTTGAGTTCCAAAAGCCAACTTGGTCTTGAATTTCTTCTCATCTTCTATCCACTGAACTTTATTGACTTCACGGACCAACTGTCTCTATATGTAGTCAGCACAGTCAATCCTCTCACTCTGGAGAAGGGATCCCATCACCATGAACTTGGCAGATGACAGCTAGTCATAGCTGCTTGCCATCCCCATAATAATTTTATTTGTGATGTCCAACACATATCGGTACTCGTTCTTCAAGTCGCCTCTCTTTGCCGTCAGTTTCACCTTGGATGGATGTTCTGGTAGTTTGATTCCATACCAGGTCTGTACGGCGCTTTGCTTGAGGGCTTCAACAACTATGCCTCTTGATTTCATCCCGTACGCCTCCGCGACTGTTAGAGGAGAAATCGACACCTTTTCTCGAAAAATTGAGCTCTTGATTCCCGATTCTGTGACTTCTGCTTCCTTGAAAAAAGAAATGACAGCTTCCTTGTATAGAACCTTGGGGTTGATGTCCAGAAATGGGTAGATCCCATTTTTCTTCATCGCCCGATGATAGTAAGCATATCTGCTTCCAGATTTGCTTCCATCAAGCCTTCAAAATCGACCACCAGACTGAAAATAATCTGGTCCTTTACAAGATTGAGGCTGACTCCTTTGAAATAGGATTCCATTTCTGCAAATAAAATTTCTCGCTGTGTGTATTGAAGATTCAAAGGATTTTCTGCTTTTTGAAAATTAAGATTTTGGAGCGTCGAGACAAACAGTTAAGGCACAAAACCATTCCTTTGGTTAAGGTGCAATGGTCGAGGCACGGAGTAGAAGAAGCGACATGGAGTTAGAGGAGGATATGCGTTCTAGGCATCCCGAACTTTTTGATTCTTAAGTTTCGGGACGAAACTTTATTTTAGAGGGGGAGAATGTAATATCCGTAATTTTCCATTTTTAGTAGTTTCCATTTTTGGTGTATGTCCATTTTTATCGACTCGCTTGTAACCGTTTCGACATTTCGAATCTACTTTGTTCTTGGAGTTTTTCCGTTTGGACGAGTTTTCATGATGTTTTCACGTAATTTTATTTTATGACATGTTTTGCCGTATGAACGTTCGATTCTCGTTAAACTCGTTCGTTTTCGTTGTTTCTTGGCTTGTACAAGTTCGTATGGTTGAGTTGGTCATGTTGAAACTTTCGGTTTGTAAATCCGACGTCATTTCGGGATTTTCGGGCACTTGGGCCATTTTCGTAATTTCCTATAAGTTTAGGGAATTTCATACTCGTTGTCGTATTTCGGATTCCCGGGTAGTCGGATTGATGTTTTCTTGTGATGGTTAGACTCGTCATCGAATATTCTTCGTAGTCGTATTTTTGGTTCGATAGCAGGTCTGGGTTTCGGGGTCGTCCGGAATCGTTTGGACAAGAATGCCCGATCTTCTGTCGAGTAGGGTGTTACGGCCATAACACCCAGAAGTTACGGCCGTAAGTTGTCCATGTTACGGCCGTAAGTGTCCCCTGTTACGGCCGTAACAGCCCGCTGTTTTAAAACAGCGGGCAGAGGTTCAAGACCTCATTTTCTATCCTCTCTTTCGTTTTTCTTCACGGGGTGACTCCAGAGGCGATTCCTTCAGTTTTGATCGAAGAATGTTTCGTGTTCCATCACCATAGAATCGTAGTAGCATATCACCATCAGCATAATCATCCTCCATCATCCGAATCCGAGGTATTTTCTTCAAGAACCCTAACTTGTATAAATTGGGGGTTTTTCGAGTTTTTCGTGATTGATTCCGAATTGTTCATGTATGTTGCGAAACTTCTTACCGATTGTTGTTATTGGACGATTCCCAATCCAATTTCCTTGATTTTAATCCGTGAATTATCAATACGGGGAGATTTTGCGTAAACCCTCGCCCGTATCGATTGAACGTCTATTGTCGTGAATTGTAATCGGGGTTATGAGAGTATTCCTTTCGTTTATTGATGTCCGTTGGGACTGAGTTATGTTAATTCTTTGTTAGGAACCGTCGTCTTCCACTCGGATCATCCGTAGTTGTCTTTCACTTCAGATTCTTCGAAGATGTCACAAAGGCAAGTACTTTACATTTGTTTACATGTTCTAGTATTTGAATTATGGCTGTATTGCGGTTGTTGTGGATGGATATGTGTATGTTCACCTAGGGACGGTCCGACGGGGCCTCTAGGGATACGTTGCCGTGAGTTTCGTATCGCGAACTGTGGTTAACCACCCAGGGATGTCCGACGGGGCTCTGCGGGGTACGGTGGCCGTGAGTCACGTACCAAGGTTAACTTTGAAGTGTTTTGGTTGGAGAAAATGTGTTTTGTGCTTGTGCATCGTAAATATTCCGGAATATAAAATGTTTTCTAAAATGATTTTGGCGCATATATTCATCTGATTAGAATGTAGTTCAAATGGATTGTACTTGCACTAGCAGTTGTCGCTAACCCCTTAAATGGGGGAAATACACTACTATGAAAACAGGATACGACATCGGTTTTTTTTGTTGTTTCACATCGGTTATAAAACCGATGTCGTATCTACCGATGTTGTTTTTTTACATCGGTTTTCAACCGATGTAAATAACTCTTCATTCACATCGGTTATAACCGATGTGAATTTACATCGGTTGTAAACCGATGTTAATAATTATATTTCACATCGGTTTTAAACCGATGTAAATAATTCTATTTCACATCGGTTTTAAACCGATGTAAATAACTATTACTACATCGGTTACAACCGATGTTAATTAGAATTTTTCACATCGGTTTATAACCGATGTGGATTGTTCCCAGTCAGTTCCTGTATAAAAAAAATGGCCCAACCTACACCAATAATTTTTTCTGATCAGAAACGAAAACAACCAAACATCTCAAACGAAAACCAACCAAACATCTCAAACAACAACCAACCAAACATAATTTTTAAGCAACAAATGTATCTCAACGGTTTACAACAAGCATTACCAACTAACTACAAAATAAAAATACACATCCTTATAAAAGTCCCAAAAACTTTTAACTTCATGAACTTACCGATTCGAGAATAACAAGAACCAACCGTTTGTATGTCATAGAAAAATCTAAACAAATTTGTTAAGAAAATATTTCGCCCATTGCGTTCGAATTTCTTTAATGCTCTTTTCAGGAAGCGCTTGAGTATCACTAAATATCATCATATAATTTATGAAAATACTTTTCAAGACAAAACAGAAAAAAAAATATGATTAATTTGACTTGATAAAATTACCTCCATCCATTTTACGCAATCGGCTGAACTATGGTCGCATCGATTCGGGACATAATATCCACACTCCCAACCACCATTTTGTTTATTACACTAAAAAAAAGAAATATTAAAAATTGCAATCGGTAAAAGAATATTTGTCAAGCAAGATAAAATCACACAAAATTATACGTAAGTTTTGGGATTGAAATTTTACTTACTTTGGGATAAATCCATTGAATGACCTGCTTGGATTTACTCGTGTGCGCACTATCCAACACTCTCAATGAGGTCACAATACTAGAAGTAAGGAAAACATAATTGTGTTATGAATAGTACAACATATTTCAGCTCATAAACAACATATTCAGCTCATAAACAACATATTTCAGCTCATAAACAACATATTCAGCTCATAAACAGCTCATATTCAGATCTTTCTGATAATTTTATTGGCAGTGGTGATGAGAAGGCTTCTGATAAACAACATATTTTAGCTCATAAACAACATATTCGAAGACGCCAGACTTGAAACAATGGAGCAACCAATTATAATTGCAGTCAGCTCTTGCCGTGTAACAAATTATAAACGTCTTACATCAATAATTAAAAAAAATAAAAAAACCTTTTGTATAAACAACAACTTCTTATCACATTCTCAAATACTATCATGGCGTAACAATGATTTCATTCTAGATCGGGTTTTCAACAAGAAAAAACGAGATGAAGGAACAAGCACATCAATAGAAACAAACCTTGGTAACACCATTTAACTTAACAGTTTTTCTTATTTAAAGCTAACGTATGCACATGCAAATACTAACAAGATTACAAACCGAATAGAAATGTATAAATCATTCTATCTTTATTCATTTCACTTCTTCGAAGCTTACCTCTGCACTATGAATTTGATATCCTGATCGGGCTTACGATGTAATGAACAAAACCACACGGCGGTCCCTTGCTTAGGTAAAATTACCAAGAGTTGCCAATGTCTTTGCATTTTGAAAAGAAACAAGCTAATTTTGATAAACAAGTTATAAAATTTCTTATTTAACCAAAAGTGTTGCATTGTTTAAAATTTGACGCTAATCAAGTTAGGTCGTTGTACTTACTCGTGGTGATAAGCTCCTAGAAAAATCTGCTTTTGAATCCTGGATATGTCGTAGAATGTACGATGTGGCTTCAGACTTCTTATTACCGATACTTTGTATGGACTGAGGCTCAAGGAATCCATACAAATTATCATTCATCGTGTCTACGATTAATGATTTTAGGTACCTAATATCCAATAAAAAGAAGTTTAACTTTTGATAACTATAAATTAAATGCAGATTATTATCAGAGTTGTATAACCGATTGACACTATAAAATCACAATTTGTTCACTGACTTTAGCAAAAGTGTTTAATGTATGTAATAATCATCAACAACATTGAATCTCAATTAACACTATCATCATGATAAAGCTACGTTTCACAGAAAAACGATTTAACAAAATCTCAGACATAACACTAACATAAACTCATATGATTAAAAATTAGTTATAAAATTTACTTACGTGATCCAGAGTTGCATAACTGAGATGCTAAGCCAATCATCCCCGTGAAAGATTTCTAAAACATCGGTGTGACATATGTACAATGGCACCTCAGTATCAACTACGCCAAAGAAATCACCCAACGGCACCCGCAAAGGATTCTTATAAAGGGATGGGGAAATTTGAAGCAATTCCAAAATTGGATCTTGTACGGATTCTGAATCATCAACCGGCGGAACTCGCTTCTTTTTTGGTTGCACAATATCCTTAAAAAATATTAAATAATATAAAAGTAAGGACATCGGATATAAAACAATAGAACTCTTTAAATGGGATGAGAAGTGAGGAAATGGTTTCATAGCAGTCAGGTTGATCAGCAAATAACAACCTGACTGTTGCCTTAAATATTTTACAAAATTGTTAGAAAAATAAAAAAGAGATCAATCCACCCCTAGTTATTAACATTGTCAACTGAGATTTGTATGTAAAAAGATAAAAATAAAAATAAGGAGCTGGTTATATAGCAGTCAGGTGAGGAAAAATGTCTGCTGACATAATGAGGAAAATAAGGAGCTGATCCATTTCAACCAAAAATGTCTGCTAACATAATGACAAGTGAGGAAATGGTTTCATAGCGATCGGGTTGATCGGCACATTCAAAGGCTTTTATGTCAGCAAATGTGTGACACAAGAGAAATGTATACCCCTTATATCCGACTATTATTAGTTATTCTATTTCTATTTAATAAAATGTATACTTTTTCTAATAAAGACAAACGGAAGAAATACCTGTGCTAAAACAGATTTGATTAGACGCCTTGGCCATGCAATAAAACCACCTACGGCTTGCCCCACTAAACTTACCTCCGACGTGGGAACCGGGACTGGAGCATCAGGGTCTCGAACATCTTCAACCATCACTCTAGCTAAATCACCAGATAGAGGCACACCGTGTAAGGTTGGCCCCCCCTCAATAACTCTCCCAAGGGCTACCAGACGAGGAGGATGCTCATCGATATATAACTCAACTCGATCGACCTTGTCCACATTTTTCTCCTCCCCTAAGGGGTTTGCAGCGACAATACAACTCCCCTTTGTGCTGACACGTAGAGGAGGTGTGTCATTATGTACTAGAGTATGTTGAGATTGATTCAATGATTCCAAAGCGGGGCCGAACTGCTTCATTAAGTTTTGTGTGACTTCGTGTGTAATCTCTTGTGTTAGGCGCTTCAAAAATTCTGGACTTACTGATGATGTTGCCGACCCACGAGAACGACCTCCAAAGTACTCTCGAATGCCCACACCGAATCCAACACCACGAACACGACCCGGGTGCTCTGGTCGCCCAACTGCAGCTGCTAATATATCCTTGCGGCCCTCGTTAACAAAGGAACCCTGTGAGCACTGCTCCTCAAACTCATCCTACAACAAATAAAGATAGAGCATTTGAATAACTTGTAAAACAATCATATATTTAAATGAAAATTAATAACAACAAGTCAAACAGTGAAATGGTCTTTAAGCATTTAGAGCTTTCTAGTTATTGAACGAATGAGTTATTGTGATTTAAGTTTTTTATTTTTTTGATGATAACATTATTGTACTTGTAATCAAATAACTCATCATTAAGAGAAAATAGAAAAAACGAGTGCCTGAGTACCTAAAATAATACCCTAACCTAAAATTATATAATTTTTTGACTTTAAAAAATGTAATTATTTCATGCTAATTTTCTGAATTTCTGAATAATTTAAAATATTCAGTTAATTTTCTGATTTTTTAGATCAAATCTGAAATTCAAAAATAATTTCAGATTTTTTAAATCATTTCTGAATTTAAATATTTTTTTAATATTTTTATATTTTATTAACGAAAAATGAACGCCGTTAATTTTTTTGCGGAAACACAGAGAGTACCTAAAATAGTACACTAACCTAAAATTATATAATTTTTTGACTTTAAAAAATGTAATTATTTCATGCTAATTTTCTGAATTTCTGAATAATTTAAAATATTCAGTTAATTTTCTGATTTTTTAGATCAAATCTGAAATTCAAAAATAATTTCAGATTTTTTAAATCATTTCTGAATTTAAATATTTTTTTAATATTTTTATATTTTATTAACGAAAAATGAACGCCGTTAATTTTTTTGGTGCATTTTAGCTTAAACACAGAGAGTTTTATTATGTACATATAGGAAAAGCAGAACAAAATTAATAACTTACAATTCTCTTAGCGATCTCGCGTGATGATGTCATCTCACCCGATTTCTTAATTCGACCCAACTTATATTTTTGGTGGCGTGTTGGAGGAGATGGAGGATCAACAATTGTATCAGCACCAGATTGTTTGGCTTCCTCTTGCCGTTGCTTTAGTTTACTTTCCATGATCTTCTCTTCTAGCCAATCATAACCTCCACGAGACATCGTATGGGGAGCCGTGTTCAGTTTTTGGATGTCCTGTGCTTTTTTCCTTTTTACCAGTGATTATGAAGAGAAACACTAACACAAGAATAACAATACACAAGCATTGCAGTAGACAATAAAACTCAGATTTACCTCCCAAGAAGGATCTAGTCTAATCTTTTTGAATTCGTCCCAATCAGTCTCCGAGATATTGTATTTTTCACAAGGAGACATGTCCTTGTACGCACCATATACCCAGTCACGTGTCAATTCTGATTTAAACTGTCTCCACTTTAAGCCCACTGATTGCAATATCTTATCTTTCAATTGTTCGTTATTGCTAATATCAAAGTTGGACTAACAATAACAATGAAAAGTAAAGAATTAGGCAATAATAATAAT
The DNA here is from genome assembly GCA_033398695.1 of Orobanche coerulescens. Lineage (NCBI taxonomy): Eukaryota > Viridiplantae > Streptophyta > Magnoliopsida > Lamiales > Orobanchaceae > Orobanche > Orobanche coerulescens. Next base: position 14,053,594 of record CM065817.1, read on the forward strand.
ACGGTAAAATATCTTAAAATGTCCAAACATGCAAGTTAAGTGGATAAGGTTTTACTGAACATACCAAAACATCCTGCCAAATCATATTCTTATCCGATTCTGGTACTTCTAACCATCTAGGGTGCAAAATAGAAACATTATCTCGAGCAAGTTTTCCCAAATACGTGCTTAACTTCACTTTATGAGCTCTTTTGGTTTTTCCTGTGACCTTATCGAGGTCAAGCGGTAATTTTTTTCCATCCACTCGTGTTTTTGTCATATCTCTACATCGTGTCGATTGTCTAGTTTTTCTCGATATAGTCTCTGCTGGTGAAGTGGAACGAGATCTCGGTGGAGTAGACATGTGTCTGTTTAGTAATAAGTTAATAAGAAGATCATAAGCAATGAAATAAAAGAAATTCATTTTTAAGCTATAGACAGGTGGAAATATACTTATTGATAGCTAACTTTTAAAATCAATCAGCAGCTTTTAAAATCAATCAGCAACTTTTAAAACCTCCTGAAGATTTGAACCTCCTGAAGATTTGAACCTCCTGAAGATTTGAACCCTTATGTAGTAACTTATGTACCGCAAATTAACTTATGTCGAACAACGAATATGGAAATACTCACCACCACAAAATAAACTATTGTGCAAATTTAGTTGGGTTTTCAAAATATTTTGCATATTATAATTACTAGATGCATTATCAAAGTCAAAGAAAAACCTTTCTCTCAATCCCCTACTTCTTCAAAAATTCAAGTACCTTTGCACAAAATGAGCAGTTAAGCACAAACGCAGTCAAGGATGCCACTAGAAGATCTGACAAACAGTGAGTAACTACATTTTCAGTTATTATTCATATTCTTGATAAAAACAGAAACAATGTTGTAACAAATAACAAAGACTTATCATGCGGTTTCTATCTCGCCATCAGACAAATAAAAGATCATTCAGGGGAGGAATTATACCTTTCAGCACAACTCTTCGTCATCCAAGTGCTATGATCCGGATATCTTTCTACAGCTCCAGAAATTCTTGGAGATTCTTATGCTGATATGGACAACAATTTGAAGAATTGTGATGCTGGACAACCCCCTTCTGACATCTGTTTTTTATCTTACATAAGGACACCCTGATGATGGGGTGTTTGTAAGGTAAATACAAATTTCAAATAGGTATTTGTAGTTATAAAAAATAAGTGGGCCTTTTTTGTGATTAGAGTAAACCTCAAGGGTAGTTTTTGTAATTAAACCCAGGATTATTTCCCTTAGATCAGTTAACCTAAAGATTTATTTTCTCATTAAAATTGCAGGAGGGAGCGTGTAACGGCCAGTGGAGGTGAAGTTGGAAGGCTTAGCATATTCGGAGGGACTGAGGTGAGATTTCTAGAGTAAATTCAGTAAATGTCTAAATTGCATTTGTGGTCCGAAACTTGTGGATAATAGCACTTTCCTCCACTTATTTGGGAGTGTGGGCGTTTAAGTAACACTAATATTTAATTTTGTGCAAATTGGTGTCTACAAATTTTGGCTCAAAATAAAAATCCGTTTAGTTAAATGCCACACCCTAAATAAGTGGACTAGAGCTGAATTGTCTACAAGTTAGTGGACCAAAATGCACTCAAGGGTATCTTTATAACTTCGCTTAATTTCACAGTTGGTCCTCTACGTTGTTGGCGGGGCTTATGCCTTTCCCATTAATTGTAAAAATCGATGACGTCATGAATTTCCATTAACTCCAATATGTAACCTCAATGGTGCTTTTTGTAAATTTCAAAGTTAATTTGGATATGGAAAGAATAAAGACGGATATGAAAAGAAGTCTCAAGTGAAATATAATGCGAAATGTTAATGTTAAACCTTAAGTTTGTAATTCGGATAGTCACAAGTGTCAGAAGAATACAAGGAGTTGCAAGCTTTGCAATCCATCTTGCATGCAACCATTCCACATTGGGCGTAACCCAAAACCAAGTTGCTAACTCCTCCTTCGCACACCACCGTGTGATGAAATGGTCCTACACTCCAAAGGATACCGCCGAGTGTCCTTGACACTATGAGTTCCACGAACCAAGAATAGGAAACTTTTCGCTTTGTGATCAACCAAGACAAAGAAAGGCGAGCTTTAGAATCTGCAAGATAATAGAACATTTCGCCGGAGGAATCAACAAATACCGAACTAGCAAAAAACGTGTACGGTTGATCCTTTCAAGAGCAAGACTAATAATCACAAACACCACTAATCAAGCTAGCAAGATTAATCCGTTAACTAACAAGAGTAACTTAGAAGAGCAAAGATTAACGAATTAAACCTCCCGAAGATTTGAACCTCCCGAAGATTTGAAAACTTATGTAGTAACTTATGTACCGCAAATTAACTTATGTACATGATTAACAAATTAACTTAGAAGAGCATCACTAATGAGTAACTTATGTACCGCAAATTACGATAACAACAATTAGATCAAACCTCCCAAGATTTGAAAAAAAAAAGAACAAAGCAAACATTCGTAACTACACAAATGATAAAAACTCATCAAATACAAATCAGAAATATCAATGGATCGTAGATGCCGATTCTCGCATACCGTCGGTTAAAACTTCTATTTGCGCTCTTTTCAATTGGAGCACTGATTGAGCTATCTAAGGTGTTGAAGAATTTCTCCAACAACTCATACCGAAAGTACACAAAACAAGCATACCATTGCACAAAACAAAGTTAACCATATGAAACATAAATGATAATAGTAAACAGATTCTTCACTGACATGTAATGCTAGAAGAGTTAGTTACTAAGCTATATTTCAGCAACTAAGGATGAACTGTAAAATTCAAATCCATGAAGAAAAAAAAAATCTCTTTCATTTATCTTGAGAAATACAAAGTCATTTTCACAAAGTCATTCATGACAAGGTCCAAACTAACATGAGAGATCCAACTCCATGTTTGTGGATCAATTTTCAAACTGGGCAAGGTAATCAAATAAATAATTAATTCACAATAAAAAACATCCATCATTCATTCATTCACATATTACACATATTAAACATTCATTCCCAAGATTGTAAACTGAAATCACGTTTAACATTACACATATTAAATATTAGAAAATAACAAAATAAAAATACAAAGGTAAAAGCCTAGTTTATATAAGAACGTTCTCCCATATGCCTTCATCATGATCATGACGAGTAGCATGTACATCATCCACTTCATTTTCTTCCATCATAGAAGGCATGCGTGCAAATGATCTCATAATTTTCAAGTGTTGAGCCTTCATCTTCATGAGTAACATCCATGCTTCTACCTTGAAGCACCACTGACCATCTTTCATCACATGGATCCTTGATATAAAACACCTGTTTTGCTTGACATGCCATGATGAAAGGCTCGTCCATACAAGCTACCTTGCGAAGGTCTACCAATGTAAATCCCAACTCATCAATTCGCAAACCTGTGTTATTATCAACCCACTTACACTTAAAAACAGGCACTCGAAATATGACATAATCAACCTCCCAAATATCTTCAACGACTCCAAAGTAAGTTACAGATGCCATAACAGGATTTTTATCTTTAGAACTAGAAAAGTGCATGGACTCGGCCTGAAGAGTGACCCCACTGTTTTGAACAGTACTCTTGTCATCCTGTGACTTTGTGTAGAAGGAGCAATTATTGATATCATATCCACTCCAAGTAATGACATCAAACTTAGGCCCGTGTACCAACCATTTTAATGTATCGGAAGCACTATTATCAAGACTAATTTTTTCTTTAAACCACTTTAAGAAAGTTTTGTTATGCTCGTTCAACAACCATTTTTCGTTCATGCGAGGATAATTCATCTTTAGAATATTTTTGTGAGCAGTCAAGTAAGGGAGGACCTCGTCAGTGTTATTTAATATATACAAATGCGCTTGAAACACTTCGTCTCGACTCTTAGTTTGGACTTTCACATCGCGAGTTCCCTTACCTTCATGTCTCCCATCATGACGAGGCTTCGGTAGCCCTACAGCTTCTATCTTTGACAAGTAATCTGTACAAAACTCAATAGCTTCTTCGGCAATGTATCTCTCGACAATAGATGCTTCCGGATGATGTGGATTTTTGGTATACCCTTTTAAGATCTTCATGTACCGCTCAACAGGATACATCCACCTTAAATAAACGGGACCACATACTCTAATTTCCCTTACTAAATGAACAATTAAGTGAACCATGATGTCAAAAAATGAAGGAGGAAAATACATCTCTAATTGACATAAGATAACGGAAGCCTCTTTTTCCCACTCATCCAACTTCATAGGGTCAACCACTTTGCTGCATACGGCATTAAAGAAATAGCACAAGCGAGTTATGGCATGTCTTACCTTTTTAGGTAAGATGCCACGTATGGCCACCGCCAGGAGTTGTTGCATTAATACATGACAATCATGAGATTTCAATCCAACTAACTTAAGATCTTGCAATGACACAAGACTCTTGATATTGGAAGAATATCCCTGCGGCACTTTCATGCCCGTAGACACCGGCAAAAACTTGTTCTCTCTTTTTTGATAAAGTGTGACATCTTTGGAGGCAAATAGGTACGTTTACCTACTAATTGTGGATGTAGCTCTGGTCGTATACCCATCTCAAGCAAATCTTGTCGAGCCTTCACATTATCTCTCGTCTTGCCTTTAATGTTCAAAAGTGTACCAATTACACTATCACACACATTCTTCTCCACATGCATAACATCAATACAATGCCTAACATCTAGATGGGACCAGTATGGTAGATCAAAGAATATCGACCTCTTCTTCCAGATATTTTTCTCAATAGCCTTCTTCTTGGTCTTCCCAAATATAGTATTGATGTTTTTAACCCGATCATAAACCTGTTTACCCGTCAAGGGTGTAGGTGAAGTTCCATCCTCCTGAGATCCGTTAAAAGCTTTTTTTAATCTACGATAAGGGTGATAACGTTCAAGAAACCTTCGATGTCGAGTGTAAGCTGTCTTTTGCCCATGCTTTAGTTGTATGTAACTTGTGTTTTCTTCACATATAGGACATGCGTGATGCCCCTTAACACCATACCAACTCACATTTCCATATGCTGGAAAGTCGTTAATGGTGCAAAATAACAATGCACGCAACTTGAAACTTTGCTGACGATACCCATCAAACACGTTTATCCCTTCCTTCCATAACATTGTCAAGTCTTCAATCAAAGGACTTAGATAAACATCTATGTCATTTCCTGGTTGTCTTGGGCCTGAAATCATCATAGATAACATAACATATTTCCGTTTCATGCACAACCAATCAGGTAGATTGTAAATCACAAGCATATGCGTCCATGATCTATGCTTACAACTAATGTTAACAAATGGATTCATCCCATCGTAGCAAGTCCGAGTCTAAGATTTCTTGCCTCATTCCCAAAACTGAAACAAGTTATCAATTTTCTTCCACAGTAAAGAATCACCGGATGGCGAAGCCGCCCATCACATTTTCTCCCATCCGCATGCCATATGAGGTTCTTCGCATCATCTGCATTAGCAAACAATCGCTTAAACCTTAGAATTATTGGAAGATACCATAACACCTTCGCAGGGGAACCTCGTTTTGTGCTATCACCACTAAAATCATCAGACTTGGATTTGTACCTCGATACCCCGCATGTGGGACACTTATGCAATGTTTCAAACTCTTTTCTATATAATATGCAATCATTGGGGCATGCGTGTATTTTCTTGTACTCCATTCCCATCGGACACAATATCTTCTTTGCCTTATAATTACGATTCGGTAATGTGTTATTTTCTGGAAGCATCTCCGTCAGCTCAAGCAATTCGGTAAAGCTTTTATCACTCCATCCATTTCTTGCCTTGATTAACCGGTTTAACATGCCGACAACCGTGTAAAGAGTTTACATCCCGGCCACAAAGGTATCTCGAATCACTATTCAATGTATCATACACATGTTCTCGTAGAAAAGATACTTGTCCAACATCACGAATCATGTCTTCAACTCGATCATATGTATCCACATCAATGTCATGAGTGTCTTTCGAGTGCTCACTTGAAAAGTCCATCAATTCACCATGCCATGTCCATATTTTATAATTCTTGTTAATTCCATCACAAAGAAGATGTTCTCGAATATTGCCAACTTCATGTCTTCTTCCATTCACACAATTGATACAAGGACAATAATACTTTTGATCGGGTTAAGTCGATTTTTGTGCAAATTCTAGAAATTGTTCAACTCCATTCTCATATTCAACACTTATTCGACTAGCTTTCATCCAAACTCGATCCATTTTAAGATCATTAGATCAATTTGGACAAACAAAATAGTTTCAAAACCAAATGACGAGAAGATATTCAAAACGAAAGTAACATCTAACAAGAATGTAACTAGTAAGATTCCGCAAGAATGTAACTATTATGGTATTATGTTTGTTTTGGCACTGGGTTGCACAACAATGATATGTTATGTATGCATTTTATAAAATGTTATATCGCCCGTACATGTTTGTATAAAGATTTAGTTGGTAAAATATAGTTTTGTCGATGTTGACTATCAATAGTCGTAATATACACTTTTAGCGACTAAACAAGTATAAAACATTTTGAAAAGTATCCGAATTGACTAATATGTATATATAAAACATTACAACTTTTATTTCGTCCGTTTCAGTTAATTCCGATGTTAAGGCGTCCAAAAATGACTTTGAAGTTAATTTTCAGCATAAACTAAAAGCTATCAATAGTGTAAAAATATATATTTTCAGCATATCTTTTGATAGACCATAACTTCTTCGTTTTTAAGAGTTACGACGTGCGCGAGCACTACTTTTAAAGGTAAAAACATGATTTACACTTTTATAAGTTTTCCCCTTCTCGGACTAGAAACGGGTTAAAAAACAGTCCGAAATGGGTTGGTGACGCCGGTTAAGTCAGGGGAGCGAAGATCCTTTCTATCTAGTTGAACCAGTACGAACTTACCGTATCCTACTTTCAATTTCAAAAAGAGCTTTGGGCGATCAGGGATAAAGAAAAGGGTTCAGCCGGCCGTGTACTATCAAACTAGCAATAGAAGGCATAAGAATGCTCTTAGGAAAGCAGGCTAATTCGCAAGAGAGCTTGAAGTGACTCCCCGATACGAATTTTTAAGTGTTCAAAAAAAAACCATTCGCCAAGCTTCAAATTCATGCACACAAAAACAAAGAAGGAAAACCAGACCATAGAATCAAAAGTGCAACGAAAAGTACAAAGGATTGAGTTACCTCTGGAGAATACGATTGCCGCGATATCTGCTTTGTTCGCTTGTTCGGGAACTTGCGGCTCTCTTTCTAGTGTGGTTAATCGGAGACGACGAACAAAAACACCCTAGGTCTTTACACTAAAACGGCGTAACATGTTCTCACCGCGTTTATCCCTAAATTTGGTCAGGAGGTTTCACCTGTGAGGGATTGATGAAACGGGGATGATGGATGATGTAGAGCGATTGAGATTAGGGATGATGAAGGAACAATAATTATCGTTTTCTTGGAGAAGAAAGATGAAAGGGGAAGGTTCGTTGAGTGTTGAAGACAAATGAAAGGAGAAGACCTGCTTGCGTAGGGTTGGAAAAAAATATAAACGTTCCACATCGGTTACACATTAAAACCGATGTTAAACTACTTCTATTCACATCGGTTTCTAACAAAACCGATGTTAAACTACTACTATTCACATCGGTTTCTAAAAAACTGATGTTAAACTACTGATATTCACATCGGTTTGTACAAAACCGATGTTAAAAAACTGAAATTCACATCGGTTCTTAGAAGAACCGATGTTAACGTTTGAAAAAATTACAATTACACCACCGTCTTTTTTTTTACATCGTTTTTCTTAAAAACCGATGTAAATTGGGCGATGTTGAATCCTATTTTCCTAGTAGTGATACTTTTTGTATTTCAGGTATTGATCGTGGGGACAAGCGAGCACCCGAGCCGTATGAGGATGATGGGCAAGCATGATATTGTCCAGAAATTGATTATTGGTGTCCTGTCTGTCAATTATTATTGATGTCTGATTTTGGGATTCTGTATTATAAAATTTGTTTAAGTACTCGAGTACTTCCGATTTGAATTTGTCAATGTTGTGTTCCTGTTTTGGGAAAATGGATTTGATGTCAAAATTTTATTTGTCGGTTATAGTCTTTTATTTAGCTTGTCGTTTTATTTATGATGGTTTGTCGTTGTCGAATGTCTTGTTTGGTACGTTAGCCTGGTGGATTCCACAGTGTGGGGTCCACGGCGCTGTAATATGCCCTGAATGTCTTGGGGGTGTTACAGAATATGGTATCAGAGCTTAGGTTTATGGATACCTAGGCTGTCGGTTATTTGGGTCTAGTTAAGTGTCGTTTTTGGGACAGTATCACTGCTATGCCATCATCTCAGTACGCCGGTTCTCGTAAGTTTTTCCTAACATGACTCGTTTCACCGTTTTGTTCTATTCCTGTCTTAGTATCTTGTTGCGTTTTGCGTTTGAATTGTACTTACCCATTACTTCTTCAGAATTCCTGCTGGTAGAGGATGCGGACGCGGTCGCGGACACGGTAGGGGACGTGGCGCAGCCGGTGGGGCGGCCATGTCCGATCACTCGGGAACTAATTCGGCGATGCCCTCTTTGTCGAATAGTATTCCCCCTAGTTCCGGAGGTCAGCAGGACCAGTCTGCTAGTTCCGGTAATGCACATGAGAATGTTGGAGTGGCCAACATTTTGCAGCAGGTAGCGAACCACATGACGCTACTGACTCAGGCCGTTCTAGTCGGCCAAGCTAATGCCAACCCGGTTCCGCCTAATGGATCCGGCAATGATAAGTTACTTCAGGACGTGATTCGTATGCGTCCTCCGCAGTTTGATGGTGCTTCCGACCCCTCTGGTTGGGAGAATTGGCTATTTGAGATGGAGAAGTTATTCGAGGCTGCTAACTGCTCTGAGGAGAGGAAGGTACCCATCGCTCAGTACTTCCTCGCCAAAGAGGCAGCAACGTGGTGGCAAGCGGTGAAACCGCGCGCGGCCAGCGGCTACGTGGGCAGAGTTTCGGGATTTGATGGAAGATGAATTCTGTCCTTGGCCAGTGAAAGAGGGGAGGATCCGAGCCTTCTTTGAGGCTAAGCCCCAAGACGTTCCTATTTCTGAAGCTATCAAGGACTACAATCAACAGCAGCATTATGTGAGGAACCAAGTCCGAGATGAGCTTGATAAGATCCGCCACTTTGATATGCGGATGAAACCGAGGGTGCGCCACTACATGTCTGGTCTGGGGTGCACGACTTTGAAAGAATATCAGAATAAAGCGATGGCTTATGAGATGTCGTTTTCTGCGACAGAGACGGCAGCCGAAGGAAAGAAGCAGAAGACCGCCGGTCAATTTTCGGGAGGCAAGTCTGGAGGGTATCCGAAGGCTCAGTCTGGTTCGCGAGTCTTCGGGAGTCAGTCGCCGTCAGTTGGGCGAGGAAACGGATCTAGGTCTGCTTCTACTGGTTCCGTCCGTGGTCCTACGTGCTTCGACTGTAGTCGCCCGGGCCACATAATGAGTGAGTGTGATAGGCCTCCGATTCAGTGTCTTGCTTGTGGTCGGATGGGTCATCATGCTAAGTTTTGGATGCGGCTTGAACTCCAGTTACTCAGATATCAGCCCCAGCTGCGGGAGAGCCGAGTGTGAATCAGGCACCGACAGTTCCTCAACCGCAGCAGAGTTTTGGCAGAGGTCGAAGACGTGGGCAGCATTCTAGAGGGGGAGCTTCTAGTGCGGGGTCTGTTCCGCCCCGAGTGTATGAGATGAGACGAGCAGGAGATCCTGATGCGACGGTGGCTACAGGTACCGTCCACATCCTTGATCATCCTGTTTTCGTATTGTTCGATTCTGGTGCTACGCATTCTTTTATATCTATGGATTGTGTGCGTCGTCTGCATGTTGATTGCCTTGTTGCTTGTGAGCCTTTTGTTGTTAAACTTCCTAGTGGGGATAGCATCGTGGGGGATCGTGAGGTTAGAGATTTTCCAGTGAGTATCGCGGGGAGGGTTTGGCCTTCTAATCTGATTGCGGTAGATATTAGAGATGAGGATTTGATTAAGGTGAGGATTGGCTGGACCGTCATGGGGCGATCATGAATTATAGAACGAGAACCGTTTCGATGTTAGCCTCTGACGGTACCGAGCATTCTTTTGTGGGGCGTAAGCAGAGTAGCCAGAGGTTACTGATCAGCGCCTTTAGGGCCGTGAGACTGCTTCGAAGAGGTTGCACGGGCTATTGGTGTTACGCTTTGAGATCGGAGGAAGGGGGAGTCGAACTCTCGTCTATTCCGGTAGTATGTGAGTATCCTGACGTTTTTCCAGACGAGTTGCCGGGTTTGCTGCCGGACCGAGAGGTCGAGTTTACCATCGACTTAGAGCCGGGGGCAGCCCCGATTTCTAAGACGCCATACCATATGGCGCCTGCAGAGATGCTTGAGTTGAAGAAACAGTTGGGAGAGTTGCTAGACATGGGGTATATTCGACCGAGCGCTTCACCTTGGGGCGCACCGGTCCTGTTTGTGAAGAAGAAGGATGGGTCACTTCGTTTGTGTATCGACTACCGAGAGTTGAACAAAGTGACCATCAAAAACAAGTATCCGCTCCCGAGGATTGATGACTTGTTTGACCAGTTGCAAGGGGCAACCGTATTTTCGAAGATTGATTTGAGATCGGGGTATTATCAGCTCTGAGTGAAGGATACTGATATTCCGAAGCCAGCCTTTCGGACGAGATACGGTCACTACGAGTTTGTGGTTATGCCTTTTGGGCTAACCAACGCACCAGCCGTGTTCATGCAGCTTATGAACAAAGTCTTTATCGAGTACCTCGATAAGTGTGTAGTCGTTTTTATCGACGACATCCTGATTTACTCGAGGAGCGAGGAGGAGCACGCCCGTCATTTGCATATCGTGTTAGACATTTTGAGAGCTCAGCATCTTTTTGCGAAGTTCTCAAAGTGTGAGTTTTGGTTGCGGGAGGTTATGTTTCTCGGTCATGTGATCTCGGCCGAGGGTGTTCGTGTGGACCCACATAAGGTAGGGGCAGTGTTGGATTGGGCGCCGCCCAAGAATGTGAAGGAGGTCCGCAGTTTTCTGGGATTAGCCGGGTATTACCGTAGATTCGTCGAGGGGTTCTCTAAGCTCGCTCGACCGACTCGGTTATTCTGAAGTCGAGAAGTTTGTGTGGACCGATGAGAGGCAGAACAGTTTTGAGGAGTTGAAGAAGCGGTTGACGACCGCTCCTGTTTTGGCCTTACCGAGTGGTAATGAGGGTTTCTCAGTTTTCAGTGATGCTTCGGGCCAAGGGCTCGGATGTGTACTTATGCAGCACAGGAGGACGATTGCTTATGCTTCCCGTCAGTTGAAACCATATGAGTTGAATTACCCTACGCACGATCTTGAGTTGGCCGCAGTTGTATTTGCGTTGAAGATTTGGCGTCATTACTCGTATGGTTCGTCGTGTCAGATTTTCACCGATCACAAGAGCCTAAAGTACATTTTCACCCAGAAAGAGCTTAATATGAGACAGAGGAGATGGTTGGAGTTGATTAAGGACTACGACCTCGAGATTCTATATCATCCGGGTAAGGCAAATGTGGTGGCAGATGCCTTGAGCCGGAAATCGGTAGCGCTTCGGACGCTTGAGCTACTTACGGCCCAGTCGGGACTTCAGCGAGAGTTTATGAGGATGGCCATTGAGGTTGTACTACCAGAGAGTTCCTGGAAGTTGCGTACTCTTGAGATTTCTTCATCTCTGGTCGATGATATTAAATCGGGACAGTTGGAGGACCCGATGTGTATTCAGCTCCGAGAGAGTGTAGGAAAAGGGAAAGCCCCGGGATTTGTTATTCATGCGGACGGAGTGTTGAGATTCCGAGGTCGGTTGTGTGTTCCGAACGACTCGGGATTGAGGCATAGTATTATGCGAGAGGCCCATGCGTCACCTTACTCAGTCTATCCGGGCTCGAGTAAAATGTATAAAGATCTGAGGAAGAATTTCTAGTGGAACGATATGAAGGAGGTAGTTCAGTTTGTAGCTAAGTGTTTGACTTGTCAGCAAGTCAAGATTGAGCATCAGCGGCCAGCCGGGTTATTGAAACCACTTCCCGTCCCAGAGTGGAAGTGGGAGGATATCTCTATGGATTTTGTCACGGGTTTGCCGAGGACGAAGGCTGGTATGAATATGGTGTGGGTGATTGTAGACCGACTGACTAAGTCGGCACATTTTCTGGGCATCAAGGATACTTGGGGTCCAGAAAAGTTGGCTCGTATTTTTATCGCACAGATAGTGAGGCTTCATGGTACGCCGAGGACCATTACTTCAGACCGAGATGGCCGATTTGTATCGCATTTTTGGCAGGCGGTGCATAAGGCATTGGGGACACAGTTACGTTTGAGCACTTCGTTCCATCCCCAGACTGATGGGCAGTCCGAACGTACCATTCAGACGTTCGAGGATTTGTTGCGCGCATGCGCGTTAGATTGGAGTAGTGACTGGGAGGAGCATTTGGCCTTAATTGAGTTTACTTATAATAATAGCTGGCACGCGTCGATTAAGATGGCACCGTATGAGGCACTTTATGGACGACGTTGCCGATCGCTGATATGTTGGGACGAGCCGTCCGATCTAGTTGGTACCGAGCCAGACCTTATGTGAGAGACGAGGGAGAAAGTTGAATTGATTAGAAAGAGAATGTTGGCTGCTCAGAGTCGACAAAAGTCTTATGCGGATGTTAGGCGTCGACCTTTGGAGTTCGAGGTGGGAGATCATGTCCTGTTGAGGGTATCCCCGACGAAGGGAGTTTTCCATTTTGGGAAAAAGGGGAATCTCAGTCCGAGGTATATTGGGACCTTCGAGATATTGGAGAGAATCGGTGAGTTGGCATATCGTTTTGCTTTGCCTCCGTCGTTGAGTCATGTTCATAGCGTATTTCACGTCTCCCAGCTGAGAAAGTATGTTCCGGACCCGTCCCACATTATTGACTTCGGGGACGTGGAGATCGAGAAGGATGTTACGTTTGAGGAGAGGCCCGTTAAGATTTTGGAGCGTCGAGACAAACAGTTAAGGAACAAAACCATTCCTTTGGTTAAGGTGCAATGGTCGAGGCACGGAGTAGAAGAAGCGACGTGGAGTTAGAGGAGGATATGCGTTCGAGGCATCCCGAACTTTTTGATTCTTAAGTTTCGGGACGAAACTTTATTTTAGAGGGGGAGAATGTAATATCCGTAATTTTCCATTTTTAGCAGTTTCCATTTTTGGTGTATGTCCATTTTTATCGACTCGCTTGTAACCGTTTCGACATTTCGAATCTACTTTGTTCTTGGAGTTTTTCCGTTTGGACGAGTTTTGATGATGTTTTCACGTAATTTCATTTTATGACATGTTTTGCCGTATGAACGTTCGATTCTCGTTAAACTCGTTCGTTTTCGTTGTTTCTTGGCTTGTACAAGTTCGTATGGTTGAGTTGGTTATGTTAAAACTTTCGGTTTGTAAATCCGACGTCGTTTCGGGATTTTCGGGCACTTGGGCCATTTTCGTAATTTCCTATAAGTTTAGGGAATTTCATACTCGTTGTCGTATTTCGGATTCCTGGGTAGTCGGATTGATGTTTTCTTGTGATGGTTAGACTAGTCATCGAATATTCTTCGTAGTCGTATTTTTGGTTCGATAGCAGGTCCAGGTTTCGGGGTCGTCCGGAATCGTTTGAATGGCCGGTGCCAAGATCTTCTTTGTAGGGTGTTACGGCCGTAACACCCAAAAGTTACGGACGTAAGTTGGCCATGTTACGGCCGTAAGTGTCCCCTGTTACGGCCGTAACAGCCCGCTGTTTTAAAACAGCGGGCAGAGGTTCAAGACCTCATTTTCTATCCTCTCTTTCGTTTTTCTTCACAGGGCGACTCCAGAGGTGATTCCTTCAGTTTTGATCGAAGAATTTTTCGTGTTCCATCACCATAGAATCGTAGTATCATATCACCATCAGCATAATCATCCTCCATCATCCGAATCCGAGGTATTTTCTTCAAGAACGCTAACTTGTATAAATTGGGGGTTTTTCGAGTTTTTCGTGATTGATTCCGAATTGTTCATATATGTTGCGAAACTTCTTACCGATTGTTGTTATTGGACGATTCCCAATCCAATTTCCTTGATTTTAATCCGTGAATTATCAATACGGGGAGATTTTGCGTAAACCCTCGCCCGTATCGATTGAACGTCTATTGTCGTGAATTGTAATCGGGGTTATGGGAGTATTCCTTTCGTTTATTGATGTCCGTTGGGACTAAGTTATGTTAATTCTTCGTTAGGAACCGTCGTCTTCCACTCGGATCATCCGTAGTTGTCTTTCACTTCAGATTATTCGAAGATGTCACAAAGGCAAGTACTTTACATTTGTTTACATGTTCTAGTATTTGAATTATGGCTGTATTACGGTTGTTGTGGATGGATATGTGTATGTTCACCTAGGGACGGTCCGACGGGGCCTCTAGGGATACGTTGCCGTGAGTTTCTTATCGCGAACTGTGGTTAACCACCCAGGGATGTACGACGGGGCTCTGCGGGGTACGGTGGCCGTGAGTCACGTACCAAGGTTAACTTTGAAGTGTTTTGGTTGGATAAAATGTGTTTTGTACTTGTGCATCGTAAATATTCCGGAATATAAAATGTTTTCTAAAATGATTTTGGCGCATATATTCATCTGATTAGAATGTAGTTCAAATGGATTGTACTTGCACTAGCAATTGTCGCTAACCCCTTAAATGGGGGAAATACTTTTTGTATTTCAAGTATTGATCGTGGGGACAAGCGAGCACCCGAGCCGTATGAGGATGATGGGCAAGCATGATATTGTCCAGAAATTGATTATTGGTGTCCTGTCTGTCAATTATTATAGATGTCTCATTTTGGGATTCTGTATTATAAAATTTGTTTAAGTACTCGAGTACTTCCGATTTGAATTTGTTAATGTTGTGTTCCCATTTTGGGAAAATGGATTTGATGTCAAAATTTTATTTGTCGGTTATAGTCTTTTATTTAGCTTGTCGTTTTATTTATGATGGTTTGTCGTTGTCGAATGTCTTGTTTGGTACGTTAGCCTGGTGGATTCCACAGTGTGGGGTCCACGTCGCTGTAATATGTCCTGAATATCTTGGGGGTGTTACAAAAGTTGTGAAATGATTTCCACCGCCTTAAATAGAGAAATGAAAAGTCGCTTTGAATTTAATAATAAATTAATTAAGCGGTGGTCCAACTTTTGAGAATTTGAAAAAATGACGGTTGAATTTTTAATTGGACACTATGGCGGTCGTATGAACGTGTATTTGCCACGTGTAAATAAATAGTAATATAATATTCAAGAGTCGGTCAGGGATAAGAGAACTTAGCTGGTTGACTGTTTGACTTCTTGACTGCTCTGCATCAGGTAGGATGAGTTGCCTGAGATCAGCTTCGTCTGTCCTTTGTCTTCACGTCTGATCTGCTCAGGTAGAATGATTGTCTGATTTGATCAGGTAGATTCTCCTTGACTACATCAGGTAACTCTTCCTCGCTCGTCTGATATGATCATCAGGTGGCTTTCTCGTCTGTACTAGATTCCCAATCTAGTAGGCCAAGTTCCCTGCTTAGCTCTAAAAACCTTTCTTCTGGCAAGGGTTTAGTGAATATGTCAGCAATTTGGTATTCAGTGCTGACTCTTTCGACTCTAACTCTTTTGTTAAGCACATGTTCTCTGATGAAATGATGTTTGACGTCAATGTGCTTAGTCCTTGAGTGCAATACTGGATTATTGGTTATTGCAATTGCACTGTTGTTATCACACCATATTGGGACTTCATTTGCAATGATGTTGTAGTCCCTTAGGTGTTGTCTGATCCATAGAATCTGTGCACAACAGCTGCCTGCATCTAGGTATTCTGACTCTGTGGTTGATATTGGGTTAGATACCTGCTTCTTAAACCAGGATATTAATCTGGTTCCTAGGAATTGGCACGTTCCACTGGTGCTTTTCCTATTAATCTTGCATCCTACAAAGTCTGCATCTGAGTATCGTGATAGCTCAAAGTTGTCATCTTTGGGATAGCATAATACAACATTGGTTGTAGACTTAAGGTATCTGATAATCCTCTTAGCTACTTCCTGGTGAGACTGCTTTGGCTTGGATTGAAATCTTGCACATACTCCTACTGCATAAGATATATCTGGTCTGCTTGCAGTTAGGTATAACAATGATACGATAAGTCCTCCGTAGTGGGTTGAATCCACTGATATGCCTCCTTCATCTGCATCTAGGTGTAGGATTGTGCTCATTGGGGTTCTTGCTGGTTTGGCTGATTCCATTCCAAATCTCTTGATTAAATCTCATGTGTATTTGGCTTGATTGATGAAAATTCTATTGATCATATGCTTGACTTGCAAACGATAAAGAAATTCAGCTTGACCATCATACTCATCTCAAATTTTCCTTTGCATGAGATTTGAGAACTTCTCACATAGCTCTGGGTTGGTTGAGCCAAATATGATGTCATCCACATATTTGTACTAATAATATGTGGCCTTCATGCTCTACTCTGAATAGGGTCTTGTCCACCTTGCCTTTGCTGAATCCGTTCTTCTCTAGAAACACAGATAATGTTTCATACCATGCTCTTGGTTCCTGCTTGAGTCCATATAGAGCTTTTAAAAGCTTGTAGACTTTGTCTCATTTGACAAATCCAGGGGGTTGCTCCACATAGACTTCTTCTTCTAGAATTCCATTGAGAAAGACACTTTTCACATCCATTTAGTAGACTTCAAATCCTTGAATGCTGCATATGCAAGGAATAGTCTGATGGCTTGCAACAGGTGCATATGTTTCATCAAAATCTATTCCTTCACATTGTGCATATCCTTTAGCAACTAGTCTGGCTTTATTCCTAACAACAGCTCCATCTTCATCACACTTGTTCTTGTACACCTATTTGGTGCCTATAACCTTCTTGTGATCTGGTCTGTCTGTTAGTTCCCAGACATTGTTTCTCTCCATCTGGTTCAGCTCTTCTTGCATTGCATTGATCCATGAGTAATCCTCCAGTGCTTGCTCTGTTGTCTTGGGTTCCATTTGAGACATGAAACATGAGAACACTGCCACTCCTGCTGGTACTGTGGATTGTCTGGTTCTGATTCCATCAGTTGGGTTTCCAATGATCTGTTGAATGGGATGATCTCTAGGCCATTTGGGGATTTCTTCTTCTTCAGGGGAGTTGTCCTTCTCAAAGATGAAAGGACTGTCTTCAATTATTCACCACATGTCGTCATGTATGGATGATAAATGTGCCTGCATTCTTATCTTCCAAGATCATACTCGTCAACTGAAAAAACAGGTAACCTAGAGTGCATGTGTTGCATGTGTTCCATTCTAAATGAGAGATTAAAATATATATCCTTGATATATGGATCTGGTTCTGAAAAATTGAACCAACCTCTCTGATACCACTTGTAGGTCATAAGTCGTCAGGAATAAGTCTAGGGGTGGGGGGGTGAACAGACTTATTGAAACTCTTTTCCATGAAGGGTTAGGAGTTTCCCAGCTGTGATAAGTGTAGATGACTTGAAGTCGTCTGTAAACAGGATATGCGGAAGACACAAGTGATGACGAAAGCAAATAACTAAATAATGGAACAGTAAATATATATACAGTAGGTAAGTATGATGATTAAAATAGTAAAACATGCAGGCAATTATAGTGGTCTCAGAGGTGGGGTAATCCTCTACTAATCCACTTTTCTCCAAACCAGTTGGAGATGAATTCACTATAATTCTCAATCAGTGATAAATATTATAGTGATTCTTCCTAGCTACAACAACTTTCAGCTAGTGGAAATCCCGTCGTTGCAACTCCTTTAACTACCTAGCACCTCTTGATCTAAAATCCTTGGATGCCTACTAGTCTCGCAAACTTCAACCAGTGAAGTACCCCGAACTCAGGTTTAAAGACATGAGTGGTTTGTCTTCTCCAACTAAGAGATTCTTAGTATAAGAACTTTGAACTCTTGCTCCTCACGATGCTATTGTTCACTTTATTTTCTTTGATTCCTTTGTTCGCTTGTAAGTGTTGTTCGCATCGTAGTTTGCTCAATTCAAATCTTCAGGTATATATAGATGTCGATCCTTGAGCTTCCTTCATAGCCATTGCATTTCCTATAACAAATTCGTCCTATGGAGAAATAGACTTCTTTATTTTTCTTTCCGAACGTTGCAAGGCTAGATTCCCTTATTTTAATCCATTTCCGACCGTTGTGAAGACTTTCACGTTGTAGCACCGAATCTTTAGATTATAATATGCATAAAGTCTTCAGAGTGTGGGTCTCGATGAATATTTAATTCATTGCTTTCCGGGAATCTCTCTAGTCTGTCTCTCTATGCCTGCATGTGGCTTTCCGTGTTTATTGACTTTTCAACGCATGCTGACGTGGACTGGATTACTTGGCTGATCACTTATCTGATCTCGTGCAATCATCCTTATCTGATGTCGGACTTCTCTGATGTAACTTCTCTAAGATGAAGTTCTCTGTCCCGATGAATCTTCTTTGATCTGAAGTCTTCTGATCTGATGAACTTATCTGATGGTCAAACTTCAGTTGACTTGGACTCCGTATGATCTCTTGACTGTAGTTTTATCAAACTTCTCTGATAATTATTTTGACCAGGACTTCTTTGATAAATCTCTTTCTGTAGAACGTTGGCTGATGATAAGTCGTCTGTGGTCAACCTTCTCTTAACAGTTGAGTTGACGAAGACTTCTCTGATTTAGACTTGACTGCAACTTGGCTTTCTGCAGTGTTTTGATCAAACCTCTCTGATGTATCTCTTAACCAAAACTCATCTGATATTGAACTTGTCTGTGATTTATACTTAGCCGATCTTTAGCCTAACTTAAATGGCTTACAGAAGATACTCATTTGGTTCTTCCTTACATGTTGGCCAAGTATTTAACTATACATAATCTCGCCTACAGAAGATACTCATTTGGTTCTTCTTTACATTTTGCCAAGTATTTAAAACATACATTTGAATAATCAAATACAGGGATGACATCATCAAAATCTAATAAGTATTCCTAACACGGGTTTGGGTTTACTAAAATCAGCCCTCAATAATCGAATCTATTTAGGCTCGTCAAATAATTAATTACACAGATTAATAAGCAATTTAAACGAACAATATATATTTATGCATCTAAACATGATAATTTGTAGTATTCTACCTAGATCTAAAAGATCCTATAATACCTTACATTTGGATCGAAGTATCTGAGTTTCTCCTTGATCTTCTTATATTTCTACCTTTAGATCTCCTAGAGTATAATCCCGCCTTAATCCGACGTTGTGCGGGCAATGAACTACCAAATCTTGCTTATATTCAATGAGATCGACCAAACAAACTTCCTCTCACAACTCTCGATTTTCTTTTCTTTATGTAATTCCGATTTGTAGCAAGAATTAAAGTGTTATCTAAATTGTGGAATCAAAGACACAAGTCAAGATCCACAATTAAACACTAAGAAGAAAACCCTTGTGTAGGTGTGTAGTAATGCCGCGGACAAACCCCTCATTATTGTAACACCCCCAAACCACTCGGGAATATTATAGCGCTGTAGACCCTCTCCGTGAGGATATACCAGGCTAATTACAAAAACAATACATCACATTACTTGCCGACATGGCAAAATAATGAACCATTTGACCGAATTTGTCTTCTACCACAACATAGACATCAAACATACATAATTCTTTCCCACTTATCAGACCCACGCAGGGGTTAGAATACATCAACAATCCCATAAGATGGGAAAATACCACAATGGAAAGACAAGACAACAAGACTTTACTAAAATACTCAACACTGGTCTTCATGTGATTAGTATCGTTGTCTCCCATCATCCTTCGTACCGATCTTTGTGATTCGTTCCCCAGCAACCTACAAGTACCTGGACGCAATACAGACATCCATCCCCCGAATACTTGGGGGTTAGCAAAACTCCACTGTTTTGCTAGTGCAAGTATAAAGTGCAAATACGATCTATACACAGCATAATCAAAGAATATAATAACTTGATTAATTCCACAATTCAACCCAACGAAGACTTCCCGAGATATTTCATTGGATAAAATAGTTCAAACCGTAAAAGTTGAAATGAGACATGTAGATTCTTTGAAAATCATTTAAAAAGTCTCGAGAGTTTTAGAAAGACATTTTTGGACTAATGAATCCTCAACTTATCAAAAACCACATAAGGACACGGGCCAAAGAATTCTTTTTCCAGAATGCAAATCCGGTCACAAAACACGGGTCTACGACCCAATCATCCACATCGCATACTCGAGTGAATAACCCAATGGTCAAACTCGATACACAACCAAACCACAATGCACGAAAATAATCACAGGTCCCACATACTTATGTGAAAGATATCTCAACCAAGAAACGAATTATATATGATGCTATATTGGTTCCATTCTAGCCAAGTACCTAGACCTTACGTATGACGTATCTCACACTGAGAATGAAAGCGTTGTGATATTCCGGACATATCACAATTATCGAAAACAACAACATGCCATAATCATCATCACAAAGCATACTCCCGAGCTATACTATCCCTGTACCTCTCGAGCAAGATACACACCCCAGAGACACCTCGTCAGGCCCTCCCTGGTGTATAGCCCAACTGAGTGATCCGTACGGAAACGCAGCATACCGGACCCCAAGGGACCCTCACTGGTTTTACTCGGCTCGCACACACTCAATCAACAAATGGCACAAATCAAATTTACCAAAAACACATTCCCCCAGAGTACATCAAATGTAAGGTACTTGCTAGGAATGGCCACTTAACCCGCCACTTAACCCGGCACATACTCAACCAATATTATACAACATCACATACTCATCAGTAAACACACACATACACACATATACACACCTCGAGCCAAAAAGACATAATCTTTAGGTCCACTAACGATGAAATCACACACAACGGCACCATCCGCAAAGAAGGCACTCCAATGCACAACACTAATACACATTCTCGAAACAACACATTCATTCACAAACACACAAGTAGATCTTTGTGAAGGCTTTTATCGAGAATATACCAATTATTTTGTAAGTTCATTAAAAACATTCCGATCGCAGACAGAGTCAATTATAAACTATTACAGCTATGAAACATGAAGTGTATATGCAAGATACTTGCCTCGATAATTGATACAGGACACTCCGACAAACATGGCTCGACCGAGAACCTCGAACACCTACAATTTTTCGGGCGAAAAACAACGATAACTCGATCGATCGGGAAACGACGAACGAAAGAGTTCCGACTCGAGTTATTCACAAGGAACCTGACCCTAACATCATGACATCAAAATCAACGATTGTACGAGGAAGAATAATCATAGAACGCCCGAATCCCCTTTCTGACATTTTACCGGACACCATCAAGGCGTCGATTAAGAACTCAACAAAACGATGGATTTTTAGCAATTGAACCATGGAACGACAATGAAATGGCTAGAATACAACTTAATAATCAACAATCCATCACTAGTCTAAGTTAACATGGATCAAACGGACGAAATCAATCAAAATCCCCAATTTTCCCAAAACTAAGATTTTAGGAAAACTAACCTTGATTCGCTGGATCAAAGGATGTTATGGGATGATCAATCGATGATACGGGCTCAGGAACTTCATGGATTAATTATTAAACATCATGCCTTCAAGTTCCCCAAGTCTCCAGCCACGGAAGGGAGAAAGAGAAATGGGAAAAATGACTGAAACTGGGATGCTCGACCATATTTATATACTGGTGCAGACTAGCGTGCGCTAAGCTTCCGAGCTAGCGCACTAACGGGCGATCATGGTCGAGAACGTTCGGCCGGGGCCCGCCATCACGTGCTATACATGTGCTCTGTCGGTCTGGTAGTGTGCGCTAACCGACCGGGTAGCGTGTGCTACGGCTGCCGATTAGCGCGCGCAGTGATCGACAGTGGCGTGCGCTACCTGCTGTCCGCCCGAAGTCCAGAAACCTCTCTGCCCCTGCTGCCTCGGCCGACTAGTGTGCGCAGCCTTCCAGCCGTAGTGTGCGCAGTCTTCCGGTCGTAGCGTGCGCTGCCTTCCGGCAGTAGCGTGCGTTATGCTGGTTCCTGCCGCACCTGTCCGGCCAGTGCCCGCACTCGTCCGGCTAGTACCCGCACCCGTCCGGCCAGTACCCGCACCCGTCTAGCCAATGCCCGCACGCCATGACTCAACGACTTGATTATCCGAAAATGCATGGAATGAACACGACAAAACGCCAATTGACAACTTTATCGATCCGGAATGAAGACGATGGATGACAAATCACCACACACGGTCACAAACACAAAATTAGTCGTCGAGAAAATAATATAGGCGAAGAAATATCCGAAAAAAATCCAAAATCACTGGAACGAGAATCACGGGCATTACATTCTACCCCCCTTAAAATAAGTTTCATCCCGAAACTTAAAACAAAAGCAAGGTGACTCTAGATAATACACATTATCTGATACTGTCAGCACACAAGAGCTTCATGCAGCACAAAGCTATTGCGGTCCGATTCAATACGCAAGCACGTTTACGAAAGGTGACGAACATGAACCACTACGGTAGAAAAAACCGAGCAGCACAAAAATCAAATCACGAGTCCAACGCTGAAAAGTATGAAACTCCGATAACTCAAGGATTCTAGAAGGTCAAATACAAGACAATTTCCCAATACTTAAGGAAATTTTGAAGTGGACCAGACGCTCAACAATCACGATTACGAGACCAAACAGTAATGACCGGACAACGGCGAACAAATAACAATGATCGAACAACAGTGATCAAACATCAATTTCTGAAGTTCACACCTCAAATCAAGACGTCAATAAAATTGTAGGAACCACGAGGTGTTAATTTCGCACACGGTTCACAGGAAATCGATCCGAACTTGGGAAGGTCACAATGATATACAGATCAATTTGGAACAATATCAGAACTCATTCGAATAACAAATGCGATAAATAACACAAGGTCAGAAGCATCCACAAACACAATCGAGTCGATAGAGTCGAACGAAACAGAAGCGAAGATATTTCGTTCCCGAAATTTAAACAACGAGAACGAAGTGCTAGAATAGCATCCTTCCTGGCAATATCCTCTTGGTCTCATATATGATCTCTATGACCATATGTACCGCGATTACGACCGCATCCGCTGCCCTTCGGCATACTAAGCAGATACTCACTCAATACGACGGCACAACTTCGTAAAATAATGTACTAAAGTGCCAACTCAGCACGACATAATAAAACAACTAATAGCAGCGTGATAAGAAAACCCACGAGGTATCATTTGGAAAATTTTAAATTTGAATGCTTATTCAAAATAAAACTTTTAAAAGTAATTTTGGTACCTCGGGCTGATTTATCAAAACTTGTAAACAAGACTTTAACTGTCTCATTCTGAAACTTTTTGCAAAACAATATTTCCTTGCAGCCGGAATTATCAAAATCACCATGCCACTACGCGTCATCATCACAAGGTAACCACGCAAGATCATCAAACCATTCGTACATACACTAAACATTTTCAAATCCGAGTTTGAAATTTGAATCGAGTAAGATTTTTCATCTTTCACTATATATTTTTGAAAATAAAAATCGTATTGGATTTTGAAATAAAAATTTTATGGTGTGAAGGATTTTTGAAAATCATGTACTCGAATTACAATAATACGTAAAAAAAATCATTTTCGAAAATTCTCCCAACACTACACAAAAGTCAACGACGGTAACATTTTACAAAATGTTCAAGGTACTTTAAAACAACTCTTTCACAAACCGTCGAGGTTTTATTTGAGAATCCTAGGCCGGCTCGCCGATTCCAAATAATTTTCAAGGTCCGTACGAGGCCGCGATTAGTCGAATCATCAAAATTTTTCAGAAAAACGTTTTCGAACACACACACCCAGGAGGCATAATTTATCAATTCACTGAACAAAATCAATTATCACTTAACGCAACGAAAAGTCATAACTCACATTCATACCAAACAATTGTCATTACTAGACAACACACATAGAATACAGTCACAGGTGATTGACTGCAAAGGTTAGGCCTAACGGCTGAAAGAAGTGTGATTCTCTAGCCTTTATCCAGGCTAACGAACGCGCACTACAACAAATATTTAGCGTGCGCTACCCGAGCCATGATAGCGTGCGCTTAGCCTCATGCTTAGCGCTCGCCAGCTGCTCCAACTCAGCAACATAATCGCGAACATACATATGACATTACTAGAATCGAAGGACATAAATAACATACGAATTTCAAAGCAATCAATTCGCATAATTACAACACCTCGTGAGCAATCATCAAAAGACAGATATCATTCAAAACCGAAATTTCACCTCTTATTAAAGAGGACTATCTCAATGTATACATACCAAACGACTCAGTATTCACATCACTATTTTAATCATAGAACTTGCACTACTGCCCAAACAACAAAAACATCTGTTAGGAATACTTGTTAGATTTTGATGATGTCATCCTTGTATTGTTTATCCAAATGTATGTTCATTACTTGGCAAAATGTAAAGAAGAAACAAATGGGTATCTTCTATAGGCCAAAATTATGTTAAGTTAGAAACTTGGCAAAATGTAAATAAGAACCAAATGAGTATCTTTTATAAGCCATATAAGTTGGGATTAATTAGGCTAAAATAAGTTCGTCAGAGAAGTTTCGGGCAGACAAGCAACATCAGAGAGGTCTGACCAAACACTACAAAAAGCCGAGTTGCAGACAAGTGAGTATCAAAAAAGTTTTGGTCAACAATTTTATTAGAGAGGTTTGACCAGACTGCAGTCAAGTGATCAGACGGAGTCCAAGTCATCTGAAGTTTGACCATCAGATCAGTTAAGTTCATCAGTTCAGAAGACTTCAAACAAGTCAGCAGATCAGAGAAGTCATCATCAGAGAAGTCCGGCAACAGAGAAGGTTGACTGCACATCAGATAGATTGACCTAAAAAGATCAGATAAGTTCCGTCTGAGTAATCATCCAAGTAATCCAGTCCACGTAAGCATCCGTTGAAAAGTCAGTAATTACGGAAAGTCACGTGTGGGCGATAAGAGACAGACTGGAGAGATTCCCGGAAAGACATGAATTAAATAATTCATCGAGACCCACCTCTGAAGACTTTAACCATATTAAAATCAAAAGATTTGGCGCCATCACGTAAAAGTCTTCACAACGGTCGGAAATGGATTAAAATAAGGGAATCCATCCTTGCAACATTCGGAAAGAAAAACAAAGAAGCTATGAAGAGAAGCTCAAAGATCTACATCTATAAATACCTAAAGATTTTGAAGTTGAGTAGTACGATGCGAAGAACACTCTCAAGTAATTAAATCAATCAAAGCAATCAAGCGAACTATAGCATCGTAAAGAGCAAGAGATCACAATTCATATACTAAGAAGCTCTTAGTTGGAGAAGACAACCCACTCGTGTCTTAAAACTTGAGTTCGGGGTACTTCACCGGTTGAAGTTGCGCGACTGATAGGCATCCAAGAATTTGCATATCAAGTGGTGCTAGGCAGTTAGGAAGGAGTTACAACGACGGGATTTCCACTGGGAGAATCACTATAATCTTTATCACTGGTTAAAAATTATAGTGGATTCATCTCCAACTGGTTTGGAGAAAAGTGGATTAGTAGAGGATTACCCCACCTCTGAGACCACTATATATTGCCTGTGTATTTTATTGCTTTAGCATCATACTTACCTGCTGCATACATACTTAACTGTTCCATTGTTTAGCTATTTGCTTTCGTCATCAGCTGACTTTCGCATACCTGTCTACAGACGACTTCAAGTCATCTGTACCTATCAGCTGAGAAACTCATCCCTCGGGAAAAAGAGTTTCAATAAGTCTATTCACCCACCCCTCTAGACTTATTCTTGGACGACTTGTGACCTACAAGTGGTATCAGAGCGGTTGGATCAGTTTTTCAAAACCAGATCCATATATCAAGGATATATTTATTTAATCTCTCATCTTAGAAATGGAACACATGCAACACATGCATTCTAGGTTACCTGTATTTTCAGTTGACGAGTACTATCTTTGGAAGATAAGGATGCAGGCACACTTATCATCTATCCATGACGACATGTGGTGCATCATATAAGACGGTCCTTTTATCTTTGAGAAGGACAACACACCTGAAGAGATTGCAGCCGGGAAGCCAGAGAAGATCCCTAAGAAGAGGACGGAGCTGACCATCAAAGAAAGAAAGTTGGCCAACCTTGACAACCGGGCCAGAGACGTGCTATATGAAACTCTTGACAAATCAACAATGGTCAAGATCAAGAACTGCAAAAATACCAAAGAAATCTGGGACACATTAGCCATAATGTGTGAGGGAACAGAGCTGATAAAAGAAAACAAGTTTTCAATTGCTACCCAAAAATTTGATAACTTCAAAATGAAGAATGGCGAATCCATAGACCAAGTGGACACAAGATTCACTGAAATCATCAATGAGATCAACTCTCTGGTAAAATCATATGGCAATATGGAGATGGCCCTGAAGGTTCTAAGATCTCTCAATCTAGAATGGAGGATGAAGGCAGTGGCCATGAGAGAATCCAAGGATCTCAACAAAATAAAGATACAAGAGCTATTCTCTGACCTAAAAGCTTATGAGTTGGAGCTTCCAAGTTCATCATCAACTGAGCCTGCAGACAAGGGAATAGCATTTGCAGCCGAGTTCCCCGCTAAGGGCTTATCTGAAGTCAAGCCACTAAATCCCCTAGATTTTCAGGAAGAAATGGTGTTTATAATGGAAAGATTCAACAACTTCATAAAGAATTATTCCAAATATAAGAAGAATTATAAAGAAAATCCCAGGAGAAATCAAAAGGCCGGAAGCTGGAAGGTGGAGTGCTACAATTGCCCCAAAACAGGACATATTCAAATTAACTGTCCTGATCTCAAGAAAGATGAAGGCAAGAAGGAAGTGGGCAGAAAAGAAGACAAGAGAAAAGCTTTCATTGGAGAAGACCAAGAGAGAGTAGATTCCAGCAGTGGATTCTTCTTTGATGATGATGAGGAGTATAATTGCCTGATGGCCAACTTAGCTGATGAAGAGGTAACATCTAAACCCTCAGTTTCAAATAATAACAGCTCAGACATGTCTCAGGATATGGACTTACATGAGTCTGTCAATCAGCTGCTCAAGGATTTTGAGAAATTCAAATCTGCACACTTAGCTATATCAGCCGAGAAGACCCAGCAACAAGATGAGAATACACAGCTGAAAAATGATTTTGAAAAACTCAGCCTAGAGTTGAATAAAACCAAATCTGATCTTGAAAACAGGCTGCAGATAATTTGAAAAACCAAGCTGATAACACTACAGCTGAGATAAAACGATTAACTGTTTTGAATAGTGAAAAATCAGCTGCACTTGCTCATGTTAAATCTGAGTTTGCTAAACTGACACAGCTAAGTAACACACAGGCTAAGGAGATAACTTCTCTCAAAGATTCTATAACCTTGGATGAGTTGTGTATGAATAAAAGGCCACTTTATTCCAGATCAGGCCTTGGATATGACCCCAACACTCCCTCTAGTTCTAAAACTACTTTCATCAAGGGAGAAACACTTGTCCCGTCTGCTGAGCCAACTTACAAATCTGTATTTAAAAATAGGCAACAGCCGAGTCAAAAGTTTAGGCAGCAACCAAGGTATACAAGGCATCCACCTAGACAAGAGACTAGGCAATGGCCAAGGCAGAAGCAGCAGCCTAGACAACATGCCCACTATTATCAAAGACTCTCCAAAAATAGATTTCAAAATGGGAGAGCAAATGGAAACCTCTAGGTTATCCTAATTTTCAAAACGAACAAGTGTAGATACCTCAAAGATTTTATAAATGGTCTCAGCCAAGATTTAGAAATGGCCCACACTACCAATTTTATGAGGAATATCCAGTGCACAATCCTAACCAAGGATATAGACCCAGACCATACACACCTTTTAGGGGAAATCAATATAACTTTAATAATCCAAGGAGAAATCAATTCTCCAGGAAACCAACTAACCCCAGAGGACCCACACAGATTTGGGTATCTAAATCTCTATTTGTTTGATTGCAGAAAAGGTGGAAGGACTACTAGCACATCTCCACAAATTCAAATATAGGAGGTGAAGAATTGTTTGTAGATTCTGGATGCTCAAGGCATATGACCGGAAACAAGAAGGTGCTGTTAAATTACATCAAAGAAAGAGGTCCAGATGTAACCTTTAGAGATAGCTCTAGAGGACAGACAAAAGGTTTTGGAGAGCTGCACAGAGGAAATATAACAATATCCAAAGTCCATTATGTCAAAGGGCTCAAGTACAATCTTTTGAGCATAAGTAAGTTTTGTGATGAGAAGAATATAGTAGTCTTAACCATTTGGAAATGCATGGTGATAGATATCCTATCTGGAGAAGTGAAGCTACACGGGTTCATAAGAAGAGATGTCTATATGATAGATTAGAACACAGGAACACCCAACACCTGTTTTCTATCCAAGACAATAACTGAGAATGGATGGCTGTGGCACAAAAGACTATGTCACCTAAACTTCAAAGCTATCAACAAGATTAGTCTCAGAAGCTGGTCAGAGGACTTCCAGAAGAAGTATTCAGAAAGGAAGCTATCTGTGATGCATGTCAGAAAGGGAAGCAAACAATAGCATCATTCAAGCCAGTTCAACCTACCACTCTCACCACAAGAATTCTAGATATACTTCATATGGATCGATTTGGCCCCATCAAGCCAAGGACGTTGAGAGAGGAAGAAAGCATGATCTAGTAGTAGTAGATGACTACTCAATGTTCACATGGATTGTCTTTCTGCATAAAAAGAGTGAAACCTTGACAAAGCTACCTGAGCTGCTAAGGAAGATCCAGAATGAGAAATCCCTCCCAATCATCAAGATCAGATCAGATCGAGGAGGAGAATTTCTCAACAAAGAAATCACTGATTACAATGATCAGAATGGGATCCAGCACGAGCTCTCTGCAGCCAAGACTCCACAGCAGAATGGTGTTGCCGAAAGAAGAAACAGAACCCTGAAGGAAGCTGCCAGGTCAATGATTGCTGAAGATGACCTGCCCAAGAGGTTCTGGGCTGAAGCTGCCAACACAGCATGCCACACTCAGAATAGGAGTATGATTGTACAAAACTCCCTATGAGGTTTGGAATGGCAGAACACCAACTGTTGCATATTTTCATATTTTTGGTTGTAAGTGTTTCATCCACAACAATGGTAAAACCCAAATAAATGCCTTTGATGCTAAAACTGATGATGGTCTCTTTATGGCATACTCACAAAGAAGCAAGGCATATAGAGTTTTTAACAAAAGAACCTTAGTTGTGGAAGAAACACCTCATGTTGTGTTTGATGAATTTACTGTTGAGTACAGGAAACAGGTGGAATTAATTGAGGATAAACTCAAATCAGCCACCCTAGAAGAAGTCATCATTCATGATACAGGAATGGTAGACTCACCTGCAGACCAGCCTGAAGACCCAACTGCAGATCAGATAGGATCCCAAAACCTACCTGATCCAAATGCATCTGATGAAAACCCATCTGTAGCTGATAAAGACCCATTTGCAGATGACAAGACCGTAGCTGATCCAGTTGCAGACCAAGGAGATCAGAACCAAGATGATGCAGAAAGAGAAGAAATCCACCAAAGCAACCCAACATGGGGAACAGACCCTGAAGAATAAGACATTCCTAAGTGGCTTAAATATCATCCCATCCAACAGATCATTGGGAAGCTAACTGATGGAGTCAAGACTAGATAGTCCACTCTACCCGCAGGAATGTCAATGTTTTCATGCTTTATGTCTCAAATAGAACCCAAGACTACAGTGTAACACCCGACTTTGGATTCACTATTATCATTCATTAATTTTCACTCAGAAATTTTTTTCACTCAGTAATAATCATTCATATTCATTCAACTGTGTTCACCGTTCGGTGTACTTTGGAATCGCATATCAGTTGCTATTCGTCATTCATCACCGTTTGAGATCGAGCCGAGATTATTGTCATCATCATCATATTTTGGTATTCAGTTTGAGAGGTAGCGCACGCTACGTATTCCTATTAGCGCGCACTAACGGAGTGCAGATAGCGCATGCTATGGTTCATAATTAGCACATGCTAGCGCAAGTGAGGCAGACAGTCCAGAAGGTGCTGGGCTGATTTGGGAAATTCGTAGCGCACGCTACGAGTGGTAAGTAGAGTACGCTAACTGTGCTGGTAACGCATGCTAAGTCACATTTGTAGCGCACGCTAACGCGAGCAAGGCATAGGACAGTAGGTTCTGGACTTCAGTTATTGGGTATCAGGCATCAGTTAGCACACGCTAACATTTTGGGTTAACGCACGCTATCGGTAAGGTGATAGCGCACGCTACCAAGTTCGTAGCGCACGCTAACGAGGCTGTCAGGGCTCACTGGACTACCCAGTAAACCGCTAGCGCATGCTAAATATCAGTTCATAGCGTGCGCTAAGCTGGGTTACTATATAAGGGACAACTCAATCCAGATTCGTCATTTCTTCATTTCTTCTCCTCCTTCCGTCGGTTTTGGGCAATTTTGGATGTTTTGGAGAGATATTTTTAAGATGCATTCACCTATCATCATTTTCAAGCTCCTTAGTTGGATTAATCATCATTTAATCAGTTTCATCACTCCAAATCAAGGTAAATTTTCATTGAATCTTGATTTTTGGGATTTGAAGGTTCTATTCCCGATCTCTTCGAGTTAGCTTGCTTTTATGTTGGAATATGTTAGATATGGATTATCTATCTTGGAAACTTGTATTCTTATGGATTCATTGGTGTAATTTTCAGAATTTGTGAATCATTGAGGAATTTTTCAAGAAACCCTTGGTGTTGACTTTGGAATTTTTGGGGGTTTCGACTAGATGTTGTTGAAATCCCGATTTAAGTATTCCTATTGGATTATTGATAGTATTCATGAGGTTTTGTTGGATTGAATCATTCATTGGAGATTGGTTTTTGATATAATTGAGTTTTGGTTGTAAACAATTGGGGATTGTTTACAACGTGTTTGTTTAAATGCCCCAATGATTTTCGGGTAGTGTTGTATCGACCTTTTTGAGTTGATTTTGATTATACGTGGATATGTATATTAAGCGAATCATTGGTATTTATGTTGTTCAAGGTTGTTCGAGCGGCCGACATTTTCATTAAGGACGTTGATCGTGGAAGGACTTTCTCGCCTTTGGTTTGAGGCAAGTTTTATACTTGTACTAGTCAGTGAGATTAATGGCATCACATATGTGTGTTAATATGTTGTATCATTCCGAGACTTAGTCTCTTCATGAGTTCATTGATATTAAGGGATTGTTCGATACGATACTCTTCGGCAATTATGTCAAATGTTTATTAATGTTATTAGCGATGGCCGGTCCGCGGTATCGATGTATCAATTATTGTTGTGGATATGGATGTCGAATTAAGACATTGTTGTAATCATTGTTATTCATGTTAAGTGCCTTATCATTAATGATATATTGGCCTAATAAAGGCATTAGCGTATTCTTTCTTCATCTTCGTCGTCGGTAACCGATTAAAGGTGCCGGGGCATCCTTCGTATCATTGTTATCGATTGACCATTCTAAGGTAATCGAGGTATTCAATCATTCATTGTATCATTGTTATCGATTGACCGTTCTAAGGCAATCGAGGTATTCAATCATTCATTATATCATTGTTATCCATTGACCATTCTAAGGCAATCGAGGTATTCAATCATTCATTGTATCATTGTTATCGACTGACCATTCTAAGGCAATCGAAGTATTCAATCATTCATTGTATCATTCTTACCGATTGGTCGTTCTAAGGCAATCGAAGCGCTCAGTCATTCATTGAATCATCCGCTGCATCATTGTTATCGGTTGGCCATTCTAAGGTAATCGAGGTATTGAATTGGGACTGTCAAGGACGATGCCCATCCATGAGTTACTATCATCATGTTATCCGACTCAAGGCAGCACACTATCGTTCTTGTGATTTCGGTAGTCTTTGAATCATTGTCGTTGTGGTTAATTGTGTTTTAGAGGCTATTCTCGGCTAGTGCTTATGGGGTAAGTTTGGTGGGGCCTGAACCTTCGCGGTTGTTTCCCACAACATCTACAGATTAGTAGGTCAACGACCATTAGATGGTTTCATTATAGGGTAAGTTTGGTGGGGCCTGAACCTTCGCGGTTATTTCCCCCAACACCTACAGATCAGTAGGTCAACGACCATTGGATGGTTTCATTATGGGGTAAGTTTCGTGGGGCCTGAACCTTCGTGGTTGTTTCCCCAACACCTACAGCTCAGTAGGTCAATGGCCATTGGATCGTTTCATTTAGATACGGTTTCGTGCTGTGGCTTCGGCCTTCACTGTTACAGCTTCGGGCTGGTTTGGTTCATCTTCATGTAAGTCATTGTGATTCATATTTATTTCAGTTCTGGTATGGTTCATCTTCATGTAAGTCATTGTGATTCATATTTAGTTCAATTCTGGTTTGGTTCATCTTCGTGTAATTCATTGTGGTGTTGTGTGTCACTGATTTGCCTTTGGTCACGTATACTTTAACCTGTTGAGCAGGTATTGATCATATGTCGTGAGCATAGTGTTTCACGAATGCCCGGTTCTTATCTTGGTTTGTGAGCATCTCGTACTATTATTATCATTGTACCGTTTCATTCTGCCTTTGGATGCATATCATGTTATACATGTATTTGATGTTCATTATCTGGATGACTGACCCCGTGGGGGCGGAACATGTTTTCATGTTTTAGGTGCTTGCGAGGAGAGAGTTGAGACACAGGGGCATGACGTTGGCGATGAGGCATTCGAGCGATACTAGTCCGAGTTGTGCATGTTTGTTAGTCAGTTGGAGTGTACTCCAGTTTATCATTCGTTGTCATTATGTATTACCTGAGCAAGGCTCGGGGGTGTTGTTGTATTTTCATTTTGGCCATGTAGGCCCATCATTGTCGTTGAAATTCCTTATCGGAATATTTTGTTGGGTATCATAGTAGGGACTGTGATCTCCCTTATTGATTTATTAATTGTAGTTTTTGTCATGTTCGCCTGGTGGATCTCCTGGCGTGGGGTATACGGCACTGTAATAACCCAATAGGATTTGGGGGTGTTACAGAAGTGGTATCAGAGCATTGGGTTGTGAGATACCCTGATATGTGAGTTATGTGGCTCTACCGACGCGGTAGTAGTGGGACTGTCAGGTTATGACCATCTGGACAGTCAGGTTTTGAGAGTCGTGATAATTGTACGACTGCATAAGTCATTCATTCATCGAATCGTCGTCAGTGAAGACTAGTATCACAAGACCTCGAAGCTTCGTATGACCTGTGTAAGGACTCGGTTCTCTTTGTGTGCATACATTCATTATGTCATTGATTGTACATGTTTTGTTGAAAACTATATGTGACATTTGTGTTACGATTGAGTCATTGTTAATTGTTTTAGAACACTCGTAACCTGTATAAGCGATAAGAATCAACTCATTCATCAGTCAGTAATCCTCAATCGTCATTTTGTTCTGGCCGATCATATTAATTCATTAATCACTCAGTCAATCTCATTGCTTAGTTAATTCATTCATCACTCGGTCAATCTCATTGCTCAGTTAATTCATTCATCACTCAGTCAATCTCATTGCTCAGTTAATTCAGTTAATTCATTCATCACTCAGTCAATCTCATTGCTCAGTTAATTCATTCATCACTCAGTCAATCTCATTGCTCAGTTGATTCATTCATCACTCAGTCAATCTCATTGCTCAGTTGATTCATTCATCACTCAGTCAATCTCATTGCTCAGTTAATTCATTCATCACCCAGTCAATCTCACTGTTTAGTTATTGATCTTGTGCATCGCATTTTTAACCTTGTTAACTTGTTCAAGATAATCATTTCAAGAATTTCATAAAATAATCATGTTAACTCACTTGATCTTTCATGCGATCTTATCATATTCCGGCGTCATGTTGACGATCATTTTACTGTATTATTAATGTATTCATTGTGATAAGTGTGTATGCTCATTATTATCATTCCGTGACGTAATCATAATGCCATATTCATGCGGGACCTATAATTATCATGTGACTTTCCTACTCCAGTATGGATAGAGCTGTCAGAGGCCGTGGTGCGGGCCGAAACCTGGGATCTCGTATGAATATGTGCACGAACGCGAGGGATAATCAGTCCTTTCGTTGTTGTTCATTCATTCATATAATTCATTCATCATACACCAATCATGTTGAGACTTGTCATTATTGAAACTAATCATTCAATTCACAAGGAACAACGGTTCCAATCACTTCATTGAGCTATCACTCATTATGTTATTAATTCACCTAGGTGAGTCATTCTTAATCCTTGTTGGATTTATAGTCATTTTTACTTTTATTGTATATTTTATCCTATTGTCTTTGTGTGTGGTGTATTTTTAACAGGGAGCTGTGCGCAGAGCCAACCTCTCTTTTGTTAGAGCAGCGTTCATCGGGAGTGAAGTAGCCAAATTCCGCTTAAGTAAGTCCAATGTGGATCAAGCCATGGGCTCAGGTATGGTCTCGAGCTTTTTCGAAGCATATGTTTTCCTTTGTATTTATCACACAAGATTGCTGCTGTGCACTAAGCTGGGGGTCTTCACAGAAACAGCCTCCCTACCGTAATAAGTAGGGGCATGGTCTGCATACATCTTACCCTCCCCAGACCCTGCTCTGAGCGGGATATACTGGGTATGTTTGGTTTGGTTTGGTTTTTTATCACTCATCATTCATTTTAGTCACTCTCATTATCATGACTTTCCGGGATCATATTTAGTGGTGAGTGCAGATTTGGGTATTCCTTGAATCGATGAGGTCGAGGGATCGACAATCGGGAGGATATCGATGTTGGGCACATTTGAGATGTAGCATTGGTTAGTAAATTTTTTCCTATTGATATTGTACTCGAGATGTTGTGATTTTTGGATAATCGTTCATTGAGATTCGAGACGTATAGTCGTGGGGACTTGGGCGTGCGATTGATATGGTTCCGAGGAATAATTGTGCAGTGCTGTTTTCAGATCATGATGAGTGGTTCATATCCCGAGATGTTTACCCTTAGTTTCGGGGATGAAACTCTTTTTAAGGGGGAGGTATGTAATACCCGGCTTTGGATTCACTATTATCATTCAGTAATTGTCACTCAGAAATTTTTTTCACTTAGTAATAATAATTCATCATTCATATTCATTCAACTGTGTTCACCGTTCGGCGTACTTTGGACTCGCATATCAGTTGTTATTCGTCATTCATCACTGTTTGAGATCGAGCCGAGATTATTGTCATCATCATCATATTTTGGTATTCAGTTTGAGAGGTAGTCCATGCTATGTATTCTTGTTAGCGCGCGCTAACGGAGTGCAGATAGCGCACGCTATGGTTCATAATTAGCGCATGCTAGCGCAAGTGAGGCAGACAGTCCAGAAGGTGCTGGGCTGATTTGGGAAATTCATAGCGCACTCTACGAGTGGTAAGTAGCGTACGCTAACTGTGCTGGTAACCCACGCTAAGTCACATTAGTAGCGCACGCTAACGCGAGCAAGACAGAGGACAGTAGGTTCTGGACTTCAGTTACTGGGTATCAGGCATCAGTTAGCGCACGCTAACATTTTGGGTTAACGCACGGTACCGGTAAGGTGTTTGCGCACCCTACCAAGTTCGTAGTGCACACTAACGAGGCAGTCAGGGCTCACTAGACTGCCAGTAAACCATTAGCGCACGCTAAATATCAGGTCATAGCGTGCGCTAAGCTGGGTTACTATATAAGGGACAACTCAGTCCAGATTCGTCATTTCTTCATTTCTTCTCCTCCTTCCATCGGTTTTGGGCGATTTTGGATGTTTTGGAGAGATCTTTTCGAGCTGCATTCACCTATCATCATTTTCAAGCTCCTTAGTCGGATTTATAATCATTTAATCAGTTTCATCACTCTAAATCAAGGTAAATTTTCATTGAATCTTGATTTTCGGGATTTGAAGGTTTTATTCCCGATCTCTTCGAGTTAGCTTGCTTTTATTTTGGAATATGTTAGATATGGATTATCTATCTTGGATACTTGTATTCTTACGGATTCATTGTTGTAATTTTCGGAATTTGTGAATCATTGAGGATTTTTTCAAGAAACCCTTGGTGTTGACTTTGGAATTTTTGGGGGTTTCGACTAGATGTTGTTGAAATCCCGATTTAAGTATTCCTATTGGATTATTGATAGTATTCATGAGGTTTTCTTGGATTGAATCATTCATTGGAGATTGGTTTTCGATATAATTGAGTTTTGGTTGTAAACAATTGGGGATTGTTTACAACGTGTTTGTTTAAATGCCTCAATGAGTTTCGGGTAGTGTTGTATCTACCTTTTTGAGTTGATTTTGATTATACATGGATATGTATATTAAGCGAATCATTGGTATTTATGTTGTTCAAGGTTGTTTGAGCGGCCGACATTTTCATTAAGGACGTTGATCGTGGAAGGACTTTCTCGCCTTTGGTTTGAGGCAAGTTTTATACTTGTACTAGTCAATGAGATTAATGGCATCACATATGTGTGTTAATATGTTGTATCATTCCGAGACTTAGTCTCTTCATGAGTTCATTGATATTAAGGGATCGTTCGATACAATACTCTTCGTCAATTATGCCAAATGTTTATTAATGTTATTGGCGATGGCCGGTCTGCAGTATCGATGTATCAATTGTTGTTGTGGATATGGATGTCGAATTAAGACATTGTTGTAATCATTGTTATTCATGTTAAGTGCCTTATCATTATTGTGAGGAAATCCCTCACACTATGCCGCAAGTGCACGGTGTCAACAAGTAATAAAGTGATGAGTAAGATATCGTTCCCTCGAGGACTGATTTCACTAAGTACCAAAATATAGTCGACTCGTAATTTTATTTGAAGAATAATTATATGGAATTATTCCTAATCTAATAGAAATTAATAATAATAATACTAAAACTAATAATAATAATAATAATAATAATAAGGGTGTAGGATTATGATTTTCACCTCAAAAAATCAGGAATGATTTTTATTCAATTCAATTCACCTTTATTCAATTGATTGTAAGCCAGGAATTCCTAAATTATTCTAAAGCCTTTCCCAAGGTCGATAGAAAATACTAAGAATTATTAACTCGATATATCCCTATTCGAATTAGATAATTAATAGCTAAAACAGTTCAAGAATTCCCACAATAAATAGGTTTCACAATTCCCATGAGTATGTTCCTATCTCACGAAAATTATGATTCGTCTCACAAGAACTATGCCTAAATTTCATCTCCCGAATCCATAAAGACATTCAAAACAATTCAACTATTGGCCAGACAATTAAAAAGCATTAAGAACAGTAAGAAGAATCCAACTCAATACGAATAACGAGTAAATTGAAATAAAAACAAAGAAATCAAACCGTCCTGTAATCGGCTACAATCACAATCCTACTCGAATAGATCTAGAAAATCAGATGCGGAAAAACTAAGAAAAACCGTAAGGAATCCGTGGTCTTGTCGTCGCCCCACAAATCTCCTCCTTGTCTTCTTCGATCCTGCGATGTCTTCCTCCAATTCGATTCTGATTTCTTCAGCCCTTAAACCCCTATTTATAACTATCCTCAGCCTCCAAAACGCATCCGGAAATTAGGTTGGGAACAGGCTCCAAAAACGGCCTAGGAACGCGGAATATTCAGCAAAACCGCCCGGTGGTCCGCGACTCACTTAATCTGTGCCGCGGCCCCTACTGCTCAGCGCCCCACACCTGGGCGCATTTTTCTTCTTGTGCCGCGGCTCACCCTCCTTGTGCCGCGGCTCACAGTACAGTTCGCTCGGTGCCTTTATGTGCCGTGCGTGTGTCGCGGCTCACTTTCCTTGTGCCGCGGCCCCTGGCCAAAAATTGCCGTTTTCGCCCGTTTTTCGTCGTTCGAGCTTCCGGACTCCAATTTCCTGCAAACATAAAAGAATAGTGCATTAAAAGCTCATTTATGCAGATTTAGGCTCAAAATGGATATACAATAATGATAAATAAGCGCATAAAAATACGCCTAACAAATACCCCCAAACTTGAGCCTTTGCTTGTCCTCAAGCAAAAATCAATTTTCAAATAAAAAGAATCGTGAATGATTGTGCAAAGCCATAGTGCTAAACATAATCAATACTACCCTGAAAATCTCAAAGAATAATACGAGTGTCGTAATAGTGAGTCACATCCACGGACACTGATTCCAAGAAGTAATCATTTTCAGTCCTAACCAACCGTTCATGAAGAAAATCAAGCTCAAAGATTAACAAGCGTGAATTTAACCGACCGTCAATATGAAGGGTTAGATTAAACAAGCCAATTCGCCCAGTCCCACAGTCTAGTGGCAAAAATTTAAGAGTTTCATCGTCAAAATTAATCCTCGGATAGTATCCCTTATGTATGATCAATAATATGATTCGAGTTAACCACTAGGTTCGGATCTCGGGATGTTTCATCGGGATAATCCTAGGGTGGATTTCCATTCTCATATATTGGGGAACCGTTTGACGTAAAAGACACTCATGGGGCACATGGATGCTTCTAGTTACTAAGTTCCCCTCTACAGCGGAGAAAAAACTCGAATAGCTATTCCCGCGTCCGATTCAAGATCGCTGTTTTACGCGAGAGTAAACAACGGGTCACGTGAATACCCACGGTTACTATGCTCCCCATAATCGGCACATGCGGTATTTCTAATCCATTAGTCTATTCAGGGTCGTCGTTTTACGCGAGAGTAAACAACGGGTCACGTGAATACCCCCGGTTACTAGACTTCCCATCATAGAACAAATAATATCTCGACTTTTTCTTGGGAAAAACTATCTGACTCTAAACTCAAATTAAGTGCCCACACGACTTATGTTACTGGACGACTAGCTAACCGAAAAGTGTAACCAAACGTATAGACGGTGATTTGAAAACACGTATGTCTCCTTTCTTATCTGCTAAGATTTCTACAAAAACGAAAAAATTTCGGACCTAAATGAATACTCAACGGAAACAGAAATCGCTCACTGCAACTTGACTAAAACTCAACCGTTTCTTCCAAGAGAACTCAGTATCGTAACATCAGTTTTACACACGGAAGCACGAAAAATTCACGAAAAATGAAGCAATGATGAAATCGCAATATATAACCAAGAAAAATTAAGAGAATATCGCATGCTTCAATTTATTCAACTACACATAAAATCATCAACAATAAAACTCATGTGAAAATAAAAGAGATAAGGAAAAGTGAATCTTATTCCAAATGTCTTCTTGAACGCCAGCACATGTCTGAGTGGAATCGTCGGTCAATCCATACTTCAAATAATGCCCAACATCACGAGGGACCCCCAAACTTAGTCTCTAGTCATGAAATAACTGTAGACATTAAGTCAAGAACGACTAAAATATGAAGATGATAACTCATTGGGGTTATATAAAAAATATTAGAGAAATAAGGGCCAACAAGAATACACGAATCCAAACGAAAATAACAAAAAAAAGGAAAAAATTATAAACGAAAAATCAAATAAAAAAACAACTAAGAAGAGAGCAAGTAAAAATGATGGGTTGCCTCCCATCAAGCGCTCTATTTTACGTCTTGAGCACGACGTGGCAAATAAAAAATTAACGTGGCTTCTTTCTAGGGAGATTGCCAAATGCCCCCTTCTTGCAATCTATAAGCCTCTTATTCCACAAGGGAGGCTTTGGTTCATACCTGGTTGCCAAAAATAATGAGTAAGAATAGTTATGCGGACAACCAAAAAATAATGGAAGAATGTAATAATGATAAGGTATGAAAAAATAAGCAGAGTTCGAATGGGTAGATAATAAAGACATATCATGAACAACCTCATTAGAACTCAAAGAATCAGCCTCAATAAAATCAAAAGTAATGGAGTCAATCTCTCCCATTATGGATTTAGGAAAAATTATGCGTGGCACCGTTAATAAAATTTTAGGTACATAAGTGTTCACCTTATTATTCGAAGTTTGATGACAATTTAATGAAATTTCTTTGGAAACATCATCAATTGTAACTTCTTCTACAATCTCATCACACTTTGTGTAATTATCAGGTGCTGGGGAATCGACCCTAAAACTCAGCATGTCTTTCTTTTTAACCTCCCCCTCAACTTCACTACTAAATCTATGAGCTGGAAAATAACCATAGTGAATCTCAAGACCACGACTTGCACATTCTCGCTCAAGAGGGGTACTATCAGGATTATTGAGAGTGTCTACACAATGTTCAAGCATGGTCTTTTGTTTTGGGGGAGGGGGCTGACTGACCCTATTAGGCAAATTATTAAGATCATCGAAATTTATGAAATGCCAAGGGTCACGATAATCAAAGGAAAACATAATGAAAAAAAATAACAAAGAAAAAATAGAAACTAAAGAAAAAAAAACTTCAAATTAAAATTAGAGTCGCTTGGTAATGATATTAGCGAAAAATCAGTCACCGGCAACGGCGCCAAAAACTTGTTGTGAGGAAATCCCTCATACTATGCCGCAAGTGCACGGTGTCAACAAGTAATAAAGTGATGAGTAAGATATCGTTCCCTCGAGGACTGATTTCACTAAGTACCAAATTATAGTCGACTCGTAATTTTATTTGAAGAACAATTATATGGAATTATTCCTAATCTAATAGAAATTAATAATAGTAATACTAAAACTAATAATAATAATAATAAGGGTGTAGGATTATGATTTTCATCTCAAACAATCAGGAATAATTTTTATTCAATTCAATTCACCTTTATTCAATTGATTGTAAGCCAGGAATTCCTAAATTATTCTAAAGCCTTTTCCAAGGTCGATAGAAAATACTAAGAATTATTAACTCGATATATCCCTATTCGAATTAGATAATTAATAGCTAAAACAGTTCAAGAATTCCCACAATAAATAGGTTTCACAATTCCCATGAGTATATTCTTATCTCACGAAAATTATGATTTGTCTCACAAGAACTATGCCTAAATTTCATCTCCCGAATCCATAAAGACATTCAAAACAATTCAACTGTTGGCGAGACAATTAAAAAGCATTAAGAACAGTAAGAAGAATCCAACTCAATACGAATAACGAGTAAATTGAAATAAAAACAAAGAAATCAAACCGTCATGTAATCGGCTACAATCACAATCTTACTCGAATAGATCTAGAAAATCAGATGCGGAAAAACTAAGAAAAACCGTAAGGAATCCGTGGTCTTGTCGTCGCCCCACAAATCTCCTCCTTGTCTTCTTCGATCCCGCGATTTCTTCCTCCAATTCGATTCTAATTTCTTCAGCCCTTAAACCCCTATTTATAACTATCCTCAGCCTCCAAAACGCGTCCGGGAAATAGGTTGGGAACAGGCTCCAAAAAGGGCACAGG
Source organism: Orobanche coerulescens (assembly GCA_033398695.1). Lineage (NCBI taxonomy): Eukaryota > Viridiplantae > Streptophyta > Magnoliopsida > Lamiales > Orobanchaceae > Orobanche > Orobanche coerulescens. The sequence goes on from CM065817.1 coordinate 14,095,239, forward strand.
AACGCGGAATATTCAGCAAAACCGCTCGATGGGACGCGGCTCACTTAATCTGTGCCGCGGCCCCTACTGCTCAGTGCCCCACACCTGGGTGTATTTTTCTTCGTGTGCCGCGGCTCACTCTCCTTGTGCCGCGGCTCACAGTACAGTTCGCTCGGTGCCTTTGTGTGCCGTGCGTGTGCCGCGGCTCACTTTCCTTGTGCCGCGGCCCCTGGCTAAAAATTGCCGTTTTCGCCCATTTTTCGTCGTTCGATCTTACGGACTCCAATTTCCTGCAAAACATAAAAGAATAGTGTATTAAAAGCTCATTTATGCAGATTTAGGCTCAAAATGGATATACAATAATGATAAATAAGCGCATAAAAATACGCCTAACAATCATTAATGCTGTATTGGCCTAATAAAGGCATTAGCGTATTCTTTCCTCATCTTCGTCATCGGTAACCGATTAAAGGTGCCGGGGCATCCTTCGTATCATTGTTATCGATTGACCATTCTAAGGTAATCGAGGTATTCAATCATTCATTATATCATTGTTATCGATTGACCGTTCTAAGTCAATCGAGGTATTCAATCATTCATTATATCATTGTTATCGATTGACCATTCTAAGGCAATTGAGGTATTCAATAATTCATTGTATCATTCTTACCGATTGTCCGTTCTAAGGCAATCGAAGCGCTTAGTCATTCATTGAATCATCCGCTGCATCATTGTTATCGGTTGGCCGTTCTAAGGCAATCGAGGTATTGAATTGGGACTGTCGAGGACGGTGCCCATCCGTGAGTTCCTATCATCGTGTTGTCCGACTCAAGGCAGCACACTATCATTCTTATGATTTCGGTAGTCTTTGAATCATTGCCGTTTGTGGTTAATTGTGTTTTGGAGGCTAGTCTCGGCTAGAGCTTATGGGGTAAGTTTTGTGGGGCCTGAACCTTCGCGGTTGTTTCCCCCAACACCTACAGATCAGTAGGTCAACGGCCATTGGATGGTTTCATTATGGGGTAAGTTTGGTGGGTCCTGAACCTTTGCGGTTGTTTCCTCCAACACCTACAGATCAGTAGGTCAACGGCCATTGGATGGTTTCATTATGGGGTAAGTTTGGTGGGGCCTGAACCTTCGCGGTTGTTTCCCCCAATACCTACAGCTTAGTAGGTCAACGGAAATTGGATGGTTTCATTTCGATATGGCTTCGTGCCGTGGCTTCGGCCTTCACTGTTACAGCTTTGGGCTGGTTTGGTTCATTTTCATGTAAGTCATTGTGATTCATATTTAATTCAGTTCTGGTATGGTTCATCTTCATGTAAGTCATTGTAATTCATATTTAGTTCAGTTCTGGATTGGTTCATCTTCGTGTAATTCATTGTGGTGTTCTGTGTCGCTGATTTTCCATTGGGCACGTATACTTTAACCTGTTGAGCAGGTATTGATCATATGCCGTGAGCATAGTGTTTCACGAATGCTCGGTTCTTATCTTGGTTTATGAGCATCTCGTACCATTATTATCATTGTACCGTTTCATTCTGCCTTTGGATGCATATCATGTTATACATGTATTTGATGTTCATTATCTGGATGACTGACCCCGTGGGGGCGGAAAATGTTTTAATGTTTTAGGTGCTTGCGAGCAGAGAGTTGAGACACAGGGGCATGACGTTGGCGACGAGGCATTCGAGCGATACTAGTCCGAGTTGTGCATGTCGGTTAGTCAGTTGGAGTGTACTCCAGTTTATCAGTCGTTGTCATTATGTATTACCCGAGCAAGGCTCGGGGGTGTTGTTGTATTTTCATTTTGGCCATGTAGGCCCATCATTGCCATTGAAATTCTTTATCAGAATATTGTGTCGGGTATCATAGTAGGGACTGTGATCTCCCTTATTGATTTATTAATTGTAGTTTTTGTCATGTTCGCCTGGTGGATCTCCTGGCATGGGGTCCACGGCACTGTAATAACCCAATAGGATTTGGGGGTGTTACAGAAGTGGTATCAGAGCATTGGGTTGTGAGATACCCTGATATGTGAGTTATGTGGCTCTACCGACGCGGTAGTAGTGGGACTGTCAGGTTATAACCATCTGGACAGTCATGTTTTGAGAGTCGTGATAATTGTACGACTGCATAAGTCATTCATTCATCGAATCGTCGTCAGTGAAGACTAGTATCACAAGACCTCGAAGCTTCGTATGACCTGTGTAAGGACTCGGTTCTCTTTGTGTGCATACATTCATTATGTCATTGATTGTACATGTTTTGTTGAAAACTATATGTGACATTTGTGTTACGATTGAGTCGTGGTTAATTGTTTTGGAACACTCATGACCTGTATAAGCGATAAGAATCAACTCATTCATCAGTCAGTGATGAACAAATTATAAACTCGCAAGTGTACGAATCGCTTTTGTAGGAAGTGGCAAGTAACTCCGAGGTCGATCTCACAAGGAGTTGGAAACGGTCTGAAGTTTGATAATGTTCGGTAAATAGTCGAATAAACAAAAGTAAAATAAAGTAAAATACACCAAAGATTTGATAGTATCACAATCACAAAACGCAGAAAATTATTATAAACGAAACGTTAACACCGAATTAAAGGTTGGATAATTGAGAGATTACAATTATGAGAATGATATGGGAGTTTAGAATCACCGACACACACGTAATCAATTATTAGTTCCGATACAAAAAGAATTAAGGTTTGGAATTATCGATTGCTCACGATTAAAAGAAATCCGTTTGATGGCGGTAATTCTAAAAATCATGATTGTTCTTATGAAAATAAGAGACACTCCTTTGATGGGGATGAATCTCTACTAACAATCGACTAGTTAATACCTTTGATGGGGTAATTTGCTAAAAGATCGCGGAAAAAGGTTTAGAACATTCAAAATCACTTCTATCGGGTCGTTTGATGGCGAACACCGACAAAAACCCTCGATTTTACAATAATAACAACTATGAAATAGGTTTGATGATCTAAATCAAAGATTCTTATGCGAAGAACGAACAAAGAGGAACAATCCCAAACTCTACCTAGAAAATCAATTGAAACTAACAATCAACAACATGTGTGTGGTTCAATCTAAAAACCCATATGAAAAGATTAGCTACACATGATTATTTCAACAATAATAATGGAAATTGTAAAACAAAACATGGTAGAAACTTCCCTTGTAAAAGTCGAAATTGAATTCCCGATGAAGATTTGATGTTCTTCCTTCAAGAGCTGGTAACAAAATGATACAAGGAATTATAATTACTCACAAATGTATTTTTCACTCACAAGAACACACAATGAAGATGATGAAATAATCTCTCTTTCTCCTCCCTTTTTGGTGTTTTCTCCCCCTAATCTTGTGTTTTTCCCACACAATATCTTATACAAGATCAGAATATCTCCTCTAAGGGTCTCCAACACCTTTTTATAAAGCCAAAAGTGCCAAAAAAAATCCATCCAAATCGTGTAAAATGTCAAAGAAATGGACTTGCACCGAAAAGTGACACGGCCCGTGTCCTAAGACACGGCCATGTCGTACTATCATGGAAAAATGGAAAGTGCACTGTCCACCGGACCCGACCGTGTCATATAACACGACCGTGTCATATGACACGGCCGTGTCCTACTGCGCTCGAAATACAGATAAATCTGGATCCTGACACGACCCTAGTTTTCAAAAGCAGAAATCCTTTCAAACTTTCAATACACTCAAAAAAAATTTCTTGTGCAGAAATGGAATCGTACTTCGAAGGAGTTAATCTGAAGGCCGTCAAAGACCATATTATCTTTAGTCTGGTGGTCGATTTCGAGGGGCTGCTCGAATCAAATCTGGACAACGACGTGTATCACATTATCAGATCCATGAATATGAATGGGATTTACCCATTCCTGAGCATCAGCCCCAAATTCCTTTACAAGGATGCGGTTATCGCATTTTTCAAGGAGGCCGAAGTGCTGGAATCGGGCATCAAGAGCTCGGTTTTCAGAGAAGCAGTAACAATCACTCCGCAGACTATCGGAGAGGCCTTCAGGATGAAATCTCGAGGCGTGGCCATAGAGGCATTGAAGAAGAACGCAACCGATACCTGGATGGAAATCAAGGGTCTTGACCATCCGTCAAAATTGAAGTTAACTGCGAAGAGGAGTGAGCTTCGGAAGGAATATCGCTATGCGTTGGATCTCACCAATAAAATAGTGATGGGTATGGCTGGCAGCTACGATCAGCTGTCATCAGCCAAGTTTATAGTTATGGGAGCCCTAATTCAGTCTGAGCCAATTGACTGGGTAGACTACATCTACAGACAATTGGTGCATGAAGTGAATAAAGTCCAATGGTTAGATGATGAGAAGAGGTTCAAAACCAAGCTGGCCTTTGGGACACAGATTAGTTGGATTCAGGAGCATTTAGGTGTGGCGAAGGGAAATGCAGATCCCTTTCACTTCAACAAAAGACTTGGTCACCTAGACCAAGAAACTCTGAGAAGACTGGGTAGTGAAAGGAAAGCAACCAAAATACTGGAGAAAATGCCTAGTAAGCCTACACCCTACAGATATCCCTCAAGATCAGATGAGTCTGATGGAGACCAAGCTGCAGATCAGTTTGATTCGGATTCAGACAACACCCCACTAGCCCTACGTTTCAAGAGAAGGGGACCAGCCCCTGGAGAGCCATATTTGATCCAATCTTCACCTGAACCCTCCCCCAAGAGGCCCATGCGTCTAATTTTTTAGGAGGAAGAGCAGCCAGATCACCTATCTGCACCTGAACCTGCCCCTGTAGATCAGATGCAGATCATCACTACACCAGTTCCTATCCATGTCCAACCAAATCTTGTTTCTAAAGTATTTCCTCTTCTCACTCTGCCAGACATAACTAAGGAAAATGAAGCTGATCTTGTGATCAATATTCCTGAGGCAGGATATTCTCTAAATTTGCTGGACACCAATCCTTTAGGGCTAACTGTGGAACAGCTCCAAGAGGTAAAACAAAAAGCCCTTCAAGTGTCTCTCATTAATATCTATGATACTTTAAATAATTGTAGAAAACAGTAGCTGGGATCTTCCCCAGGCTATAGGTCAGCTTCTCATGAATTTCTGCCATGAGACTGACATCTTTTTAATGCTCAAACCAAACTGGTTTTTGTCTAATTTCAAAACAAATATGGACAAATGTGTTTATTTTATAATGGAAAGTGTCCTGGATGGCAGTGTTCCTGGTGATGGGAGTGGGAGTGGAGAGAAGAGCATAAGAATTAAAGAAGTTGAAAAAGAAGTATATGAGAAGAAAGAAGAAGAACAAGAAGAAAAAATTATAGTTGAAGAAAAAGGAGAAGAAGTGAGACAGGAGGAAGAAGAAAATATTGAAGTAGCTGCTCCTGATGAAGTTGAAGACCAGCCTGCCTTGAAGACAAGAAGGACCAGGCAAGGAGAAGAGCCAAGATATGAATGAGAGGGCAAACAACTGTGGCACGTTGAAGAGTTCTTACCTAAAGAGTTCATGACTGTTTGGGCAGATGCCAAGAAGGAGTTCACAGAAAAGTACTATCTCTGGGAGATACTCCATGACAAAGAAAGCTCCCCCCAATAGATTTTCATCAATTATATGAACACCATATGGCCAGGCCTTTGGAAGATCCAACTAAAATATGCAGCCAACTCTATGATCCCTCCATTCAGAACAGAAGATCCTCCTACTCGATTGGACGATGAACTGGATGAGCTAGCTTTGCAGGAAGAGATCAGAGCACTGTGCGAGAAAAATAACTTCTCAACCACAGATGAGCAGGAATTTGCATCCCAGATTATCAAAAGAAAATATGGTCTTGCACCTATCAAGAAGAGACCAATTGGTGGAAAGCTCTTTAGGCCTCCCAAGCAAATTGTCCGCATAGGCAGAGGCAGATAGGACATTTGATTGTACTTGTACTTTTATGTAATCTTTGTTTTTAGAAGTTCTTATAATCTTCTGTATTTTGTTTGATCATTTAAAGCCTATGTACCTGTAAACAATTCAGAAAATTATATAAATAGTCAGTTGAATGACAACCTCTAGTTGTCTCAAAACAAAGACTGATTTTAGTTTGTGTCTTGCACTTGATTATGTGCAGACCTGTTCTTCATTTGAATAATTTGCTTAAGTTTTGCTATCATCAAAATAGGGGGAATTTGTTAGGAATACTTGTTAGATTTTGATGATGTCATCCTTGTATTTCTTTATTCAAATGTATGTTAATTACTTGGCAAAATCTAAAGAAGAACCAAATGAGTATCTTCTATAAGCCAAAATTATGTTAAGTTAGAAACTTGGCAAAATGTAAAGAAGAACCAAATGAGTATCTTCTATAAGCCATATAAGTTAGGATTAATTCGGCTAAAATAAGTTCATCTGAGAAGTTTCGGTCAGACAAGCAACATCAGAGAGGTCTGACCAAACACTACAAAAAGCCGAGTTGCAGACAAGTGAGAATCAGAGAAGTTCTTGTCAACAATTTTATCAGAGAGGTTTGACCAGACTGCAGTCAAGTGATCAGACGGAGTCCAAGTCAACTGAAGTTTGACCACCAGATCAATCAAGTTCATCAGGTCAGAAGACTTCAGACAAGTCGGCATATCCGAGAAGTCATCATCAGAGAAGTCCGGCAACAGAGAAGGTTGACTGCACATCAGACAGATTGACCTAAAAAGATCAGATAAGTTCCATCTGAGTAATCAACCAAGTAATCTAGTCCACGTTTTGAAAAGTCAATAATTACGGAAAGTCACATGCGGGCGATAAGAGACAGACTGGAGAGATTCCCGGAAAGACATGAATTAAATAATTCATCAAGACCCACCTCTGAAGACTTTAAGCATATTAAAATCAAAAGATTCGGCGCCATCACGTGAAAGTCTTCACAACGGTCGGAAATAGATTAAAAATAAGGGAATACAGTCTTGCAACGTTTGGAAAGAAAAACAAAGAAGTTTATTTCTCCAACAGACGGATTTGTTACAGATTTGCAACGGCTATCAAGAGAAGCTCAAAGATCTACATCTATAAATACCTGAAGATTTGAAGTTGAGCAGTACGATGCGAAGAACACTCTCAAGCAATTAAAGCAATCGAATTAATCAAGCGAACTATAGCATCGTAAAGAGCAAGAGATCACAGTTCATATACGAAGAAGTTCTTAGTTGTAGAAGACAACCCACTCGTGTCTTAAAACTTGTGTTCGGGGTACTTCACTGGTTGAAGTTTCGCGACTGATAGGCATCCAATAATTTGCAGATCAAGTGGTGCTAGGCAGTCAAGAAGGAGTTACAACGACAGGATTTCCACTGGTTGGAAGTTGTTGTGGCTAAGTTGTAGAATCACTGTAATCTTTATCACTGGTTGGAAATTATATTGGATTCATCTCCATCTGGTTTGGAGAAAAGTGGATTAGTAGATGATTATAACACCTCTGAGACCACTATATATTGCCTGCGTATTTTATTACTTTAGCATCATACTTACCTGCTGCATACATACTTAACTGTTCCATTGTTTAGCTATTTGCTTTCGTCATCAGTTGACTTCCGCATACCTGTCTACAGACGACTTCAAGTCATCTGTACCTATCACCTGATAAACTCATCCCTCGGGAAAAAAAAGTTTCAATAAATCTATTCACCCCCCTCTAGACTTATTCCTGGACGACTTGTGACCTACAACATCATCACGTACTTCTAGACTAACAACCATAAAACCGAAAAGTTGAAAAGCAAGAGTCACGTCTTGAGTACATTTGTAGACCTCATTTGAGTTTAAAAATCGTGTTTTGGAAACTTATAATACGAGATGACAATGAAATATCGGTAGCTTGAATTCCCCTAAAAAAATAATTTCCACCTTGAGGTCGTCGCACGAAAATCAAACTTTTCCTTCTTTGGAGGATGTTTTAAAATAAAATTACGTGACTCCCCAAAACATTTAAAGCTTTAAAATACCATACTGATGAATTTTCCTTGCGTAACTACACCAAAGCCATTACTCTTGTAAAAACAATTTAGGCAACGGTATAAATATACATACACACAGACACCACTTTTCATTCTAGCACAATACGAGAAGCGAACCAGCATGGATCACATAACCATAAGTAACATTTAAACTTTACCCCGAAATACCGAATCATACAACTAGCTCCTGCGGCTCGAGACACAACATGAAGCATGGGAGACTTACATCCACAGATCGCACGAAGATGGTGGTTGCACCTTGATACTAATCACGACCGACACCTCAGACGACGCATCGCGACATGACTCAGTCAGGCAAAATCCGACAAGACCGGACAGGACAAGACCCGACAACACACAATTCGACTCGACAGCCTAGGTTTCCGCAACCTAAGCTCCGATACCATATTCTGTAACACCCCCAACCACTCGGGAATAATACAGTGCCGTAGACCCTCTCCGTGAGGATTTACCAGGCTAATTACAAAAACAATACATCACATTACTTGCCGACATGGCTAAATAATGAAACATTCGACCGAATTTGTCTTCTACCATAACATACACATCAAACATACATAATTATTTCCCACTTCTCAGACCCACGCAGGGGTTAGAATGCATCAACATTCCCATAAAATGGGAAAATGCCACAACGGAAAGACAAGACAACAAAACTTTACTAAAATACTCAACACTGGTGTAACACCCCCAAAACCAAACGGGAATATTACAGCGCCGTGGGCCCCACATTGGAACCCACAAGGCTAAAATCATTTTCGCAAACGTTTAAACAATGTCAAAAAGCCCTTTGAAAGTATACACACACACGCAGCGGATAAAAACATAGTTCAAAAAATACCGAAAACCATTTTAAATATACACACGCAGCGGATAAAACACAATTAATTACATTTGCAGCGGAATTAGAAAACCAGAAAGAATACACAATCCCAACAATCACGCCATAGCCAGTATCACCGGAAAGCTCATCCCTTCACGACCGCTACTAGCTCGAACTCCGAGTACCTAAAAATAAAGCCCATGACGGGGTCAGCCACAATACTCAACAATGGTAACGATCACATCACAAAAACAATGCATATCAATGTGTTCTACAGAGTAAGAACATTCCCCATGTATTTTACCGAAGTAAACCTTACCAACCTATCACAACCATAACAATCAATTCTTACCATATCCCACGCCTCGTGTCCTTAAGTAATGAACGAATTCAAATGTAATCACCTGTACTGTATCCGAAACACTACCAGAATTCCAAATATAAACATATCTCGAGTATAGAATAATCTGGCCAAGTTCAATTCTGATGGCTGGGTCGCACAATCGAATCCCAATCCTGATAAAACAAATATCACATGGCACACCAGTAATCCAACTGTTCCGAGACAATAGCAAGTCCCGAATATCAATGCAAAGCATGAATGTTGACACAATCGATAATAATAAACAATTAAAGCATCACAACGAAAATATCAATGACATGATATTTCCACACAAGATCGACAAAGGATCAACCACGAACGAGAATACCATGATGTGGTAACTCCAACAAGATCAATGAAGAATCAATAACCGAGAATACCGATGACACGGTAAGGATTAATGAAGAATCAATAACAAGATCAAAAGAGTCGACAACCAGAAATACCAACGGTACGATAAACTCCAATAAGATCAATAAAGGGTCAACAACTGAGAATACTGACGACACAGTAAACTCTAGCAAGATCAATAAGGACCAACAACCGGGAATACCAACGATATGGTAAATTCCAACAGAGCAATGAGGAATCGACAACCGAGAATATCGACGACACGGTAAACTCCAATAACATCAATCAAGAACTAATAACCAAGAATACCAACGGTGAGACAACTCCCAAATGGAATCATTAAGGGTCAATAACGAACGAGATTACCAATGATAGGGAAAACTCCGAACGAGATTAATAAAGGATCGGTAACAAACAAGTTAACCATCGATAAGGTAACTCCAAACGAGATCATAAAAGGATCAATGGGGACAAATACACGAGAGAATAAAATCGTCAACCATATACAAATCATATATATGGGATTTCAAAGACAACCCGAATATCGAACAGATCCAATTATACATGGACTGTGAACGACCAAGCAATAAGACTCAAAATGGACGTCACGATACGCTAGATCCGGACATGTGTCCGTGTACAAACCAACCACGGGTATTGATCAATACACGTCTGGTCTCGTACCTAATTAGCCTCACGAAGTACGTCTCGTCTGTACGGTTCAATATGAGGTCGAAAACAACTTATGCTACACGTACCCGTCCCGAAAATCCTACACATGAACGATCAGAATGTATCTGACTCCAGATATGCCACGATACAACATGACAACAAATCTCAAAGAATCGCATATCCATCGAGGATCAGAAGACTTCCCAAAAGAGCGACAGTAACTCGATCATGAAAGACCGACACAACCACAATGCCGTATTTCCATCAGACAACAGTCCACATCATGCTCAACAATGCATATCATATTAACACAGAAACCCCAAGGCAGCAGCCAAGGGTCACGGAAGCATCTCACAGGAATACCCCGGAACATAGGTGCCATGTAGGTCTTATCCCCTAACACAGTTCATGCAATTACAAAATACCCCAAGGTTGCAACCAAGGGTCACGAAAGTATCCACACAGGAATACCGCGGAACATAGGTGCCATACAGGTCTTATCCCCTAACACATCGGCCTAGCAGATCACAGCTCAAAGGAAGAGCACATTACAAAACGTAACAAACGATGGTGCACACTCACCACATGAAATATCAACACACACATGCAATAATGCAACATGATGATTATCATAATCTAACAATATTAATTTACCTAAAGTTGGAGACGCTAACCTTTCCACGACCAACCGCCCTGAACGAATACATGGTTTATCCGACAATCCAAAATGAAGTACAGTCCATAACTAATACAAAACCACCATCCCGAATTCAATATCGACACGATAAATAACCTTGATATCCAACTTCTCATGCAATAGACCAAATTATAATTCACGTTCCCATTTCCACTAGACATCCTTAAAATCATATACATTGTGGTTTATCTTAGTCCAAAAATGCCATACATACCACCATTCTGACCATTCATATATTCCATAATACCATTGCTATATGAATCATAAATGAAATGAAAATGAAATCATTTATTAACATTATGAACTAAGCAAGCATAACTTGCCTCGATACCGATACGATGAAGTTGTTACTAGTCCCGTCGTCTTCATCTACAAGCTCCGCAGCCCCGACTCGTCCGCAGCACAACGGTTAACTTCAACGATCACTAAACGCAACCTAATGTAATGATCAATCAACGATACCTTCAATAACAATCAATAACCGATATGACCAACCAATCAAACTCGATGGTTCAACGATATCTCGATCATACGAAATCAAATCATATCAACTCTTATCAATACGAATACAAGCCGATCTTCGATAATCAATAGTTCTATCAACGTCTACAACATTCTTGGTTCCGACTTCAATCTTAAATTCGGATTAACACGGCTCATTCTTGCAAATTCATAGGAATACAATTACCGGCTATCATCATGAAATATCATATACCAAAATTAACCGTAATCCTTATAATTTACGGACATGTATCATTCAAGAATTCTTCAAGAACATGAATTAGTCCATAATCATGTTTGAAGCCAACAAAATGACGTAATTCTATGTGTTCTAACATCTAATCATCATCTAATCCATAATCCAAGGTATGTATCATTTTGTTCTTCAATATACGACTCGTATAATCTCAAAATCATAACATCAATACCATAATCATCACTATATGGAGAATAACATCAACACTAACATCAAAATCCGAATTCAAGGAGTAGAGTTCATCAACTTACCTTTTGAAGAAGAACCACAAGGATCAAACACTTCAAGAATCAACAATAGTTTCATAACCAAGCTCTAATTCCATGATTCCAAGCTCACAGTCATGTTAGAAGTGTTTAGAACACTCTTAGAAGTGAAGAGGGACGAGTTTTTGAGAGAAATACCTCAAAGGATCGTGAGAGAAATGAAAGGCAACACTTCAATATATAAACTGCACTCTCATTACGTACGTAAGTGTCCTTGCTTAACGTACGTAACAACACTAACGTACGTAATCCAAAATCCATAGCGTACGTAACAAACTCACTGTCTCACTCCGTGAAGTCCATTACGTACGTAACCCATACCATATAACGTACGTAATATACCAGTTGACTTGCTACAGTACAATGGTCGTGTTACGTACGTAACACGTCCTGTATAACGTACGTAACACATACGTTGACTCACCTGTCAACATCCTCCGCCGAAAGTTGCCGACACTGGGTCCCGCCTGCCGACCACGGCTCAATCCTGTCCGAATCCCTTCTTAACGTACATAATGTACATTCCTTAACGTACGTTAATCATACTTGCTTACGTACGTAAGACTCCTTACATAGCGTACGTAATGGCTTTCATACTTAGCCATTTCTGCCCCTGTCTGTTGTCTCAATAAACCGAACACATACACGCGACATACCGAATACATATACTCATTCCGATAACATTCTCATACGGTACGTCTGATGCACGATACCCCCAATTACAACTGTCGACCAAGTACGGCAATCATACAAATACTCATACGGTATATCCGACATCGAAAAACACACCAAGCATGTAATATCCTAGAATCAAAATAACCTCGATGACATACTGGCACGAGTGTCACGGTTTCCAAAATTATCCACTCATATCGTGTCGGTCCCACTCTGTACAGTACATCCCAGATAAAATAATGCGAAAAATTCATAGTGAAATTCTAGGATATTACAACTGGTCTTCATGTGATTAGTATCATTGTGTTCCATCATCCTTCGTACCGATCTTAGTGATTCGCTCCCCAGCAACCTGCAAGTACCTGGACGCAATACAGACATCCACCCCCCGAATACTCGGGGGTTAGCAAAACTCCACTGTTTTACTAGTGCAAGTATATAATAACTCGATTAGTTCCACAATTCAACCCAACGAAGACTTCCCGAGATATTTCATTGGATACAATAGTTCAAACCGTAAAAGTTGAAATGAGACATGTAGATTCTTTGAAAATCATTTAAAAAGTCTCGGGAGTTTTAGAAAGACATTTTTGGACAAATGAATCCTCAACTTATCAAAAACCACATAGGGCCACGGGCCAAAGAATTCTTTTTCCAGAATGCAAATCCGGTCACAAAACATGGGTCTACGACCCAATCATCCACATCACATACTCGAGTGAATAACCCAATGGTCAAACTCGATACACAACCAAACCACAATGCACGGAAATAATCACAGGTCCCGCATCCTTATGTCAAAAATATCTCAACCATGAAACAAATTATATATGATGATATATGGGTGCCATTCTAGCCAAGTACCAAGACCTCACGTATGATGTATCTCACACCGAGAATGAAAGCGTTGTGATATTCCGGACATATCACAATTATCGAAAACAACAACATGCCATAATCATCATCACAAATCAAACTCCCGAGCTATACTGGCCCTGTACCTCTCGAGCAAGATACACACCCCAGAGACACCTTGTCAGGCCCTCCTTGGTGTATAGCCCAACCAAGTGATCTGTAGGGAAACGCAGCCTACCGGACCCCAGGGGACCCTCACTGGTTTTACTCGGCTCGCACACACTCAATCAACAAATGGCACAAATCACATTTACCAAAAACACATTACCCCGAAGTACATCAAATGTAAATCAAGGTACTTGCTAGGAATGGCCACTTAACCCGGCACATACTCACAACCAATATTATACAGCATCACATACTGATCAGTAAACACACATATCCACACACATACACACCTCTAGCCAAAAAGACATAATCTTTAGGTCCACTAACGATGAAATCACACACAACGGAACCATCCGCAAACAAGGCAGTCCAATGCACAACACTAATACACATTCTCGAAACAACACATTAATTCACAAACACACAAGTAGATCTTTGTGAAGGCTTTTATCGAGAATATGCCAATTATTTTGTAAGTTCATTAAAAACATTCCGATCGCACATATAGTCAATTACCAACTATTACAGCTGCGAAACATGAAGTTTATAGGCAAGATACTTGCCTCGATAATTGATATAGCACACTCCGACGAACACGGATCGACCGGGAACCTCGAACACCTACAATTCTTCGGGCGGAAAACAACGATAACTCGATCGATCGGGAAACGACGAACGGAAGAGTTCTGACTCGGGTTCTTCACAAGGAACATGACCCTAACATGGTGACATCAAAATCAACGATTGTACGAGGAAGAATAATCGTAGAATGCCCAAATCCCCTTTGTGACATTTTACCGGACACCTTCAAGGCGTCGATTAAGAACTCAACAAAACGATGGATCTTTAGCAATTGAACCATGGAACAACAATGAAATGGGTAGAATACAACTTAATAACAACAATCCATCACTAATCTAAGTTAACACGGATCAAACGGACGAAATCAAACAAAATCCCCAATTTTACCAAAACTAGGATTTTAGAAAAATTAACCTTGATTCGCTGGATCAAAGGATGTTATGGGATGATCAATTGATGATATGGGCTCAGGATCTTCATGGATTAATTGTTAAACATCATGCCTTCAAGTTACCCAAGGCTCCAGCCGCAGAAGGGAGAAAGAGAAATGGAAAAAATGACTGAAACTGGGCTGCTCGACCATATTTATATACTGGTGTAGACTAGCATGCGCTAAGCTTCCGAGCTAGCGCGCGCTAACCGGAGATCATGGTCGAGAACGTTCGGCCAGGCCCCGCCATCATGTGCTAGACATGTGCGCTGTCGGCCTGGTAGCTTGCGCTAGCCGACTGGGTAGCGTGCGCTACGGCAGCCGATTAGCGCGCGCAGTGATCGACAGTGGCGTGCGCTGCCTGCTGTAACACCCCGAGATATTCAGAGTAATTACAGCGCCATAAACCCTTTAAGTAAGGATTTACAAGGCTAATTAAAAGAAATGTAAATATAATCCAACCGTACAACTAAAGTTCGAAATACAGAACTGGTTCAACTGATCCAATGAGTTAACTTATACAACCATATCGAAAATGACATTATTAAAACATACGTACTCGAGTACTAAAGTGAACCAAGAAGACAAATCACAATAACAATAAACATCAACCACATCACTAAGCCATTTCATCGTCATTTCGGTACTGTGGTTGCCTCCCCGCTCCTCGGCTACCTGAACATCAAAACAATGTCCACCCCCGAAGGGGTTAGCAAAACAATGCTAGTACAAGTATCATAATACATAAATCATTAGTGCATCATAAAACATGCAAAACGGACTTCCATCATCGGAATCCAACGATGTGAATCCTTACGATTCCATCAACACATTACAGGGTAATCCAGCGATCCAGCGCCCTTGGTATAGATCCCCATGATGATCCCGTCGGACCAACGCATGGTGGAAAACCCGTCCAGCGATCCAGCGCCCTTAGCATAGATCCCCATGATGATCTCGTCGGACCAACGCATGGTGGACATTCGATCCAGCGCCCTCAGCATAGATCCTCATGACCCCCTCGGATCATTTATACCATAAACCAATCAATTATGCATACATATATGCATTTCAATATGTTCATCAATACGAACAATTAACAACGAATACCACGAGAAATTAAAGAAATAAATCTCATATTCGACAACATGAACAAAACCATATGCATGATCAAAGTTCCAATATAAATCAATACTCAACATATGATACTTTCCTTGAAAATGGCAAGAATGAAATGCTCCAACAAATGACACGCGTCCGTATGCCACCGCCCCTCGATTGTTCCCTATGCAAGGCTCGGACCTAAGAAATAATAAAGAATTCCTCTCAAGTCGTACGAATGTCTAACAATCCGGTTTACGGCCGCAAGATCTAAAAATAAATTCTGCCTGGACTACTTAGCGTGCGCTACGTACTCTACGTAACGTGCGCTAAGCATGCCCGTTAACGTACGCAAATTATCAAGTCTAGCGTACGCTAGCTGTGTACTGATAGTCCTCTCTGATCAGCCGACTGTCCTGCATGATGACATAACATACGTTACGTACCAAACGTAGCGCACGTTATTCATTCCCGATAGCGCACGTTAATATGCCTATCTTAGCGTGCGCTAACTATGCATGGCAGTTTACTACTGGGCAGAAAACTTGAGCTAAAGGTGATCAAACTCATGAAATCTTCAGTGTTAATACATGCCATCTCCGTGCATATCATGCTCATATGGTTTGTGAAAGATCTTTACGTATTAAATGACTATGAGATACAAGGATACGTATAATCATCACAACACCATAATTCATCTTTGATCTTCAAGAAATATCCTAAGTCCAATCCATTTCATGTTCCAAAACATATGATTCCTTTATGTAAAGACATAAGAACTTGGTAATCTCCATATACTGGTAATAATCGGTTTTGAAGATACATGAATATGCTTAGGATTTCAAACACTAAACAAAAAGGTTCAACGGTTTGTACGATGAAGTAGTACCGAAACATCGCAATTATCCTTCTAGCACATGATGTTCGACTACATACGTATTTAACTGACTAGATAGTCCCAAATCATGATCAAAACGTCCTTCATAATAGTACTTAATATTGGTGAAGAATCACCTATCTCAAAGTAGTGAAGAACAAGGAGGAACTCGAAGCAATCCAACGCCGAAGGCTTGAACACCAATCTCCAATGATCTACAATCTTCGACTCGAGCTAGGATGCTGATATGAAGGGTTTAGGATGAAGAGAGTGACTCTCTAAGTCCAAGAATTCGGATGTGGGAGGTGAAAAGAATGAAAATACGAAAAAGGATGCTGTCCTATTTATAAAAAGTGGTTATTAGCGCGCGCTAGTCCATTTTCATAGCGTGCGCTAATGGCTTACTGACTTCACTGTACTCGGCATTTAGCGTGCGTTATCCTCATATCAGTAGCGTGCGCTACCGCGTTGACTTGGCTTTTTCCCGAAAGCCGTCCAGGTTCATCCCGACATAATCCCAACGAGATCCGCAGCCGATCTCACCTACCGCCCTGTATCAATCATGCTGACTACGTGTAGCGCGCGCTAAGGTTCATACATAGCGTGCGCTACGGATCCAAATTAGCGTACGCTACATATAGTTGATAGCGTGCGCTACATGCGCAGAATCACAATTTAGATCACATTCATGAAATCATGCGCTTAACAACACCGGATCATGAAATACGGAGAATAATAATCAGATCAAAATGCAACAATTACAATATCACAAGGTTCAATTACATATCATAAATCTCGGGTATTACATCCTTTCTCCCTAAAAAGAAGTTTCGTCCCGAAACTTAAG
This sequence comes from Orobanche coerulescens, assembly GCA_033398695.1. Classification (NCBI taxonomy): domain Eukaryota; kingdom Viridiplantae; phylum Streptophyta; class Magnoliopsida; order Lamiales; family Orobanchaceae; genus Orobanche; species Orobanche coerulescens. The sequence goes on from CM065817.1 coordinate 14,112,712, forward strand.
ATGAAAACAACTCTGGATATCTAGTCTTCATACTGTCCTCCATTTCCCTGGTGGCCTCTTCAACTCCGTGTCGTGACCATTGTACTTTAACCAAGTGTATTGGTTTATTCCTCAATTGTTTGATCCGACTCTCAAGTATCTTGATTGGTCTCTCTTCGAAGGTACCGTCATTCGCTATCTCGATCTCATCGAACTCAATGATATGACTGGGATCCGGTACATACCTCCGTAGTTGGGATATGTGAAATACATTGTGAACGTGACTCAGCGATGGCGGTAAGGCCAACCTGTATGCTAAATCCCCAACTCTCTCTAGGACCTCGAATGGTCCGATATATCTCGGACTTAGCTTGCCTTTCCTCCCAAAACGGAAAATTCCACGTGTAGGGGACACCTTCAATAGTACGTGGTCCCCAATGTCAAACTCTAGAGGGCGACGACGCACGTCTGCATAAGACTTCTGTCGACTCTGGGCAGTCAACAGTCTTTCTCGAATCAAAGCTATCTTCTCTAGAGTCTGAACTACCAATTCCGGTTCCGTCCCGATCAAGTCCGAAGAATCATCCCAGCACAGGGGTGATCGGCATCTTCTCCCGTTCAAAGCTTCAAATGGTGCCATCTTAATAGAAGCATGCCAACTATTATTGTAGGTGAATTCAATCAACGACAAATGAACTTCCCAATCAGTTGACCAATCCAAATCACAAGCTCTAAGCATGTCTTATACTATTTGTATAGTCCTTTCGGAATGACCGTCCGTCTGAGGATGATAAGCCGTGCTAAAGTTTAGCTCGGTCCCTGAGGCCCGGTGAACTGCCTTCCAGAAGTGCGACACGAAACGACCATCTCGATCTGAAATAATGGTCTTCGGTGTCCCATGTAATCTGACTATCTCTGCAATAAATACTCGCGCCAATCTCTCGGGTCCCCAAGTATCTTTAATTCCTAGGAAATGAGCCGACTTAGTTAGTCGATCAACTACAACCCAAATCATGTTCATTCCCGTCTTGGTTCTTGGCATACTGGTGATGAAATCCATCGAGTTATCCTCCCACTTCCATTCAGGGATCGGAAGCGGATTTAACATTCCGGCAGGTCGCTGATGTTCAATCTTAACCTGCTGACAAGTCAAACACTTTGAAACGTATTCTGCTACGTCCTTCTTCATATTCCCCCACCAGAAGTTTTGTTTTAGATCCTTATACATCTTACTGCTGCCCGGGTGAATAGAATAAGGCGCGCTGTGAGCTTCTTTCAGAATTGTCCGTCTCAAATTATCAACATCGGGAACGCAAAGTCGACTCTGAAATCTCAGGACCCCATCATCTTGTATCACGAATCCTGGGGCCTTTCCTTTCTTTACTTCGTCACATAACCGAAGGGTCAGAGAATCGTTCAACTGCTTAGATTTGATTTCCTCGACTAGTGATGAAGTCAGTTCCATCACATATAGTTGCCCTTGGATTCCTGGTGCCCATACTTCAATCCCTTCTCGGATCAGTTCCCGTTGAATGCTGGTTTGGGATGTAAGTGCTTCCAACACTCGAAGAGAAACAGGTTTACGGCTCAATGCATCGGCTACTACATTTGCTTTACCCGGATGATAGAGAATTTCCAAGTCGTAATCCTTGATCAATTCCAGCCACCTCCTCTGCCTCATGTTTAATTCTTTCTGACTGAAAATGTACTTGAGGCTCTTATGATCTGTAAAGATCTGACAACAAGTGCCGTACAAATAATGTCGCCAAATTTTCAAGGCAAAGACCACAGCTGCTAGCTCCAGATCATGAGTCGGGTAATTAACCTCGTACGGTTTCAACTTCCAAGAAGCATAGGCAATCACCTTATCCTTTTGCATCAACACACATCCCAGACCCTGATTTGAAGCGTCGCTGTATACCATGAATCCATCAGTTCCGTCTGGTAACGCTAATATAGGTGATGTCGTCAGTCTCCTCTTAAGTTCGTCAAAACCGGCCTGGCATTTCTCATCCCACGTGAACTTTTGAGTTTTCTGTAATAGCTGAGTAAGCGGACGAGCAATTTTGGAAAATCCCTCTACAAAACGGCGATAATATCCAGCAAGTGCCAAGAAACTCCGGACTTCTTTCACGTTATTAGGAGCTTCCCATTCCAAGATTGCTTCGACTTTCTTCGGGTCCACCTGAACTCCGTCAGCTGATATCACATGCCCAAGAAAAGTTACTTCCCTAAGACAGAACTCGCATTTAGAAAGTTTTGCATACAACTGTTCCTTCCTCAAGATGCTCAAAACCACATGCAAATGCTCAGCGTGCTCCTCTGTGTCTTTCGAATATATCAAGATGTTATCGATGAAGACGACCATAAATTTATCTAAGTATTCTAAGAATACCCGATTCATCAATTGCATGAATACCGCAGGAGCATTGGTAAGTCCAAATGGCATCACTACAAATTCATAATGCCCGTACCGGGATTTGAAAGCAGATTTTGGTATATCCGATTCCTTAATTCTCAACTGGTGGTATCCTGATCGCAAGTCAATCTTCGAGAATACCCTTGCCCCTTGCAGTTGATCAAACAAGTCGTCGATCCGAGGTATAAGATACTTATTCTTGATTGTTACTTTATTGAGATCCCTGTAATCAATACATAATCGGAGGGATCCGTCTTTCTTTCGGACAAAGAGAACGGGCGCTCCCCAAGGAGAAACGCTAGGTTGAATATAACCCTTCTGTAATAATTACTCCAGTTGCTTCTTTAGTTCATACATCTCGGTTGGCGCCATGCGGTATGGTGCTCTGGAAATAGGAGTGGCTCTAGGCTCTAATTCGATAGTGAACTCCACTTCTCTCTGCGGAGGTAATCCAGGTAGTTCGTCAGGAAAAACATCTGAGAATTCATTTACAACTGGAATAGATGAGAGCTCTACTCCTTCCTCTTTCCTCATGGCATAACACCAAAGTCCATGACATCCCTGCTTCAGTAATTTCACGGCCTTCATTGCTTTGATCAATTTTCCCGAGCTTCCCGGTCTCCATCCTCGGAATAAGTGTTCAGATCCGTCATCAGCAATGATAGAAATTACTCACTTTCGGTAATTCAGAATAGCTCCATAACGGTTGAGCCAATCGTCTCCGAGAATTAAGTCGTCACCATGTATGTCAACTACAATAAGATTTGATGGACAACCTCTTCCTCCTATAGACACTGGAAAATCTCTAGCTTCTAGGGTTCCCACAATTTTCTCTCCGCTCGGTAATCCCACAACATAAGGTTCACAATCATACAAGCACGAGATTTTCAAACGATTAACACAGTTCAAAGATATAAAAGAATGCGTAGTTCCTGAATCGAATAAGACACTAACTGGTTGCAAAAGGATCTGAATCGTACCTGATGCAACAGTTGTGTTCTGATCGTCTGACTTCTTCATCTCGTAAATACGCAGGGAACGGACCCAGCGTCGGATGCCTCTCTTTTCCCAACATTCTGCTGCTGAAAACCACTTTGCTGCGTCTGGTTTACACTAGTGTACTTCAGAACCGGTAAAGGAGTGCGAGTACCAAAATATCGAGTCGCATTTCCACAAAATGTTGCGCGATGCCCTTCCTGTCCACACTCGAAACAGGTCACAGCAGGCGCGAAACAGTCACGTCGAACATGCCCCGCTTTGCCACAGTTATAACATTTCTTCCCTGCATCTGAAACGGTTGGTGCTGCCCGGAACTTCTTTCCACCTCGAGAGGGATGCAGAGGCCTCCTGGATGAATGAAAAGAGGACTGGCCCCTGCGAGGTCCACTACTCTTATTCTCCATGAAGTTGCCAGACACTTTCTGTTTCTTTGCTTCCGTTGACTTTTCTACTGTTGCCTCTTTCATATCATAAGCCAGTGCTTTGTCCTCATACTGTCGCAAGGTGGTACATTCAAATCCGGAAATATACTGCTGAATTTCCAGTTTCATCCGCATGTCGATATGGAAAATCTTCTCCGCCTCGGTTCTGAACAAGTGGCGCACATAAGTCAGTTGGTGATTAAAAGTCTTAATCACGTCGGTCACAGATGCCTCTGAATTTTGTGGTGCGAAAAACTCCCGGACTCGGGCCTCCCTAACTGGGCGAGGACAATACTGCGCTTCCATCATTAATTTGAACTCCGTCCAGTCGACATTATGCTCCTCAGGTCGAATGGCCTCCCACCAGTCGAAAGCCTCCCCCGTCAGAAGATACTGGGCGATCGGAACCTTTACAACCACGGTCCACACGACGATGCTGGCTCAGCAGTGATGTTACAAACGACCAATAATCAAATAACGTAAACAGAGCCAACTAACCCGACTGCCAAGGTATCCATGAATCTTATCTCTGATACCATATTCTGTAACACCCCGAGATATTCAGAGTAATTACAGCGCCGTAAACCCTTTAAGTAAGGATTTACAAGGCTAATTAAAAGAAATGTAACTATAATCCAACCGTACAACTAAAGTTCGAAATACAGAACTGGTTGAACTGATCCAATGAGTTAACTTATACAACCATATCGAAAATGACATTATTAAAACATACGTACTCGAGTACTAAAGTGAACCAAGAAGACAAATCACAATAACAATAAACATCAACCACATCACTGAGCCATTTCATCGTCATGTCGGTACTGTGGTTGCGTCCCCGCTCCTCGGCTACCTGAACATCAAATTAATGTCCACCCCCGAAGGGGTTAGCAAAACAGATCAAAATGCAACAATTACAATATCACAAGGTTCAATTACATATCAGAAATCTCGGGTATTACATCCTTCCTCCCTAAAAAGAAGTTTCGTCCCGAAACTTAAGATGAAAACAACTCTGGATATCTAGTCTTCATACTATCCTCCGTTTCCCAGGTGGCCTCTTCAACTCTGTGTCGTGACCATTGAACTTTAACCAAGTGTATTGGTTTATTCCTCAATTGTTTGATCCGACTCTCAAGTATCTTGATTGGCCTCTCTTAGAAGGTGCCGTCATTCGTTATCTCGATCTCATCGAACTCAATGATATGACTGGGATCTAGTACATACCTCCGTAGTTGGGATACGTGAAATACATTGTGAACGTGACTCAGCGATGGCGGTAAGGCCAACCTGTATGCTAAATCCCCAACTCTCTCGAGGACCTCAAATGGTCCGATATATCTCGGACTTAGCTTGCCTTTCCTCCCAAAACGGAAAATTCCACGTGCAGGGGACACATTCAATAGTACGTGATCCCCAATGTCAAACTCTAGAGGGCGACGACGCACGTCTGCATAAGACTTCTATCGACTCTGGGCAGTCAACAGTCTTTCTCGAATCAAAGCTATCTTCTCTAGAGTCTGAACTACCAATTTTGGTTCCGTCCCGATCAAGTCCGAAGAATCATCCCAGCACAGGGGTGATCAGCATCTTCTCCCGTATAAAGCTTCAAATGGTGCCATCTTAATAGAAGCATGCCAATTATTATTGTAGGTGAATTCAATCAACGACAAATGAACTTCCCAATCAGTTGACCAATCCAAAGGACAAGCTCTAAGCATGTCTTCTACTGTTTGTATAGTCCTTTTGGACTGACCGTTCGTCTGAGGATGATAAGCCGTGCTAAAGTTTAGCTCAGTCCCTAAGGCCCGGTGAACTGCCTTCCAGAAGTGCGACACGAAACGACCATCTCGATCTGAAATAATGGTCTTCGGTGTCCCATGTAATCTGGCTATCTCTGCAATAAATACTCGTGCCAATCTCTCGGGTCCCCAAGTATCTTTAATTCCTAGGAAATGAGCCGACTTGGTTAGTCGATCAACTACAACCCAAATCATGTTCAATCCCGTCTTGGTCCTTGGCATACTGGTGATGAAATCCATCGAGATATCCTCCCACTTCCATTAAGGGATCGGAAGCGGCTTTAACATTCCGGAAGGTCGCTGATGTTCAATCTTAACCTGCTGACAAGTCAAACACTTTGAAACGTATTCTGCTACGTCCTTCTTCATATTCCCCCACCAGAAGTTTTGTTTTAGATCCTTATACATCTTACTGCTACCCGGGTGAATAGAATAAGGCGCGCTGTGAGCTTCTTTCAGAATTGTCCGTCTCAAATCATCAACATCGGGAACGCAAAGTCGACTCTGAAATCTTAGGACCCCATCATCTTGTATCACGAATCCTGGGGCCTTTCCTTTCTTTACTTCGTCACATAACCGAAGGGTCAGAGAATCGTTCAACTGCTTTGATTTGATTTCCTCGACTAGTGATGAAGTCAGTTCCATCACATATAGTTGCCTTTGGATTCCTGGTGCCCATACTTCAATCCCTTCGCGGATCAGTTCCCGTTGAATGCTGGTTTGGGATGTAAATGCTTCCAACACTCGAAGAGAAACAGGTTTACGGCTCAATACATCGGCTACTAAGTTTGCTTTAGCCGGATGATAGAGAATTTCCAAGTCGTAATCCTTGATCAATTCCAGCCACCTCCTCTGCCTCATGTTTAATTCTTTCTGACTGAAAATGTACTTGAGGCTCTTATGATCTGTAAAGATCTGACAATGAGTGCCGTACAAATAATGTCGCCAAATTTTCAAGGCAAAGACCACAGCTGCTAGCTCCAGATCATGAGTCGGGTAATTAACCTCGTACGGTTTCAACTGCCGAGAAGCATAGGCAATCACCTTATCCTTTTGCATCAACACACATCCCAGACCCTGATTTGAAGCGTCGCTGTATACCATGAATCCATCAGTTCCATCTGGTAACGCTAATATAGGTGCTGTCGTCAGTCTCCTCTTATGTTCGTCAAAACCGGCCTGGCATTTCTCATCCCACGTGAACTTTTGAGTTTTCTGTAAAAGTTGAGTGAGCGGACGAGCAATTTTGGAAAATCCCTCTACAAAACGGCGATAATATCCAGCAAGTCCCAAGAAACTCCGGACTTCATTCACGTTATTAGGAGCTTCCCATTCCAAGATTTCTTCGACTTTCTTCGGGTCCACCTGAACTCCGTCAGCTGATATCACATGCCCAAGGAAAGTTACTTACCTAAGCCAAAACTCGCATTTGGAAAGTTTTGCATACAACTGTTCCTTCCTCAAGATGCTCAAAACCACACGCAAATGCTCAGTGTGCTCCTCTGTGTCTTTCGAATATATCAAGATGTCATCGATGAAGACGACGACAAATTTATCTAAGTATTCTAAGAATACCCGATTTATCAATTGCATGAATACCGCAGGAGCATTGGTAAGTCCAAATGGCATCACTACAAATTCATAATGCCCGTACCGGGATCTGAAAGTAGATTTTGGTATATCCGATTCCTTAATTCTCAACTGATGGTATCCTGATCGCAAGTCAATCTTCGAGAATACCCTTGCCCCTTGCAGTTGATCAAACAAGTCGTCGATCCGAGGTATAGGATACTTATTCTTGATTGTTACTTTATTGAGCTCTCTGTAATCAATACATAATCGGAGGGATCCGTCATCAGCAATGATAGAAATGACTCTCTTTCGGTAATTCAGAATAGCTCCATAACGGTTGAGCCAATCATCTCCGAGAATTAAGTCGTCACCATGTATGTCAACTACAATAAGATTTGATGGCCAACCTCTTCCTCCTATAGACACTAGAAAATCTATAGCTTCTAGGGTTCCCACAATTTTCTCTCTGCTCGGTAATCCCACAACATAAGGTTCACAATCATACAAGCACGAGATTTTCAAACGATTAACACAGTTCAAAGATATAAAAGAATGCGTAGCTCCTGAATCGAATAAGACACTAACTGGTTGCAAAAGGATCTGAATCATACCTGATGCAACAGTTGTGTTCTGATCGTCTGACTTCTTCATCTCGTAAATACACAGGGGAATGGACCCAGCGCTGGATGCCTCTCTTTTCCCAACATTATGCTGCTGGAAACCGCTTTGCTGCGTCTGGTTTACACTAGTGTCCTTCGGAACCGGTACAGGAGTGCGAGTACCAAAATATCGAGTCGCATTTCCAAAAAATGTTGTGCGATGCCCTTCCTGTCCACACTCGAAACAGGTCACAGCAGGCGCGAAACAGTCACGTCGAACATGCCCCGCTTTGCCACAGTTATAACAATTCTTCCCTGCGTCTGAAACGGTTGGTGCTGCCCGGAACTTCTTTCCACCTCGAGAGGGATGCGAAGGCCTCCTGGATGAATGAAAAGAGGACTGGCCCCTGCGAGGTCCACTACTCTTATTCTCCGTGAAGTTGCCAGACACTTTCTGTTTCTTTGCTTCCGTTGACTTTTCTACTGCCGCCTCTTTCATATCATAGGCTAGTGCTTTGTCCTGATACTATCGCAAGGTGGTACATTCAAATCCGGACATATACTGCTGAATTTCCAGTTTCATCCGCATGTCGAAATGGAAAATCCTCTCCGCCTCGGTTCTGACCAAGTGGCGCACATAAGTCAGTTGGTGATTAAAAGTCTTAATCACGTCGGTCACAGATGCCTCTGAATTTTGTGGTGCGAAAAACTCCCGGACTCGGGCCTTCCTAACTGGGCGAGGACAATACTGCGCTTCCATCATTAATTTGAACTCCGTCCAATCGACATTATGCTCCTTAGGTCGAATGTCCTCCCACCAGTCGAAAGCCTCCCCCGTCAGAAGATACTGGTCGACCGGAACCTTTCTTTCGTTGGGACAGTTAATCCCTGCAAAGATCTTCTCTAACTCCTTCAACCAGTGATCCCAAGAAAGCGTCTCAGCAGAACTGTCAAATTTCGGAGGGTGCAATTTGACCACCTCAGTAAGCCATTTGTCTCCCCGATTATCCACGTTATGCTGCTGTCCCATCGCCGTCTGCATGCGATCAACAACTTGAGCAAACTGGTTTATCTGAGCAACCACCTGTTGAAGCACTCCTGGCACATTAGGATCTGCATTATTATTTGTTGATCCCTGCTGTCCTCCGGAATGAGAATCTGTTCGACTAGCGGTTATTTTTGGGGTAGACATTGAATCTTCCTGTCTCGCATTTCCACGTCCGCGTCCACGACCACGTCCGCGTCCACGACCTCCTCTCAACATACTGTAAACACAATTACTCAATATCCAGGGCAAACTTTCTAAAAGAAAGTCCATCAATGTTCACAAAACATGAATTAAATAAAACGGTAGTATTTGAGATTAGGAAACTTACAACCACGGTCCACACGACGATGCTGGCTCAGCAGTGATGTTACAAACAACCAATAATCAAATAACGTAAACAGACCCAACTAACCCGACTGCCAAGATATTCATGAATCTTAGCTCCGATACTATATTCTGTAACACCCCGAGATATTCAGAGTAATTACAGCGCCGTAAACCTTTTAAGTAAGGATTTACAAGGCTAATTAAAAGAAATGTAAATATAATCCAATCGTACAACTAAAGTTCTAAATACAGAACTGGTTCAACTGATCCAATGAGTTAACTTATACAACCATATCGAAAATGACATTATTAAAACATACGTACTCGAGTACTAAAGTGAACCAAGAAGACAAATCACAATAACAATAAACATCAACCACATCACTGAGCCATTTCATCGTCATGTCGGTACTGTGGTTGCCTCCCCGCTCCTCGGCTACCTGAACATCAAAACAATGTACACCCCCGAAGGGGTTAGCAAAACAATGCTAGTACAAGTATCATAATACATAAATCATCAGTGCATCATAAAACATGCAAAACGGACTTCCGTCATCGGAATCCAACGATGTGAATCCTTACGATTCCATCAACACATTACAGGGTAATCCAGCGATCCAGCGCCCTTGGTATAGATCCCCATGATGATCCCGTCGGACCAATGCATGGTGAAAAACCCATCTAGCGATCCAGCGCCCTCAGCATAGATCCCCATGATGATCCCGTCGGACCAACGCATGGTGGACATTCGATCCAGCGCCCTCAGCATAGATCCTCATGACCCCCTTGGATCATTTATACCATAAACCAATCAATTATGCATACATATATGCATTTCAATATGTTCATCAATACGAACAATTAACAACGAATACCACGAGAAATTAAAGAAATAAATCTCATATTCGACAACATGAACAAAACCATATGGATGATCAAAGTTCCAATATAAATCAATACTCAACATATGATACTTGCCTTGAAAATGGCAAGAATGAAATGCTCCAACAAATGACACGCGTCCGTATGCCACCGCCCATCGATCGTCCCCTATGCAAGGCTCGGACCTAAGAAATAATAAAGAATTCCTCTCAAGTCGTACGAATGTCTAACAATCCGGTTTACGGCTGCAAGATCTAAAAATAAATTCTGCCTGGACTACTTAGCGTGCGCTACGTACTCTACGTAACGTGCGCTAAGCTTGCCCGTTAACGTACGCAAATAATCAAGTCTAGCGTACGCTAGCTGTGTACTGACAGTCCTCTCTGATCAGCTGACTGTCCTGCCTGATGACATAACATACGTTACGTACCAAATGTAGCGCACGTTATTCATTCCCGATAGCGCACGTTAATATGCCTATCTTAGCGTGCGCTAACTATGCATGACAGTTTACTACTGGGCAGAGAACTTGAGCTAAAGGTGATGAAACTCATGAAATCTTCAGTGTTAATACATTCCATCTCCGTGCATATCATGCTCATACGGTTTGTGAAAGATCTTTACGTATTAAATGACTATGATATACAAGGATACGCATAATCATCACAACACCATAATTCATCTTTGATCTTCAAGAAATATCCTAAGTCCAATCTATTTCATGTCCCAAAACATATGATTCCTTTATGTAAAGACATAAGAACTTGGTAATCTCCATATACTGGTCATAATTGGTTTTGAAGATACATGAATATGCTTAGGATTTCAAACACTAAACAAAAAGGTTCAACGGTTTGTACGATGAAGAAGTACCGAAACATCGCAATTATCCTTCTAACACATGATGTTCGACTACATACGTATTTAACTGACTAGATAGTCCCAAATCATGATCAAAACATCCTTCATAATAGTACTTAATATTGGTGAAGAATCACCTACCTCAAAGTAGTGAAGAACAAGGAGGAACTCTAAGTAATCCAACGCCGAAGGCTTGAAGACCAATCTCCAATGATCTACAATCTTCGACTCGAGCTAGGATGCTGATATGAAGGGTTTAGGATGAAGAGAGTGACTCTCTAAGTCCAAGAATTCGGGTTTGGGAGGTGAAAAGAATGAAAATACGAAAAAGGATGTTGTCCTATTTATAAAAAGTGGTTATTAGCGCGCGCTAGTCTATTTTCATAGCGTGCGCTAACGGCTTACTGACTTCACTGTACTCAGCATTTAGCGTGCGTTATCCTCATATCAGTAGCGTGCGCTACCGCGTTGACTTGGCTTTTTCCCGAAAGCCGTCCAGGTTCATCCCGACATAATCCGAACAAGATCCGCAACCGATCTCACCTACCGCCCTGTGTCAATCATGCTGACTACGTGTAGCGCGCGCTAAGGTTCATACATAGCGTGCGCTACGGATCCAAATTAGCGTACGCTACATATAGTCGATAGCGTGCGCTACATGCGCAGAATCACATTCATGAAATCATGCGCTTAACAACACCGGATCATGAAATACGGAGAATAATAATCAGATCAAAATGCAACAATTACAATATCACAAGGTTCAATTACATATCAGAAATCTCGGGTATTACACCTGTTGTCCGCCCGAAGTCCAAAAACCTCTCTGCCCCTACTGCCTCGGCCGACTAGCGTACGCAGCCTTCCAGCCGTAGCGTGCGCAGTCTTCCGGTTGTAGCGTGCGCTGCCTTCCGACAGTAGCGTGCGCTATTCCGGTTCCTACCGCACCTGTCCGACCATTGCCCGCACCCATCCGGCCAGTAACCGCACCCGTCCGTCCAGTACCCACACCCGTCCGGCCAGTACTAGCACCCGTCCGGCTAGTGCCCGCACGCCATGACTCGATGACTTGATTATCCGAAAATGCACGGAACGAACACGACAAAACGCCAGTGGACAACATTATAGATCCGGAATGAAAATGATGGATAACAAATCACCACACACAGTCACAAACACAAAATTAGTCATACAGAAAATAATATCGGCGCTCGGTAACCGGGAAATATCCGAAGAAAAATCCAAAATAACTGAACGAGAATCGTAGGCATTACAATTATGTCCTATTTGTAGGCTTTTGGACTACTCTAGGGAATTTAAGGTGGATTAGGGAAAGAACTCCTAATAGACCTCACATTTCTATATTAGGCCCTTCCTAATATATTGAGTCTATTAAATATCAACTCAGTCCACTAAAGAGTTAACACTACACCCTATATGGTCTTCAACAACATCTAACAAATGTGTTAAATTTTGTTTAAAATGTTGCAACAAGGATATAAATGGTCTGAGGGAACACTTTTATCAATTTTGAGGGTATTGGTATTTTCCTTGTTGCCATAGGGTATAAGGCAACACTTTAGCACTAATGTGGAAACATTGAATTCTATGTTGCAAGAGTTACTATAGTAATACTTTTATGTCTATAGCAACACCAGATAAAATGTTGCTGTAAATCCTATTGCAACATCTATACCTATTGCAACATAGTATAATTTAACATTTTAATTTATTGGCAACACCCATATATATTTTGGAAACAGAGTTTAGTTAAACACTTCCAATGTTTTGGCAACACTGTGTCTGTTTGTAGCAACACTCTTTTTTAAAACACTTTTAGTATATTGGCAATATTTATATTAGCACGTGCAACATTTTTTTGGTAACATTCACTGTGGAAAGGCAATACAGTTTTAAAATCACTCCAGCCCAATATAAACATTAGAAATGCAGCACTTGTAATACACATAAAACAAAATGTTCTAATATTGTTCTCCAACGGCACTTAAAAATCTCAACGTAAACACACTTCCAATTCATGCCCAAATCTTACCATAAACTAAGATTCTAACACATTGTTCTCAAGCTTAAATATGTTCTCCAGCTTCAACATTCTAAAGCAAACATTTCAAACAAACATAACTTGCTGCCTAGAAAAAGCATGTCGTGTCTAAGGAGTTACATTGTGACCATCACTTGAAATGTCTCTTGACTGGTCATTGACAAACTCATTAACATCAACATTCAATCCTGGATTATTTTCTGCCAACTTTTTCAGCATCATTGCAACAGTTTCTTGAACTTTTTGATTGGCTCTCTGATCCATCTCTTATGTCAATTGATCGACCTTTGTTGTCAACTCTGCTATGTAATCCTGTGAGACATTTGAAGATGATGTCGTTGGTCCTGCAGAATTATTCTTTGTTTGTATTTTTGGAACATGTTTCTCGAGTAGCCAAGAGGAACAATGTGATCCAGTTGAAACAACTCCATCGGAATCCTGAAGACTACCTCCATTTTCCAAGACTGTATTAATCTCATCCTATTAAAGAATACACATATATGTAAAGAGAACCTTGATACACAAATTCAATTAAAAGAGTAGTACATGTGTCACTGGAACAACAATTACGATTTTGTCCTCAACCACAGTAGAAGGTAACTTGTATTGGCGATTCGGATTTCGTTTCCGTGTTTTTACAAAAATTTGTGATATTGATGGTGGTGCTAGTGGTTCCTGATCACCATCCTCTCCAGACTTTTCAACCAACTTTCCAAGTGTCTTGAATAAATTAAAATACTGTTAAATTACTTAAAATGCTAGACTAAATAATAAATGAAACAAATAATGAAAAAACTACAATTAAGAACATATGCATTTAACTGGATTATAATTTTAAAGATTTCAGATAAAAAAACTTCTAGGCTAGTAATCTTAAAACAAGCAGCAGACAATCTTAAAACAACACATTAAGCTAGTAATCATTATTTGAGTACTTCCACATAGATATCTCAATATCACTTATGGAATCAACTTTAACTATGTTATTGTGCAAATAATCAACATACCATTTTGTGGCCGACTTGCGGAAAACTTCTAGGCCCTGCTGTGTGAGTTTCTTTTATACATTTTCGACTTTCTAAGTTTATTGGGCAGTGGCCTACAGACACGGACAAGAGAAAAAATTTACATTGAAATATTGGATGAACGATCAAGGGATATTGGTTTTGATATATGTACCTCAACTTTTTCATCAGCCCAATATTGGAGAAAAACCCTGAATTCATTTAGGGGAATATCTTTGGGATTGCTCTTAATCCTTTCATCATCAGTTTTATAACGCTTGTAATGATCTCTCTTGATGTGGCATTTATAGACCCTCCACTGATCACGCATTGTCTGATCGACCCATTCTCGACCCGCATCAGGATTAATATACTTGTCCTTCAATATATTTATATTATTTGTTAGTAATTATGTGTTACTACTTATTTATTACTAGGTATTAATCATGCATTCAAAATTGGCCAGTAAGTAGATATAGTTCTTACCAGTACATACTTCCATAGAGAGTCTTTTTCTTCATCTCCAACTTCATGCCAACTAGTCAATGTGAGAGGCACATACTGCCTCACTGTTATCCCTATAAGATGGCCCAATTCATATAGTATTTTATCATCATCTACTATGGGTTGGCGACATGCATTCAACTTGATATCTCGCTTCTCCTTTCTCGGATGGACATGATCCATTTTGGTCTCTCATCTGCACTTCCTTGGTTTGGCTTCAGTAGGAGTATATATCAGTCAAACATATGCTTCATCATGTTTCATTATATTATTACGCAATTACAATTTACAAGCCTAAGTAACATGGAAATAACAACAAGACAGAATTACTACAAGTACGCAGACTGTAATACCAGAAATGATTGAAATGATACCAGACTGTGATTGTAAAATTTCATTAGTTGGAGACTGTGACTCTAGCATTTCTATTTAAGCTACTTCTGATTGTTGACGTTTCCTGAATACCAAGTTCGCAAACATTGAACCAGCAGAATAATTAACAAGTATCTTAATCTGCTTGCCAGAAGGTTCATTTTCCTTCAAATTTAAATCTATGATTACTGTAAAATACCTCTGCACAGATTATACCTCTATAAATATTCAAATTAGTGTAAAATACCTCTATAGAAACTAAACCTTCAGTCACATTCTTTTCACATGATAGCAAACTTTTACCAGCCCGGGAATGAGTTGTTGGGCCAACTCCACCCTTAATGATCTTATTTTTCTTTGTTTTCTAGAAATATTTAACCAATGATATGTGATCATATCCAACGTTTGACAAAATATTAATTACCACGAAATTACTCAAGTTTACAAATAAAGAAAATAAGTGTACCTTTGATGTGATGATATCATCTTCATCAATTTCGAGTTGATTAGCATCATTTTCTGCAATGTTGTCCTCACTCTTATCTGAATCATTCATTATCTTGCTTTTGCCTTTGTCTTTTTTGCTGAGGTAGGCTGATAGTCTTGCCAATCCAAGTTTTGCCATCTTTTGTCTAATTTGCAGAACATTCTTAATTTTCTGCATTTCATAAGAGTGAGGCCCCTGAACTTGCACAGTTTCTTCTAGTTCTACATTCTCTGTTGCTTCAACAGCGTCTTCTATTTCTACATTATCTATAGAACTATTGCCTTCAACAATTTTCTGGTACACATTTTCAACATCTTCTAATCCTTCTAATCCTTCACCATGAACACTATTTACGATATCTCCGTCCACACATGAATCAAGTTGAATTTTGCCCTCATTTGCATATTTTGAAGATGATTCCACCTTTTCATTAATTGTGTTATTGAACTGCAGTTTCTTTCTTGTACTGATTCTTCGTTCATTCTGAAGTTGTATGTCTCTGATTGTCACATACTTGTGCTTTGCCTCTTTAGCTTTAAGAGGACTTGGCCTTGGCCTTACTATAACATGTGGCTGCATCTGCCTCATTGGTTCAACTCCTTTATCAACATCGCAATCTATGAAACATTCAAGAGAGGACTGACTGGTTTCTTTAATGTAGTCACCTAGACGTGCATCATTAGTCACCAAAATCCAACTATTTGTCTTTCTTTTCTTCACATATATCCCGCTAATCTCCGTATAGTTAAGATCTTTAACCCACTCCATGAGTACTGAATAGGAGAACAGGTCGGGATCCATTGTAAAACAAATGAGTGAGCCACCAGAGTACTTGGTTTTCAAGAATTGTCCATTGTGGTGCAATTTTATACTTATTCTTTCATTTGCCATCCTGTTAGATAGTAAACAACAAACAGTCAAATTCAAATCTTATTTCAAAAAGCCAAATTATCACAAAAACATTCCAACTGACCAACTATAAACATTTAATCTAATCTGGACAATTAATCTAAAATTCACAAAAACATTCCAACTCACAAAATCAGAATACTTAATCTACTGTGGACAATTAATCTAATTTCCATATCATAATATAAATCTAATTTATGCATTTAACTGTAATATCCGACGGAAATTCTTACTTACTGTCGTATTATTCGGATAATTCAATACTGTTGTAGTCTTGTTGCATTTGTGTAATGTTTATTGATGTTGGAATATATCATAAATAGACATAATAATAATGATCACTTGCACTATGATTGAATTCTCAACATTGTATAGATAAGTACATTTTTGAGCTATTAAACCTGAGCCTAACGTACGCTAATCCTTAGGCATAACGTACGTTATTTTAAGGCCTTTACGTACGTAAAGAGGCACCTGTTACGTACGTAACCAGTGTAATCGTATCCGATCTCAACTTTCGGCGTGTGGGGCCGGACGGGATTCGAATATCTGATCTTTTGGAGGCAACCTAGTTGACCTACATTACGTACGTATGCTTCAAGCGGTAACGTACGTAATGATGTTCGTATTTCAGTCCAGCAGCCTCTGGACTTAGCTTACGTACGTAACACTTTTTGCGTAGCGTACGTAAAGCTATTAACGTACGTTATCCTCTTCTGATAACGTACGTAACGAACTGTGCTGTTATAAAAAGACAACTTGTGTCTTTCATTTTGCACGTCCAACCTCTAATTTTTCACCCATATAATCATCCCCCTTCATCCCTAGATCAAAATTACCTTCTTCCAACTTGTGTTTGAGCTTTACACTTTGATTTTGGAGCTTGTTGATTGGGAGTTGGAGTTATTCTTGAAGCTTAGATTGTGTTCCTGTGGTTTTGGTGTATTGTTCTTCAATTCTGAAGGAATGTTATATGATTTAACCCTATAATCTCGTAATTATAATGATAGTGATTAATTATACTCCACCTAGTGATGAATTAATCAAGCTAAATATGTTTATAGTTAAGCTTCCAACAAACTTAATGATGAATATGATGATTAGGGGATTTGTAATGATAAGTTCTTGGTGTTTTGAATGATGATGATCATGTTTAGTGAAACCACACTCTCCTTGCTAGACTAATAACACCATTGGAATAATAATAGTCCTTGTTTCATTGTAATGTAAATGACTTGTTGGAATAATTACCATAAAATGTTTTAAGAAACCCTTGTTGATCATTAGAAGAATGAATGACCTTCTTGAACCTAAGCTAGGTAAATTCAGAGGTATGATATTTGAATCTCCAGGTTAGTTAGAAGATTATAAGGATGGTGTTAAACTTGATATAGTCTTCATGATCATGATATAGATTTATCACTAGTAATTGTGTGTAATGCAGATTTTTACTTGTAATCAATTGAGATGTTCTTGATAAGTTTAAAAGGTAGGAGATTATTGTTTAACACATTATGGATCAATTCTTAATCCAGCAAACATTTGGTAAACATCTTGTAATCAATTGTAAGAATAGAATGGTATTGAATAAGGTTCTTGGAGTCACACTTCAATATCTTAAAGTTGAACTACTCAAATGGGAATTAGGATGTTGTTTCGTTAGAATTTGGTATAGATGATCATATGAACGTATCATTGAGTAAAATATACTTCATTCAAGGTTGATTGTCCGAGTAACCGATTTCGAATCGAGGGTCGTTCGTTCGTTTGAGAAGGAAGGACTATTCTCACCTCCGTATTGAGGCAAGTTATCTTGCTTGGTTATAATGATGTGTGGATTCTTATGATGGTTATGCATTTCGTGTATATGAAACACTTATGAACTTGTGTCTTGTGATTTGAGGTTGTTCTTAACGATGTCCCGTTTTCATCGTGGGATTGTATTCCCAAGTTCGTCACTTTCAAACCCTTGATATCGTTGACCTTATTGTCATTTCGGTGAGTCCTCGATCTTTTATCGGATTTGTGAATTATTGAATTCGTTGTCATGTTGCATCGTGACATATCCGGAGTCATATCTACGTTCCGATTGGATATTGTGTAGGATTTTTAGCCGGGCACATATATAGTCATGCGTGAATATTTTCCGTGAAAGGCTGTGCACACGAGACGTAGTTCGTTGAGGCTAATTAGGTACATTGTCCCACGTATATCCTGGATTCCGTATACGGGGTGGACATGTGCACTGACACATATTCGGATCGGGCATACTGTGATGTTCCTCTTGAGCCGTACTATCTTAGTCGTGCATAGTCCATTCTTATATTTGGATGTGTTCGACGTTTTGTGACTAAGCGTTCATACGCCCGAGGGGTATGTTCGTTAGTCGGGTTGTTATCCTTGAAATCTTATATATGTGAATTGTATAATATCTTGAGAATCATTTATCATGTATATCTGACCCTGTGTTGGGCGAAATACTTGTGTTGTATTTTAGGTCGAGGAAAGGGCAAGGCACGGGAAGATCAGGGTGATGACGAAGGGTTCGAAGGATACTAGTTCGGGGGCCACAAGTCTTTTGAGTCCGGTCATGTTCGTACCGTGTAATGTTATCTTTCCGCTTTATTTTAAATATGAACAAATGTATTGTTATTTAAGGTATATTCCATCTCCATATGGCTTATACTTATGTTTTGGATCCTGTGTATAATAAGGTCGTAGGCCATACTGTTGTAAACTCCAAATCGGAGTAAGTACTATGTTTTGTGGTTCGGTATCACATGTATTTTGTATTTAATCTGTATTTTGGTTCGGTATCACATGTATCGCCTGGTGGGTCCCAGTGTGGGGTCCACGGCACTGTAATAGCCGCCTTATTGGGGTGTTACAGAAGATGGTATCAGAGCGTTGTGTCATTTTTTTTTAAGTCTTTGTGTATTGAACTAGTATCAACAGACCTTCGTGTCACGTGTGACCCGTGCGAGCGCCTGATCCTACGAGCCAAATGCGGTACGTACTTTATGAACCATGATTAAATTACTGACATGATATTGATATCTGAATGGATCTCTTTGTTGATCTTGGCATTTTAAGGGTTTGTGGCAGGAATTATCTGATTGATGATACAAATAAAATTCTGGATTGATTACATGATTGAAATCATTCGACTCAAACGTCGATATGATATTCTATGTGACCCTCGTAGTGACGATAACTCATTACGAACTGTTTTCTTGAATATGTAATTTCTTACTGCCATTAACTTAGCATGAATTCTGATTGATATCATGAACTGTACTTATGGTTATCTTTACGAATTGATTCTTTCAGTATGGAAAGAAATTTGAGAGGCCGTGGCAGAGGGGGACGAGGCCGCAGAAGGGGCCGAATCCCGATACCACGAGCCAACGGGCGAGCGAATGCAGAGCATAGTTCCGCAGGCAGTGATTCGCCTTCTAGGGATCAATCGCACCACACTGGACGCGAGGATGCTCGTGTCGATCCTTACACTGTGATGCAGGGCATGATGGCTCAGATGACCCAAATGGGTCAGTTAATGGAAACTATGTAGAGAGCTGCTACCGACCAGCATCAGGGGCCACCCCCTGTACATGGCGGACCGGTGAGTCGGATCATCAGCGACATCTCTCGCCAGCGACCCCCGATTTTTGAAGGTTCCTCTGAGCCGGCTGATATCGTGCATTGGATCGAACACTTCGAGAAATTGTTCGATATGGTAAACTCTACAGAGAATCGCGTCTCCGTAGCAGCTTACTACTTGGGCAAGGGCGCCCAGACTTGGTGGCTTTCGGTGAGGCCAGCTGATGGCGTATGTACTTGGGAGGAATTTAAAAATCTCATGCTAGACCGTTACTATCCGGGTCCTCTCCGCGAGGCCAAACTATCAGAATTGCTAAACCTGGACCCGTTCGAAGATGATGACGTACTATCTATCGCCGAGAAATTCCAGGCACTTCTTCTTTTTGCCGCGATGATTGTCCAAACGGAGGCAGATAAGATCAAATACTTTCTCAAAAGGCTTAAACCCCGAATGAGAATGCAGCTGTTGAACCATCATTGTGTGACCCTACCGGAGTTCATTGAGAAGGCTCTGGAGTACGAATTGACCATGAAAGAAATTTCCAAGAAGCAACTGCAGTCTAACAACAAGAAATTCAGGAACCAGAACCAGTCAGACAGCAACCGGGGAACATTCAAGAGACCCCAACCAGTGCCAAATCCTTCTGAATGGCAACCTACGACGTCGAAGCCAACTGGATCGCAACCTCGAGCGGTCAGCCTGTAATATCCGCAATTTTCGATTTTCGGTAAATTTCTTTTTTCAGCCGGAGTCCGTTTTGACGACTTTCTCATGACCGTTTCGTCATTCTGAGAATGATTAATTCTGCACTTTTTGTCATCCGAGTTCGTTTCGGTGTTGTTTTATTGAGTTCCGTGCTTTTTAGCGACTTTTCCGCACTTGAGTTCGATTCTTGCGAATCTCGTTCGAAACTGCTGTTTCGAGTTTCCCGTAAGTCCGTTTAACTTTGTTAGACGTGTTGTGAACTTCGGTTTGGTTATTCGATCACGTATCGTGATTTCCGGGCGTTTTGGGCCATTTTGTAATTTACCCAAAGTTATGGGTATTCGTATATGTATTTGTTGTCTCGACCCGTTTCTTGGTCACGTATGATTAATTATTGCATTATGTTTTCATTTCGGGTCGTTGATGTTGTCTGCAAACTTTTCGTCGTGTTCGTTCCGTGCGTTTTCGGAAATCGGGTCGTCGAGCCACAGTGGTCGAGTCTTGGCCGGACGGTTCTTGGGGGGCCGGACGATTGCGGGCACCGGCCGGACAGGTGCGGCAGGAACCGGCGTAGCGCACGCTACGGCCGGAAGGCTGCGCGCGCTAACCGGCAGGTGTAGCGCACGCTATCGGGTCTGGGCAGTGGGGTCCTGAGGTTCTGGACTCGGTCAGGATCGGCAGGTAGCGCACGCTACTGTCGGTCGTAGCGCACTCTAACCGGCAGGGGTAGCGCATGCTGTCGGCCGACTAGCGTATGTTACCAGGGCGAGCTATTTAGTCCACAGGCTACTGGACAGGTCGGCTAGCGCGCGCAGGCTTCCGGCCGTAGCGTACGCTAGCGGGAGTCGGGTCGGCAGGTTTGGTCGGCAGGTTTGGTCGGTGGTGCCGGGTCGTGCGGGCCCTGGCCGAGGGTACTCGGCCGATACCGTCCGATAGCGCACGCTAGTCCGGAAAGGCTAGCGCACGCTAGTTCCGGCCCAGTATAAATGTGACAGAGCAGTCACATTTTCATTCATTTCTCACTTCCTTCCTCTTCTATCCGAGGCTAGCGATTCGAGGGTGGAGAAGCCATGTTGTTTGACAACAAATCCACGAAGTTCTTGAGTTCATAACATCAATAGATCATCCTATATCATCCTTTGATCCAACGAATCAAGGTAATCTTTCTTAGAACCCTAATTTCGTGAATTTGGGGTTTTTTGCATTTTTGTCCGATTCGTTCCGTGTTGTTGATTAATTCATGATGGGTATGATTAATCTTGGTAGTATTCTTGTGTTTAACATCATTTAATCCATTGTTCTTCGTCGAATCGAAGTATATTTATTGATTTCCTTCGAATTGACTTTTTGGGGGATTTGTTCTCGATCTCATTTTTCATCCGTTTTTGATGGATCGATTGTGGTTAAATGATGTTGTTAAACACATTCTATGGATTGTATATCCATATTTCAACTTGGAATTCCGTTTTCGTATTTTGTCGGGACGAATCGTGTTCTTGGCCGTTTTGGGGGAAATCCTTGAACTTTCCTCATTCGTTCGTTAATTTATTGATGGTATGATGTTAGGGTCAGATTTCTCGCAATGAATTCGAGTCGGAACCCTTCCGTTCATTGTCTTCTTCGGGGTCCGAGCTTCCCGGTCGAACCATGTTCTTCGGAGCGTTTGGTAGCAGTTATTAAGGCAAGTATCTTATTATACGACTTGTATCTTGTGACTAGTAATTACGTATGATATGTATGACGATTTTGCTTGCCTCCGTAAATATGTTCCATTTGAGTTGGTTGTGTTTTCCGAAATTTGAAGGCTTTGTGATAATAGTGATATATTGGTATACGTGTTAGGCGTTGTTCCATTTGTGCAGGATTGCGATGTACATATGAGATGGTTGTACACGTGGTTGTTCAATGTATTGTGTACCGAATGTGTGTTATGTTGGTTAAGAGTCGTTGTGGTGATCATGATAATTGTGTTGTTTTGGTTTACATACTTGATTGTACATTTCGGTGTTATGTGGAATGGCTTGACATTTAATGATTATGAATTGTGTCGTGTCGATGTGTGTGTGTTCCAGGTAGGGTCTGACGAGGCCTCTGGAGTTCGGTACATGATGTGTACGAACAAAGTGTGTGATCCAGGTAGGGTCTGACGAGGCCTCTGGAGTCCGGTACATGACGTGTACGGACAAGGTGTGTGATCCAGTAGGGTCCGACGAGGCCTGCGGAGTTCGGTACATGATGCGTACGAGCGATGTTGTGGCCGGGTAGGGTGCATTGAGGCCTCGGAGTTCGGTACATGATGTGTACGAGCGGTGTGTGTGGTCGGGTAAGGTCCGTCGAGGCCTCGGAGTTCGGTACATGATGTGTACGAACAATGATCGTGTAGCGATGATTGTTCGGGTAACATTTTAAATATGGATCTCGGACTCATAATGATATATTATTTAGTATGCTTTGAAGCGAGAATCGGGCTAAGGCCCTAATGTTTACGAAAAGGTTTTGTAAATTGGACTCGAGGTCCAAAAGAATTTACGCTTTAAAAAAATCCCGAGATGATGTGTTCCTTTTCAAATATCTCTTACTTGAGTTCGAAATTCTAAAACTTCTAGGAACATTTTGATAATTGATTTCCGTATTAAATTCGTAGTTGCTATTTGCTTGTTACATTTCGTATGGTTTGATACTTGCACTAGTAAAACAAAGGAGTTTTACTAACTCCAGTATTCGGGGGTGGATGTGCTTTTGCGTCGGTACATGCAGATGCGGGGAGCGATCACGGGATTGGCACAAGAGGATGACGAGTTGCGATACTAATCATGAGTCGAGAGTTGTTTGATTTTTGTTGTGTTGTCGAGTTGATTTCGGTCTTCCGATGTATTGTATTTCACCCCTGTGTGGGTAATGTCGTTTAAGTCGGTTTTGTTGATTGGGTTGTGTGACCTCATCGGTGCATGTATTCACGTGTAAATGACCATAACGGTGCATTATTTTATTGTTTGACCACAGTCGGGCAAGCATTTGGTTGTTTATGGATGTTTAGCTTTGGTAGATCCTTGTGGAAAGGGTCTACGGCGTGTAATATTCCCATATGGTTTTGGGGTGTTACATTTATGTTATCGGAGCTTAGGTTGCGTAATCCTAGGCCGTCGGGTCGAGTCAAGTCGTGATTTGTCGAGTAATGTGTTGTCTGGTCGTTCGAGTCGTCAGGTGACAAGTTGAGTTGTGCGTAGTCACAACGTGTCGGTTATGTTGTCGGACGAGATTAGTATCGTGGGCGACCGTCACCTCCATGCGACCTGTGGATGTAAGTCTCCTCCTTTATGCGTAATACTTGTGTATCTCGATTTTATCTTAGTGAGTTAATTGCGGTGCATAATTTTATTTACACAGTATTGTGTAATATAGTTGTGTTTAATACTTGTGACACATAGTATGTGTATAGAACTGGGCACGTTATTGTTTTATCTTTGAACCACCGGGTGGGGTGGTATGTTGTGAAAGTTTAAACCTTGATGGGTTTCGAATAGGTACCGACGGTAGAGTTTGTGAGAAACTCCGATGAATGATTTTGCTGTGTGTTTAAACTTGATACCACGAGATTCATTTGATTGAATTGGCGACCCTGGTTTCCATTTGAGTATGTGGTTTTAAATTCGACTGTTTTTGGAATGTTGTAATTTTTGTCTGCTATGGGTAAGTTTGAGAATGTTTCCTGAAGGACTTTACAGTTGGAGAATTTTGTAGAAATCGATTTTTGGAAAATATTTTGGTGGTGCGGTCAAACCATGGGTTATATGAATTTTTAAAATTTGTTAAATTTTGACAAATGGGCCGTGTATTTTCAAATGACACAATCAGACGGTATTTGAAAAATGTGTTTTGAAATACTTCGGACATTGTAAAATATTACCGTCATCGACCTTTTTGGCGTTTTGTAAATGGTTTTTAGCCTGGTGGGTTCCGGCGCGAGACCCACGGCGCTATAGTGTTCCGTGTAATTATCTGAAATTTTTGGGCATTCTAGCCCATTGAATTATCTTTGAAAACTTTGAGTACCTTAGAAAATAAATTTCGAGACGTCCTTTTAAAATGAATTATTTTCTTGTGGTACATCCAAGGTGCCACAATATGTTTTCAAAATTTTCTACTTCGAGGACCAAAATGCTTTGAGATATTTTCGATGTTTAGAAACACTTTTATTTAGACCCGAGGGTCGAATATTCTGAAAGTTTTCACTAAGAGAAAGTGTCCTCATTTTTATCAAATGCGAGATGGTTTTCAAAGTCTCGATGATGGTGTTTATATTACTTTTTGAAAGGTGATACTCAAGAGCAACTAGTGTTTCCAAAATCATTTTTTTTTCCTTTCCAAAGATGGTTTTTGTTTTTAAAACCTATCACCTCCTACTTGTGGTCAGAAAAGGTGTGTATGATGTTAGTATTGTCGTTAGGGTGTTAACTCTCTGAATTGTGATCGAATTGGCGGTATGAGCATTGAGTCGCTTTCCACACAATTGTTGTGTTAGCCCTCTGTGAGAGGTGGGATGTTGGTATTGAATATTGTCGCCTCGTGGTGATTTCTGCGTTGTCGCGCATGTGCGAGCTGTTAGAGCTTGGTTTGGTATGACCGTGTGCATCGGTGATCGTTCCGTTATGTGTCGGTTGTTTAATGTCTTGTTACCTTGCTCCCGTTTTTGTGAATTTCGTGGACGAGGTCGAAGGTAATACCCGTACTATTTTGACTTCGGTATTTTCTCTTTCTCCAGTCTATCGATTCGCTCATGTTCGTTGATACTTTATGAACTTGTTCTGTATTTCGGTTTCATCGTCCGAACGAACTGTGATCTTATTGTGGGTCGATCTGGTTATCGCTGCGACTTTTTAGGGTTCGGTTCGATTCTTGTGAACCTTGTTCGGGAGTGACATCTTTTGGTTCTATAGTTATGTTATTCGAAGTGGATCGGATTTGGAACTCTTGTGTTTTCGACTCTGTCGACTCGTTTATGCTCGTTAACATTTTCTGAACTTTCCCTATCCCTTGATTTTGTTGATCGAACGAGTGTGGTATTGTTTAGGAATAACTCGTTTGTCGTTGTGACTTTTCAATCGCTATTCCCATTCCTGGGGATCTTATGGGAATGCATGTCTCGCTATTATCCTTCGTGTTTCGGACATGATTGTTCGATTTTTGTTGTCTCGATCGTTTTTTTGTTCGGTTTTTGTTCTCGTTTCGTGATTGTTGAGCATTCAGGCTCCTTCCTAATTCCCTTAAGTTCAGGAAATTAGTCTCGTTTTCGATCTTCCAACTCTTGGGCGGTGGAATTCCGTATTTGTTCAGCGATAGGCTCGCGTTTTGATTGATGTACCGTTGGGTTGGTCAATCGTATTGATTTTCGTTCGTTGTCTTTTGTGATTGTTCGGATAATTGACTTGATTGTATTATCCATTTGATGACGCTTGTCACTAGTTGGTTTTATTATATCCCTAACGGCGACGTTGTGTTGGTCGCCGTGGAGCGTGTTTTCACGCCGTACATTCCTTTGCGTTGTTTGTAACATTTCGCCGTTGGGCGTTAGTTACGCATTCTTGTGTATCTCGTTGAGTTTTTCCTGGCGGAATAATTCTTCTCCCTACTTGTTTTAAGTTTCGGGACGAAACTTCTTTTAAGGAGGGTAGAATGTAATATCCGCAATTTTCGATTTTCGGTAAATTTCTTTTTTCGGCCGGAGTCCGTTTTGACGACTTGCTCATGACCGTTTCGTCATTCTGAGAATGATTAATTCTGCACTTTTTGTCATCCGAGTTCGTTTCGGTGTTGTTTTGTTGAGTTCCATGCTTTTTAGCGACTTTTCCGCACTTGAGTTCGATTCTTGCGAATCTCGTTCGAAACTGCTGTTTCGAGTTTCCCGTAAGTCCGTTTAACTTTGTTAGACGTGTTGTGAACTTCGGTTTGGTTATTCGATCACGTATCGTGATTTCCGGGCGTTTTGGGCCATTTTGTAATTTACCCAAAGTTATGGGTATTCTTATCTGTATTTGTTGTCTCGACCCGTTTCTTGGTCGCATATGATTAATTATTGCATTATGTTTTCATTTCGGGTCGTTGATGTTGTCTGCGAACTTTTCGTCGTGTTCGTTCCGTGCGTTTTTGGAAATCGGGTCGTCGAGCCCTGGTGGTCAGGTATTGGCCGGACGGTTGCATGGATCGCCGGACGATTGCAGGCACCGCCGGACAGTGCGGCAGAACCGGCGAAGCGCACGCCACGGCCGGAAGGTCGCGCGCTAACCGGCAGTGTAGCGCACGCTATCGGCCGCCTAACGACGCTTATCGGGTCCGGGCGGTGGGGTTCGAGGTTCTCGACTCGGCCAGATCGCGGTGTAGCGCACGCTACTGTCGGTCGTAGCGCACGCTAACCGGCAGGGGTAGCGCATGCTGTCGGCCGACTAGCGTACGTTACCAGGGCGAGCTATTTAGTCCATAGGCTACTGGACAGGTCGGCTAGCGCGCGCAGGCTTCCGGCCGTAGTGCACGCTAGCGGGAGTCGGGTCGGCAGGTTTGGTCGGTGGTGCCGGGTCGTGCGCGCCCTGGACGAGGGTACTCGGCCGATACCGGCCGATAGCGCACGCTAGTCCGGGAAGGCTAGCGCACGCTAGTTCCGGCCCAGTATAAATGTGACAGAGCAGTCACATTTTCATTCATTTCTCACTTCCTTCCTCTTCTATCCGAGGCTGGCGATTCGAGGGTGGAGAAGCCATGTTGTTTGACAACAAATCCAAGAAGTTCTTGAGTTCATAACATCAATAGATCATCCTATATCATCCTTTGATCCAGTGAATCAAGGTAATCTTTCTTAGAACCCTAATTTCGTGAATTTGGGGGTTTTTGCATTTTTGTCCGATTCGTTCCGTGTTCTTGATTAATTCATGATAGATATGATTAATCTTGGTAGTATTCTTGTGTTTAACATCATTTAATCCATTGTTCTTCGTCGAATCGAAGTATATTTCTTGATTTCCTTCGAATTGACTTTTTGGAGGATTTGTTCTCGATCTCATTTTTCATCCGTTTTTGATGGATCGATTGTGGTTAAATGATGTTGTTAAACACATTCTATGGATTGTATATCCATATTTCAACTTGGAATTCCGTTTTCGTATTTTGTCGGGACGAATCGTGTTCTTGGCCGTTTTGGGGGAAATCCTTGAACTTTCCTCATTCGTTCGTTAATTTATTGATGGTATGATGTTAGGGTTAGATTTCTCTCAATGAATTCGAGTCGGAACCCTTCCGTTCGTTGTCTTCTTTGGGGTCCGAGCTTCCCGGTCGAACCGTGTTCTTCGGAGCGTTCGGTAGCGGTTATTAAGGCAAGTATCTTATTATACGACTTGTATCTTGTGACTAGTAATTACGTATGATATGTATGACGATTTTGCTTGACTCCGTAAATATGTTCCATTTGAGGTGGTTGTGTTTTCCGAAATTTGAAGGCTTTGTGATAATAGTGATATATTGGTATACGTGTTAGGCGTTGTGCCATTTGTGCAGGATTGCGATGTACATATGAGATGGTTGTACACGTGGTTGTTCAATGTATTGTGTACCGAATGTGTGTTATGTTGGTTAAGAGTCGTTGTGGTGATCATGATAATTGTGTTGTTTTGGTTTACATACTTGATTGTACATTTCGGTGTAATGTGGAATGGCTTGACATTTAATGATTATGAATTGTGTCGTGTCGATGTGTGTGTGTTCCAGGTAGGGTCTGACGAGGCCTCTGGAGTTCGGTACATGATGTGTACGAACAAAGTGTGTAATCCAGGTAGGGTCTGACGAGGCCTCTGGAGTCCGGTACATGACGTGTACGGACAAGGTGTGTGATCCAGGTAGGGTCTGACGAGGCCTCTGGAGTTCGGTACATGATGCGTACGAACGATGTTGTGGCCGGGTAGGGTCTGTTGAGGCCTCCGGAGTTCGGTACATGATGTGTACGAACAGTGTGTGTGGTCCGGGTAAGGTCCGTCGAGGCCTCCGGAGTTCGGTACATGATGTGTACGAACAATGATCGTGTAGCAGTGATTGTTCGGGTAACATTTTAAATATGGATCTCGGACTCATAATGATATATTATTTAGTATGCTTTGAAACGAGAATCGGGCTAAGGCCCTAATGTTTACGAAAAGGTTTTGTAAATTGGACTCGAGGTCCAAAAGAATTTCTGCTTTAAAAAAAATCCCCGAGATGATGTGTTCCTTTTCAAATATCTCTTACTTGAGTTCGAAATTCTAAAACTTCTCGGGAACATTTTGATAATTGATTTCCGTATTAAATTCGTAGTTGCTATTTGCTTGTTACATTTCGTATGGTTTGATACTTGCACTAGTAAAACAGTGGAGTTTTACTAACTCCCGAGTATTCGGGGGGTGGATGTCTGTTTTGCGTCCAGGTACATGCAGATGCAGGGGAGCAGTCACAGGATTGGCACAAGAGGATGACGAGTTGCGATACTAATCATGAGTCGAGAGTTGTTTGATTTTTGTTGTGTTGTCAGAGTTGATTTCAGTCTTCCGATGTATTGTATTTCGACCCCTGTGTGGGTAATGTCGTTTAAGTCAGTTTTGTTGATTGGGTTGTGTGACCTCATCGGTCTGTGTATTCACGTGTAAATGACCATAACGGTCTGCATTATTTTATTGTTTGACCCTGGTCGGGCAAGCATTTGGTTGTTTATGGATGTTTAGCCTGGTAGATCCTTGTGGAAAGGGTCTACGGCGTGTAATATTCCCATATGGTTTTGGGGGTGTTACATTTATGTTATCGGAGCTTAGGTTGCAGAATCCTAGGCTGTCGGGTCGAGTCAAGTCGTGATTTGTCGAGTAATGTGTTGTCTGGTCGTTCGAGTCGTCAGGTGACAAGTTGAGTTGTGCGTAGTCACAACGTGTCGGTTATGTTGTCGGACGAGATTAGTATCGTGGGCGACCGTCACCTCCATGCGACCTGTGGATGTAAGTCTCCTCCTTTATGCGTAATACTTGTGTATCTCGATTTTATCTTAGTGAGTTAATTGCGGTGCATAATTTTATTTACACAGTATTGTGTAATATAGTTGTGTTTAATACTTGTGACACATAGTATGTGTATAGAACTGGGCACGTTATTGTTTTATCTTTGAACCACCGGGTGGGGTGGTATGTTGTGAAAGTTTAAACCTTGATGGGTTTCGAATAGGTACCGACGGTAGAGTTTGTGAGAAACTCCGATGAATGATTTTGCTGTGTGTTTAAACTTGATACCACGAGATTCATTTGATTGAATTGGCGACCCTGGTTTCCATTTGAGTATGTGGTTTTAAATTCGACTGTTTTTGGAATGTTGTAATTTTTGTCTGCTATGGGTAAGTTTGAGAATATTTCCTGAAGGACTTTACAGTTGGAGAATTTTGTAGAAATCGATTTTTGGAAAATATTTTGGTGGTGCGGTCAAACCATGGGTTATATGAATTTTTAAAATTTGTTAAATTTTGACAAATGGGCCGTGTATTTTCAAATGACACAATCAGACGGTATTTGAAAAATGTGTTTTGAAATACTTCGGACATTGTAAAATATTACCGTCATCGACCTTTTTGGCGTTTTGTAAATGGTTTTTAGCCTGGTGGGTTCCGGCGCGAGACCCACGGCGCTATAGTGTTCCGTGTAATTATCTGAAATTTTTGGGCATTCTAGCCCATTGAATTATCTTTGAAAACTTTGAGTACCTTAG
Organism: Orobanche coerulescens; assembly: GCA_033398695.1. Lineage (NCBI taxonomy): Eukaryota > Viridiplantae > Streptophyta > Magnoliopsida > Lamiales > Orobanchaceae > Orobanche > Orobanche coerulescens. Next base: position 14,143,022 of record CM065817.1, read on the forward strand.
AAAATAAATTTCGAGACGTCCTTTTAAAATGAATTATTTTCTTGTGGTACATCCAAGGTGCCACAATATGTTTTCAAAATTTTCTACTTCGAGGACCAAAATGCTTTGAGATATTTTCGATGTTTAGAAACACTTTTATTTAGACCCGAGGGTCGAATATTCTGAAAGTTTTCACTAAGAGAAAGTGTCCTCATTTTTATCAAATGCGAGATGGTTTTCAAAGTCTCGATGATGGTGTTTATATTACTTTTTGAAAGGTGATACTCAAGAGCAACTAGTGTTTCCAAAATCATTTTTTTTTCCTTTCCAAAGATGGTTTTTGTTTTTAAAACCTATCACCTCCTACTTGTGGTCAGAAAAGGTGTGTATGATGTTAGTATTGTCGTTAGGGTGTTAACCCTCTGAATTGTGATCGAATTGGCGGTATGAGCATTGAGTCGCTTTCCACACAATTGTTGTGTTAGCCCTCTGTGAGAGGTGGGATGTTGGTATTGAATATTGTCGCCTCGTGGTGATTTCTGCGTTGTCGCGCATGTGCGAGCTGTTAGAGCTTGGTTTGGTATGACCGTGTGCATCGGTGATCGTTCCGTTATGTGTCGGTTGTTTAATGTCTTGTTACCTTGCTCCCGTTTTTATGAATTTCGTGGACGAGGTCGAAGGTAATACCCGTACTATTTTGACTTCGGTATTTTCTCTTTCTCCAGTCTATCGATTCGCTCATGTTCGTTGATACTTTATGAACTTGTTCTGTATTTCGGTTTCATCGTCCGAGAATCGTGATCTTATTGTGGGTCGATCTGGTTATCGCTGCGACTTTTTAGGGTTCGGTTCGATTCTTGTGAACCTTGTTCGGGAGTGACATCTTTTGGTTCTATAGTTATGTTATTCGAAGTGGATCGGATTTGGAACTCTTGTGTTTTCGACTCTGTCGACTCGTTTATGCTCGTTAACATTTTCTGAACTTTCCCTATCCCTTGATTTTGTTGATCGAACGAGTGTGGTATTGTTTAGGAATAACTCGTTTGTCGTTGTGACTTTTCAATCGCTATTCCCATTCCGGGGGATCTTATGGGAATGCATGTCTCGCTATTATCCTTCGTGTTTCGGACATGATTGTTCGATTTTTGTTGTCTCGATCGTTTGTTTGTTCGGTTTTTGTTCTCGTTTCGTGATTGTTGAGCATTCAGGCTCCTTCCTAATTCCCTTAAGTTCAGGAAATTAGTCTCGTTTTCGATCTTCCAACTCTTGGGCGGTGGAATTCCGTATTTGTTCAGCGATAGGCTCGCGTTTTGATTGATGTACCGTTGGGTTGGTCAATCGTATTGATTTTCGTTCGTTGTCTTTTGTGATTGTTCGGATAATTGACTTGATTGTATTATCCATTTGATGACGCTTGTCACTAGTTGGTTTTATTATATCCCTAACGGCGACGTTGTGTTGGTCGCCGTGGAGCGTGTTTTCACGCCGTACATTCCTTTGCGTTGTTTGTAACATTTCGCCGTTGGGCGTTAGTTACGCATTCTTTTGTATCTCGTTGAGTTTTTCCTGGCGGAATAATTCTTCTCCCTACTTGTTTTAAGTTTCGGGACGAAACTTCTTTTAAGGAGGGTAGAATGTAATATCCGCAATTTTCGATTTTCGGTAAATTTCTTTTTTCGGCCGGAGTCCGTTTTGACGACTTGCTCATGACCGCTTCGTCATTCCGAGAATGATTAATTCTGCACTTTTGTCATCCGAGTTCGTTTCGGTGTTGTTTTGTTGAGTTCCATGCTTTTTAGCGACTTTTCCGCACTTGAGTTCGATTCTTGCGAATCTCGTTAAGCTATTTGTTTGAGTTTCCCGTAAGTCCGTTTAACTTTGTTAGACGTGTTGTGAACTTCGGTTTGGTTATTCGATCACGTATCGTGATTTCCGGGCGTTTTGGGCCATTTTGTAATTTACCCAAAGTTATGGGTATTCGTATCTGTATTTGTTGTCTCGACCCGTTTCTTGGTCGCGTATGATTAATTATTGCATTATGTTTTCATTTCGGGTCGTTGATGTTGTCTGCGAACTTTTCGTCGTGTTCGTTCCGTGCGTTTTCGGAAATCGGGTCGTCGAGCCCTGGTGGTCAGGTACTGGCCGGACGGTTGCGGGACTGGCCGGACGATTGCGGGCACCGGCCGGACAGGTGCGGCAGGAACCGGCGTAGCGCACGCTACGGCCGGAAGGCTGCGCGCGCTAACCGGCAGGTGTAGCGCACGCTATCGGCTGGCCTAACGCACGCTATCGGTCCAGGCGGTGGGGTTACGAGGTTCGACTCGGTCGGGATCGGCGGGTAGCGCACGCTACGCCGGTCATAGCGCACGCTAACCGGCAGGTAGCGACGCCGTCGGCCGACTAGCGTACGTTACCAGGGCGAGCTATTTAGTCCAGAGGCTACTGGACAGGTCGGCTAGCGCGCGCAGGCTTCCGGCCGTAGCGCACGCTAGCGGGAGTCGGGTCGGCAGGTTTGGTCGGTGGTGCCGGGTCGTGCGCGCCCTGGACGAGGGTACTCGGCCGATACCGGCCGATAGCGCACGCTAGTCCGGGAAGGCTAGCGCACGCTAGTTCCGGCCCAGTATAAATGTGACAGAGCAGTCACATTTTCATTCATTTCTCACTTCCTTCCTCTTCTATCCGAGGCTGGCGATTCGAGGGTGGAGAAGCCATGTTGTTTGACAACAAATCCAAGAAGTTCTTGAGTTCATAACATCAATAGATCATCCTATATCATCCTTTGATCCAGCGAATCAAGGTAATCTTTCTTAGAACCCTAATTTCGTGAATTTGGGGGTTTTTGCATTTTTGTCCGATTCGTTCCGTGTTGTTGATTAATTCATGATGGATATGATTAATCTTCGTAGTATTCTTGTGTTTAACATCATTTAATCCATTGTTCTTCGTCGAATCGAAGTATATTTCTTGATTTCCTTCGAATTGACTTTTTGGAGGATTTGTTCTCGATCTCATTTTTCATCCGTTTTTGATGGATCGATTGTGGTTAAATGATGTTGTTAAACACATTCTATGGATTGTATATCCATATTTCAACTTGGAATTCCGTTTTCGTATTTTGTCGGGACGAATCGTGTTCTTGGCCGTTTTGGGGGAAATCCTTGAACTTTCCTCATTCGTTCGTTAATTTATTGATGGTATGATGTTAGGGTCAGATTTCTCGCAATGAATTCGAGTCGGAACCCTTCCGTTCGTTGTCTTCTTCGGGGTCCGAGCTTCCCGGTCGAACCGTGTTCTTCGGAGCGTTTGGTAGCGGTTATTAAGGCAAGTATCTTATTATACGACTTGTATCTTGTGACTAGTAATTACGTATGATATGTATGACGATTTTGCTAGACTCCGTAAATATGTTCCATTTGAGGTGGTTGTGTTTTCCAAATTTGAAGGCTTTGTGATAATAGTGATATATTGGTATACGTGTTAGGCGTTGTGCCATTTGTGCAGGATTGCGATGTACATATGAGATGGTTGTACACGTGGTTGTTCAATGTATTGTGTACCGAATGTGTGTTATGTTGGTTAAGAGTCGTTGTGGTGATCATGATAATTGTGTTGTTTTGGTTTACATACTTGATTGTACATTTCGGTGTAATGTGGAATGGCTTGACATTTAATGATTATGACTTGTGTCGTGTCGATGTGTGTGTGTTCCAGGTAGGGTCTGACGAGGCCTCTGGAGTTCGGTACATGATGTGTACGAACAAAGTGTGTAATCCAGGTAGGGTCTGACGAGGCCTCTGGAGTCCGGTACATGACGTGTACGGACAAGGTGTGTGATCCAGGTAGGGTCTGACGAGGCCTCTGGAGTTCGGTACATGATGTGTACGAACGATGTTGCGGCCGGGTAGGGTCTGTTGAGGCCTCCGGAGTTCGGTACATGATGTGTACGAACAGTGTGTGTGGTCCGGGTAAGGTCCGTCGAGGCCTCCGGAGTTCGGTACATGATGTGTACGAACAATGATCGTGTAGCAGTGATTGTTCGGGTAACATTTTAAATATGGATCTCGGGCTCATAATGATATATTATTTAGTATGCTTTGAAACGAGAATCGGGCTAAGGCCCTAATGTTTACGAAAAGGTTTTGTAAATTGGGACTCGAGGTCCAAAAGAATTTCTGCTTTAAAAAAATCCCCGAGATGATGTGTTCCTTTTCAAATATCTCTTACTTGAGTTCGAAATTCTAAACTTCTCGGGAACATTTTGATAATTGATTTCCGTATTAAATTCGTAGTTGCTATTTCCTTGTTACATTTCGTATGGTTTGATACTTGCACTAGTAAAACAGTGGAGTTTTACTAACCCTCGAGTATTCGGGGGTTGGATGTCTGTTTTGCGTCCAGGTACATGCAGATTCAGGGGAGCAGTCACAGGATTGGCACAAGAGGATGATGAGCTGTGATACTAATCATGAGTCGAGAGTTGTTTGATTTTTGTTGTGTTGTCAGAGTTGATTTCAGTCTTCCGATGTATTGTATTTCGACCCCTATGTGGGTAATGTCGTTTAAGTCAGTTTTGTTGATTGGGTTGTGTGACCTCATCGGTCTGTGTATTCACGTGTAAGTGACCATAACGGTCTGCATTATTTTATTGTTTGACCCTGGTCGGGCAAGCATTTGGTTGTTTATGGATGTTTAGCCTGGTAGATCCTTGTGGAAAGGGTCTACGGCGTGTAATATTCCCATATGGTTTTGGGGGTGTTACACAGCCTATCTGTTGTGTGCTATAACTGTGGAGACCAGGGGCACATCAACTCGAAATGCCCAAGGCCAGCTGTGTCATGTCATACTTGTGGGAAAAATGGACATCGTGCTCGTTATTGCAGGAGTGGACCAGGACATACTCCCACAGCACCTCATGCTCCAGTACAGTCTTCAGTTCAGGACCGTGTACCTCCGTCCGCTTCTTATCAGACTACCGGGGCAAACAAAGGGATGGGGCGTGGAAATCAAGCTGGTACCTCTGGTGCCGGGGCTGCAAAACCTAGAGTCTACGAGATGAAGAAGGCTGAAGATCCCGAAGCCAGCATGATTGCAGGTACTCTCGAGATCGAATCTCAGCCTGTCTGTGTTCTTTTTGATACCGGTGCTTCACACTCTTTTTTATCTGTTTCCTGTTTGAGTCGTTTGCAATTAGAGCATGTTATCAATTGTGAACCTTATATAATTGGACTACCTGATGGTAGAAGAATTGTTGGGAATCGTGAAGTTCAGGACTGCTCGATTCGTATGAACGACAGTGAGTGGTTGTCAAACTTAATTGTGGTCGATTTACCTAAAGATGATGTGATCTTGGGTATCGATTGGATGGACCATCATGATGCCATAATTAGTGTCCGCAAGCGAACAGTGACCGTCACATCTGACGATGGTGTTGAGTGTACCTTCCAGGGTGACAATCCTAGCCGTTCCGGAAGAATCATCAGCGCTATGAAAACAGTGAAACTGCTTAATCAAGGATGTATTGGCTATTGGTGTTACATGGCCAAGACAACGGATCGACCAGTTGAATTGATCAATATTCCGGTAGTCCGAGACTACCCAGACGTATTTCCAGATGAGTTGCCAGGCTTACCTCCACATCGTGATGTAGAATTCAATATTGAGCTAGAGCCTGGTACGTCCCCGCTTCCAAAAGCACCGTATCGTATGGCTCCGACTGAGATGCAGGAGCTGAAGAGCCAACTTGAGGATTTGACCGAGAAGGGCTACATTAGACCTAGCGCGTCCCCTTGGGGAGCACCAGTACTATTTGTACGGAAGAAGGACGGATCCCTACGTCTGTGTATTGATTATCGTGAGCTGAACAGGGTAACCATTAAGAACAAATATCCATTGCCGCGTATTGATGATTTATTGGATCAACTTCAGGGGGCTGCTGTGTTTTCTAAGATCGACTTGAGGTCTGGTTACCATCAGTTGAGGATTCGTGAGTCTGATATTTCGAAGACCGCTTTTCGTACTTGCTATGGGCATTATGAGTTCGTAGTGATGCCTTTTGGACTGACAAATGCACCGGCAGTATTCACGGAACTGATGAATCGAGTCTTTATTAATTATCTGGTTCGCTTTGTAGTCATTTTTATTGACGACATTCTGATCTATTCTCGTGACCATGAAGAGCACGAGCGTCATCTCCATCTGGTTCTCGAGGCGTTAAGGCAGGAGCAGCTTTATGGAAAGTTTTCTAAATGTGAGTTCTGGATAAATGAAGTTATCTTTCTCTGAAATGTGATATCAGCTGATGGGGTGCGAGTAGACCCACAGAAGACAGAAGCTATCCGAGACTGGTTACCACCAAAGAACGTTAAGGAAGTACGCAGTTTCTTGGGACTATCAGGTTATTACCGACGGTTCGTGGAAGGTTTTTCCAAAATTGCCCAACCAATGATTAATTTGCTGAGGAAGGATAAGAAGTATTTATGGTCAGAGGCATGTCAGCGGAGTTTTGATGAACTTAAGAGTCGTTTGATTTCGGCACCTATTTTAGTCCTACCGAAGGGAACGGAAGGGTTTGTAGTGTATAGTGACGCATCTAAACAGGGCCTTGGGTGTGTACAAATGCAGAACAGGAAGGTGATCTCATATGCATCGAGACAGCTACGACCTTACGAGGTCAACTACCCCACCCATGATTTAGAGCTCGCAGCCGTGGTGTTTGCTTTAAAAATCTGGCGTCATTATCTGTATGGAGTTACCTGTCAGATTTTTACTGATCACAAGAGCCTGAAGTACATTTTTACTCAGAAGGAGTTAAACATGAGGCAGAGAAGGTGGCTAGAACTCATCAAAGACTATGATATCGAGATCCTTTATCATCCGGGCAAAGCAAATGTAGTTGCTAACGCTTTGAGTCGTAAAACAGTACAGGAGCAGATGCTTGCCCGCCTAACAACTTAGAGGGAATTGCAATTAGAATTGGTGAGGCCGGAAATTGAAGTCTGGTTACAGCGTATTCAAGGACAACTCTGTACACTTGAGATTTCATCATCCCTTGAGGATATAATTAGATCGAAGCAAGTTACGGACCCATTCTTATCTCAAGTTCGCGATGAAATAACTCAAGGGAAAGCTCCTGGCTTTGTGATACACGAGGATGGATTGATACACTTCAGGAACCGAGTTTGTGTACCCGCAGATGATGAATTAAGGAATTCTATCCTGAGAGAAGCTTATGCTACCCCGTACTCTATCCATCCGGGGTCTAGCAAAATGTATAAGGATTTGAAACAATATTATTGGTGGGGAAATATGAAACGTGGAGTTGCGGAGTTTATTTCGAGGTGTCTAACCTGTCAAGAAGTTAAGATTGAGCACCAGCGACCCGCAGGAATGCTGAAACCGCTTCTAATTCCCGAGTGGAAATGGGAGGACATATCGATGGATTTTATCACCAGCTTGCCGATGAGTCGTCGAGGGATGAATACGATTTGGGTGATTGTGGATCGTCTGACCAAATCAGCCCACTTTATGGAGATTAAAGACACTTGGGGACCCGAGAGATTGGCCCGACTATTTACCAAAGAAATTGTAAGGTTACATGGTACCCCTAAGAGTATTGTATCAGATCGTGACGGGCGATTCGTGTCACATTTTTGGAAAGCAGTTCATCGTGCGATGGGTACGCAATTGAACTTCAGCACAGCATTCCACCCGCAGACAGATGGTCAGACTGAGAGGACTATCCAAACTTTAGAGGATATGCTGAGGGCGTGCGTTCTCGATTGGAAGGATGATTGGGAGGCCCAACTACCTTTGGTGGAATTCACTTATAATAATAGCTGGCACACTTCGATTCAGATGGCACCTTATGAAGCGTTGTATGGCCGTCGTTGTAGATCCCCTCTGTGTTGGGACGATCCATCTGAAACCTTGGGTACGGAACCCGATATGTTGTTAGCAGCCCGTGAGAAGATCGCTCTGATTAGGAGTCGTTTGTTGACGGTTCAAAGCCGACATAAGTCATATGCAGACAACCGCCGGTGACCGCTTGAGTTCGAGGTCGGCGACCATGTACTAATGAAGGTGTCCCCTACTCTAGGAGTTTCTCGTTTTGGGAAGAGAGGCAAGCTGAGTCCGAGGTATATCGGGCCGTTTGAGGTTTTGGAACGAGTAGGCGATTTAGCCTATCGCCTAGCTTTACCACCAGCCCTGAGCCGGATTCATAACGTGTTCCATGTCTCCCAGTTAAGGAAATACGTTGCTGATCCGAGTCATGTACTTCAGTTCGATGAGATCGATTTAGCGGAGAATCATTTGTATGAGGAGCTCCCCGTATGGATACTTGAGAGGAGGATCAAACAATTGCGGAATAAGACGATTCCCCTATTGAAGGTTCAGTGGTCACGACACGGGGTCGAGGAGGCCACGTGGGAGACGAAGAGAAGCATTCAAGAGAGGTATCCTGAATTGTTTACCCCTTAGTTTCGAGGACGAAACCCCTTTTAAGGGGGGGAGTATGTAATATCCGATGGAAATTCTTACTTACTGTTGTATTATTCGGATAATTCAATACTGTTGTAGTCTTGTTGCATTTGTGTAATGTTTATTGATGTTGGAATATATCATAAATAGACATAATAATAACGATCACTCGCACTATGATTGAGTTCTCAACGTTGTATAGATAAGTACATTTTTGAGCTATTAAACCTGAGCCTAACGTACGCTAATCCTTAGGCATAACATACGTTATTTTAAGGCCTTTACGTACGAAAGAGGCACCTGTTATGTACGTAACCAGTGTAATCGTATCCGATCTCAACTTTCGGCGTGTGGGGCCGGACGGGATTCGAATATCTGATCTTTTGGAGGCAACCTAGTTGACCTACATTACATACGTAATGCTTCAAGCGGTAACGTACGTAATGATGTTCGTATTTCAGTCCAGCAGCCTCTGGACTTAGCTTATGTACGTAACACTTTTTGCGTAGCGTACGTAAAGCTATTAACGTACGTTATCCTCTAGTGATAACGTACGTAACGAACTGTGCTGTTATAAAAAGACAACTTGTGTCTTTCATTTTGCACGTCGAACCTCTAATTTTTCACCCATATAATCATCCCCCTTCATCCCTAGATCAAAATTACCTTCTTCCAACTTGTGTTTGAGCTTTACACTTTGATTTTGGAGCTTGTTGATTGGGAGTTGGAGTTATTCTTGAAGCTTAGATTGTGTTCCTGTGGTTTTGGTGTATTGTTCTTGAATTCTGAAGGTATGTTATATGATTTAACCCTATAATCTCGTAATTATAATGATAGTGATTAAGTATACTCCACCTAGTGATGAATTAATCAAGCTAAACATGTTTATAGTTAAGCTTCCAACAAACTTAATGATGAATATGATGATTAGGGGATTTGTAATGATAAGTTCTTGGTGTTTTGAATGATGATGATCATGTTTAGTGAAACCACACTCTCCTTGCTAGACTAATAACACCATTGGAATAATAATAGTCCTTGTTTCATTGTAATGTAAATGACTTGTTGGAATAATTACCATAAAATGTTTTAAGAAACCCTTGTTGATCATTAGAAGAATGAATGACCTTCTTGAACCTAAGCTAGGTAAATTCAGAGGTATGATATTTGAATCTCCAGGTTAGTTAGAAGATTATAAGGATTGTGTTAAACTTGAGATAGTCTTCATGATCATGATATAGATTTATCACTAGTAATTATGTGTAATGCAGATTTTTACTTGTAATCAATTGAGATGTTCTTGATAAGTTTAAAAGGTAGGAGATTATTGTTTAACACATTATGGATCAATTCTTAATCCATCAAACATTTGGTAAACATCTTGTAATCAATTGTAAGAATAGAATGGTATTGAATAAGGTTCTTGGAGTCACACTTCAATATCTTAAAGTTGAACTACTCAAATGGGAATTAGGATGTTGTTTCGTTAGAATTTGGTATAGATGATCATATGAACGTATCATTGAGTAAAATATACTTCATTCAAGGTTGATTGTCCCAGTAACCGATTTTGAATCGAGGGTCATTCGTTCGTTTGAGAAGGAAGGACTATTCTCACCTCCGTATTGAGGCAAGTTATCTTGCTTGGTTATAATGATGTGTGGATTCTTATGATGGTTATGCATTTCGTGTATATGAAACACTTATAAACTTGTGTCTTGTGATTTGAGGTTGTTCTTAACAATGTCCCGTTTTCATCGTGGGATTGTATTCCCAAGTTCGTCACTTTCGAACCCTTGATATCGTTGACCTTATTGTCATTTCGGTGAGTCCTCGATCTTTTATCGGATTTGTGAATTATTGAATTCGTTGTCATGTTGCATCGTGACATATCCGGAGTCATATCTACGTTCCGATTAGATATTGTGTAGGATTTTTAGCCGGGCACATATATAGTCATGCGTGAATATTTTCCGTGAAAGGCTGTGCACACGAGACGTAGTTCGTTGAGGCTAATTAGGTACATTGTCCCACGTATATCCTGGATTCCGTATACGGGGTGGACATGTGCACTGACACATATTCGGATCGGGCGTACTGTGATGTCCCTATTGAGCCGTACTATCTTAGTCGTTCATAGTCCATTCTTATATTTGGATGTGTTCGACGTTTTGTGACTAAGCGTTCATACGCCCGAGGGGTATGTTCGTTAGTCGGGTTGTTATCCTTGAAATCTTATATATGTGAATTGTATAATATCTTGAGAATCATTTATCATGTATATCTGACCCTGTGTTGGGCGAAATACTTGTGTTGTATTTTAGGTCGAGGAAAGGGCAAGGCACGGGAAGATCAGGGTGATGACGAAGGGTTCGAAGGATACTAGTTCGGGGGGCCCAAGTCTTTTGAGTCCGGTCATGTTCGTACCGTGTAATGTTATCTTTCCGCTTTATTTTAAATATGAACAAATGTATTGTTATTTAAGGTATATTCCACCACCATATGGATTATACTTATGTTTTGGATCCTGTGTATAATAAGGCCGTAGGCCATACTGTTGTAAACTCCAAATCGGAGTAAGTACTATGTTTTGTGGTTCGGTATCACATGTATTTTGTATTTAATCTGTATTTTGGATATCGCCTGGTGGGTCCCAGTGTGGGGTCCACGGCACTGTAATAGCCGCCTTATTGGGGTGTTACACTAACTATCAAAAAAATATTTCAACTGACAAACTATAAATATTTAATCTGATCTGGACAATTAATCTAAAATTCACAAAAACATTTCAACTCACAAAATCAGAATATTTAATCTAATGTGGACAATTAATCTAATTTCCATATCACAAGATAAATCTAATTTATGCATTTAACTATCAACAAAACATTCCAGCTGACCAACTATAATTATTTAATATAATTTGGACAATTAATCTAATTTACATATCAGATGAAATGTAATTTATGCTTTTAATATAAGGCACACATGAATCAAATTAAAACATTAAATTTGATTTACAGGTTAAGTAGTCAATACCACTTAATCAATTTTCTCCAACTTTTTTAGATGGAATTGGAATTTGTGTTGTAGGGACATCATCTCTGTTCCAACTAACTTCCTCATCTCGATTTTCTATTATACTAATATCATCTTGAATCACAATATTCTCATCGTCTGCTTCAAATAACTCTCTGGACAGCTTATTAACATAATGCAAATGTTGGTCAATAGGATCTTCGATGTAAAAGACTTGTTGCACTTGGGTCGACATAACAAACGGGTCATGTTTCTGACAAAGTTTATTAAAGTTGACTCGAGTGAAACCAAAAGAATCTGTCTTCTCTTGGTACCAAGTGCACCTAAATAAAACTACACTGAAAGCTCCCCAGTAATCTAATTCTATGATTTCTTCAACCGAACCGTAGTAACTAACATTCCCAACTGTCGTTTTGGTCTTTTGAACTAGCAAAGCTAGTGGTCAGGGCAGTTAGGAAAACACCATTGTTTTGCGTCGTACATTTACAATCTCTCTGCTTAGTGTGGAATCTATATCCATTCACTGCATACCCACTAAATCGCTTTGCCGCTCGATTAAGACCCCTTGCTAAGGCAGAAAGTTCTCGTGAAACATTCTCCTGTTTTCTGATTTCCTCCTTAAACCAATGACATACTTCATCCGCATGTGTTCCATCTCGTTTATACCTTTTGGACTACGCATTATTTTCGAAAGTTGCTCGATGTTCCCTATGGTTACAATCAATTAAAATATGTCAACATTTTAATTCATGGAAACTGTTATGTACTAGAATTTGTAAAACACACATATTTATTAATTTGACTTACTCAATTAATTCTCCACTTTCTTATCATCATAGTTGAACAGAATGTATCGATGTGCTGCATTCCACATCTCTTTTGTTCTTGCCAGAACTAATAGGATAACCATCTACTTCTACATTCTTTGTTGTTAAAAATTCACTCGATGACTTCTATTCATCATCATTTAAAACTCGGGCACAGAATGTTAAACATTCATCTGCCATGTACCCCTCCATGATGGACCCTTTTGGTTTGCTCTTATTACGAACGTATCTCTTCTATTTACCTAGATAACGCTCGATTGCATACATCCACCTTAGGTGCACTGGACCGCCGAGTTCAATTTCCTAACATAGATGCACTGGTAATTGAACCATAATATCAAAAAATGAAGGTGGAAAAATTATATCTAATCAGCAAAGTATATCAACAATCTCTTGTTGCAACTTCTTTATATCATCTGGCTCGATAACTTTGGCAGATATACCTCGTAAGAACTGGCCGAGTTTAATCAAGGGTACTGCAACCTCTGGCTTTAGTGTTTTTTTCACAGCATATTGTAACAGGTACTGCATAATAACATGTGCATCATGGCACTTGTAACCCGCAACTTTTCTATCATTGACTTGCACACATCGACTGATATTGGAAGCAAAAACCATAAAGCAGCTTAGCATTCTTCAGTACAGTTCAACACATGACCTTCTCTTTATTTGTCAAGTCAAAGTTTTTTGCCTTAATTTCAAGGTGTTTTCCATCAGCCGAGGTAGTCGGCTGAAGAGCCTTTCGAATACACATTGTTTGCAAGTCTAATCGGGCATTTATATGGTATTTCGTCTTACCCCCAATATTTAACAAAGTGCCAAGAATACTATCAAAAATGTTCTTTTCTATATGCATGACATCGAGGTTATGTCGAATTGCATTATCTTTCCAATATGGCAAGTCAAAAAGTATTGACTTCTTATTCCATGGGTTCGTATCATAACTAACTTTCCGTTTCCTCTTTTTACTCCCTCCAAAATTATTTTCATAACCTTCCAACAATTCTGCAATCTCCCTTCCAGATAACATTTTAGGACTTTCGCCAAGATCAACATCGCCATTAAATCTTTTCTTATCTAATCTCCATTTGTGGTTGGGATCTTGAAATCTTCTATGAGTCATGTAACAACATTTCCTACCGTGTTTTAAATACATTGATGATGTCTCGTAATTGCATACCGGACAAGCCAGTTTGCCTTTCGTGCTCCAACCAGACAACATTGCATATCCTGGAAAGTCACTGATGGTCCATAACACACCCGCACATAATGTAAATGTTTGATCTAGCAATGCATCATAAGTCTACACTCCTGTATCCCATAATTGTTTCAACTCTACAACTAAAGGTTGCATATACACATCGATATTATTACCAGGATCATTTAGACCAGATACTAAGGTTGAGAGAATTAAATTCTCTGGTTTCATGCATAGACATGGGGGGAGGTTGTAGTTCACCACTATGATTGGCCATGTGATATGGCTTGTAGTCATTGTACGATAAGGGTTGAACCCATCAGAAGCTAACCCCAATCTAACATTTCGATTTTCTTCTGAGAATGGGAATTTGGTGTCCATCATCTTCCAACCTTCACCATAAGCCGAATGTCGTAACTTTTCATATTTATTACGTCCTACGGCATGCCAGGTCATAAGCTTAGAGAAATATTTGCACATAAACATCTGTTGTATCCTTGGCATTAATGGAAAATATCGCATCACTTTTGCAGGAATTTTGTTGTCAGATTCCTGTGCTGTAACTTTCCACCTAGATTCACCGCATATTTTACAAATAACTTCATTTTTATTTTCACCACAATAAATCATGTAGTCATTTGGACATGCGTGTATCTTTTCATAATCAAGACCCAAGTCTTTGATGATATTTTTAGCAGAATTAAAAGAGGTTAGTAGGCTAGCATCAGGAAAAGCCTCTTTTATTAACTGTAATATATCACCAAATGCAGACTTGGTGATTCCATGTGCATTATCAATGGTAATGCCTTTCTAAAAATATAGTCTAGAAAATTTCTTACATCCAGGATACAAAGGTTGTTTTCCAACCTGGATAAGACCGTAAAATTTCTTCGCATCTGCATTAGGTCCCACATTTTTGTAAGTAACATTCAGCATCTCGTAAATATTATCTTCAAAACCTATACTTGTTTCATAATCCATTTCTTCAGTGTTGTCCTTCCAACTCGACACATCATAAATCACTTGTTCAAATGTCGGAGAAGGACTATTGCAAATTAGATGATCATATGCATCATCTCTACTCCACCAGTGGCGATTATAGCATAGAGTACATGGACACCTTAATTTGTTTCCGACGGCGAATTTGCTCATTGCATTTTCCACAAAAAGTTTAACCCCATTCATATATCCTTCACTATACTTTGGTAATTTCAACCACGTAGGTACATAGTAGTCAGGCATACAAACAGAACAATGTATAAGTGTATAACTAGTCATTTAAGTTATTACAAGAAATTCTATATGATCACTGCACCATTTATGAATTATGATTAGATCTTGCAATATTACAATATTGCAAGAAATTAAATTTATCTCTCAATACAACCCTCTATTGACCAAATTTAGCCCAAAAGCACCTAATCAGTTTAGGACATCACAAGCAGCCTATAACTAGAAATAAAACTAAAATTATAATCACTAGGTATATTTGTACCAACGGTTAGATTGTACACAGTTGACAGTAATTGCTCCTTATTTAAATGTATTATTTTCCGTGTTTCAGATATTGATTGTCCATTAATTAATTAAGCTAATGACCACTTTAATTAATTATTTCTTATCCAAGAGTAGTACCACTAGAACCTTATTATTATATCGGAATTAAATCCATCTGCAAGGTTTAATATAATAATCATTATCGAGCTCCTCAAGGGGGTATCATCAACCCGCACGAGTCGGGATACGATTTCTAGTTAGAATAATAATTGTCATATAAATTGTAATACCCGGTTGTGAATTCATTAATTATCATACTGTAATTATCACTCAGTAATTTTCACTCTTTAATAATCATTCATCATTCATATTCATTCATCGTGTTCACCGTTCGGCATATTCTGAATCGTGTATCAATTATCATTCGTCTTTCTACCCTGTTTGAGAATCGAGACGAGAATATTATCATTATAATCATAATTGGTAGCCTGTGTGTGGGGTGTAGCGCACGCTACGTACTCTTTATAGCGCACGCTAATTGAGTACTGGTAGCGCACGCTATCTGTCAACATTAGCGCACGTTAGTGTAATTGAGGCAGACAGTCCAGTAGGTTTAGGGTTTAGGAGATAGCGCACGCTAAGCAACTGTAGTAGTGCGCGCTAAGGCTCGAGCAGGTGGTGGATAGTAGGTTCTGGACTCCCATTTTCTGGACACCAACTATCAGGTAGCGCGTGTTAACACTCGGTTAACGTACGCTAAGAGTAAGGCATTAGCGCACGCTACAATATGTAGCGCATGCTAACTGTAATATCCGCAATTTCGAATTTCGGTAATTTTCTTTTTTTCGGCGGAAGTCCGTTTTGACGAATCGCTCATGACCGTTTCGTCATTTCGAGAATGATTAATTCTGCACTTTTTGTCATCCGAGTTCGTTTCGGTGTCGTTTTGTTGAGTTCCGTGCTTTTTAGCGACTTTTCCGCACTTGAGCTCGATTCTTGCGAATCTCGTCCGAAACT
Source organism: Orobanche coerulescens (assembly GCA_033398695.1). Taxonomy (NCBI): domain Eukaryota; kingdom Viridiplantae; phylum Streptophyta; class Magnoliopsida; order Lamiales; family Orobanchaceae; genus Orobanche; species Orobanche coerulescens. The sequence continues at coordinate 14,159,057 of CM065817.1, forward strand.
ATTGTTTCGAGTTTCTCGTAAGTCCATTTAATGTTATTATTCATGTTGCGAGCTTTGGTTCGGTTTTTCTATCACGTATCGTGTATTTCGGACGTTTTGGGCCATTTTCGTAATTTCCCAAAGTTTGGGGTAATTACTTTCCGTTGTCGAATTCTGACACTTCGGGTGGTCGGAATCGTGTTTACTCTTAGCTCTTAGATTCGTCTTTGCGAGTACTTCGTAACCATATCTTCGGTTTTTACTCAGGTTCGGGTTTCGGGGTCGTCCGGGCCGTCGGAGTGGCCACGGCCGAGTCACGGCCGGAGCAGGGCCTGGCCTGGCCAAGTTACGGCCGTAAGGTGCCGGTTACGGCCGTAATGTGTGCCAGTTACGTCCGTAAGGCGTGATCGGGTACGGACGTACGGGCGCTGGGCATCTTCCGGACGAAGGCCGGTTACAGCCGTAATGTGTGCCAGTTACGGCCGTAAGTGTCCGACAGTTGCTGGACAGATTTTTTGACGAATGCTGGTTACGGTCGTAAGGCCTGCCGAGTACGGCCGTAAGGGCTGAGTTACGGCCGTAAGGCACTGCCGGTTACGGCCGTAACCCTACCGGCTATATATAGCCTGGGCTCGGCCAGACTTCATTTTTACGCATTTTTCTTCCTTTTTCGGCGGCTGGCGACGGGAGGCTCAGGAAATCGAGTTCTTGGTCGATTCTTATCGATTCCAAGGCGTTTTGGAAGATTCTTGTTGATTATATCAACATCTAATCTGTGTGTTTCATCGAATCAAGGTATATTTCTTGATTTTCCTTCAAGTTGACTTTTCGGAGAATTTGTTCTTGATCTCGATTCTAGTCCGATTTTGATACATCGGTTGGTGTAGTATGATGTTATTAATCGTGTTCTATGGGTTGTATATCCATATTTCGAGTTTGTTCAACTCGATTAGTGATTCGAGTGTTCTTGGGAGTTATCGAACATTGAGTGTTCGATTAAATGTCCCAATGAGTTTCCCTTCGATAGTTTGTTGGGATTTCCGTTGTTTTGGCCTTGATTCTCGTCATAACCATGTGTTATTGTTCCTTCTGGAGGTTTATAGGTGTTCGAGGATTCTGATGTTGAATCTCGTTGGTGATTGACGATTCGTGTGGTGTTATTCACGTAGTAATTGCGGTGCTATCGCGTTCTTGATAATGTTCGGGAGTTCGGGGCCGTTCGACCGTATTTCATCCGTCGTCTTGTTGCGATTGTGGTTTCGAGGCAAGTACCTTGTCCATACAATTCTTGTTTTGTGAATATGATAATTGGTGATTGTCTTTATATGTTTGTTTGATTGTTTGAAACGAGTTTTCAAAAGATTTGGCTACCCTTGTTAAAGGCTCACTTTCAAAACGCGTGTGTCTTGTAAATTGTGTGGGTTGTAAGTAACTATGTGAATCCTATGGATATGTTTGGTGTTGATGATGCACTTGGTATTTGCGTGTGGACGTATATTGTTTCATTTCGGTGCATTGTGGTTTGACGTGGTGTTTTGCTAAGTGTTTGATGCTCTGGGTGAATTGTTTGGATATCCTTGGTGTGATATGTTATTTGTGCATGATTTTTCGCTCACCGTGGGTTGGTTCAACGGGGCCACGATGGGAATGACAATGGGTTGCGCCCTGGGTTCACGAGTGGTGAATGTATTTTACTCACCTCGGGGGGTCCGACGGGATCACGGAGGGAATTCTAATGGGTTGAGTCCGGGATTCACGAGTAAAAAAACTTCACAGGTTGGTGTATGTTTAGTGAATGTATTTTACTCACCTCGGGGGGTCCGACGGGATCACGGAGGGAATTCCAATAGGTTGAGTCCAGGATTCACGAGTAAAAACTTCACAGGTTGGTGTATATTTAGTGAATGTATTTTACTCACCATGGGTTGGTTCGACGGGGCCACGACGGATTTCCAATGGGTTGAGTCCAGGAATCACGAGTAAAAACTTCACGAATTGGTATTGATTTTATATCCGTTGAGGACACGTGACTTGGGTTTTTGCCCTGCGAATTGTTGTCGGTTTTCTATTTGCGAAAACAAAACCTTTGGGTTGTGACCCCTGTTGATTTTGGAAAGATAAGGATTTGATAATCCTAAATTGTTTTCTATTAAAACTCTCGATGGCATTTTAAACTGTTTCATAAATTGTTTCCCTTTAATTGTGGTCTTTCGGTTTTGGAATATTTTACCCAAACTCTTGCCTCGGGAAGTACTTTTTGTTACTTTTGGATTTTTGAGGATTCCTGGTTATTGTTATTCGTGGAATGTGAATTGTATGGCTCGTATTTGCACTTTGTTCTTGCACTAGCAAAACAATGGAGTTTTGCTAACCCCCGAGTATTCGGGGGGTGGATGTCTGTTTTTGCATTCAGGTTTGGGAGCATAACACAGGGTCGGCACGAAGGATGATGAAAGATGAACGATACTAATCACACGAGGACCCGTTTGATGTCATATTGGTTTAGTTGTATTTTATTTCCGCTGCAGTATTCTTTCCCCGTTGTACGGGAGTATGTTGTATTCGACCCCTGCGTGGGCATGTATCGTAATTGAGTTGTATGTATTTATTGAAAGACCAAATCGGTCTACTGAGCCATTTTCACCTTAAAGGCGTTGTTGAGTTGTTCGGTTTTGTTACTAGCCTGGTAGAACCTTGAGGAAAGGTTCTACGGCGTGTAATATCCCTGAGCGGATTGGGGGTGTTACACTAACGATGCAGGCAGAGTTCACTGGACTACCCGGTGAACCCGCTAGTGCACGCTATCCTCATAAATTAGCGCGTGTTAAGTGTCCTTGAGTATAAATAGGACATTTCAGCCCCATTTCGTCATTTTTCCACTTCTCCTCCTTCCTTGGGCTATTTCGGGCGATTTTGGGCGATTTGTGAAGATCCCTTCGAGCTACTATCATCTATCAACGTCTTCAAGCTTCTAGTTTAGATTATTCAACGTTTAATCCTCTCCACCGCTTCAAATCAAGGTAAACTTTGCATTACCCTAGAATTTTAGATTCGGGAATTTTCTTTCCGATCTCTTCGAGTTAGCTTACTGTTGTGTTGGAATATGTTGGGTATGGATTATCTACCTTGGATACATGTGTTCCTATGGATTTATTGGTGTATTTTCCAGAATTGTTGAGTATCTGGGATGGTTGAGTGTGATTCACAATCTAGAGGTTTTCTTACCAGAATACATGTATCGTGGGAAGTATTTTGGGTGTATTCCAACTTATTTTTCCTACCGATGGGTTATTGATAGTTGATTACGAACTTGTCTAGGTTCGGAGTTGTCGATTCCTTCAACCTTGGTACCTCGTCATTCGTGCCCTTTCCTCTCATTCCAGGCAAGTAAATCCTTGCTCAGTTAAAAGGATAATCATTCATTTCGTTGTTGTTCATTCATACATATAATTCATTCATAGTACATCAATTATGTTGAGACTTGTAATTATCAAACTAATCATTCAATTCACGAGGAACGACGATTCCAACCATTTCATTTAAGCTATCACTCATTACGTTATTATTTCACCTCGGTGAGTCATTCTTCTTGTCGGATTTCTATTCATTATTATTGTAATACCCGTAATTTCGATTTCTGGTAATTTTCTTTTTTCGGCGTAAGTCCGTTTTGACGACTCGCTCATGACCGTTTCGTCATTTCGAGAATGATTAATTCTGCACTTTTTGTCATCCGAGTTCGTTTCGGTATCGTTTTGCTGAGTTCCAAGCTTTTTAGACGCTTTTCCTCACTTGAGTTCGATTCTTGCGAATCTCGTCCGAAACTATTGTTTCGAGTTTCTCGTAAGTTCATTTAATGTTATTATTCTTGTTGCAAGCTTTGGTTTGGTGTTTCGATCGCGTATCGTGATTTTCGGATGTTTTGGGCCATTTTCGTAATTTCCCAAAGTTTTGGGTAATTACTTCCGTTGTCGGATTCCGAGCCTTCGGGTGGTCGGAATTGTGTGTTCTCTTAGCTCTTAGATTCGTCTTTGCGAGTACGTCATAACTGTATCATCGATTCGTATTCAGGTTAGGGTTTCGGGGTCGTTCGGGCCGTCGGAGTTGGCCCCGGCCGACATGGCCGGCAACTGGGCCCAGGCCAGATCTTGGCCGAGTCACGGCCGGTAGTGCTCGGCAGCCTTCGGCCGAGTCACGGGTAGTGCTCGGCAGCTTCCGGCCGAAAGGGCCGCACCGTAGGGCCGCGACACATGCCGGCAAGGCCGCGCACACTCTGTGGCATTTTTCGGCCAAACCGATCAGACGGTGCCGCGGCACACGCCGGCCGCGCACACCTTTGCCGACCACTGGGAGCCATTTTTGGGCCTGTGCTGCGGCACACTGTGCAGCCTATTTAAGGCCCAGCAGTCGTTTTTTCGCCATTTTTTCTCCTTCTTCTACTTCTCTTCCGCGGTTGGGGTTGTTCCTATCATGGAGAGATGTTGTTGGTCAACAAATCCATGAAGTTTAGAAGTTCATATCATCAATCATCCATCCTCTAACATCCTTTGATCGAGCGATTCAGGTCATATTTTCTAGAAATCTAATTTTGGGGATTTTGGGTATTTTGTTCGATTTCGTCAGTTTAATCCGATTTAACTTAGGATTGTGATGGATTGATGATTATTTGGATGTATTGTATCATTTCCCTTGTTAACCCATGGTTGGATCTGTAACACCCCCAATCCACTCAGGGATATTACACGCCGTAGACCCTCTCCTCGAGGATCTACCAGGCTGATAACTAAAATCAAACATCTAAACATCGCCTTTAAGGCTAAAATGACTCAGTAGACCGACTTGGTCTTTCAATAATAACATACAACTCAATTCCAAACACATACCCACGCAGGGGTCAAAATACAATAAACTCCCGTACAACGGGGAAAAGATACCGCAGCGGAAAAGAAAATACAACTGGACCAATACGACATCAACGGAACCTCGTGTGATTAGTATCGTTCATCTTTCATCATCCTTCGCGCCGACCCTGTGCTATGCTCCAAAACCTGAATGCAAAAATAGACATCCACCCCCCGAATACTCAGGGGTTAACAAAACTCCACTGTTTTGCTAGTGCAAGTACAAGTGCAAATACGAGCCATACAATTCACATTCCATGAATAACAATAACTAGGAATCCTCAAAAATCCAAACGTAACGAAAAGCACTTCCCGAGGCAAGAGTTTGGTAAAATATTCTAAAACCGAAAGGTCACAAATCAAGGGAAAACAATTTATAAAACCGTTTAAATGCCATCGAGAGTTTTGATAGAAAACAACTTAGGATTTTCAAATCCTTATCTTTCCAAAAATCAACAGGGTCACAGCCCAAAGGTTTTATTTTCACAAATAGAAAACCGACAATAATTCACAGGGCTAGAGCCCAACATCACGTGTCCTCGACGGACATAAAATCAACAAAACATAATCGCACACGCGCATCGCCTAGGACTGGGACGAAACCACAAATCCCACTCGAGGCCTCGAAGGACCCTCCCGAGCTGGCTAGCGAAACAAATCGCACACATCTCACGGTTGGATCAATCGCTTGTTGCATCCTGGCCACATGATCGCATGCCATGTGCCACCGTAGATTATCTCAGGCTCTCACGATTGGATCAATCACTTGTTTCATCCTGACCACATGATCACGTGCCATGTGTCACCATAGACCTTCAACCGTATCCACACATTCACACAAATAACATATCACATCAAGGATATTCAAACAATTCACCCAGAGCATCAAACACTTAGCAAAACACCACGTCAAACCACAATGCACCGAAATGAAACCATATACGTCCACACGCAAATACCAAGTGCAACATCAACACCAAACATATCCATAGAGTTCACATAGTCATTCTCAAACCACACCATTCACAAAACACACGCGTTTTGAAAGCAAGCCTTTAACAAGGCTAAACTGAATCTTTTGAAAACTCATTTCAAACAATCAAACAACCACATAAAGACGATCACCAATTATCATATTCACAAAACAAGAATAGTATGGACAAGGTACTTGCCTCGATATCACGAGCAATGGAAAAATGAACGGATACGGCCGGGTAGCCCTCAATTTCCCGAACACTATCTAGAACGTGATAGCACCGAAATTACTACGGGAAAAGACCACATGAATCATCAATCACCAACGGAATTCAACATCGGAATCATCGAGCACCTATAATCCTCCGTAAGGAATAATAAAACATGATTACGACGAGAATCAAGGCCGAAAACAACGGAAATCCCAACAGACTATCAAAGGGAACTCATTCGAACATTTAATCGAACATTAAATGTTCAAGACCCTTCAAGAACAAAGAAATCACCCCTCGGGTCGAACAAACCAAACATACGAGTATCCAATCCATAGAACAAGTTCAAAACAACGTTTATACAACAATTAATTGATCAAAAACGGATTGGAATCGAAATCAAAAAGGAAAATCCCCAAATCTACAAAAACAAGGGTTCAAGCCAAAATACCTTGATTTGGATGAAGGATTCAAGTAGAGGTCGAAAATCTACAACAAGACTTGAGGTGGATGATCTCTACAAGTTTGGGAGCACTCAAATCGCCCAAAATCGCTCTTAGAATCGCCTAGAATGGTAGGAGGAAGAAGAGAGGAGAAAATGAATGTTTCTCCTCGAAAATCTGCTAAAAAACGCAGAAAAAGCCCGTGTGCCGCGGCACAGGACAAGTGTGCCGCGGCCCAGGGCCAAGAAAAACGCCCAGGAATCAGCTTAGTGCCGCGGCACGGCTGAAGTGTGCCGCGCACACGGCATACCCACTCCAACACGAAAAAGGCACATCGTGTAGTCTTAGCTATTTCGACCATAACTCCTTCGTCTGGACTCCGATTGACTCACCATTTGAACAATTGGAAAGCTAACTTGATGCTCTATAATTTTGCAAAGATTCAGAATTTTTGGAGTTTCCAAGAATTAATGGTGACTTTACAAAGTAGAACTCCCACGTGAAAAAGTCGATTAAGGATACAGAACTCAACAAAACGACACCGAAACGAACTCGGATGACAAAAAGTGCAGAATTAATCATTCTCGGAATGACGAAACGGTCATGATAGAGTTGTCAAAACGAACTTCCTCCGAAACAAGAAAATTACCGAAATTCGAAATTGCGGATATTACATTCTACCCTCCTTAAAAGAAGTTTCGTCCCGAAACTTAAAACAAGTAGGGGGAGCAATATACCCGCCAGGAAAACTCGACGAGATACACAAAAATAGAAAACTCGCGCCCAACGGCGAAACGCTGTAAGAAACGCAAAGAGACATACGGCGTGAAAACACGCTCCACGACGACCAACACAACGTCGCCGTTAGGGATACAATAAAACCAACAAATGACAAGCGTCATCAAACGGATAATATAGCCAAGTCAATTATCCAACAATCACAAAACACAACGAACGAAAGTCAGTATGATTGACCAACCCAACGGTACATCAATCGAAACGCGAGCCAATCGCTGAACTAATACGGAATTCCACCGCCCAAGGGTTGGAAGATCGAAAACGAGACTAATTTCCCGAACTTAAGGGAATTACGAAGGAGTCTGAACGTTCAACAATCACAAAACGAGAACAAAAACCGAACAAACAAACGATCGAGACAACAAAAATCGAACAATCATGTCCGAAACACGAAGGATAATAAAACTCAAACAACAACTCCCAGGATGATCTGGTGAGAACTACAAGGCATGCATTCCCATAAGATCCACAGGATAGGGAATAGCGATTGAAAAGTCACAGCGACAAATGAGTTATTCCAAAACAATACCACACTCGTTCGATCAACAAAAGCAAGGGATAGGGAAAGTTCAGAAATGTCAACGAACATAAACGAGTCGACGGAGTCGAAAATACAGAAATTCAAAATCCGATCCACGTCGAATAGAAGAGCTAGTAGAACCAAAGGGTGTTACTTCCGAACAAGGTTCACAAGAATCGAACCGAACTCGAAAAAGTCACAGCGATAACCAGATCGACCCAAAACAAGATCACAGCTCGTTCGAACGATGAAACCGGAATACAAAACAAGTTCAGAAAGTATCAACGAACACGAGCGAGTCTATAGAATTGAGAAAGAGAAAATGCAGAAGCCAAAAATAATATAGGTATTATATTCGACCTCTTCTAAAAGGAGGTCGTCCCCGCTACTCACAATAACGAAAACAAGGAGACGACACAACAGGTAATCGACAGAAACATCCTTCAAAGGCCTCTCAAAGCCGATTCTGATATCTGTGCTGAAGCGCGAACTCCGAAAGTCTCGGTAGCCAATTCGCAAAACTGAATTCGGTGTCCCTCGAGTCCACACTCGAAATGTGTTACTGACGAGAAGGACAATTTGCACGTACATTCCCCCGGCACATCACGGTTGAAATGCCTCGGCTCGGCATACCGAAAATACAAATGCTAGATACAATGGAACATAACACCACAAAACAACATACCAGAGATGCCAACTCAGCACAACAAGGAATCATAACACATATCATATATAACGATTACCACCGTAAAGTAATACACACACAAACACTACAACAACGACGGTATCGTTCGGGGACCTCAACGGCCCGAACGATAACCAGCACATAATTACAAACATCATGAAACAATCACACATGTGCATAAACGCACAAAAATCCAAGCTTTAACAACCCACACTCGTGCGACAACATGCAAATCACCACGAGGTGATAAACAAGAACACCGGTTCACACCTCTCACAGAGGGCTAGTACAACAAATGCGTGGCAACGCCTCGACATTCATGCCACCAATTCGATCATACTGGAGTAACATCATAACGACAAAGCAAACATCATACATACATATCCAAATTCTCAAACGGAATGGATAGGTTTTTAAAATGAAAACATCCTTTTGAAAATAATTTAGAAAATGCTTGATCTTGAGTATCACCTTTCAAGAAAAAGTACAAACGTGAAACATCGTTATCGAGACTTTGGAGAACCATCTCGCATTTGATAAAAATGAGGACACTTTCTTTTCGTGAAAAACTTTCGGAAATATTCGACCCTCGGGTCTAAGTAAAAGTGTTTATAAAACATTGAAAATATCTCAAAACATTTTGGGTCCTCGCGAGAAGAATTTTGAAACATATTGTGGCATCTTGGATGTACCACGAGAAAATAATTCATTTTGAAAGTACGTCTCAAATTTATTTTCTAAGATACTCAAGTTTTTTTCAAAGATAATTCAATGGGATAGAATGCCCAAAATTTCGTAATTACACAAAATATTATAGCGCCGTGGGTCCCGCTACTGAACTCACCAAGCTAAAAACCATTTACAAAAACGCCAAAAAGGCCGATGACGGTAATATTTCAAAAACTCACGAAAGCCATTTACAAAATACTAAATACCGTCATAAGAATTTCGCCAAAGCGATCAAGGCCATAATGCCAAAAACTCGGTTAAGGGAATCGGTTTTCGAAATAAAACTCGGTCGGTAAAATACCGAAAGTCATTACAAAAGAACTCACGCAGTGGATAAAATAAATACGCTCAACATGCACAATCCAAAGAACACTACTCCTCATATGAACGAAATATGAGAGTCAAATAACCACATATCACGAAATCAAAATCCATAAGAGGATTCCGTCACTTAACAAATAATCATAAAAATAGCTCGTGTCACACGAGGCACAACACAAAGAAGGGAGACTTACATTCACAGGTCGCACGAAGATGATGATCGCCCACGATACTAATCACGACCAACAAACTCAGACGACGCGTCGCGACACGACTCAGTCAGATAAAATCCGACGAAACAAGACTCAAACAACACGACTTGACCCGACAGCATAGGTTTCCTCAACCTAAGCTCCGATACCATTTATGTAACACCCCCAATCCACTCAGGGATATTACACGCCGTAGACCATCTCCTCGAGGATCTACCAGGCTGATAACTAAAATCAAACATCTAAACATCGCCTTTAAGGCTAAAATGACTCAGTAGACCGACTTGGTCTTTCAATAATAACATACAACTCAATTCCAAACACATACCCACGCAGGGGTCAAAATACAATAAACTCCCGTACAACGGGGAAAAGATACCGCAGCGGAAAAGAATATACAACTGGACCAATACGACATCAACGGAACCTCGTGTGATTAGTATCGTTCATCTTTCATCATCCTTCGCGCCGACCCTATGCTATGCTCCAAAACCTGAATGCAAAAATAGACATCCACCCCCCGAATACTCAGGGGTTAGCAAAACTCCACTGTTTTGCTAGTGCAAGTACAAGTGCAAATACGAGCCTAACAATTCACATTCCACGAATAACAATAACCAAGAATCCTCAAAAATCCAAACGTAACGAAAAGCACTTCCCGAGGCAAGAGTTTGGTAAAATATTCTAAAACCGAAAGGTCACAAATCAAGGGAAAACAATTTATAAAACCGTTTAAATGCCATCGAGAGTTTTGATAGAAAACAACTTAGGATTTTCAAATCCTTATCTTTCCAAAAATCAACAGGTCACAAATTTCAAAGGTTTTGTTTTCACAAATAGAAAACCGACAATAATTCACAGGGCCAGAGCCCAACATCACGTGTCCTCGACGGACATAAAATCAACAAAACATAATCACACACGTGCATCGCCTAGGACCGGGACGAAACCACAAATCCCACTCGAGGCCTCGAAGGACCCTCCCGAGCTGGCTAGCGAAACAAATCACACACATCTCACGGTTGGATCAATCGCTTGTTGCATCCTGGCCACATGATCGCATGCCATGTGCCACCGTAGATTATCTCAGGCTCTCACGGTTGGATCAATCACTTTTTGCATCCTGACCACATGATCACGTGCCATGTGTCACCGTAGACCTTCAACCGTATCCACACTTTCACACAAATAACATATCACATCAAGGATATTCAAACAATTCACCCAGAGCATCAAACACTTAGCAAAACACCACGTCAAACCACAATGAACCGAAATGAAACCATATACTTCCACACGCAAATACCAAGTGCAACATCAACACCAAACATATCCATAGAGTTCACATAGTCATTCTCAAACCACACCATTCACAAAACACACGCGTTTTGAAAGCAAGCCTTTAACAAGGCTAAACCGAATCTTTTGAAAACTCATTTCAAACAATCAAACAACCACATAAAGACGATCACCAATTATCATATTCACAAAACAAGAATAGTATGGACAAGGTACTTGCCTCGATATCACGAGCAATGGAAAAATGAATGGATACGGCCGGGTAGCCCTCAATTTCCCGAACACTATCTAGAACGCGATAGCACCAAAATTACTACGGGAAAAGACCACATGAATCATCAATCACCAACGGAATTCAACATCGGAATTATCGAGCACCTATAATCCTCCGTAAGGAATAATAAAACATGATTACGATGAGAATCAAGGCCGAAAACAACGGAAATCCCAACAGACTATCAAAGGAAACTCATTCGAACATTTAATCGAACATTAAATGTTCAAGACCCTTCAAGAACAAAGAAATCACCCCTCGGGTCGAACGAACCAAAGATACGAGTATCCAATCCATAGAACAAGTTCAAAAAAATGTTTATACAACAATTAATTGATCAAAAACAGATTGGAATCGAAATCAAAAAGGAAAATCCCTAAATCTACAAAAACAAGGGTTCAAGCCAAAATACCTTGATTTGGATGAAGGATTCAAGTAGAGGTCGAAAATCTATAACAAGACTTGAGGTGGATGATCTCTACAAGTTTGGGAGCACTCAAATCGCCCAAAATCGCCCTTAGAATCGCCTAGAATGGTAGGAGGAAGAAGAGAGGAGAAAATGAATGTTTCTCCTCAAAAATCTGCTAAAAAACGCAGAAAAAGCCCGTGTGCCGCGGCACAGGAAAGTGTGCCGCGGCCCAGGGCCAAGAAAAATGCCCAGGAATCAGCTTAGTGCCGCGGCACACCGGAAGTGTTCCGCGGCACACGGCATACCCACTCCAACACGAAAAAGGCACATCGTGTAGTCTTAGCTATTTCGACCATAACTCCTTCGTCTGGACTCCGATTGACTCACCGTTTGAACCATTGGAAAGCTAACTTGATGCTCTATAATGTTGAGAAGATTCAGAATTTTTGGAGTTTCCAAGAATTAATGGTGACTTTACAAAGTTGAACTCCCACGTGAAAAAGTCGATTAAGGATACAGAACTCAACAAAACGACACCGAAACGAACTCGGATGACAAAAAGTGCAGAATTAATCATTCTCGGAATGACGAAACGGTCATGATAGAGTTGTCAAAACGAACTTCCTCCGAAAAAAGAAAATTACCAAAATTCGAAATTGCGGATATTACAGGATCGTATCGATTCGTTATTTTGGTCGAGTTCTTGACCGACGCCTTGAAGGTGTCCGGTAAAATGTCATAGAGGCGTTTTCGGGCGTTCTACGATTATTCTTCCTCGTATGATCGATGATTTATTGAATTTATGTTGTTAGGGTCGAATTCTTGTGAAGAACTCGAGTCGGAACCCTTCCGTTCATTGTCTTCTTCGGGGTCCGAGCTTCCCGGTCGAACCGTGTTCTTCGGAGTGTTTGGTAGCGGTTATTAAGGCAAGTATCTTATTATACGACTTGTATCTTGCGACTAGTAATTACGTATGATATGTATGACGATTTTGCTTTCCTCCGAAAATATGTTCCGTTTGAGTTGGTTGTGTTTTCCGAAATTTGAAGGATTTGTGATAATAGTCATATATTGGTATACGTGTCCGTCATTGTGCCATTTGTGCAGGATTGCGATGTACATATGAGATGGTTGTACACGTGGTTGTGCAATGTACTGTGTACCGAATGTGTGTTATGTTGGTTAAGAGTCGTTGTGATGACCATGATATTTGTGTTGTTTTGGTTTACATACTTGATTGTACATTTCGGTGTAATGTGGAATGGCTTGACATTTAATGATTATGAGTTGAGTCGTGTCGATGTGTGTGCGTGTGATCCAGGTAGGGTCTGACGAGGCCTCTGGAGTTCGGTACATGATGTGTACGAACAAGGTGTGTGATCCAGGTAGGGTCTGACGAGGCCTCTGGAGTTCGGTACATGATGTGTACGAACAAGGTGTGTGATCCAGGTAGGGTCTGACGAGACCTCTGGAGTTCGGTACATGATGTGTACGAACGATGTGTGTGGCCGGGTAGGGTCCGTTGAGGCCTCCGGAGTTCGGTACATGATTTGTACGAACAGTGTGTGTGGTCCGGGTAAGGTCCGTCGAGGCCTCCGGAGTTCGGTACATGATGTGTACGAACAATGATCGTGTAGCAGTGATTGTTCGGGTAACATTTTAAATATGGATCTCGGACTCATAATGATATATTATTTAGTATGCTTGAAACGAGAATCGGGCTAAGGCCCTAATGTTTACGAAAAGGTTTTGTAAATTGGGACTCGAGGTCCAAAAGAATTTCTGCTTTAAAAATCCCCGAGATGATGTGTTCCTTTTCAAATATCTCTTACTTGAGTTCGAAATTCTAAAACTTCTCGGGAACATTTTGATAATTGATTTACGTATTAAATTCATAGTTGCTATTTGCTTGTTACATTTCGTATGGTTTGATACTTGCACTAGTAAAACAGTGGAGTTTTACTAACCCCCGAGTATTCGGGGGGTGGATGTCTATTCTGCGACCAGGTACATGCAGGTTCAGGGGAGCAGTCACAGGATTAGCACAAGGGGATGACGAGTTGCGATACTAATCAAGAGTTGAGAGTTGGTAGAGTTTAGTTGTATTGTTAGAGTTGATTCAGTCTTCCGCTGTATTGTATTTCGACCCCTGTGTGGGTAATGTTGTTAGTCAGTTGATAGAGTTGTGTGACCTCATCGGTCTGTGTGTTTATGTGTAAGTGACCTTAACGGTCTGTATTATTATATTGTTTGACCCTGGCCGGGCAAGCATTTGGTTGTTTATGGACGTTTAGCCTGGTAGATCCTTGCGGAAAGGGTTTACGGCGTGTAATATTCCCATACGGTTTTGGGGGTGTTACATTTATGGTATCGGGGATTAGGTTGCGGAAGCCTAGGCTGTTGGGTCGAGTCGAGTCGTGATTTGTCGAGTAATGCGTTGTCTTTTCGTTCGAGTCGTCAGGTGACAAGTTGAGTTGTGCGTAGTCACAACGCGTTGGATATGTTGGCGGATGAGATTAGTATCGTGGGCGACCGTCGTCTCCGTGCGGCCTGTGGATGTAAGTCTCCTCTTTTATGCATAATAACTGTGTTCATGATTTCATTTATGTGTGATATTTGTGGTGCATAATTTTATTTACACGGTGTTGTGTAATGAAGTTGTATTTGATACTTGGATACGCTGTATGTGTATAGAACTGGATGTATTGATGTTTGGCCCTTGAACCACCACGTGGTTGGTATGGTGTGAAAGTTGTGAACCTTGATGGGTTTTACGATAGAGTTTGTGAGAAACTCCGATGAATGATTTTGCTGTGTGTTTAAACTTGATGCCATGAGATGTATGTGATGGAATTGGCGACCCTGTTTGCCATTTGGGCATGTGGTTTTAATATCGACTATTTTGGATTGTTGTAATTATACCCGCTACGGGTAGCTTTGAAAACGTTTTTCCTTAAAGACTACTGATTTGAGCATTTATGTGGAAATCAAAATTTTTGGAAAAATCTTGTTTTGCAAAACGACCCTAATTTTCGGAATTTAAATGTTATGTGTTTGTGTGTTGGGGGCTATCAGATAATTCTGCAAATCCTCAGCCTAGATGTTACGGCCGTAAGATGTTTTCCATTACGGCCGTAAGCTCAGAGTTGCTACGACCGTAAACTGCATGTTGTTACGGCCGTAAACTTTTGACTAACCCGGTAGAAATTTGTTATTACAGTTGTACCCGTGCCCCATGGTTATTTAATCTCTGTTGATATATCAGTGATGGATGGCGTGGTAACATGTTGTTACCCCGTATAACGCTAGTAAAGATAATGATATATTGATAAGGTCATTTCGACGATATCGTCTAGCGAAAAGATTGAAGCCTCAATGTGTTGTTTTGCAAATAGCTTCAATCAAAATAGTTTTGATAATGAGATACATGGTTTTAATTAAACGACCGAGGTATTATAAG
This sequence comes from Orobanche coerulescens, assembly GCA_033398695.1. Lineage (NCBI taxonomy): Eukaryota > Viridiplantae > Streptophyta > Magnoliopsida > Lamiales > Orobanchaceae > Orobanche > Orobanche coerulescens. Next base: position 14,174,274 of record CM065817.1, read on the forward strand.
TGTTTTCAAAAATTTCATTTCACCATTTTTTTTTCAAACTTGAGAATTTTAAAATTTTATCATTTGAATAATACCCCGGAAATATTTTATTTTTGTTGTTAGTGTTTGATCCCTGCGATACGTGTGTGGTTTTGACCGTGTTTGATTTGGGAAAATCCAAACATCTCTGTTGATGTGACTGTGTGGATTATTTTTTAAATGAAGTTCTAAAATTACAGTGTTAGTTCGTGCACTTGTGTGATGACTTGGAGTTGATGTTTTAACGTGCTGCTATTTATTGTCTTATCTTGACGTTGTGATATTTGTTTGGATGTGTTATTCTTATTGGTCGTCCGTCCAGTATGCCGAGAGGCCGTGGCCGAGGACGTGGTCGTAGTCGTGGTCGTGATCAGCAGCAATCATCCAGAGGTAATGTTGATATTGGCGCCGCCACCATCCTTCGTCAGTGTGACCGACCGTTGGCGCTTATGAATCGACCGTACACCGAGACGGATTCCGGATGAAGATAACGAGCCGGTAAGTGGTTACGAGATGTGATGAGAATGCACCCGCCCGCTTTGTAGGTTCTTCTGACTCGTTAGGCTCGGAGAATTGGCTCTTCCACTGGACAACATTTGATGCTGTAGCTTGCCCCGATGAGAGAAGAGTGCCTATTGCTCAATACCTACTCGACAGGGAATCTGCAGACTAGTGGGAGGCCGTAGCGCCTAGTGATCGTACCGCTACTTGGACTGAATTCAAAACTGCCATGGAGGCCGAGTATTGTCCGCCGCCTGTTAAAGAGCGTAGGATTGTCGAGTTTTTCTCGGCTACGCCCCGAGACGTGTCGATATCCCAGGCGATAGTCGATTATAATTGACAGCTGTGTTATGTTCGGGATCAGGTGAAAAGTGAGGCATATAAGGTTCGTTATTTCGATATGCGTATGAAACCTCAGATTCGGCAGTGTATGGCTCCTTTTATGTGTACAACCTTGAAGGACTATCAGGATCGAGCCTTGGCGTTTGAGATGGCTATAATGTCTACCGAGTCCGTGTCGGTAGCGAAAAAGTAGAAGATTTCCGATGACGCATCGGGAAGTAAGGGAATTGGGATTCCCACACCTCAACCCTCGTATCAGCCGAGTATGGGACCTTCTCGGTCAGTTAGAGAACCCAAAGGACCCAAGTCGGTGTCTTTGAGTTATGGTAATGCTCCTAGGTGTTTCAATTGTAAAGTTCTAGGCCATGAACGCGCGCATTGTAAGAAACCGCTAGCGACTTGTTATAATTGTGGACACGAGGGGCATCGAGTTCAGTACTGCGAGATTGTTGCCGAGATGATTAGGGACCGGAATTCTATTCCTACTTCCGGAGGGCCCAGTGATGTCTAGTGATGGTGTTTTTGTAACACCCCGAGATATTCAGAGTATATTACAGCGTCGTGGACCCCCACATGGGACCCACCAGGCTACAAACAAGAAAACTCCACCCGATTAACCACCCCGGTTAGCGAGGACACACATTTAATTATATGACATAAAAATTTACGCCCGGCGCAACCGGCGAAATAATCATCAACCAACAATGTAACAATTTAAAAGTTGTACAACACGGAGTTTGAATTTGAAAGGCCTAAGTACTCGCGAGTACAGTCTATCAGTTTATAATTATTAGAACAACCAAATCGAAATGGACGAAAGAAATAGAAGGACCCAAATGCACATGTCAACGACCCTGGCCAACGTCCTCGTACTGTCCAGGTGCCCATTCGTCCGGATAATCATAACCTGAAATCCATAACAAGAATTTCCCCAAAACGGGTCCCCAGAGGGGTTAGCAATTACGCTAGTACAAGTAATCAAGGCAAACCAATCACTTACACATTTCATAGTACATGCACCAATATCATTTCAAAAACCAAAACTAGACATGTCTTTTCCGTAAACAAACAGTCACAATTAATTTCCCTAGGACCGGGACGAAGCCACGAATCCCACTCGAGGCCTCTAAGGACCCTCCCGAGCTGGCCACATTCACAAAACAAATCAAGCACCACACGTCACCTAGGACCGGGACGAAGCCACGAATCCCACTCGAGGCCTCTAAGGACCCTCCCGAGCTGGCTAGCGAATAAAACTCATGAATCCAGGACGAAGCCATAGATTCCCTCGAGGCCCCGTCGGACCTTCCCGAGGTGAGTAAAGCACACACAATATACATTACCATTTCACGTTAAGCATAAAGGTTTCCAAAAATACTTGCCTTGAATATTTTGATGACGCAACGAATGGAAAGGATAATCACCGACTAACACTAGGAATCAACGGAACCGAACCTAACGATTCGAAGAACATAATTACAACCAACTCTAACCGAATACGGAAATGGAATACACCCGAAAACCCACCTACGATTCATGTATATTCGCACAAAATAACAACGAGGGCGGATCACAACCAAACCCTCTCGATTCCGCAAAACTATGAAAATATACCATGAATCCGTAGGAAAATTAATGATATCAACAAGATTAATCATATTCATCAAGAATCCACCAAAAAAACGGAAAGAATCGGACAAAAACCCCAAAATCCCCAATTATCCAAAAGGGAGGGTTTCAAGAAATATTACTTTGAGGATTCAAGTATTTAGATTCATAGAACACGCGTTGGATTGATTGTCCTAAGCCACAACCGAAGAAGAATGATGAAAATCAACCCCTCAATTGATAATGATGAGGAACTCTCCCCCTCTCTCTCACTCTCTCTCGCGTCGCAGGAAGAAGAAGAAGGAAATGAGCAGTTCACGCTCAAAACAACCAATTATAGAGGGTTGACCGCATTGTGTGCCGCGGCACACCGAGGTGTGCCGCGGCACAGCCAAAAATTTACTCCCTGTGGTTCGGCGGTGTGCCGCGGCACGTGTGCCGCGGCACCGTCTGATCGGGTTTTGGTCGCAGATGTCACACGAGTGTGCCGCGGCACCGTACGGGTGTGCCGCGCACCGATTTGGCACCGTGCCGGCACGGATGGGTGTGCCGCGGCACACAGTACAGTTCGCTCAACCAACAACTGAAGAAATTTGTGTGCCGCGGCACACATATCTTGTGCCGAGGCCCACACCCCCTTTTGGGTCCCAAAATGATAAAAATGATCCGGAAAGAGAATAGAACGATAGGAATCAATATTTGGGAACCAATAACACGAAATGGATCCACAGCAACCCCAATACGGCGGTTCCGCACAACAATAACGAGAATCAGATCGATAGATGACAGGAAAAATACACTGAAAGATACACGAGGGTTACTACAGTCGAAGAAAATACACCGGAAATAAAAATACCAGGGAAAGAAAAATACGGATATTACATTCTACCCCTCTAAAAATAAGTTTCGTCCCGAAACTTAAGAAACAAACAACTCAGGATACCTAGCACGCATGCTATCCTCGGTTTCCCAAGTTGCTTCCTCGACACCGTGTCTCGACCACTGCACTTTGACCAAAGGGATGGTCTTATGCCTCAGTCGTTTCTCACGATGCTCCAAAATCTTCAAAGGATGCTCCTCAAAAGTAATATCTTCAGCAATATCAATCTCGCCATAATCGATGACGTGACTAGGATCCGGGACATATTTCCTCAGCTGGGAAACCTGAAAAACGCTATGAACATGACTCAAGGCCGGGGGTAACGCCAAACGGTATGCTAACCCACCGACTCGCTCGAGAATCTCGAAGGGTCCAATAAATCTCGGACTCAACTTCCCCTTCTTCCCGAAACGGAAAACTCCTCTCGTCGGCGACACCTTCAGCAAAACGTGGTCTCCCACCTCGAATTCTAAAGGTCGACGACAGACATCGGCATATGACTTCTGTCGACTCTGGGCCGTCAACATCCGTTCCCGAATTAATTCTATCTTCCGCCTCGTCTCTAAAATGACATCTGGCTCGGTCCCGACCAAATCGGACGCCTCATTCCAACAAATCGGTGATCGACATCGCCGCCCATAAAGTGCCTCGTACGGTGCCATTCGAATCGACGCGTGCCAACTATTATTGTACGTGAATTCGATCAATGGCAAATGCTCCTCCCAGTCACTACCCCAATCGAGAGCACAAGCGCGCAATAAATCCTCGAACGTCTGGATAGTGCGTTCCGACTGTCCATCTGACTGGGGATGAAAAGAGGTACTCAAATGCAAACGGGTACCCAACGTCTTATGCACCGCCTGCCAAAAGTGTGATACAAAACGACCATCATGATCCGAAACAATAGACTTCGGAGTACCGTGAAGCGTCACAATCTGTGCGATAAATATACGGGCCAACTTCTCCAGGCCCCAAGTATCCTTGATGCCCATAAAATGTGCCGACTTGGTCAGGCGATCGACAATCACCCAAACCATATTCATGCCCGATCTCGATCTCGGCAAACTCGACCTCAAGATCCGGTGGCAATCCCGGTAACTCGTCAGGGAAAACATCAGGAAACTCACTAACGATTGGAATCGACGAAAACTCGACTCCACCATTCTCCGCCTTCAAGGCGTAGCACCAATAACCAGTACACCCCTTTCGCAGGAGTTTCATCGCCTTCAGGGCGTTAATAACAAACTTCTGGTTTCTCTTTCGCCCCGCGAAAGAGTGTTCAGTGCCGTCCTCGGCTAACATGGTAATGATCCTCGTGCGGTAGTTCATGATTTCACCATGTCGCTCGAGCCAATCATTCCCCAGAATTAAATCCTCGCCCTCGATACTCACGACAATAAGATTAGAGAGCCAAGCCCTCTCACAAATAGACACAGAACAGTCCCGGACTTCTTGATCACCGACAATTTTATCGCCGCTAGGAAGTTTAACGATGAAAGGCTCGCAAGGTGACAAGCAGTCGAGAGTCAAACGGCGCACACACTCTAGAGAAATGCATGAATGCGTAGCACCCGAATCAAAAAGCACACCGACAGGATGAGAATGGATATAAACGGTACCTGTCGCCACAGTAGCCGCTGGATCATCGGTCCTCCTCATCTCGTAGATACGCGGCTGGGCAGAGCCGGCGCTGGAAGCTCCTCCTCTAGCGGGCTGACCCCGACCCCTACCTTGGCCGGCACTCGGTGGAGGCGGCGGAACAAATGAGCCCTGGTTCACACTCGGCTCCATAGGTGCTGGGTGAGAAGAACGGGCGCCGCGAAACTGTCTAAGTTTCTCGCAAAAAGAAGCCTTGTGGCCCGACTGACCACAAGTATGACAAGTCAAAGGTGGACGAAGACAATCCCGGTTCACGTGGCCTGGCTTGCCACAGTTAAAGCATCTGGGGTCCCGGACGACGGTTCCGGCGGCACTCCGAAAGCTCCTAAATAAACGAGCCGGACTTTGTAGAAATATTTGCACTGAGATTTCGCCGGCCTACACTCTTGGGACCAGAAAAATTTCCGACCGACTTCTGCTTCTTGCTCTCACGAGCCAAATCGCTAGCCGTCACCGACATATCATAAGCAAGAGCTCGACTCTGATAATCCTTCAAGATAGTACAGACGAGCCCAGACATATAGTCCCGAATGGACAGTTTCATCCTCCTGGAAAAATGGAAAATCTTGTCGCTCTCTTCGACAACTTGGGTCTTCACATAACCCAACTCCTTGTTAAAATCGGCAATAGCTTGGGATACGGAAATATCCCGTGGTTGAGCATCATAGAAAGCATGCACTCGAGCCTGTCTGACCGGCCACGGACAATATTCGGTCTCCATCAATTCTTGAAATTCGGCCCACGAAGCAACATGATCTTTGGGACCAACGGCCTCCCACCAATCCGTAGCATCTCCCGTGAGGAAGTATTGAGCAATAGGGACCTTACGGTCCTCGGGCGCTTGGTAGCAAGAAGACTTGGATATCTCCTTGATCCACCCTTCCCACCCGATCGGGTCCGAAGCTCCCGAACCGAGGAGGATGCATCTTGATGACATCCTCGAAGCTGCCGATCCGCTCCGCCCCGATTAGCATGGGCCTCGATCGGGGTTCTGGACCACCTGAGGTATAGCCGCCATCTGGTTAACCATTTGCTGCATAACAGCCGCAATACCAAGATCGGCGCGCTCCTGAGAAGAAGCATGACTGTGACGGTCACCGGTACTGCCGGCTCCCGAAGAATGCGACGTGGCCGCCCCACCGGCTGCCCCACGTCCTCGGCCGCGTCCACGACCACGACCACGACCACGACCACGGTTTCCTCCGGCATCCATACTGATGTTGAGAGATAACAGAAGTATATCGATGATGAGTAAGGGAGGAAAAGCAACTACGATTCAAAAGTGGAAATACAATGCAAGAAACAAAAGAGCCGAATAAGAAAACTTACGAGCACTGGAAGTACTGGGATGCTGGCGGCGGTGTGACAATGTGCAAAACAAAACACGACTAGACCCACATAACCAACAAGCCTAGGTATCCATAAACCTAGAGCTCCGATACCATTTTCTGTAACACCCCGAGATATTCAGAGTATATTACAGCACCGTGGACCCCCACATGGGACCCACCAGGCTACAAACAAGAAAACTCCACTCGATTAACCACCCCGGTTAGCGAGGACACACATTTAATTATATGACATAAAAAGTTACGCCCGGCGCAACCGGCGAAATGATCATCAACCAACAATGTAACAATTTAAAAGTAGTACAACACGGAGTTTGAATTTGAAAGGCCTAAGTACTCGCGAGTACAGTCTATCAGTTTATAATTATTAGAACAACCAAATCGAAATGGACGAAAGAAATAGAAGGACCCAAATGCACATGTCAACGACCCTGGCCAACGTCCTCGTACTGTCCAGGTGCCCGTTCGTCCGGATAATCATAACCTGAAATCCATAACAAGAATTTCCCCAAAACGGGTCCCCAGAGGGGTTAGCAATTACGCTAGTACAAGTAATCAAGGCAAACCAATCGCTTACACATTTCATAGTACATGCACCAATATCATTTCAAAAACCAAAACTAGACATGTCTTTTCCGGAAACAAACAGTCACAATTAATTTGCCTAGGACCGGGACGAAGCTACGAATCCCACTCGAGGCCTCTAAGGACCCTCCCGAGCTGGCCACATTCACAAAACAAATCAAGCACCACACGTCACCTAGTACCGGGACGAAGCCACGAATCCCACTCGAGGCCTCTAAGGACCCTCCCGAGCTGGCTAGCGAATCAAACTCATGAATCCAGGACGAAGCCATAGATTCCCTCGAGGCCCCATCGGACCTTCCCGAGGTGAGTAAAGCACACACAATATACATTACCATTTCACGTTAAGCATAAAGGTTTCCAAAAATACTTGCCTTGAATATTTTGATGACGCAACGAACGGAAAGGATAATCACCGACGAACACTAGGAATCAACGGAACCGAACCTAACGATTCGAAGAACATAATTACAACCAACTCTAACCGAATACGGAAATGGAATACACCCGAAAACCCGCCTACGATTCATGTATATTCGCACAAAATAACAACGAGGGCGGATCACAACCAAACCCTCTCGATTCCGCAAAACTATGAAAATATACCATTAATCCGTAGGAAAATGAATGATATCAACAAGATTAATCATATTCATCAAGAATCCACCAACAAAACGGAAAGATCGGACAAAAACCCCAAAATCCCCAATTATCCAAAAGGGAGGGTTTCAAGAAATATTACTTTGAGGATTCAAGTATTTAGATTCGTAGAACACGCGTTGGATTGATTGTCCGGGCTTCAAAACCGAAGAAGAATGATGAAAATCAACCCCTCAATTGATAATGATGAGGAACTCTCCCCCTCTCTCTCACTCTCTCTCGCGTCGCAGGAAGAAGAAGAAGGAAATGAGCAGCTCACGCTCAAAACAACCAATTATAGAGGGTTGACCGCATTGTGTGCCGTGGCACAGCTGAGGTGTGCCGCGGCACAGGCCAAAAATTTACTCCTGTGGTTCGGCAAAGCCGCGGCACCCGCATACCGGGTTTTGGTCGCAGATGTCACACGAGTGTGCCGCGCACCAGACGGTGTGCCGCGCACCGATTGCACCGTGGCCGCAGATGGATGGGTGTGCCGCGGCACACAGTACAGTTCGCTCGACCAACAACTGAAGAAATTTGTGTGCCGCGGCACACATATCTTGTGTCGCGGCCCACACCCCCTTTTGGGTCCCAAAATGATAAAAATGATCCGGAAAGAGAATAGAACGATAGGAATCAATATTTGGGAACCAATAACACGAAATGGATCCACAGCAACCCCAATACGGCGGTTCCGCACAACAATAACGAGAATCAGATCGATAGATGACAGGAAAAATACACTGAAAGATACACGAGGGTTACTACAGTCGAAGAAAATACACCGGAAATAAAAATACCAGGGAAAGAAAAATACGGATATTACAGTTTTTGGTACCCGCTACACGGATTGTTTCGCGTGTAGAGATGTTTCTGTGACGCTTTTACATTTGGAACTTGTTGAATGATATTTTGTTTTGTGTAAGTTCCCGTTTAGTTGTTGAACCTACGGAGGCGTGTCAGTGGACCACGAGGTCATGAGCATGGTATTTTATTATGTGTCGTTATATTTTGTTTCGTATCACTGTGATAACCTTAGTTTAAGTTTCGGGGCGAAACTTATTTTTTGTGTGATAGAATGTAATATCCGGTATTCTCATTTTCTGTTATCTTGAAATTATTTGTGTTTTGACGTCGGACATTTTCTTGTTGATGAGTATCAGAGTGATTTCTATCGTGTTATTCTATTTGTTTCTTTCGCATAGCCGTTTTAGTCGGGTGCGGCTTGTTGTCGCGTGCGTTTCTTTGATTAAATGTGTGCATGTGATATGACGTTAATTGCTCGTTATTGTTTTGAATCTTAGTCGGTGGCATTGTGTTGGTCGTCGTGGAGCGTGTTTTCACGCCGTATGTCTTTTGGCGTTTCTTGCGGTTTACCGTTGGGCGCGAGTTTTCGGTTTTTGTGTATCTCGTCGAGTCTTCCTGACAGTGGATATTGCTTCTCCCTACTTGTTTTAAGTTTCAGGACGAAACTTCTTTTACGGAGGGTAGAATGTAATACCCGTAATTTCGATTTCCGGTAATTTTCTTTTTTCGGCGTAAGTCCGTTTTGATGACTCGCTCATGACCGTTTCGTCATTTCGAGAATGATTAATTCTGCACTTTTTGTCATCCGAGTTCGTTTCGGTATCGTTTTGCTGAGTTCCGAGCTTTTTAGACGCTTTTCCGCACTTGAGTTCGATTCTTGCGAATCTCGTCCGAAACTGTTGTTTCGAGTTTCTCCTAAGTTCATTTAATGTTATTATTCTTGTTGCAAGCTTTGGTTGGGTGTTTGGATCGCGTATCGTGATTTTCGCACGTTTAGGGAATTTTCGTAATTTCCCAAAGTTTTGGGTAATTACTTCCGTTGTCGGATTCCGAGCCTTCGGGTGGTCGGAATTGTGTGTTCTCTTAGCTCTTAGATTCGTCTTTGCGAGTACGTCGTAACCTTATCATCGATTCGTATTCAGGTTTGGGTTTCGGGGTCGTTCGGGCCGTCGGAGTTGGCCCCGGCCGACGTGGCCGGGCAATCTGGGCCTGCCAGTGATCGCCGAGTCACGGCCAAGAGTGCTCGGCAGCCTTCCGGCCGAGTCACGGCCGGTAGTGCTCGCGGCCTTCCGGCCGAGAAGGCCGCATCAGAGGCCGCGGCACACCGCCGACCACCGGGAGCCATTTTTGGGCCTATGCCGCGCACACTCCGGGCGGCGGCACACCGTGCACTTATTTAAGGCCCAGCAATGCTTTTTCGCCATTTTTTCTCCTTCTTCTACTTCTCTTCCGCGGCTGGGGTTGTTCCTATCATGGAGAGATGTTGTTGGTCAACAAATCCATGAAGTTTTGGAGTTCATATCATCAATCATCCATCCTCTAACATCCTTTGATCGAGCGAATCAGGTCATATTTTCTAGAAATCTAATTTTGGGGATTTTGGGTATTTTGTTCGATTTCGTCCGTTTAATCCGATTTAACTTAGGATTGTGATGGATTGATGATTATTTGGATGTATTGTATCATTTCCCTTGTTAACCCATGGTTGGATCGTATCGATTCGTTATTTTGGTCGAGTTCTTGACCGACGCCTTGAAGGTGTCCTAAAATGTCATAGAGGGGTTTTCGGGCGTTCTACGATTATTCTTCCTCGTATGATCGATGATTTATTGAATTTATGTTGTTAGGGTCGAATTCTTGTGAAGAACTCGAGTCGGAACCCTTCCGTTCATTGTCTTCTTGAGTCCGAGCTTCCTGGCCGAACCGTGTTCTTCTGAGCGTTTGATAGCGGTTATTAAGGCAAGTATCTTATTATACGACTTGTATCTTGCGACTAGTAATTACGTATGATATGTATGACGATTTTGCTTTCCTCCAAAATATGTTCCGCTTGAGTTGGTTGTGTTTTCCAAATTTGAAGGCTTTGTGATAATAGTCATATATTGGTATACGTGTCCAATACGTTGTGCCATTTGTGCAGGATTGCGATGTACATATGAGATGGTTGTACACGTGGTTGTGCAATGTAATCCGTGTACCGAATGTGTGTTATGTTGGTTAAGAGTCGTTGTGATGATCATGATATTTGTGTTGTTTTGGTTTACATACTTGATTGTACATTTCGGTGTAATGTGGAATGGCTTGACATTTAATGATTATGAGTTGAGTCGTGTCGATGTGTGTGCGTGTGATCCAGGTAGGGTCTGACGAGGCCTCTGGAGTTCGGTACATGATGTGTACGAACAAGGTGTGTGATCCAGGTAGGGTCTGACGAGGCCTCTGGAGTTCGGTACATGATGTGTACGAACAAGGTGTGTGATCCAGGTAGGGTCTGACGAGACCTCTGGAGTTCGGTACATGATGTGTACGAACGATGTGTGTGGCCGGGTAGGGTCCGTTGAGGCCTCCGGAGTTCGGTACATGATGTGTACGAACAGTGTGTGTGGTCCGGGTAAGGTCCGTCGAGGCCTCCGGAGTTCGGTACATGATGTGTACGAACAATGATCGTGTAGCAGTGATTGTTCGGGTAACATTTTAAATATGGATCTCGGACTCATAATGATATATTATTTAGTATGCTTGAAACGAGAATCGGGCTAAGGCCCTAATGTTTACGAAAAGGTTTTGTAAATTGGGACTCAAGGTCCAAAAGAATTTCTGCTTTAAAAATCCCCGAGATGATGTGTTCCTTTTCAAATATCTCTTACTTGAGTTCGAAATTCTAAAACTTCTCGGGAACAGTTTGATAATTGATTTACGTATTAAATTCGTAGTTGCTATTTGCTTGTTACATTTCGTATGGTTTCATACTTGCACTAGTAAAACAATGGAGTTTTACTAACCCCCAAGTATTCGGGGGGTGGATGTCTATTCTGCGACCAGGTACATGCAGGTTCAGGGGAGCAGTCACAGGATTAGCACAAGGGGATGACGAGCTGCGATACTAATCAAGAGTTGAGAGTTGGTAGAGTTTAGTTGTATTGTTAGAGTTGATTCAGTCTTCCGCTGTATTGTATTTCGACCCCTGTGTGGGTAATGTTGTTAGTCAGTCCTGTTGATAGAGTTGTGTGACCTCATCGGTCTGTGTGTTTATGTGTAAGTGACCTTAACGGTCTGTATTATTATATTGTTTGACCCTGGCCGGGCAAGCATTTAGTTATTTATGGACCTTTAGCCTGGTAGATCCTTGCGGAAAGGGTTTACGGCGTGTAATATTCCCATACGGTTTTGGGGGTGTTACAATTATTCTTCATGGTCGCTTTTGTTCTTGTGACCTTCAAGGATCGTATTGCGTTGCCGGATGGTATATGTGTGGAATTTTTAGTCGGACACACGATCGTCATGTGTTATGTGGGTAATCCGACACATTAGACCGTGCACACAGTAATGTGCCTCCATGAGACTAATTATGTAACACCCCCAATCCACTCAGGGATATTAAACGCCGTAGACCCTTTTCTCAAGGATCTACCAAGTTGGTAACTAAAATCAATAATATCCAACATTGCCTTTAAGGCTAAAATGACTCAGTAGACCGATTTGTTCTTTCAATTAATACATACAACTCAATTTCAATACATGCCCACGCAGGGGTCAAAATACAACACACTCCCATACAGCGTGGAAAATACTGCAGCGGAATAAAGTACAACCAAACCAATACAACAACGTATGGGTCCTCATGTGATTACTATCGATAATCTTTCATCATCCTTCATGATAACCCTATATTATGCTCCCCAAAACCTGAATGCAAAACAGACATCCACCCCTCGAGTACTCGGGGGTTAGCAAAATTCCACTATTTTGCTAGTGCAAGTACAAAGTGCAAATACGAGTCATACAAATCATATTCCAAGAATAACAATAACCAGGAATCCTTCAAGATTCAAACATAACAAAAAGTACTTCCCGAGGCAAGAGTTTGAGTAAAACTTTCCAAACTTTAAAGATCACAATTCAAGGGAAACAATTTACAAAATGGTTTAAAAATGCCATCGGGAGTTTTAATATAAAACAATTTAAGATTATCGAATCTTTCTCTTTTCAAAACCAACAGGGGTCACAGCCGAATGATTTGCTTTCATGAATAAAACCATCAACAATTCACAGAGTCGTAACCCACGTCACGTGTCCTCGACGGACATAAAAATCAACACAACATAATCACCCAAGATACGTAAATCTTGGTCACATGCCCAAGGTACTCGGCCTGGCAAAACACATTCACAAATCATATACACACTAGCGTGATCACATGTTACGGCATCTGACGGTTGGATCAATCACTTGTTGTCTCTTGACCATATGATCACATGCCATATGTCAACGCAGGTATTCTTATCATCTCACAGTTGGATCAATCACTTGTTGCATCCTCACCACATGATCACAAGCCATGTGTCACCGTAGATTGCCTTAGGCTCTCACGGTTGGATCAATCACTTGTTGCATCCTGACCACATGATCACATGCCACGTGTCACCGTAAACCTCGACCATTTCCACACAGTCACACAGATAACATATCACACCAAGGATATCCAAACAATTAACCCAGAGGTAACAAATATTAAGCACGACGTAAACGTCAAATCACAATGCACCGATATGAGGCAATATACGTACACACGCATTATCAAGCGCAACATCAACACCAACCATATCTATAGGATTCACATAATCATTTACGAAACACACCAATCACAGAACACACACGGTTTTGAAAGAGAGCCTTTAACGAGGCTAACCGAATCTTTTGAATGTTCATTATGACAACCAAACAAACACATTTAGACGATCACCGATCATCATATCCACAAAACAATAAATGTATGGACAAGGTACTTGCCACAAATAATCACAAACACGGAGAATCGGCCGAAGGAGGATGGCACGAACTGACTACGAACCCGCCGACTTTGCCGAACGCCAACTCGCGACAATAAACTACGAAGGACAATAACAATAATGAAAATTAATTCCATAGCACGACCCAAAGCTGCGGAGTTGAAGGAACAAACGATAAAAGTTCAAATGTGTTCATCATAACCTTCACCAACATACGTTTATATAACAAGTAATTCATTCATAATCTTCATAATTGTAATACCTAATAATTTTGAATCAGAATTTTTGCCTTTTAAAAAGTGTTTGATGCTGAGTAAGGTTATTTAATTGATTAGTATTCATAATGGATGGTTTTGAAACATGATTTGTTGGAAATAAAACGCTGCGAAAGCGAAGTTGAGAAAATTTGATAAAAGTGTTTTACGCATCCACGAGCACAAAACCTATTTAGGCATGCTAATTAATTAACTACTAAAATTAATAAGCAATTTAAATACTATTTATTATTTAACAAATAATCTTGTTGGTAAATTCAATATCCTAATCTAGATCAAAAGATTATCGGATACTTACCTCTTGAAGCGTAATAGTTGCTACCTTGATCTCTTCCTCAAAATCTTCTAGAGTATGATCCCACCTTAATCTGGACGTTGTGTGGGCAACGATCTACCGAATCTTGCTTGAACTGCAGGGATGGATCGGCCGAAATATTTTCCTCTCACAACTCGATATTTGTTTTCTTCAAGTACTTCCGATTTTTAGCAAGAATTAAAGTATTATCTCAATTGTGGAATCAAAGACACAAGTCAAGATCCACAATTAAACACTAAGAAGAAAAATCAAAACCCTTGTGTTGGATGTATATTGTCACGGCCGAACCCCCCCATAAGTCCTATTTATAGGCTTTGGACTACTCTAGGGATCTTAAGGAGGATTAGGGTTAGGACTCCTAGTGCAACCCAACTTTCTATATTAATCCCTTCCTCATATGGTTGAGTTTATTAATATCAATTCAATCCACTAAAGAATTGATATTGCACCTCCGACCTAAATTTCAATTTACAAAATCGGGCTCCTTATTTAAATATAGTATTTTCCATGTTTAAGATTGTAATACCCGGTTGTAATTCAGTCATTATCATTCAGTAATTTCATTCTGTGATTGTCACTCAGTGTATTTTCACTCATTTTTAATCATTCATCCATCATGTTCATTCACCCGTGTTCACCGTTCGGAAAAACTTCGAGTTGTGTATCGTTATTGTACATTGTTTCAACTTTCCACATAAGAGTTCGACTTTGTTAGATCACCATTAATTTTTGGTAACTCCAAAAATTCTGAATCTTTGCAATATTATAGAGCATCAAGTTAGCTTTCCAATGGTTCAAACGGTGAGTCAATCGGAGTCCGGACGAGAGAGTTATGGTCATTTTAGCTCACCCGCTCATTTTTCAGTTTTTGGCCGATCACTGCCGACCGAACTCGGCCGTGTCGTCCGACACGGCCGTGCTGTACTCGTCCGGAAATGCCGAAGTCTCTGCCACAGGACCCGACCGTGTCGTCTGGCATGGCCGAGTCGAACTCTTCCGGATAAGCCAGAACCGACTGCCCAGACGCCCGACCGGGTTCCGGGACACGGTCGAGTCAATGCCGAAGCGATACCGAGTCACTGTCGGACAGGTCACTATCGGAAGGCCCCTTCGCGCCGCGACCGTGTCAAGCAGGACACGGTCGAGTCCCTGCCGGATAGTTGCGCGCCGCGGCCGTGCCGATCGGCACGGGCCGTGTCCGACAGACCAGTCAACCCCTATAATTTCGTTTTTTGAGCATTTCAGCTCATTCCTTCAATTTCTTCCACCTTCATACGAGAGAGAGAGTCTTGAGGGAGAGATTTCTTCATCAATTATCACTTGAGTGTGGTTTTTAATCATTTTCATTCGGTTGTGAAGCTCGGATCATCGATCTATCGCGTGTTCTTCGAATCATAGTGCTTGAATCTTCAAAGGTAATATTCTTCAACATCTTGGATTTCGATTTTGTATTGAGATATGTTGTTTTAGCCGTTAAAATCATGTTGTATGAAGTGATGTACGCATGATTATGAATATGTATGATTATTCATTGGATTATTGAAGGATTATTCAAGAACACTTTGAATATTAAGTTGGATTTGGGGGTTTTCGATTAATTGTCGTTGTAATCACGATTTTGGATATTCATAACGGATTATTGATCGTATTGAAGATGTTTTGTTGGTTTGAAAAACTTCTTGGGGATTTGATGTTGGTATTTTTGAAGTTTGGTTATGAACAATCGAAGTTGGCCTCAAAGTGTTCGATATAATGCCCCAATGAACTTGGTTTAGTCGTTTTGACGCCTTGAGTTCGTTATAATCGTGTTTGATTCGTTTATTGAGCGGATTGTTGGTAATTGTGTTATTCAAGGTTGTTCGAGCGACCGACACTTCATTTAGGACGTTTGTTCGTGGAAGGACATTCTTCATCGGTATTGTGTAAGTTAATTCTTACTCGGTTAAAAGGATATTCATTCCTTTTGTTGTTGATCATTCATAATCATAACTCATTCATCATTGTATTAATCATATTGAGACTTGTAATTGTTGAACAATCACTTCATTAACGGGAACGACGGTTCTAATTATTCCATTGAAACTATCAATCACTTCATTATTACTCTCATCTCGGTGAGTCATTCTTGACTTTGTCAGATTATTATTTATTCATTGATATTCATTACGGTCATTCTCGTTCATATGACCTTATGGGTTCATATTGCGTGGCCGGGTGCGGATGTGTGGAATTTTTAGTCGGGCACGTGATGGCCATGTATTGGGAGTGATACATTGGACTGTGCACACGGTAACAGATTACCTCCGTGAGACTAATTAGGTACAAGGATGGGTGTGTCCGGTCATTCGTCTTGTACACGTGCACAGAACACTACGGGCGTACTATGATACTCCTCTTCAGCATAATTCATAATTAAGGATATTTCATAACTTTAGATATAATCATGATTGTGTATTTTCAACCCTTGAGGATTGTTGTTCTTTGTAACTGACCCCGTTTGGGGATTTTGTTTTTCAGGTCTTGGCAAGGCAAAAGCACGGGGAGAACACGCTGACGTCGAGGAGTCCCAGTGATACTAGTAGGGGCCCCCGATCTTTCAGTTATTCATATTATTGTCATTTATCTTCCGCTGCAGATTTTCATTTGGATACTCCATTTCATTCAGTGTTGTGTATTTTATCTTCATATAAAATAAACTAGTATTCGGTATTGTCCTGGTGTGTTGTAATTAAACTCCTCATCGGAGTAATTACTATTGTAATGTGGTTCGGTACTACATTTATCCTGTGTAATTCATTCATTTTCATTTGCCTGGTGGGTCCCAGTCGGGGATCCACGGCACTGTAATATCCGCCTAGTTTGGGGTGTTACAGAGTTGGTATCGGAGCGTGGTTTTGAATACTACCTTCCGAGTCATGTCTCATTTGAAATCATCGTCATCAGACTAGTATCATTGGACTTTCGCGTTACGTGTGACCTGTGCAAATGCCGAGCCAATCAGACCGAAAGAACTGTAAGATTTCTAACGCCATGGTATAATTTCTAGCAATAGTCATTCATTCATCATTCATCAATTAACAATCCTCAAACATCATCATTCATTGTGATTAGGACGATCACGTTAACTCATTAATCACTTAATTCATTTCATTACTCAGTTAATGATCAGGACGATCATGTTAACTCATTAATCGCTTAATTCATTTCATTACTCAGTTAATGATCAGGACGATCATGTTAACTCATTAATCGCTTAATTCATTTCATTACTCAGTTAATGATCAGGACGATCATGTTAATTCATTAATTACTCAATTTGTTTCATTACTCAGTTGTCGATCTGGATGATCATATTATTAATTTTGTTAAGTTATTCAAGATAATCATTTCAAGAATTTCATCAGATAATCATGTCACTTCAGTAATCATTCATATAATCACTAAGTTAGAGCATGTATACTCATTTTCATCATCTCATGACATAATCATAAGTGATAATCATGCGGGAAATATAATCATTATGCGACCTTCCTACTTCGGATGGGGAGAGTCACAAAGGATGCACAGGAGAGGCAAGCGGGCCGAAACCCGGAAATAATCACTGCCGGGAAATCGTGCCTGTGACTCGGCTCGATCGTAAGATGTTCGGGTTGATCCACTCACTTTTATGCAGCCATGATGACCCATGTGCGCTTGCTCAATCATCATTGCGCCACGCCGGATTAATCGAGAGAACTCTCCGTATGAGCCGGCCGCTAAGGAAAGTGTCGAACAACAACCTTCATCTGTCACAAGAAATCAACGGCGTAATCAACCCAAGGCGGTCATTCAACTCCGCAAGAAGCCTCGTGTGAGTCCTATCGCTTCGAGCGACCTCCTACGGTGCATAATCGCGGGATCTCGCCCCGAGCGCCGCCCGCCATCACCTGCTTCAATTGTGGAACGCCGGGTCATTTCAGCACCGAGTGTCTCAAACCGTCTATCACGTGCTATAATTGTGGGAATTTCTGCATAAGGCCCGTTTTGCCGAAAGGACTCAAGTCGGCTCCGCGGCATCTCGTGCCCCAAGCAATTAGCGATTCGTAATCGATCAAGCTCACAACGCTGCTTAAGACAATGGAAGCAAATAAAGTTGGAGCTCATATTTATCGACGGAGCGTCTGTTCGGGGCCGACAAGTCCCGATTCATGTGATGAAGAGGATCGACGATCCGGGCCCAATGATCTCAGGTATACTCGTAATTTTATTTCAACCTGTGTGTACCTTTTGATACTGGTACACCGCATTCATTCATTTTCGAATCATGTTTGAATAGACTTATTTTGGGATAGTCCTATTGCTTGTGGACCTCATACCATCGGTCTACCTGATGATGGAAGATTTTTTTTTTCTTTCGGAAATCATACCGAATTAAGCTTAACGACCGCGATTGGTTGATGGATCTAATCGTGGTGAATTTATCTTAGGACGATGTGATTTTCGGTATTAGTTGCTTTGATCGTCTTGATACTATCCTCAGTGTTTGTTAACATTTGGTCGCTATCTTTTCGTCGTTGGTTGTTGAGTGTGTGCTTCGGGGAAGTAATCCCCGTTGTTCCAGAAGAAGTATTATTATGACGAAAGCAGAGAAATTCCGCAATCGAACTATTCAATCATTCATTGTATCATTTTCATCGATTGGCCTTTCTAAGGCAATCGAGTTATTCAAACATTCATTGTATCATTTTCATCGATTGGCCTTTCTAAGGCAATCGAGTTGTTCAATCATTATTGGTATCACTTTTTATCGATTGACCATTCTAGGGCAATCGAAATGTTCAATCATTCGTGGTATCATTGTCATCGATTGACGATGTATTTCCGCATTTGTTATCTGGTTGCCTTCACATAGAGTAGGGGAATTCAGGAGTGAGTTAGAGCCGGTACGTCCCCTTTATCGAAGGTACCGTATCGGATGGCCCCGACCAGAATGCAGGAGTTGAAGATTCAACTTGAGGAGTTGTTCGAGAAAGGTTATCTCCGACCGATTGCGTCCCCGTGAGGATCACCAGTGTGATCTGTCAAGGAGAATGATGGCTCGTCTCGTGTGTGTATTAATTACCAGGAGTTGAACAGGGTGATGATCAAGATTAGTATCCCTTACCCCGTATTGATGATCTTTTAGATCAACTTCAGGGAGCTTCAGTATTTTCCAAGATGGACTTAAGATCTAGATATCACCAGTTGAGGATTCGAGAGTCGGATATCGCAAGGACAGCGTTTCGTACACGCTATGGTCATTATGAGTTCGTAGTTATGCCGTTCGGGCTAACTAATGCACCTGCGGTATTCATGGAGTTAATGAATCGGGTTTTCATCGACTTTTTGGATCAGTTTGTTGTTGTCTCCATCGATGACATTTTGATTTATTCTCGTGATCGAGAGGAACACGAGGTACGTCTTCATCAGGTTCTCGACGTGTTAAGACGCGAGCAATTTTATGGAAAGTTTTCTTAATGTGAGTTCTGGATGTCCGAAGTGACTTTTCTCGGGCATGTAATTTCATCTGCCAGAGTTCGTGTCGACCCTCAGAAGACGGAGGCTATCCGATATTGGCAACCTCCGAAAGATGTTAAGGAAATCCGAAGTTTCCTCGTATTAGCTGGTTAATTATCCAACCCACGACCTGGAGCTAGCAGCCGTGGTTTTCACGTTGGAAATTTGGCGTCGTTACCTTTATGGCGTCACCTGTCAGATCTTCACTGATCACAATAGTTGAAGTATATATTTACTCAGAAGGAGTTAAATATGCGACAAAGACGGTGGTTGGAACTACTCAAAGATTATGATATCGAGATCCTTTACCACCCAGGCAAGGCGAACATTGTCGCCGACGCCTTGAGTCGTAAGACCGTTCAGGAGCAGATTCTTGCTCGTTTATCGCCTGTAGGAGCTCCAACAGAATTCCTTAGACCCGAGATCGAGGTCCGGCTTCAGAGTTCAGTGGACAAACTTTGTATGTTAGAGATTTCATCATCTCTTGAGGATGCAATCAGGGAGAATCAGGGTTCAGACCCAGCATTGTTGCGCATTCATGAGGATGTGGCACAGGGGAAAGCCCCTGGATTTGTGGTCCACAATGATGGACTCTTGAGCTTTAAGAATTGGTTGTGCGTACCGGCGAATGATGAGTTGAAAAACTCGATCTTGAGAGAAGCTCATGCTACCCCTTATCCGATTCATCCGGGGTCTAGCAAGATGTACAAGGACTTGAAACAAAATTTCTGGTGGAGTAATATGAAGCGAGAAGTCGCGGAATTTGTTTCGAGATGTTTAGCCTATCAGCAAGTCAAGATGGAACATCAGCGACCGGCGGGTATGCTGAAACCTCTCCCTATTCCAGAGTGGAAGTGGGAAGACATTTCTATGGATTTCATCACGAGTTTGCCGACGAGTCGTCGTGACATGAATACGATCTGGGTGATTGTGGACCGCTTAACTAAATCAGCTCATTTCCTTGAGATCAAGGATACGTGGGGTCCCGAGAGACTGGATCAGTTGTTCATCAAGGAGATAGTGAGACTGCACGGTACTCCTAAGAGTATCGTTTCCGATCGTGACGGACGATTTGTATCCCATTTTTGGAAATCAGTTCATCGTGCTATGGGAACTCAGCTCAATCTCAGTACCGCCTTTCATCCTCAGACCGACGGACAATCAGAGAGGACTATTCAGACATTAGAGGACATGTTGAGGGCATGCGTCCTCGATTGGAAGGACGATTGGGAAGCCCAACTGCCATTGATCGAGTTCACGTATTATAATAGTTGGCATGCTTCCATTAAGATGGCACCTTACGAGGCCTTGTACGGTCGTCGTTGTCGATCTCTTTTGTGTTGGGATGACTTGTCAGAATCAATCAGCACCGAGCCCGATATGCTTATAGCCGCCCGGGAGAAGGTAGCTTTGATCAAGAGTCGTATGTTGACAGCTCAGAGTCAACATAAATCATATGCAGGTAATCGTCGTCGACCATTACCGTTCGAGACAGGTGACCATGTTTTGGTCAAGGTAATCCCGAGTCGTAATATCTTCCGTTTTGGGAAGAGGGGAAAGTTGAGTCCGAGATTCTTTGGACCGTTTGAGATTCTGGATCGAATAGGTGAGTTAGCTTATCGATTGGCTTTACCTCTGGCGTTGAGCCGAATTTGTAATGTGTTTCATGTCTCTCAGCTACGGAAATATGTTGCCGACCCGAGTCACATACTTCAGTTCGACGAAATCGAGATCACAGATGATCATTCGTATGAGGAGCATCCTATACGAGTCTTAGAGCGGCGAATCAAACAGTTGAGAAATAAGTCGATTCCTTTGGTCAAGATTCAGTGGTCTAGACACGGAGTCGAAGAGGCTACTTGGGAAACCGAGGATAGTATGCGGGAGAGTTATCCTGAGTTGTTTGACCCTTAGTTTCGGGGACGAAACTCTTTTAAGGGGGGGTGTATGTAATACCCGGTTGTAATTCAGTCATTATCATTCAGTAATTTCATTCGGTGATTGTCACTCAGTGGATTTTCACTAATTTTTAATCATTCATCAATCATGTTCATTCACCCGTGTTCACCGTTCGGAAAAACTTCGAGTTGTGTATCGTTATTGTACATTGTTTCAACTTTCCACATAAGAGTTCGACTTTGTTAGATCACCATTAATTTTTGGTAACTCCAAAAATTCTGAATCTTTGCAATATTATAGAGCATCGAGTTAGATTTCCAATGGTTCAAACGGTGAGTCAATCGGAGTCCGGACGAGAGAGTTATGGTCGTTTTAGCTCACCCGCTCATTTTTCAGTTTTTGGCCGATCACTGCCGACCGAACTCGGCCGTGTCGTCCGACACGGCCGTGCTGTAGTCGTCCGGAAATGCCTAAGTCTCTGCCACAGGACCCGACCGTGTCGTCTGGCACGGCCGAGTCGAACTCTTTCGGATAAGCCAGAACCGACTGCCCAGACGCCCGACCGTGTTCCGGGACACGGTCGAGTCAATTCCGGCGCAGGAGTCACCGCTTCGGACGTGTCACTATCGGAAGGCCTTCGCGCCGCGACCGTGTCAAGCAGACACGGTCGAGTCCTCGCCGGCTTGCGCCGCGGCCGTGCCGATCGGCACGGCCGTGTCCGATGCACTACCAACCCCTATAATTTCGCTTTTGAGCATTTCACCATTCCTTCCATTTCTTCCACCTTCATACGAGAGAGAGAGTCTTGAGGGAGAGATTTCTTCATCAATTATCACTTGAGTGTGGTTTTTAATCATTTTCATTCGGTTGTGAAGCTCGGATCATCGATCTATCGCGTGTTCTTCGAATCATAGTGCTTGAATCTTCAAAGGTAATATTCTTCAACATCTTGGATTTCGATTTTGTATTGAGATATGTTGTTTTATCCGTTAAAATCATGTTGTATGAAGTGATGTACGCATGATTATGAATATGTATGATTATTCATTGGATTATTGAAGGATTATTCAAGAACACTTTGAATATTAAGTTGGATTTGGGGGTTTTCGATTAATTGTCGTTGTAATCACGATTTTGGATATTCATAACGGATTATTGATCGTATTGAAGATGTTTTGTTGGTTTGAAACACTTCTTGGGGATTTGATGTTGGTATTTTTGAAGTTTGGTTATGAACAATCGGCCTCAAAGTGTTCGATATAATGCCCCAATGAACTTGGTTTAGTCGTTTTGACGCCTTGAGTTCGTTATAATCGTGTTTGATTCGTTTATTGAGCGGATTGTTGGTAATTGTGTTATTCAAGGTTGTTCGAGCGACCGACACTTCATTTAGGACGTTTGTTCGTGGAAGGACATTCTTCATCGGTATTGTGTAAGTTAATTCTTACTCGGTTAAAAGGATATTCATTCCTTTTGTTGTTGATCATTCATAATCATAACTCATTCATCATTGTATTAATCATATTGAGACTTGTAATTGTTGAACAATCACTTCATTAACGGGAACGGCGGTTCCAATTATTCCATTGAAACTATCAATCACTTCATTATTACTCTCATCTCGGTGAGTCATTCTTGACTTTGTCAGATTATTATTTATTCATTGATATTCATTACGGTCATTCTCGTTCATATGACCTTCTGGGTTCATATTGCGTGGCCGGGTGCGGATGTGTGGAATTTTTAGTCGGGCACGTGATGGCCATGTATTGGGAGTGATACATTGGACTGTGCACACGGTAACAGATTACCTCCGTGAGACTAATTAGGTACAAGGACGGGTGTGTCCGGTCATTCGTCTTGTACACTTGCACGGAACACTACGGGCGTACTATGATACTCTTCTTCAGCGTAATTCATAATTAAGGATATTTCATAACTTCAGATATAATCATGATTGTGTATTTTCAACCCTTGAGGATTGTTGTTCTTTGTAACTGACCCCGTTTGGGGATTTTGTTTTTCAGGTCTTGGCAAGGCAAAAGCACGGGGAGAACACGCTGACGTCGAGGAGTCCCAGTGATACTAGTAGGGGGCCCCGATCTTTCAGTTATTCATATTATTGTCATTTATCTTCCGCTGCAGATTTTCATTTGGATACTCCATTTCATTCAGTGTTGTGTATTTTATCTTCATATAAAATACACTAGTATTCGGTATTGTCCTGGTGTGTTGTAATTAAACTCCTCATCGGAGTAATTACTGTTGTAATGTGGTTCGGTACTACATTTATCCTGTGTAATTCATTCATTTTCATTTGCCTGGTGGGTCCCAGTCGGGGATCCACGGCACTGTAATATCCACCTAGTTTGGGGTGTTACAAAGATATCAAATGTCCATTAATTTATTTAAGCTACTAATAGCTTCAATTAATTAATTTCTTATCCAAGGGTAGTACTACTCGAACTTTATTATTATATCAGAATTAAATCCACCTGCATGGTTTAATATAATTATCATTATCGAGCTCCTCAAGGGGACATCATCAACCCGCACGAATCGGGACACAATTTCTAGTTATAATAGTTGTCATATAAATAATATTATTGCCCAAGATTCGAAGCATATTGAGTCAATCATTGCGAGTCTCACTCATGGATAATTAAATATTATATACTTTGAATTAAAGAAATAATAATTATTTAAGATTTACGTTCTTCTTACAGTCAGTACAGAAGACACTATGTCACTTCGATCCAGTTCAATGTATGCAAATACGCTAATACATGCTAATAGTGAAGACCAACTAATCTCAAGCATACATCACAACCTTTCATATAATTTGTCTAGTAATTATATAGGTTATGAACTATTATATTATTTTATAAGGCACCGATAATGTGATATTTCGTGTGAGAACAACACCACATTATCTATAATATAAAATAATTAAACATTTCATTTGCATAACCATAATGTGAATAAATATGCAAAATATGTGACCAATGTAATTAGTATTCTCATAGGTAGTTACAGGAAATAAGGTAATACCAGTATAAAGTATGCTTTTCCATATACAACCCGAACATGATTATGGTCTTGGACCATTTAAAATGCAAATGGGGTACCATAAGCGTTAGTAAATATAAGGATGAACATTTTTTGTTGTGTGTTGTGCACACGGGTCAATTTTGAATAAGTACCACCATCACATATGAACTCCAAAAGTTCTTAAAAGTATAAGAAATCGAGTTATCTTCACAATAGTATAAACAACAAGTCATTCTGAGTCCGAATGAAGGAGATATGATCAAATCAGTGGAGACTATTGCAATAGGTATGTTAACGTACGTTAACTTGGTATATAATGCACGTTAAGATACCTGAGAGTAGTCTATAAAGACAAAACTAGTTACATATGTTAGCATAAGGTTAAGTACGTAAGGGTTCAGTTATATCGGTATTTGGGATTCATAACCTCTACAAACTCATATTACACTCTTCTCCCTTGAGATAATAGCGGATTTGGAACTTTTTTTATCGATTGCTTTCGTGGGATTCTTCAATCTCAAGGTAAGATAGTTTGATCTTCAACCTTGGTCGATTATGTGGTGAAGTTGTGGATTATCTCCTTTTTCAGTATCGTCCTTTTCAACTTCAACAATTATTATGTCTTTTTCTTTTTCTCCTCCTTCTTCCTTTTCTACTCTGTCTTCTTCTCCAAGGGTTTTATCTAGAGATACACCCTCCATGATATGAAGGATGAACTGGTCCATATTTCGTTTAAAATGGGACATGAACCAGTTCTCCTGAAGCAACAATAGTATATCTGTCTCTTGACAGAAAAGCATGAGAAGTTGCTCAGTATCCTGGGGGTGTTCTCAGGTACTTCTCTCAACAAACTCTTTTAATTGAGTGAAGGAAAGAGATTTTAATTCCTTCCGCTCTTCAAAAATATTGATAAATGAAAACTTGAGAGTCTGTTGTTTTACCAGCTTCAATTGATTGGAGTTCAGGTTCAGAGGATTTTTTTCCCTGAGGTTGAGATGATATCTAGCCTCTGGATATCAATGGAGTCCTCGGCCTCTTCTTCCTCAGTAACACTTGGGAGTGTTAAGAGAGGAACTATCTCTGCCACGAGCTCTGAGGAGTGAGCAGGTTGATCCTCAGATGCAGCTGGTGCAGGTGATATGATCATCTGCATATGGTCCGGTTGAGCTGTAATTGGTGCAGGTGATGTGGCAGGCTGAGGTTCTTCATCTTCTACTGGTGCAGGTGCAGGTGATCTCTGCACTTCTTCTTCTTCGCCATCATATGGATAGTCCACCAAGCCTCTCTGCTTCTTGGGAGACCTATCTGTAGATTGGGTGATGTGGACAACCTCCTCTGTTGCAGGTAACTTCCTCTTTAATAGCTGAGACAGAGGAAGGTTGTCGATGTCGGAGTCACCTGCAGGTAACTTCTCAACTGCAGGTAATTTCTCATCTGCAGAAGAGGTTGAGGTTATCTCCTCTGTAGGTAACTCAGATGGGACTTGGTCGGAGGCATCAGATCGAACTTCGTCTGAGTCCATAGGTGCTCTGTAGGGAGAGTCCCATTTGTCATCTCCCTCAAAATATTGGCCGCCTTCCTCTGATCGCCCAATTTCTTCAAAGTTTATTGGTCCATGTGACCAAGTCTTTTGCTGCCATGGAATATGTCTGCAGCTCCCTTCGCCTTTCCGAGAAACTCCAATACCCAACTGATCTGGGTTGCATAGGCAAGTTTCTGTTTGAACTTCTTCTCCTCTGCATTCCAGCTCACTGTGTTCACCTCTCGAACTAACTGCCTGTATATGTAGTCAGGCTAGTTAATCCTTTGATGCTGGATAAGTGCTCCCATCACAATAAACTTGGCAGATGGTAACTGATCATAACTGCTGGCCATGCCCATGACAATCTTGTTTATAATGTCAGGACGTATCCATAATCCTTTTTCAGGTCGCCTTTCCTCATTGGAAACCTGACCTTGTTGGGTTGTTCTGGTAATTTTATTTCATACCAGGTTTCAACAGAGCTTTGTTTTAGGGCTTCTACTGCAATGCCCCTATTCTCCATCTTGAATGCATCAGCAATGGTCTGAGGTGTGATGGTGACCTCTTCTCCGAAAATCGAGCTCGTGATACAGTGTTCTGTGACTTGTGCCTCCTTGAAGAAACAAATGATTGCTTCCTTGAACAACTGCTTCGGGTTGATGTCTAGGAAATGGTAGATACCATTTTTCTTCATCATTCGGCTGATATGTCTCATCATCAGTGTCCGCCATGTTTGTCTCCAACAAACCTTCGAAATTGACTATTATACTGAAAAAGACTTGCTCCTTCACCATCTTGAGGTTGACTCCTTCGAAATACTGGGTAGAGTCCATTTATGCAAAAATAATAGGCTTTTCGATTGAGTGTAGTGAATATTCAGAGGTTTTTTTCTGCTTTAGAAAACTAGGGTTCTTAGAGCTTGAAGACGGTAAAGTTTGTGAAATGATTTCCGCCACCTTAAATACCCAGTTGAAAGGACTCTTTGAATTTTAATAATTAAATAATCAAGCGGCGGTCCGATTTTTGATAAATAAGGAGTGACGGTTAAACTTGATTGGACGTCGTGGAGATAGTGTGATCATTTGTTTGTCCACGTGTAAATAAATTATAAGTCGGTCAAGGAATGGAAAACTTAGTTGATTGACCGTTTGACTTCTTGTCTGTTCTGCATCAGGTAAGTTGTGTCGCTTGTGGTTCATGTCAGCTAACTTTTCTTTGTCTGGTCTGATCAGGTAGCTTTCTCGCCTGGTCTCTGCATCAGGTAGCTTTCTCTATCATTAGCTTTCTTGTCTGATTTCCACATCAGGTAGCTTTTTTGCATCAGGTAGCTTTCTCGTCTCTTGTCTGCTTCTGATCAGATGACTTTTCTTCAGATGACTCTGCTTCAGCTCAGATAACTTTGTCTGCTTTCCGAGTAAGATGATACTTCTCTGTTCTGATCATGTGACTTTTCTTTTTAGAGCATTCTTTAGCTAACTTTGAGAACTTCAATCAGGCACTTGATGTCTTGCTGCTGGTGCGTATGCTTCATCAGAATCTTTTTCTTTATACTCAGTATAACTTTTTGCTACCAACTTTGCTAGAATTCCTAACAAGTTCCCCCTCTTTGGGATGCCAGGTTTTTCTTTGTGCTGTTCTTCCAAACTGCTGGTTTGTCAAGAGCTTTCCTCTATTAATCTTTTTGGATTCATTTGATTGGGCTTTAGTGGCATTCTTGTTCCAAGACATGTGCCTGAACCACCTTGAGATTGCATATCAGTCTTCAACCCTTGATTATGACTATGTGGTTGCAACACAGTAGTCTTATTATTTCATCTGCAGTCAGATAAGAAGAGATTTGGGTACCCAAATTTGTGTGGGTCCTCTAGGGTTAGTAGTTTTCATTGAGAAGTGGTTTCTCTTGTGAACCTCATTTCTGTATGCATCCTTATGCTCTTTGTATCCTTGGTTTGGATCATGCATATAATATGGTTGGTAACTAGTTAGATGTGTTCTGTTATGTTGTTTCCACATATTTTGAAAATTATGATTGTTACCTCTGAAAGATGCATAGTATCTAGGTCTATATCCTTGATTTGGATTGCGTATAGGATATGACTGATAGTTTGAGTGGTATGAGCCATTATAAAATCTTGGCTGAGACCTATTATGGAAGTTTTGAGGTCTCCATACCTGGTCGTTTTGAAAGTTTGGATAACCTTGAGGTTTCCATTTACCTCTCCCATTTTGAAATCTGTTTCTGGGAAGTCTTTGGTAATAAGCAGAATAATGCTGTTTTGGCCATTGCCTAGTCTTTTGTCTAGGTGGCTATTTTGAAAACTTTGGCTGCTGCATATTTTTGAATACTGTAGGTTCAGCAGTTTGTACAAGTGTTTCTCTCTTTATGAAGGTACTTTTAGAAGTGGAGGGAGTATTGGGGTTATATCTAAGGCCTGATTTTAAATAAAGTGGCCTTTGGTTTATGCACAATCCATCTAAGGTTATAGATGTTTTCAATGATGTAATCTCTTTAGTTTGAGCATCTTTTATTTGTCTGAGTTTTGAAAGTTCAGCTTCAAGATTTGTGAGTGCAACTGATTTTTCATTGTTCAAGGCTGTTAGTCTATCTATTTCAGCAAAAGCTAGTTTTTCAATTTCAGCCTGACCGGTTTTGAAATTTTCTGTATCCTAGCTGAGATTGTCAAAATTCTTTTCCAGTTGTGTTTTATCATTTCTTAGTTGGGTATTCTCAGTTGTTGCAGCCAGGTGTGCCTTTTTAAGAATTTCTATATCTTTTAATAATTATTTTATAGATTTGTGAAGATCAATATCTTCAGAATATCAGAACTGAAACCTACTGTAGTTTGAGGTTTAGATGTTACCTCTTCGTCAGCAAGATTGGCCATAAGGCAGTTGATTATGTCATCATCATCTTATAGGAATCCATTTGTTGATTCCATGTTCTCTTTGATCAGCTCTGTTTCTTCACACATTGCTGCTAATGTGTCCCATGTTTCTTTGGTGTTTTTGCAATGTTTGATTTTTAACATGGTGGTTTGATCAAAGGTTTGATATAAGATATCTTTGGCTCAATTGTCGAGGTTTGCCAACTTTCTTTCTTTGGAGGTCATCTCTGATCTGATATTGGGAATTTGTCTTGGTTTCCCAGCTGCAATATTCTTATCTGTTCTGTCCTTCATGTAGATGAAAGGACCTTCTTCAAATATACTCCACATGTCATCGTGGACAGATGATAAATGTGCCTGGATTCTTATCTTCCATAAGCCATATTCATCAACAGAGAATACAGGTAATCTAGAGTGCATGTGTTGCATGTGTTCCATTATACTGAGAGATTATAATATATATTCAATATATGGATCTAGTTCTGTAAAAATTGAACCAATCTCTCTGATACCAATTATAGGTCACAAGTCCTCATGAATAAGTCTAGAGAGGGGGTGAATAGACTTATTCAACTCTTTCCTGAATCTCAGGTGAGTTTCTCAGTTGTGATTAAGTGCATATGACTTATGTCGACTGCAGACAGATAATGCGGAAGAAACACCTGGTAATAATGCAGATAACAAGCATCGAATGTAGATAACTTTCTAATGGAATAGTAAATATGTATGCAGCAGTTATGTATGATGTTTAAAGAAGTAAATCACACAAGCACTTATAGTGGTCTCAGAGGTGGGGTAATCCTCTACTATTACACTTCACTCCAAACCAGTTGGAGATAAATTCACTATAACTATCAACCAGTGATAAAGGTTATAGTGAATTCTTTCTTGTTACAACAGCTTCCAACCAGTGGAAATCCATGGCCGTTGCAACTCCCTTGACTGCCTAGCAACTCTTGATCGAAAATCCGTGGATGCCTCAACAATGCTCGAGCGGTCTATCACATTCCAATCAAGAACCCGTGGATGCGTTTACAGTCTCTTTACTTTCAAGAACCTCGTTCAAGAAAGCAACCCCGTACTCAAACTTTAAAGACAAGAGTGTTTATCTTCTCCAACTTAAGAGCTTCTTTGAATATGACCGTTTAAGCTTTGCTCTTGCCGATGCTATTTGTTCACTATGATTGCTTTGATTGCTTTGATCACTTGAATGTATTGTTCGCATCGTACTTTGCTCAATTCATATCCTCAAATATTGGTCCATTGGAGAGTGGACTTCTTTGTTTATCTTAGCATTCCATTGCACGGCTTGATTCCGTTTTCATTTCCGACCGTTTGAAAGACTTCCTTTGTTAGCGCCATTATTCTTGTCATAAGTCTTCAGAACGCGAATCTCTAGGAATATTTTATTCCTAACTTTTCGGGAATCTTTTAGGCTTGTCTCCTTACGTCTGCATGTGTCTTTCCGTGATTATTGACTTTCAACTCCAACTGACGTGGAGTGAGTATCTTGAACATGGATGATATCTTGTCTGAGAACCTATCTGTTATCTCTTGGTCAAACCTGCCTGATGTGCGTCAACCTTCTCTGATGTAAGCTTCTATGATATATCTTGGTAGAAGTTCTCTGAGATAAAGTTCTGAGATAAGTTCTCTGAGATAAAGGTCTATGCTCTGAAGTTCTCTGACCTGATGAATGTTCTCTGATCTGATGGTCAAACTTCAGCTGATATTTGTTGACCAGATCTCATCTGATAACTCGACTGTAGATGGTTTTAGTCAAACCTCTCTGATATTCTGCGTTGACCAAAACTTGTCTGATGTAACGCCTTCTTCGGAACTTCACTGCAGCTTGGTTTTGGTCAAACCTTTCTGATATTTTGAGTTGACCAAAACTTCTCTTGTAATGAACTTGCCTGTAAACTTCTCTGATAAATGGCAGTTCTGTACTTAGTCGATTTCGTACTGATCGACATTTGATCAAGACTTGGCCTAATTTTTAAGGCCTATAGAAGATACTCATTTGGTTCTTCTTTACAATGCCAAGTACATAGTGCATACATTTGAATAAATAACAAATACAGGGATGACATCATCAAAATCTAACAGGTATTCCTAACAAAAACTTCATCCTAATACTCAATGTAATCAAAGGCTAATGTATCATCATCTTCAATATGGAAAACCTAAGTTCAGTCATCATAATCTTCCAAACTCGGATCTAGTTCAAGCATGATTAATAATTCCTTATAACATCATCAACATGCCCAGAACAATCTTATTGAAATGAGATATGGGTTGAGATGATCGTAACATACCTTATACGAAGAATAACGATCACTACAAGAAAATATGTCAAAAGTGACAATGAAAAAGTGTTTCAAAAAGTCACATTGTCTCTTTTAATGTAAAATGTGACGGTTTAGATTCGTCGCTACCATGTGTCGCATAAAACTTCTTACGGATTCTATAAAATGACAAAATAACTTAGTTGTTGTATTTATTTATATGCGACTTAAACATTATCTCACTTATTCATTTTTGTTAGTCAAGAAATTGTGTTAGAAAAATCAATATGCGAGATGTATATACATCACAAGTACTAGTTTGTGAGACTATATTTATGTTGCGTATAATAGATTACAAGACAAACAATTGTGCTGCAGTATGCTACTTGCGACACTTTATATCTATTGTGATTAGTAACATGTGAGACTTTACTTATGTCACATGATATAATATGCAAGACTTAGTTTTTGTCACAATTAGTACTATGGGACACTTAACTTTTGTTGCATAATATAGTTCACGAGATACGGAACTGTGTTACCATATACTTTACACGAGAGATTAAATTTGTCACCATTACTAACCAGTGAGGTTTTCGTTACATTGCATATCATCTTCGTTACATTGCATATCATAGTTTGGGAGACATAGAATTGTGTTACAATATCCCATATGTAAGATTTAATCAGATGTCACAATTGCTAGTATGCGGGGCTTTATGTATGTTTTATATCTTAATTTTCAAGAGACATAATATGTTACATAAGAACATATGCAAGGCTCCAATTTCCTTGCATGACCTAGTTTGGGAGACATAAAATTATGTTATAATATTCTAAATGCAAGACTTCACCAAAGGTTACAATTACTATAATGTAAAGCTTTGTATATGTTTTTTTATCCTATTTTCCAAAAGAGATAATATGTTACAATAAGTCAAATGCAAAGACCATGCTAATTTCTATCACGAAACATTGCTTTTGATACATCCACATTCGTAGTAACAAATAATATTCAAGATCGTTATATAGATCTCAAATAATAACATTAAAGGCTAACTGATAAGATCTTTATTATAATACTCAAATTCTGAATAAAATTTATACTATAAATATTATTGAGAAATTAAAACAAACGCAATCTCAAATAGCTAAAAACCAAACTGTAATAATATGATGCCTAATAGTTTACACCAAATGGTGTATCATCATTCAAATTCATAAGCTTCATTGTTCTCTTCATAAGCTTCATTGTCATGATCGTCACCATCTATATCTCCACTGTTGCGATAAACCTCATTTATCATATTTGCATCATTGGTAACACTACGCCATAAATGGCCTTCGGCAACCACATAACTGTGTTACCTTAGACCCAATTTTCTGTTGCCACAGACTCAAAATGAGCAAAGGTAACATTTTAGCTAAGTTGCTCTGTGAGCAGTAGCCTTTGGACTCAAAGGCAACATGTGGATCATCCTAAGCTAACATAAGATAATTTGTTACCTAAAAACCCTACAGCAACATCCTAAGGACCCTACAGCAACATCATATTCGTGTTGCAATAGACTTTATAATTTTGTAAAATATATAGCCAATTTATTGGGTTCCACATGTGGGGCCCATTTTGTGGGCCCCACAGCCGGGCCCACCAGTGGAACCCACTTAGTGGGATCAACTGATGGGGCTCATATGTGGGACCCACTTTTTCTGGGCCTGTTAGTAGGACCCACTTTGTGGGGCCCACGGGTGGGGCCACAAATGTCCAGCAATTTCAGTCTATTGCAACACCTATATTACCAATTGCAACACACTAGGTGTTACAGGTGTTACCAATAAAAAACATTTGCAACATATATATAGTACCTAAAGTAACACCTTCATTTTAACAAAATAAAAATGTAAATTTTAAGTTTATCATTTACCATTAAAAAACCAACAAACCAATTAACAGAAACCAACTACATCATCCAACTACATAATCCCATCATAAAAAAACAAATATATCCAATTACAAAACCAACCAACTACATATATATAAGTACTAGAAGAAAATAACTTGGTCATTTTTAACCAATTATATCAGTGGACGTCTAAGACTAATATACAAAAAGACTCTAAGAAACTATTCTGTGGAACACTTATTCAATTAGCCAAGGATTAGCCAATTTACCTGAGTTGGTGTCCATTCACAAACTTCACCTTCTTTGAACGAGAGAGCTGCAGAATGAAACAAGAAAGAAGAGTCAATAATTAGTGATTGTTACTAAGCTTCCAAATAGGCAGCCTGTTGACAACTATCAGAAAACTAAGTTCTCCAAACTAGTTGTTCTAAACCAGAAATAATTTGCCAAGTTTATTTATCTTGACCAAATTTGAAGGATCATTTATCGAATTCTGATACTTTTCAAGAATAAACTAAAGTACATAAAAGAACACCTACCTCCCTATTTCTCTAGGTTTAAAATCCAAGCACACTACTCTTCATTCGGCTTTCCAAGAAAAGCTTCAGAATATTTTTTAAGATCACCTGCTACTGTTGCAGCAATGACCTAACAAGTAAAACATTTTAGAATTTAGAAGAAGAACATATATTCACCAAAGCTTCGACAAGTTTGGAATCCTCAAGTGCATACCAAGGCCGATAATTTTTTCCTTGACTCGACATACCTATGTGCATAAAAAATTAACATAAAAACATAAATGAAGCAAAAAATCAGCACTAAAACAACACTGGTATGCTGCCAAAACAAAAAAAAAACACAGCAAAAAACAGCACTAGAACTGCAACAAAACAGCACCAAAACTACACCAAACCATGAAGAACATATCTGCTGCCAAAAACAACAAAAAAACAGCACCTAAACATAAAAAAAACAGCACCTATACTGCACCTAAAGTGCTGCCAAACATAAAAAAAAACAGCACCTATACTGCACCTAAAGTGCTGCCAAAACGCAACTTTTAACCAAAAAAACGCACCTATACTGCACCACAAACACATCAAAAAAGAACGGAGAACAAAAGTATAATCAAATGTTTCCTACCATATTTAGTACATTCTGAAATATTTTTCCTAACAAATGTTTCCTACCAAATGTTGCAAGTATCTGCTGCCAACAAATTTTCTTTCATTAGAGAATAGTGATGAAATATTTTTGTCAGAGGAATGATGAATTATGAGAATGTGAATGAATATAAGATGGAAATGCAGTACTGAATATATAAGTAGTAAAATAATGATCGGATATGACTGGTAGTTAAAAAAATGAGTGGGTGAAAAAATAAGATTTATGAAAAATTGAGTAAGAATGATTAATGATTAGTGATATAATAATTTTTTTTAAAATGGGTTGAAGTGGTTGAGGGAAAAAAGTGAAATGAGTAAATAAGTTACTTTTTGAAATCAAATCAAAACTCATTTTGGAGAAAAAAAAATCCAATTGGGGAGAAAATCTCATTAAAATTAGAGACCAAACATAGCTAATATTGTCTTTCACTATTCAGGCATGAATTGTAAGCAAGAGGCATATAAAACCAAACAAAGTTCAAATTTACCAATGCTTTCCTTGTCGGGCTACCTACTCAAGCACTTTCCCCGATATAATCAATGCCATTAAGCCAATGTTGGTGAAATCCCACTGCCACCATCTCAGCACGCGAAAAAAACTGATGACCAACATCAATACCTGCCATAACCCAATGCATCAGAGACACAGAAGTGCATTCATATATTCTGTAAATATATGGTGAAAATATCTAACTTAATCACAAGAAATGGATTATATGTTAAGCTAATTTACTCAAAGTACATAGGAAATAAAACTTTACAATAACAATTAAGATTTTCAAATTATTATTCCGCCAAAAAAAGCAAGTCCATATTGTCAAAACCTCCAACCTGGAATGGAGCCAAATCTCTTTTCAGGATATAAAATAGCTCCAGTATTCTTCATTTGCCATTTCAATAGCCAACAATAAGTCATATATTAATCAGTAGAAGATAACTGAAACAGCATATAAGAGCAGTGCAGCAAGACAATTAAAACAATTTAAACAGTTCAGTACAAGTATATGCAGTCATGATTGTACCCGACAAGCATATTGGTCAAAATGCCAGTAAATAACGGAATAGCAACGTGACTCTAAATATGACAGTTATAATATCAGTTAATTCAAACATTCAAAACTCTAAGTGTGAACAAAAATGTAAGAACCACTATTAGTAACACTTAAGTCATTATTAGTTAATTCAAACATTCAAAACTCTAAGTGTGAACAAAAATGTAAGAACCATCTAGGTCTGACAATGTCATTTCAGAAATTGAGTCACTGCACGTGAGTACCACTTCTTCTTAAAATGAAACAGAGATCTTAAATACATGCCTCTGTTATAGCCTTCAGATCAGGTCGCTTGGCAGGATTTTTAGGATGTTCTTCAGCGGTTTCCTTTTTCTACACATGTTATCGATCAGAAGTTAGGTTTGCTCTTATTCTAAAAACTGAATTAATATGGATATAATAAAAAACAAAATAGCAAGTCCAGCCATAAGAGCTGCTGCTGCATTTCCAGCATTGTTTTCCTCGATAAAGCTGATTGTCGAGTTGATGAACAGTAAGGAAACAATACCGACGAAATCCTGCCAATCCAGAGGCCTCCCACCTCCATTTGCTAGGGCTATAGCCATTAAAGCAGCAGCTTCCATAACCCACGACAAGGGGTTCCACATAAAGCCTAAAAACTTGAGAATCTTGCTTTCCTGATATGAAAAATTTACACATCTCAAGACATCTACCAATAAATGGTTCAATCTCTTAAAGTATGATATGGAGGCAGAATAGCAAAGATGATTACAGACCTTTTTCTCTTCCAATTTGTTCGGACCGAAGATTCTCAGCCTGTTCTCTCCTTCGTCGGATGTGAGACCTTCTCTCGTACATTTCAACTGCTCAAACACTTCATCAACATGATCCTTTCCTGTTAAATTTTTGGAGCTTAAATTGTTATTTGAATACAACACTTACGCAACCATAAGAAAACAAATTTAACAGTTAAACTAATTTAACAAATTGTTAAACCCTAACATATGCCAATCAGTTAAACTACACTATGCATGCAAGCCCTGTGTAACAGACTCAACCGAGAAAGTGTTTGACATCCGGAACCGAACTCGTGGAGATCATGTAATTTTCATGCATGAGGTGATGGTACATGACACTATTTAAAAGAGAGCAAATTAATTTAATCAAATTATCTAAATTAAACTTTCATAACTATGATGTAACAAAATTCTTAGCAGGCAACAGCTTATATTCTAGTACTCCAGCCACTTTCTGCATACAGCCACAATCACCTTTTTGGACTGAACAAAAAGTTAAAAAGCTCAAACGATTTTTAAAAAATAAGTATTTATAAATACATTTAACTTTAAAATATTCTTTTTATCATCAAGTTATTTTCTATATATTTTTACTAGTATTTATATTTGTCAATACTTCTTTTACTATTCACATATGTTAATTTTTAATATGTTGCGTTTCATATTTTTATATGAATTTCTAATAATTTGATTCAGAAACAATATTATTATTAGTTTTAATAATAATGAAGTAAAATGAAAAATAATAAAAAATAACAAAAAAAAATTGGAAAAAAACAGGAAGACGGAAAGCAAGGATGGCCCCTAAAGATAGGAAATATAATATTTATCACTTATCCGACTGACGACTGTGAATTGTTCTTGTTGACAGAGAAAGAATAAAAAAAAGGACGATTATCCGAAAGAAATAAAAACAGATAAAAATAAAAACAAGATAAATTACGCAGTATGGACGAATGACGATGGATCATATGATGTTATCACCATATCATATAAAATTAAATAAGAAAAAAATATAGTCAAACAGAATTAAACTAATAAAAAATATGTACTTTATAACATATATAAATATACAAATCAAAGCAAAGTCCCATAAATCTCATGCAGTATTTGAAATTCAGTACAATATACCAACTTCTCAAGAATGTCCTGCAGGTGCAGATCGGAGTATGAATGGTGAAATGGGGACATTACGCACAAACACGCACAAGTGAGTGTTCGTTTCTCTATGTGTGTTTGAGTAACATATGGGTGGAGAAAATCACCAAAGACAACCCATGCACCAAAAACTTACAAAAAAATACATATATATACGGATACAACTATTGAGAGAGAGAGAGAGAGAGAGAGAGAGAGAGAGAGAGAGAGAGAGAGAGAGAGAGAGAGAGAGAGAGAGAGAGAGAGAGAGAGAGAGAGAGAGAGAGAGAGAGAGAGAGAGAGAGAGAAGGAAGGAAAACAAAATTCCTCTCAGCATGCCTGTTCATTAATTCGCACCAGAGTAGCATATATTGTCGCACCCATTTCCTTTTTTTTTCAAAGAAAAAAAATAATCAAGAAATACGAAAATACAGACCATTGTGGGAAAACCTTAAACAACCAATCATCAAAATGGAAGAGGTGTGATACATGCAAACCTTTGATGATGAGGCCATTTTCATGATTCTTTCTCTATCAGCTTTTTATTTTGCAGACCTATCACTTTCTTCCTATAATTTCAAGATGAAGGGACACAAAGAGTGTTAGTTTTCTTTGAAAACAAACACCCTTGAACATAAAACAAAGAAATGATTTAGTGAGGGAAACTGAAAGTCATTATGAAATTATGTCTGTAGAAACTAGAAAGACATCAAAGAATGTACTAAATAAATTAAAAGAGATTATGCTCAAGAGAATGTACTAATAAAACTTCTGCAGAGAATTTTCTCTACCATATTAAACAAGTCAACAAAACGAACTCAAGAGATTCATCCTTACATGGTTCGGTTGTTATCAACAAGATTGTTCTCATATTATTAGTGTGGGATAATTTGGACAATAAAAGTATCCAAAAACTGAATTCAAGCACATCTCAGAGTAGAAGGCTCCAGAGCAGAAGGTTAACTGTACGCACAGTATATTGTAATGCATCTTAGAGTACAAAATTATCAATTCTTGTTTCCTAGTTAACACCACATCTCTGAGCAGAAGGTTCCAGAGCAGAGAGTGTTGGAGAGTCAGAAAAAAAAATAGTTTCAAATTTCCATATAATTAATCACACCTAGCTCTTTTCTGTTGAACAATTGACAGTTCTGAAATTCTATCATACCATACCCTTTTCTTAAGAAAAATAACGATAATGTCACAACTGAAAAATACAGTACATACCATTTTTCCCATGTAATCTACCATGATCTGCAACCTGAAAAAACAACATAAGCATGGCCCCTTTAGTAGAGTGCTTCTTGCATCAATCGGAAATTGGCGAGAGAAGTATGAATTATGGGAAAAACCACATTAATCAAATTATAGGAGTGTGATGATCTGACAATAATAACTGGTTTACCTGCAAGTCTGTCAAGCCTCTTGTCGGATCCACAGCAAAGAACTCTAAAACCTATTTACCTAATTAGACTATTGTTAATTTTCCGTAAGCAGTCCGTTGCCGCTGCAGGCGCACATCACGGCCAGGATCTCTGTCGTCGTTTTCTTTTGGATTTTTCGCGGGTCGTGTGTGTGTGTGTGTGATATTCTGCCAAAAAAAATTGTCTTCGGCCGACGGCCGAGAGAAGTTTAGGGAGAGGGAGAAGAGGACAGAGATGGAGGCGAGAGGTAGAGAAGTGAGAAGTGAGCGGCCGATCGGTGATAGGGTTTATATACCCAGTGTTTTGTGTGTTTTGTGTGAAGATCAATTAAGCCTCTTATTTCTACATTTATTCAATTTCACCCATACATCTTTTAATTGTTACCATTAACGCTCAATCAAGTTTATAATTCCTTCCATTTCACTATACCTGTAAGCAGCATCATTTTATTCAGGTGAGAATTTTCACTATCACTTTAATTGCTTTAATTAGACTGATATGTGATATTCTATTTAAGTTTTAAATTTAGGATACATGTTGTAAAATTTGAGGAAAATCTTGATTCAAAATATTAATTTATAAATTTATTTCCGCCGCAATTATTACCTCTTATCTATGTCATGTCGTTCCCTTAATTAATGGGCATTTATTTTAGTCAGCGTAGCGACTCGACATTATTTTTATTAAAATTTGTTATTATATGTAGACATTAAATTTGTTATTTTAATTATTTTGTAATTATTCATAGTTATTACAAGCTTTTAATTTTTAATAATTTTTTTAATTATTTAAATCAAAATTTATTAATTTTCAAATACTAATTTATTTTAAAACCTTTTCAATTTAAATTTATTAAAAATATTTTATTATTTATAAAAAATATATATAATTCATTATTTGATACAATATTTTTTTATAAAAATAGATTAAATGTTTTATTAAAATTAATTATTTTTAAAGTTAAAAATTTATTAAATCATTAATTTTATATAAAATTCAAAATTTTGTTTATTAATACTCTAAGGTAACATATCTCATGGTGTTAGTGAGAGTTACACCTTTTATAGCTAGAGTAACATATATTTCAGGATTTGATAACACCATAACCTGAACGTTGTGGTAGGTCCAAAATTTCATAGCTATGGTAACATCCAAGAAGGTAACACCCCCCCCAGTGTTGTAGAAAGCCATCTATGGCGTAGTGTAAAATATGTACATTCTTGGGGTAATTTCTTGATCAATACTATTCACATTTGATGTCAAACTATTCACAGTTGATGTCAAGTTCTCCACATTTTGTGTTTCCATGAATTTTGTGTTTTGTGATGCCAAACTATTCACATTTGATGTCAAGTTCTCCATATTTTCATGAAGACTAGTAACTTCTAAATTTACTTGTACATTAGAGGATGCAGATATTGTCGGGATCTCAAGCCGAGGAAAAGATTCTAAGCCCCGAACTCTTTTGCCCTTCCTCCCACACTCATCCGCCATAATTGAAATCTCTTCTTGTGGGATGACTTCTATAGTTTCTGGATCACTACCTTCGGGTGCCTCAAGTGCCAATTTATCCTTCAACAACTTCTTCTTTTCTTTCAACATTTCCTACAATGTATAACCAAGTAAATATAAATAGGAGTTCCATAGAAAAATAATAATAATAATAATAAATATAAAGGAAAACATTCAAATGATCCGACATAGGTCCACATCACTTACAAATTTTTCGTTTGCAACATCATTAACCCAATTACCCTAAGAATCTTGATACATCTTTCCCCAATTTTTGATAAAAGACAAGGGATTACTCTCCTACAATATCAAAACTCCCACTCATTAGAAACCAACAAGGTAAACGTTTAAGTAGCTAGTAATGCCAAAGTTGATCGAAAATCATTCTTTTTTACCTGGGCAGCTATTAAAGTATGTTGTATGAAAGGCATAGCACCACCCCGATGCGTACCTTGTTGCATTTTTCGGCTTTCTGCATTCTTCTTGCATTTTTCCTATATAAAAGAAATATATATATATATATATATATATATATATTCTACGATTTCATTTTCTATTGTTATTTCACATTATAACCTCCAGGCCTCAACTTCAAAGTAATAAGTAATTCTCTGAGAAGAAATTACATACAATATATTTTGCATCAGTATAGAGCTTATCACATAGCCAATACCAATCTTCACTTGATCTAGTACCCCAAAGTTCTACAGGGGGGTAGTGTTGCTCGTCCATGCGCAGTTGTTCCACATTTAAGATAATGATAATGTAGCCTCCACTTGAACTGTGTATATGTTGTGCGCATTCTAGCATTGATATGTAGTATAACATTTGGATGGTGTAGGTTCACCACATAATATACCTAATATCACATAAATTTAATTTATTAGGCCAGCAGAAAAAACACATGCATCAAATCCACTGTATAGAATAAACTTACAGTCAGCCCTTCTCTTAGTTGTCTCTTAATGTCATCATCAATCTCGTGCCAGCCTTTGTTGCATACTGGAGCTATAATCCTAACTTCAATTCCTATGCTTGTGGTGAACTTTTTATTAGTAGCTGGATTATTAGGAATCCAAAGTTCCTGGTTGAAAACAACCTCCACTCTTTTGTTCCCATTTGTTGAAATCATCTCTATAAATCTCTCCCCAATTGTTATTCCACGTTTTCTTTTCAGTTTGAATTTGGTAGTGGAATCATCTTTAGCACATAAATGTAGGAAAAAAACAATACATTAATATGAGCTCATGATCATATATATTATATCAGATAATATAAATTTAATTTATATTGAATATATGCAATTAGATATGAAACACCATTACTGGAAGCCTCGTGATTAATTGTTTTCTCCAAACTTGAAAATTGATTTGCGGGTTTCGTGGTTGAGACATGAGTTGTCTGACGTGCCTCATGATCAAGAATTGTCTCCGAGCTTGGCAATTGATTTGCTTGTCTACTTGAGAGATTTTTTTTGTCCCTTCTTATAGTGATGGTGTTGGGAGTGCATTTTCTACCCTTTTTCTTGTGATAATCCTAGGAGCTGATGCCACTCCAGGTACTGGTGGTGATATTAGATTTTGTAGTGCTTTTGTGCGTGCTACAATTGTTGATTTCAGGAGACTTCCTGACTTCTCTCCAAGGCCCACAATAGGTGACTTCTTCATCTTCTTTCTTGGGCCTCCTTGACAAGTTTGAGATACCATCTATATTGTTTTTCAAAGAGAAATATATCTTAGAATAACAATTCCATGCAAGCAGTAGTCAATCCACCCTCATTCATATATGTTGTCGAAAAAA
The DNA here is from genome assembly GCA_033398695.1 of Orobanche coerulescens. Taxonomy (NCBI): domain Eukaryota; kingdom Viridiplantae; phylum Streptophyta; class Magnoliopsida; order Lamiales; family Orobanchaceae; genus Orobanche; species Orobanche coerulescens. Next base: position 14,216,195 of record CM065817.1, read on the forward strand.
AATGACATAAGTTTTATACTTTGATTCAATCCGATTCCACCTACATAACACATATGCAGCCAATAAAAAAAAGACATGGGTTTTATACTTTGATTCAATCCGATTCCACCTACATATCATATATGCAGCCAATAAAAAAAAAAGACATGGGTTTTATACTTTGATTCAATCTGATTCCACCTACATATCATATATGCAGCCAATAAAAAAGACGTGGATTTTATACTTTGATTCAATTCGATTCCACCTTCATATCATATATTGTAACACCCCCAAAACCATCCGGGATATTACAGCGCCGTGGGTCCCGCGCCGGAACCCACCAGGCTAAAAACCGTTTACAAAACCAATTCAAAAGCGCCAAAAGGCCGATGACGGTAATATTTTAAATACTCAAATATTTTCAAAAACATAATTTTGAAATACCGTCATAAAATACCATTTGAAAATACAAGGCGAAGTGCCAATTCTCGATAGTTCAAAATGTACGTTAAGCTACCACTTAAACGTACCGATAAAATAATTTGGGAAAAAGAGTTTGACGAAAATAACCCAAGTTCGCAAAGTGCCAAAAGGGCCATTTAAAAATACACACACGCAGCGGATAAAGATACCGAAAAGCCATTTTGAGATATACACACGCAGCGGATAAATACAGTTCAAAATACACATTTGCAGTGGAAATAAATAACCGGAAAAGAATACTCAATTCTCCGAAAACAAGCCACAGCAGTATCACATCGGGAAGCTCATCATCTCACGACCGCTACTAGCTTGATCTCCGAGTACCTAAAAATAAAGCCCACGACGGGGTCAGCCACAATACTCAATAATGATACCGATCACATCATCATAAATAATTACATACCAATGTAATAATACTGTAAGAATACTACCAACGTAATCTTACCGTTATAACCTTACCAATCCATAATAATCCAATCCTTACCATAATCCACATTTCGCATCCTCGAATGACGAAATGAACTTAACAACAATTATCTGTATTGAATTTCAAAAATATCAACAATCCTCAAAACATCATCATAACTCACAAGTACGGAGTAATCCAATCTGTGTCAAATCCTGTTCGTCCGATTACACAATCAAATATCAACCTGGATAAACCAACAGTACACAACATATCTGTAGATCAACTACCATACACTAGTAGAAAAATACCATTTCACATCGGACATTTTAGATCGGTTCTATAATAACCGATTTAGAAAGTGATGCGGACACTTTCTAAATCGGTTCTAATAATAACCGATTTAGAAAGTCCACTTTCTAGATCGGTTCTAAAATAACCGATCTAAAAAGTGACATGATCATTTTCTAAATCGGTTGTTTTAGAACCGATCTAGAAAGTAGACTTAAATCGGTTATTTTAGAACCGATCTAGAAAGTGGACTTTCTAAATCGGTTATTTTAGAACCGATGTATAAAGTACACTTTCTAGATCGGTTATTTTAGAAACGATTTAAAACCCACTCAAGAAATTATATTTAAATTTAATATAAATGTAAGTTTCTCAAACAACTCACCTTAGCCTAGTGGTTGGGACTTCACTCCCCAACCACAAGATCAATGGTTCAAACCCTCATGGAAACAAATTGAAAAACATTAATATTTCAAGATTCGGTCGGGCCCGATCTCGGGTCGGGTCTCGGGCCGTGCCGGTTGTGGTCGGGTCGGGGCCGGGCTATGGTCGGGTCGGACCCGAGCTGGGTTAGGGTCATTTTTTTTGGAAAAAAATAAGACTTTCTAGATCGGTTCAAATAGACATTCTAGATCGGTTAAATAACCGATGTAGAAAGCCGACTTTCTAGATCGGTTAAATAACCGATGTAGAAAGTCCAGAGTTTCTACATCGGCTGGATCTATAACAGTTATTTAACCGAGTTAGAAAGTCTATTTTACCCGATTTAGAAAGTGTTTTTTCTAGTAGTGATATGACAATGAATACAAATCCCGAAACATCGACGTACAGTCCGAATGCTCATATGATCAATAACAATGATCAACCAATACATCAACTGAGAATATCATCGACATGATAACTCCAATACGACCAACAAAGGATCAACGATAACCGAGAGTACCATCAACATGATAACTCCGACACGATCAACAAAGGATCAACAATAACCGAGAATTCCATCAACATGATAACTCCGACACGATCAACAAAGGATCAACAATAACCGAGAATACCATCAACAAGGTAAACTCCAAATGATCAACAATAATGGATCTCAAGAAATAACTCCGACTGTCGAACATACCCCTCGGGCGTATGAACAACCAGTCACAAACCGTCGAACATACCCAACCATAAATGGAGGATGAACGACCAAACAATATGGCTCAAAGATGGAAGTCATAGTACGCCCGATCCGGAAATGTGTCCGTGCACAAGCCACCCCGGGTATTGATCACATACACGTGTGGTCTTGTACCTAATTAGCCTCACGAACTACGTCTCGTGTGCACGGTTCAATGTGGAAATATCAACACATAACCATCATGTGCCCAGCTAAAAATCCTACACAATAACCAATCGGCACGCAGATATGACTCCAGGTATGTCACGGTGCAACATGACAACGAAACTCAAAGAAACACATATCCAATAAGGATCAAAAGACTCACCGAAGTGAACAACAACAGACTGACAATGAAAAGTCGACACGACTAATCAATATCCAAAACATCAATCCTGGGATCATCATCCCAAATGAATGACCAACACGATCTACGATCTCAATACAATAGTCCTGGGATCAACATCCCTCAACGAATAACCGATACGAAACTCATTACACGAAACCTCAACATACACAACAACTCAACATGCTAATTATCCACATAACTGAACAAATACTTAGATTACCTCGAAGCCGAAAACAACATCCTTTCCACGAACCACATCCCTGAACGAATACACATTTATACAAATGATCTCAAATAAAGTACCATCCATTAATTACCAAAAACCTTTATCCCGATACTTATGTCATCACGATAACTATCCTCGATATCCGATATTCTATATCCTTGACCAAAAATAAATCACGTCTTCCTTGAACACAATTAAATCATATACCTTATGATTTATTACAACCAGAGCACGATATACAAACCATTATCCCGACAACTTACATTTCTAACAACATTGCTATACGAATTATAAATGAAATGAAAACGAAACCATTCATCAAATATTATAAACTGAACAAGTATAAACTTGCCTCGATACCGATACCACGAAGCCGTTACCAAAATCCATTGCCTTTGTCTACGAGCTCCTCAGCCCCGACCAAAAGCAATCTACGAACTCTTTAGCCTCAACCGCAACTCAACAGTCATAATCCACGATCAAAACATATCAACCTATTGCAATAACCGATTAACACACATTCGATAAAAATCGATAACCGACATACCCAACCAAGCGACTCAACGGCCAAACAATACCCCGATCATAAACAAAACCGAACAATACAACTCAAACTAATACGAACTCATATCCACAATACAAGCCGTAACTCGATGATCACAAATAACAATCAATAACCGATCAACAAACACAACGGTTCTACAATATCCCGATTAAACACAAATCCGAACAACCAAATCAATCGATCACGAATTCAAAACCACAATACGATTCCACAATCCGAAGATCATATCAATAATCAATTTAAACCAACAAGGGTCTAACATTACCGATTCCAAATTCAATCTTAAATACGGATACAAGTTTCCTCCTTGTAAATTCATAATATAAACCAATTACCGATTATCATCATCAATCCGGACGATCCGATTAATTCAACATCATAGATAACCATATTCCAAAGGTTTCAAATAATTCCATTATCCGAATTGAACACTTGTTAAATACCTATGAATTCTCAAACTCAAAAGTGAATCATAAACCTATCAAATCCGAAATCATATTCGTATTCCTATACGAATATTGTACCAAAACACATAACTTAGTTCTAGATATGAATATTCCATATTCATATATAAAACACCAACACCTTAAAACGTATTCATCAAATCAATGATCAATTCATCTCGACATTAAGGATTTTATAATATATTCGATTCCAACTTCAACTCCAAATACGAAGACAAAACTCCTTCTTGTTCATACTTGTAAATTCGTAGAAAACAATTTACCGATTATTATCGTGAATAATCACATTCCAAAATTATCTGAAATCCTTCCAAAATCATAACATGTAACTCAAGAGTTCTTTAAGAACACGAATTATCCAAATTCACGTTCATAATCCATAAAACAACATAACCCGATGTTTTCTAACATCTAAACAACCCTTAATCATAATTCAAGGTGTATATAATCATGTCCTTCAACATATACTTCTCATAACATCATGAATCGCAACAAACCACCAAGAACATCGAGAATACCACGATTCCATAATCATAACAACATAATCGAATTATTTGATCACCAATTCATTATCTTCCTTAACAAAATTCTCGTAATTACCAAGAATCATCACAACAATATCATTTCCATCACCATTCATACGAAAATGTGTAGAATTTTCCAAGTTCTACTCATTGAGACATTTCATCGAACACTTTGAAGGCATAGTCCAATTCAATCGATTATTCAAAGAAATACTCGAATTCTTTCCACAAAACTTCAAGAATAATGAATTATTACGAGTTTACAATCAAGTTCAATCAACAATCTAAATCAAAACGAAGCAAATCGGCCAAAACACCAAGAAATCTCAAGAACATCCAAAAACCAAAAGTTTAGGTGTTCTTACCTTCGATCCGGGTGGAAGATGATGTTAATCCATGATTCCAACTTCCAAAACATGTTGTTAGATGATGATATTACTCAAATCCATCCACTTTTGCTGAAGGAATCACGAAAAAACGAAGAAAAACATGAAAATGGCCGGATGACTCGGTCCAGGCCTTTTATAGGCCGAGACCTGCCGGCACGTTACGTACGTAACCGGCCACTGCCTTACGTAATCGCCATCGCTTTACGTCGACGAATCGCCATCGCCTTACGTGCGTAATCGCCATGGCTCGCTCATCGCCGGATTCTGCGGAACCCTTACGTGCGTAATCGGCATGGCTTACGTGCAATCGCCCTTACGGCCGTGAATCGCCACCGCCTTACGTAATCGGCCGATCTAGCCATCCACGCAAGTCACCGCGACCGTGATTGGCCACCCCCACGAGTCACGTCGACCATGCTCGGCCATTCCAACGAGTCACGACCACCATGCTCGGCCATCCAGTCATCTCGGCCACGACTCGCGGCCGCCCGTAACGTACGTAACACTTATTCCGTTGCGTCGTAATCGTGCGTTGACTTGCTACAAGATATTATACTCGTATTACGTCGTAATACACCGTATAACGTCGTAACTCCATCCGTTGACTCACTGTCCACATCTGCGCCGAAAAGCCGACCACGGGCCCCACTGTCGATTCCTCTTGTTACGTCGTTATGTAGGCTATATAACGTCGTAAGCTAACACATTTTACGACGTAAGCTCCAAGGCTTAACGTACGTAATGGCTTTTATACTTAGCCAAAAATCCAATGTTCTGTCCAGACGTCTCGGCGTACAAAATACAAACATACGACATCGAATACACATACCGAATCCAAAATATTCTCATACGGTATACCTCATATCCAAATCAGTTCAACTTTGATACAACATATCTGAATATATCATCAATCAAAACGATAATCACACCGGTATAACTGTCTCGGTTCTCAATTTATTTTATCCATACCGTATAGATACCAAACTATACAAGATCTCTCGAATAAAATAACGCGAAAAATTTATATGAAAATCCGGGTATTACATACTACCCCCCTTAAAATAAGTTTCGTCCTCGAAACTTGCAACCAGTCACCAACAACAGATAAATCCAAAATTTCCAACTCATCACGAAAACAATCAATCGTCGCCACCAGCGAATAACCAAACCAATGTACTTATAGGTGCGTGAAGCCGATGATCTCCCGTGATACTAGCACACGACTCCCATACGAAGTCTCAACACAACCAACGCACACCAATATCACAAATAGCAGTTTGAAAAGAATCACGAAAATTTTGGAAACTCCAAAAATCGATTCGACTCAAAAGTCAGAAAAACTCATTTTCAAAAGCCACGCTACTACCGTACCGGTAGAGCCACATAACACACACGCCTGGGTTTCACAAAACCCAAGCTCCGATACCATCTTCTGTAACACCCCCAAAACCATCCGGGATATTACAGCGCCGTGGGTCCCGCGCCGGAACCCACCACGCTAAAAACCGTTTACAAAACCAATTCAAAAGCGCCAAAAGGCCGATGACGGTAATATTTTAAATACTCAAATATTTTCAAAAACATAATTTTGAAATACCGTCATAAAATACCATTTGAAAATACAAGGCGAAGTGCCAATTCTCGATAGTTCAAAATGTACGTTAAGCTACCACTTAGACGTACCGATAAAATAATTTGGGAAAAAGAGTTTGACGAAAATAACCCAAGTTCGCAAAGTGCCAAAAGGGCCATTTAAAAATACACACACGCAGTGGATAAAGATACCGAAAAGCCATTTTGAGATATACACACCCAGCGGATAAATACAGTTCAAAATACACATTTGCAGTGGAAATAAATAACCGGAAAAGAATACTCAATTCTCCGAAAACAAGCCAAAGCCAGTATCACATCGGGAAGCTCATCATCTCACGACCGCTACTAGCTTGATCTCCGAGTACCTAAAAATAAAGCCCACGACGGGGTCAGCCACAATACTCAATAATGATACCGATCACATCATCATAAATAATTACATACCAATGTAATAATACTGTAAGAATACTACCAACGTAATCTTACCGTTATAACCTTACCAATCCATAATAATCTAATCCTTACCATAATCCACATTTCGCATCCTCGAATGACGAAATGAACTTAACAACAATTATCTGTATTGAATTTCAAAAATATCAACAATCCTCAAAACATCATCATAACTCACAAGTACGGAGTAATCCAATCTGTGTCAAATCCTGTTCGTCGGATTACACAATCAAATCTCAACCTGGATAAACCAACAGTACACAACATATCTGTAGATCAACTACCATATGACAATGAATACAAATCCCGAAACATCGACGTACAGTCTGAATGCTCATATGATCAATAACAATGATCAACCAATACATCAACTGAGAATATCATCGACATGATAACTCCAATACGACCAACAAAGGATCACCGATAACCGAGAGTACCATCAACATGATAACTCCGACACGATCAGCAAAGGATCAACAATAACCGAGAATTCCATCAACATGATAACTCCGACACGATCAACAAAGGATCAACAATAACCGAGAATACAATCAACAAGGTAAACTCCAAATGATCAACAATAATGGATCTCAAGAAATAACTCCGACTGTCGAACATACCCCTCGGGCGTATGAACAACCAGTCACAAACCGTCGAACATACCCAACCATAAATGGAGGATGAACGACCAAACAATATGGCTTAAAGATGGAAGTCATAATACGCCCGATCCGGAAATGTGTCCGTGCACAAGCCATCCCGGGTATTGATCACATACACGTGTGGTCTTGTACCTAATTAGCCTCACGAACTACGTCTCGTGTGCACGGTTCAATGTGGAAATATCAACACATAACCATCATGTGCCCGGCTAAAAATCCTACACAATAACCAATCGGCACGCAGATATGACTCCAGATATGTCACGGTGCAACATGACAATGAAACTCAAAGAAACACATATCCAATAAGGATCAAAAGACTCACCGAAGTGAACAACAACAGACTGACAATGAAAATTCGACACGACTAATCAATATCCAAAACATCAATCCTGGGATCATCATCCCAAATGAATGACCAACACGATCTACGATCTCAATACAATAGTCCTGGGATCAACATCCCTCAATGAATAACCGATACGAAACTCATTACACGAAACCTCAACATACACAACAACTCAACATGCTAATTATCCACATAACTGAACAAATACTTAGATTACGTCGAAGCCGAAGACAACATCCTTTCCACGAACCACATCCCTGAACGAATACACGTTTATACAAATAATCTCAAATAAAGTACCATCCATTAATTACCAAAAACCTTTATCCCGATACTTATGTCATCACGATAACTATCCTCGATATCCGATATTCTATATCCTTGACCAAAAATAAATCACGTCTTCCTTGAACACAATTAAATCATATACCTTATGATTTATTACAACCAGAGCACGATATACAAACCATTATCCCGACAACTTACATTTCTAACAACATTGCTATACGAATTATAAATGAAATGAAAACGAAACCATTCATCAAATATTATAAACTGAACAAGTATAAACTTGCCTCGATACCGATACCACGAAGCCGTTACCAAAATCCATTGCCTTTGTCTACGAGCTCCTCAGCCCCGACCAAAAGCAATCTACGAACTCTTTAGCCTCAACCGCAACTCAACGGTCATAATCCACGATCAAAACATATCAACCTATTGCAATAACCGATTAACACACATTCGATAAAAATCGATAACCGACATAGCCAACCAAGCGACTCAACGGCCAAACAATACCCCGATCATAAACAAAACCGAACAATACAACTCAAACTAATACGAACTCATATCCACAATACAAGCCGTAACTCGATGATCACAAATAACAATCAATAACCGATCAACAAACACAACGGTTCTACAATATCCCGATTAAACACAAATCCGAAAAACCAAATCAATCGATCAAGAATTCAAAACCATAATACGATTCCACAATCCGAAGATCATATCAATAATCAATTTAAACCAACAAGGGTCTAACATTACCGATTCCAAATTCAATCTTAAATACGGATACAAGTTTCCTCCTTGTAAATTCATAATATAAACCAATTACCGATTATCATCATCAATCCGGACAATCCGATTAATTCAACATCATAGATAACCATATTCCAAAGGTTTCAAATAATTCCATTATCCGAATTGAACACTTGTTAAATACCTATGAATTCTCAAACTCAAAAGTGAATCATAAACTTATCAAATCTGAAATCATATTCGTATTCCTATACGAATATTGTACCAAAACACATAACTTAGTTCTAGATATGAATATTCCATATTCATATATAAAACACCAACACCTTAAAACGTATTCATCAAATCAATGATCAATTCATCTCGACATTAAGGATTTTATAATATATTCGATTCCAACTTCAACTCCAAATACGAAGACAAAACTCCTTCTTGTTCATACTTGTAAATTCGTAGAAAACAATTTACCGATTATTATCGTGAATAATCACATTCCAAAATTATCTGAAATCCTTCCAAAATCATAACATGTAACTCAAGAGTTCTTTAAGAACACGAATTATCCAAATTCACGTTCATAATCCATAAAACAACATAACCCGATGTTTTCTAACATCTAAACAACCCTTAATCATAATTCAAGGTGTATATAATCATGTCCTTCAACATATACTTCTCATAACATCATGAATCGCAACAAACCACCAAGAACATCGAGAATACCACGATTCCATAATCATAACAACATAATCGAATTATTTGATCACCAATTCATTATCTTCCTTAACAAAATTCTCGTAATTACCAAGAATCATCACAACAATATCATTTCCATCACCATTCATACGAAAACGTGTAGAATTTTCCAAGTTCTACTCATTGAGACATTTCATCGAACACTTTGAAGGCATAGTCCAATTCAATCGATTATTCAAAGAAATACTCGAATTCTTTCCACAAAACTTCAAGAATAATGAATGATTACGAGTTTACAATCAAGTTCAATCAACAATCTGAATCAGAACTAAGCAAATCGGCCAAAACACCAAGAAATCTCAAGAACATCCAAAAACCAAAAGTTTAGGTGTTCTTACCTTCGATCCGGGTGGAAGATGATGTTAATCCATGATTCCAACTTCCAAAACATGTTGTTAGATGATGATATTACTCAAATCCATCCACTTTTGCTGAAGGAATCGCGAAAAAACGAAGAAAAACATGAAAATGGCCGGATGACTCGGTCCAGGCCTTTTATAGGCCGAAACCTGCCGGCACGTTACGTACGTAACCGGCCACTGCCTTACGTACATAACCGGCCATGGCCTGCTCACTGCCCAGTTCTGCCGGAACCCTTACGTACGTAACCGGCAGCTGGCTTACGTACGTAACTGGCCCTTACGGCCGTAACTGGCCACTGCCTTACGTACGTAATCGGCCAGTCCTAGCCATCCGTGCAAGTCACTGCCGACCGTGATCGGCCACCCCCACGAGTCACTGTCGACCATGCTCGGCCATTCCAACGAGTCACGACCGGCCATGCTCGGCCATCCAGGTCATCTCGGCCACGACTCGGCCAGCCGCCCCGTAACGTACGTAACACTTATTCCGCGTCGTAATCGTGACGTTGACTTGCTACAAGATATACTCGTATTACGTCGTAATACACCACCGTATAACGTACGTAACTCCATCCGTTGACTCACCTGTCCACATCTGCGCCGAAAGCTGCCGACCACGGGCCCCACTGTCCGATTCCTCTTGTTACGTACGTTATGTACGCTATATAACGTACGTAAGCTAACACATTTTACGTACGTAAGCTCCAAGGCTTAACGTACGTAATGGCTTTTATACTTAGCCAAAAATCCAACTGTTCCTGTCCGACGTCTCGACGTACAAAATACAAACATACGACATACTGAATACGCATACTGAATCCAAAAATATTCTCATACGGTATACCTGATATCCAAATCAGTTCAACCTGATACAACATATCCTGAATATATCTGTCAATCAAAAACGATAATCACACCAGTATAACTGTCTCGGTTCTCAATTTATTTTATCCATACTGTATAGATACCAAACTATACAGTATCTCTCAGATAAAATAACGCGAAAAATTTATACTGAAAATCCGGGTATTACATATATATTGTTGGAAAAAAACATGGGTTTTATACATTGATTTAATCCAATCCCACATTCATATATATTGACGAAAAAAAGAACATGGCTTTTATACCTGCAGAGAAAGTCCAATCCCACCTTCATATCATATGTATTGACAAAAAAAATCGATGTTATACTTTGATTTAATCCAATCCCACAAAAAAACATGCGAATAACAATGGATTTTATACTTTGATTTAATCTAATCAATTAAACTAATCCGAATTTCACCAATATAGGAACATAAAATTCCTCACTCTAAAACACATGAATCCATAACTCAGAAGACAAACAGACTACAAATATAAATACAAATAACAAATTAAGATATAGAGCCTTACAATGTAAAGATAAGGAAGATGTGTTGTGAAGCAAACTGGAGAGGCGATTACTTATGTGATACATGTCACAAGCCAGCTTTTATAGACTTCATTTTGTTTGGCTCGCCTAATTTTTTCCAAAATCCCGCTCAATTTTTTTTCCATTGCGCGCCAGAGAAGAAGAAGAAGAAGTAGGGTAAATTTTCGGTGCCTCTTGGAGGAAGAACGAGATGGTTTGGGCTCGTCCAATTTTTTCCCAAATCCCCGCTCAATTTTTTTCTATTGCGCGCCAGATGTGATACCCGTACTTTTTGTAAATCTTCTACTCTTGTGCTTTGTAATTTTTACACTCATGTAAGTGTTTAGTAAGCTTATATTAATCTTGGAACTCTCGTCAATTGGATTTACGGCCCTTTTCTTGTTCGGATCGTCGCTGTTTTCGGATTCTTGATGCGATTATACTACCTTCGTGTAATGGGTAGCGCACACTACGCACACCTTGTAGTGCACGCTAATTTAGTGAGGGTAGCGCACGCTATCCGTTATAATTAGCGCACGCTACTAATGTATTGGAGGCAGACAGTCCAGTAGCTACTGGACTGGAAAAGGGAATTCCTAGCGTACGCTAGGTGTGACTGGTAGCGTACGCTAGATTTTGGTGGTAGCGCACGCTACGTTACTCGAGTAACGTGCGCTAAAGAGAACAAAGTGAGGACGGTAGGTTACGGATCGACACCGACTACCATGTATCGCACGCTATTAGAAATAATTAGCGCACGCTAATTGAAGTCACTAGCGCACGCTATGAGCAGGTGTTAGCGTACGCTAACGGAGCTGGCAGAGGCTACTGGATTGCCTGGTGAGTCCGATAGCGCGCGCTATTTTTCATGGCTAGCGCACGCTAGTTCCTATTTAGTATAAATAGGACATCTCCGTTCCCAAATTGTCATTTCTTCCTTCCTTCACCTCCTTGGATGATTTTAGGCGATTCCGGGCGATTTGTGAGGAGTTCTTCGAGCTGCAATTATCTAGCAACATCTTTGAGTTTCTAGTTCGGATTTATCAACGTTTAATCCTCTCCACCGCTCCAAATCAAGGTTTGGAGTTGTCGAATCCTTCAATCTTGGTATCTTGTCGTTCGTACCTTTTTCCTCTCGATTCCAGGCAAGTGATTCTTGTGAAAGTTATGTTCTTAAATGTGAAAAGTAATGCATGTGATTGTGAGAGTTGCTTTCGTTCACTCCGAGAGGACCCGACGGGGTCAAGGAGGGTTCCGCTTATGTCGGTTCCGTGAACATTTGGGTTAGCCACTCCGAGATGATCCGACGGGGTCGAGGAGGGATTCGCGCATTGTCGAGTCCACGGTTAATCAAGAGATATCATCATTTCTAAATATGTTTGGATAATTGCATTTTCCGGAAAATCATTATCATAGCTTTGAATTGGTGTATATACTTTTATGTATAAGACTTGACATTTCACTTGTAATACTTGCCCTAACCCCTCTCGTTTGGGGAAAATTACTTTTGTGTTTTTCAGGTCCTAAGGAACCATACGAGCGAGCACCGGGACGATACGATGAGGACGGCGAGGCGTGATACTGTGGCTAGTGGTGTTCCATTTTGTTTGGTCGTTGTTCTCTTTGGTCCATTTTATCCTTGTAATAATAAATGGTACTCGAGTACTTTAGGAAAGTCCTTTTCCATTGTCATACAACTTCTTGTATTTCTTCATGGTATTGTTTGTCTGTGGTTGAACTTCCTTGTTGGTATCGAATTTATTGATTCCCAAGTGGATTTTGTCAAATTTTGATACGTTGTGAGTGAGATGAGCCTAGTGGGTCCCAGGTCGGGATTTACGGCACTGTGATATTCTCCGAATATCTCGGGGGGTGTTACAGAATTTGGTATCAGATCTTAGGTTTATGAATACCTAGGCTGTCGGATTGTTGGCTCTAAATGTATTATTCCAAGAACACATTATCATAGCGCGGCCGTCATCTCGTACGACCGGTACTCGTAAGTTCCCTATCTTATTTACCCTCTTTATTCACTCACTATCATTCGATTATGGGACATGAGAAGTCCATATTCTAGATGGCATTGCTTCGAGCTATTCTTATGATTTTACTTACATTTTTTCTTTAGAATGTCAACTGGTAGAGGATGTGGACGCGGCCGTGGTCGTGGCCGAGGGCGTGGCGCAGCCGGTGGAGCGGCCATGTCCCTCAGCTCGGTAGAAGGCTCAGCTACGCCTAGCTTGTCGGACTCTATTCAACCTAGCACCGGTAGTCATCAGGAGCCGTCAGCCAGTCTGGGAACTTCTACGGGGAGCCAATCGGATGTGGGTGTTGCCGCCATACTGCAGCAGGTGGCGAACCAAATGGCTCTTTTAACCTGTGCAGATGCCTTAACCAACCACCTCCTATTACGATATGGGCTGAGAAGTGGTTACAAGATGTTATTCGTATGCGCCCTCCCCAATTTATTGGTGCAAATGATCCGATCGGCTGGGAAGATTGGATTAATGAGATGAATAAAGTTTTCATGGCCGTGAATTGTCCAGAGGCACGTAAGGTGCCATTGCCCAGTACTTCCTATCAAGGGATGTGGCTAGCTGGTGGCAAGCTATTGCACCTCCGGATCGTGAGGTTTCATGGGACGAGTTTAAGGAATTGATGGAGGCCGAGTTCTGCCCGTGGCCTGTTCAGGAGGCCAGGATTCGAGCCTTTTACGAAGCTAAACCCCAGGATGTCCCTGTATCTCAAGCAATCATTGAATACAACCGTCAACTCAACCATGTGAAAAATCAAGTGAGGGAAGAGAGAGATAGAATTCATCACTTTGACATGCGAATGAAGCCAAAAGTCCGGCATTATATGTCGGGCTTCGCTTGCACCACATTGAAGGAGTATCAAGATAGGGCACTAGCCTATGATATGTCCTTCACTACTACCGAAACGACAAGTGAGAGTAAGAAGCAGAAGACCACTGGAAAGTTTTCTAGCGGTAGAGGTGGCAACCAGCGGGGATCGCAGTCGGCAAGCTATACAACCAAAGGGTCTTCCCGTGCATCGGGAGGTAAACGGAATTTCAGAGCTGGTGCTAATGTGTCCAACCGGATTGTGACATGTTTTAATTGTGGCCAACAGGGCCATCTTAATCGTGATTGTGGTTTACCCCCATTGAAGTGTTTTAATTGCGGCCAAGAAGGCCACAGAGCCATGTACTGTACGGAAGAAGAAACTCCACTTGGAACTCAGGCATCAGCCCCTACTCCTGGAGAACCGAGTGTTAATCAGAAGTCATCTACGGGTCAGCCATCCCAGAGCTACGGTCGAGGCAGAGGCCGTGGTCAGTCCGTTAGGGGAGGAGTCCCTGGTGCTGGTTCGATGCAACCTCGTGTCTATGAGATGAGGAAAGCTGGAGATCCAGAGGCTACCGTGGCGACAGGTATCATTTCTCTTTTGTCTCATCCAGTTAGAGTGCTTTTTGATTCTGGTGCTTCTCATTCGTTCATCTCTTTGGATTGTGTGCGTCGATTGAATATTGAGGGCTTGTCTCCTTGTGAGTCCTTTGTGGTTAAGTTACCCAGTGGTGATAGAATCGTGGGAGACAAAGAAGTTAGAGATTGCCCGGTGTTAATCGCTGAGAGAGTGTGGTTTTCGAATTTGATAGTCGTAGACATTGTCGATGAAGATCTAATCCTCGGTGACGATTAGCTCGATAGACACGGTGCAGTAATGAATTATCGCACGAAGATCATATCGATGTTAGCCAAAGACGGTACCGAACACCATTTCGCGGGGTACAAGAGGGGATGTCAGAAATTTTTGATTAGTGCCTTGAAGGTGACAAAACTTATTAGAAAGGGTTGTGTTGGGTATTGGTGTTATGCCATGAAAGTCGAAGATGGGAAAGTTGAACTTCCCTCGATTCCTGTTGTAAGTGATTTTCCGGATGTTTTCCCAGACGAATTACCGGGACTACCACCGGGGCGGGAAGTTGAATTTACAATTGATTTGGAGTCAGGAGCAACCCCGATTTCTAAGGCACCGTTTCGTATGGAACCTTCAGAAATGCAAGAGTTGAAGAAACAACTGGGAGAATTGTTGGATAAAGGGTATATTAGACCCAGTGCCTCGCCATGGGGTGCACCGGTCTTGTTCGTAAGGAAGAAAGATGGTTCACTACGTTTGTGTATTGATTATCGGGAACTGAACAAAGTGACCATTAAGAATAAATACCCTTTGCCGCATATCGATGGTTTGTTTGATCAATTGCAGGGAGCCGCAGTGTTCTCGAAAATTGATTTGAGGTCCGGTTACTATCAACTTCGCATTAAGGAATCCGATGTTCCTAAAGCGCTTTAAAATGCGAGGTATGGACACTATGAGTTTGTGGTTATGCCTTTTGGGTTAACCAACGCCGCGATATTTATGCAATTGATGAATAAAGTATTTATTGAGCATCTTGATAATTGTGTAGTCGTTTTTATCGACGATATTTTGGTCTACTCTCGAGATGAAGAGGAACACGCTCGGCATTTGCGATTGGTGTTGGAGATTTTGAGGACTCAGCACCTCTATGCAAAGTTTTCTAAGTGTGAATTCTGGCTGAAGGAAGTCATGTTTCTCGGACATGTGATTTCAGCGGAAGGGGTTCGGGTAGATCCCCAGAAAATTGAGGCAGTGTTAGATTGGGCTCCACCCAGGAACGTGAAGGAAGTTCGTAGTTTTTGGAGTCCTGGCCGATACTACCGAGGTTCGTGAAGGTTCTCCAAACTTGCTCGACCACTTACTCAATTACTCCGTAAGTCCGAAAGGTTCGAATGGAATGAAGAGAGACAACGGAGTTTCAAGAGCTGAAAAGGCGTCGACTACCGCTACTGTTTTAGCCCTACCTCGGGAGTCGGTGGGTATTCGGTTTATTGTGATGCATCAGACAAGGACTTGGGTGCGTACTCTTGCAAAGATGATAAGACGATTGCCTATGCTTCACGGAAACTTAAACCGTATGAGCCGAATTATCCTACCCATGATTTGGAATTAGTCAGTAGTGTTTGCATTGAAGATCTGGCGTCACTATTTGTACGGTTCTTCATGTCGAATTTATACCGACCACAAGAGCCTAAAGTATATTTTTAGCCAGAAAGAGCTGAATATGAGACAACGACGTTGGTTAGAGCTGATAAAGGATTATGATCTGGAAATCCTTTACCATCCAGGAAAGGCTAACGTTGTAGCTGATGCGTTGAGCCGGAAGTCGATATCTCTTCATATGCTTGAGGCCCTTACGCCTCAAGTTAAGATCAGACGGGAGTTAATTGAGCAGGGAGTCGAAGTACGGATCCAACGGGTTCAGGGTCACATGTGTACTCTTGAGGCTATTCCGTCCTTGATCGACGACGTCGGGGAAAAACAGGAGAATGACCCAATGCTTGTCCAACTGAAGGCGGACGTGGAAAAAGGGAAAGCCCCTGGTTTTATGATCCACGAGGATGGCATTTTGAAATTTCAAGGTAGGATTTGTGTTCCGAATGACTCAGAGCTGAGACAGAGAATACTCCGAGAAGACCATGCTACACCTTACTCGATCCATCCTGGGACGACTAAGATGTACAAGGATCTTAAAAGGAGTTTTTGGTGGAATAATATGAAGAGAGATGTCACCGAGTTTGTGTCAAGGTGTTTGACATGTCAACAAAACAAAATTGAGCATCAACGGCCGGCCGGGCTGTTGAAACCTCTCCCTATTCCCGAATGGAAATGGGAGGATATTACCATGGATTTCATCACCGGGATGCCGAGGACTAAGTCGGGGATGAATATGATTTGGGTTGTTGTTGACCGGTTAACTAAGTCGGCACATTTTCTTGGCATTAAGGACATGTGGGGACCGGAGCGATTGTCCCGGATTTTTATATCGGAGATTGTGAGATTTCACGGTACGCCAAAGTCTATTGTTTCCGATCGTGATGGCCGTTTCGTGTCGCATTTTTGGAAGGCGGTCCATCAAGCCTTGGGCACCAAATTGAGGTTGAGTACTTCCTTCCACCCACAGTCTGACGGTCAGACTGAGCGGACGATCCAGACATTAGAAGATATGCTGAGGGCGTGTTCCCTGGATTGGAGTACCGACTGGGAAATACACCTACCTTTGATCGAGTTCACTTACAATAATAGCTGGCACGCATCAATCAAGATAGCACCTTTTGAGGCATTGTATGGTAGGCGGTGTAGATCTCCACTTTGTTGGGATGAAGCTTCGGATTTAGTCGGGACAGAACCCGATATGTTGATGGAAACCAAAGAGAAGATTTCCATCATCCGAGACCGACTGTTAACCGCTCAGAGTCGACAAAAATCCTATGCCGACAATCGTCGTCGGCCCTTAGAATTTGATGTGGGTGATCATGTCCTACTCAAAGTATCACCGATCAGAGGAGTCTTCAGGTTCGGGAAAAGGGGCAAACTTAGTCCGAGATATATTGGACCATTTGAGATTCTCGACAGAATTGGGGAACTGGCCTATCGATTGGCTTTACCTCCAGCCCTTAGCCATGTTCACAGTGTGTTCCATGTTTCCCAACTGAGGAGGTATGTCCCTGACCCGAGTCATATCATTGATTACGGGGACATCGAGATCGCAGAGGATGTCACATTTGAAGAGAAGCCAGTGAAAGTACTAGAGCATCGAGTAAAACAACTCCGGCACAAAACCATACCGTTGGTTAAAGTTCAGTGGTCACGACACGGAGTTGAGGAAGCGACGTGGGAAACCGAGGAAAGCATGCGCACTAGATACCCAGAGTTATTCATTTCTTAAGTTTCGGGATGAAACTTCATTTTAGAGGGGGAGGATGTGATACCCGTACTTTTTGTAAATCTTCTACTCTTGTGCTTTGTAATTTTTACACTCATGTAAGTGTTTAGTAAGCTTATATTAATCTTGGAACTCTCGTCAATTGGATTTACACCCCTTTTCTTGTTCGGATCGTCGCTGTTTTCGGATCTTTGATGCGATTATACTACCTTCGTGTAATGGGTAGCGCACGCTACGCACACCTTGTAGCGCACGCTAATTTAGTGAGGGTAGCGCACGCTATCCGTTATAATTAGCGCACGCTACTAATGTATTGGAGCGAGGCATACCTAGTAGCTACCGGATCGAAGGGAATACCTAGCGTACGCTAGGTTATACTGCTAGCGTACGCTATATTTTGGTGGTAGCGCACGCTACGTTACTAGAGTAACGAGCGCTAAAGAGATCAAAGCCGGGGATGAGGGTTCGGATCGACACCGACTACGTGTAGCGCACGCTATTAGAAATAATTAGCGCACGCTAATTGAATTCACTAGCGCACGCTATGAGCAGGTGTTAGCGTACGCTAACGGAGCTGGCAGAGGCTACTGGATTGCCTGGTGAGTCCGATAGCACGCGCTATTTTTCATGGCTAGCGCACGCTAGTTCCTATTTAGTATAAATAGGACATCTCCGTTCCCAAATCGTCATTTCTTCCTTCCTTCACCTCCTTGGACGATTTTAGGCGATTCCGGGCGATTTGTGAGGAGTTCTTCGAGCTGCAATTATCTAGCAACATCTTTGAGTTTCTAGTTCGGATTTATCAACGTTTAATCCTCTCCACCGCTCCAAATCAAGGTTCGGAGTTGTCGAATCCTTCAATCTTGGTACCTTGTCGTTCGTACCTTTTTCCTCTCGATTCCTGGCAAGTGATTCTTGTGAAAGTTATGTTCTTAAATGTGAAAAGTAATGCATGTGATTGTGAGAGTTGCTTTCGTTCACTCCGAGAGGACCCGACGGGGTCGAGGAGGGTTCCGCTTATGTCGGTTCCGTGAACATTTGGGTTAGCCACTCCGAGATGATCCGACGGGGTCGAGGAGGGATTCGCGCATTGTCGAGTCCACGGTTAATCAAGAGATATCATCATTTCTAAATATGTTTGGATAATTGCATTTTCTGGAAAATTATTATCATAGCTTTGAATTGGTGTATATACTTTTATGTATAAGACTTGACATTTCACTTGTAATACTTGCCCTAACCCCTCTCGTTTGGGGAAAATTACTTTTGTGTTTTTCAGGTCCTAAGGAACCATACAAGTGAGCACCGGGACGATACGATGAGGACGGCGAGGCGTGATACTGTGGCTAGTGGTGTTCCATTTTGTTTGGTCGTTGTTCTCTTTGGTCCATTTTATCCTTGTAATAATAAATGGTACTCGAGTACTTTAGGAAAGTCCTTTTCCATTGTCGTACAACTTCTTGTATTTCTTCATGGTATTGTTTGTCCGTGGTTGAACTTCCTTGTTGGTATCGAATTTATTGATTCCCAAGTGGATTTTGTCAAATTTTGATACGTTGTGAGCGAGATGAGCCTAGTGGGTCCCAGGTCGGGATTTACGGCACTGTGATATTCTCCGAATATCTCGGGGGTGTTACACCAGAGAAGAAGAACTAGGGTAAATTTTCGGCGCCTCTTGGAGGAAGAACGAGATGGTCTGAGAAGTAGGGTTCTGGCCTGCAAGTGGAAGGAAGACTTTGAGATTATTATTTTAGATTTTTTGGCTGAAGATATGGCTTTTTCGTTAAGCCATTAAA
This sequence comes from Orobanche coerulescens, assembly GCA_033398695.1. Taxonomy (NCBI): domain Eukaryota; kingdom Viridiplantae; phylum Streptophyta; class Magnoliopsida; order Lamiales; family Orobanchaceae; genus Orobanche; species Orobanche coerulescens. Next base: position 14,236,261 of record CM065817.1, read on the forward strand.
ATTATTTCAAAAGTGGATAGTTATCTCCACTAAATATTAGGACATAATTTTGTATATTAATTTTTGTAATGAGAATATATTTACGTATGGAATTTATTATTTACATAAAAATACTATCTCTTTTTTAAACAGTATCTTTTTTTTAAAATTTACATTTGGATGAAGTATATATAACCACAATTCATAATATTACTAGTGTACAGCCCGCCGAAATTCGACGGTGAATTACTTTACATTGTAATTTATAAGTAAAAAGCTAAAAATAATTTAAGATTTTGTTAGGGTTCAACCAACCGGAATCATACCGCAGCTAATAAATAGAAATGATGAGGATGAGATTCAGCCACTCGAACTCATTTAGAATATATGTACTTATATCCATCTTAAACACGATTGAAAGATAATTTTACTATTTATTACAACTCAAAATTTATATAGTAATGTGATGTAGTGGATGAGATTGTTATTTTTTTTTTTGGAAAAGGGGCATTTTTGAAATATTTGAAAAATATTTGTTTGTGATTTTTGGGATGGACTCAGCCTTTTCTTATCGGAATCGGCTCACTAAACAATAGTCACGGCTTTGCGATGAACCCCATCATTTTTTGGCCAAAAAATGATGTTTAGGCCCTCAATTTTGCGTTTTTCTATTTTTTTAGGGGCCTAATTGCAAATTTAAAAAGTGTGTGCTTGTTATTTAATTCCGAAATTTTAACCCTAGCTTCCCTAGGATATATATATATATATATATATATATATATAATTGTAAGACAATTATTTTTGCAGTATTATTAAATTGGAATTTTCTCTTTATTTTTCCTGAAATTCTTAGATCAATTGAATCTAGGGTTTTAGAGGGCTGTGTTTATGAAATTGTAATATAGTTGTTTCTTGTAACTTTGTTGTGTCTGTATGGTTCGGCCATTCAGACCCGTTTAAAATTTATATACTCGTATTCATCACAAACTCGGTTAAACATGACTTTATTGGTATAATTATGAATTATATCATATTTTACACGATCTCAATGGATTATATTCTCAAATAAGATTCATATTTTGATTTGAGATATATGTCATGTTTTCCTTCACCCATAACCTTATGCCATTTATCTTACAATAAGTAATATTCTTCAAGAATATCATAGTAAATTGTGCTCCTTCTGGAGCAATAATTTTAAGTAATATAATTAAGATAGAGAATATAAAATTGTATAAAATTAAATACGTCAAATAATAAAATAAATCAGAAAATAAATTGCTTCCTGAATAATTTACGTAAATTTTTAGATCTCAAATAAATTATTTATAATAAATTTTAGGAATATTTTTTCGATTTTTATTAAGAAATTCTTAATTTTCCCATTAGTATGGAAAGTCAAGCCAGCTAAATTTAGATAAACCAATTAGACACCCATGAGTCCATGACCCGAAAATGATATATGTACAAATACAATGTGCAAAGAGTATGGGCCATTTGGCAATTAGCGGTTAGCGGTTAGCTGTAGCGGATTGAGTTAGCTGTTTTGACTAGCTGTTTGAATTAGTTGTTTTGAATAGCAGTTTGAATTAGCAGTTTATATAAAGTGTTTGGTAAATAATTGGTAGCGGTTAGCTAATTCAATATTTAAAATGACTAATAAGGACATTAATATATATATATATTAGTATTTAACTTTAATAATTGTGAAAATAATAAATAAATAAAAATATATAAATAACATTCATATATATATATATATATATACATATATATCCATGATTATATTTCATGTGTTTTATAATATATCAAACATTTACGTGCAAAAAATTATATATATATATATATATACATAATTTTTAATACAAAACTTAAAACTTAAAGATCCAAATCGGGGATAAAATAGTATTTTCATAACTAGCTACAATCCTCTAATTGAAAAAGCTCCTCCAAGTAGATTTTTTGAAATTAGCGGATTGGACTCAATCCGCTACTTAAATCCACTAACCACCAAACACTTATATTAGAGTTAATCTAGTCAAACCTATAAATGAGCTCAATCCTCTAATTTCTCCTCAAACCTCTAACTCCCAAACACCCCCTATATATGAGAATACAATGAATGGAAAGAGTCTATATCAAAATTCAAAAAGTGGAAAGCTTTATGAGGGAAAAACTCGATTGCAAAAAATGCCATTTTGGTGATTTAACAGAGTTTAGGGACCCAAATGCAAAATCTGAACATCTACTAAAATTTAACGTGTATTGAATTGATGAATTAATGAAAACTCAGTTCAAATGAATTAGTGCAAACCACATCGTTCCTTTCTTTGTTTCTCTCTTTCTGACACTTTCTTTGTTTCTCCATTTCTCACTCTATCTCCATAATTTCATGAGTACGCCCACCGGCCACCGGCATCATTTCCTCTCCAAGTCTCTCCCTGTCTGTACGTGACTCATCCTACCCTCTTCTCCATCAGTCCGTTTGCTCCTCGTATTCTCCTGGCCTAGATGTATTTTGCTCTTTTCATCAGTTTAGGGAATTAGACAATTATGATTTGTTTATTTGAAATCATAAATTGGAAATTGAAATATGGGGTTTCTGGATTTGTTTATTTGAAATTATAAATTGGAAATTGAAATATGGGGTTTCTAATTCTTTAGATCTTGATTGAGGGGTTGTTAGATTCATTTCAAATTGGGTATAGTGAAGTGTAATTCTGTAAATAAATAAATGGGTCTGAGAATTCATAATTGAGAATTGGAGATTAAGAAATGAAATGTTCGAAATATGTCATATGATTGCGATTGTAATTGTAAACTGTATTGTAGTATTTAAATTTGACATTTAACATCAATTCTTAGGTTACACATAAAATCAGTTGGAATTGTAATATGAGTATATTTCTCCTTTCAAGTGCAAATTGTATTTTTGCTTGTTCATTAGTTTCGTTGATATGCATAGGTTGCCGATATGGATAGGGAGTGGATTAAATTGGGTTCATCTTCAAAGTATCGGTTTGCGCAGCCATATAAAGAATGGGTGAGAACGTTTATTGAGCAAGCAAAAGATCATGTGAATGAGAGGAACGAGATTTCATGCCCATGCATGAAATGCAATAATGCATATTCACATCCTGTTAATGTAGTATGTGTCCACTTGTTTATCAACGGTATGGCAACAACCTATAACATTTAGATACATCATGGGGAATATAGGGATGTACAAAGCCAAGTACTACCTCCGAGTTTTCCAGTTGACGAGTTGGTCAATGAACGCAGTTCTGGTATGTTTGATATGCTCAGTGATTTGTTTCCTACAGTTGGTGCAGAAAATCCACCTGTAACCGCACCTGTAATGGGAACCGAAGATGATATATTAGGGGAGGATGAAGACAATGATACATTACATAACCAAGAAACTCAAGGGGTTCACGATACTAACAAGGTTGGTAGAGAAGATGAAGATAATTATGATAAGTTACTACGTGAAGCCCAACGAGAACTCTACCCCGGTTGTAAAGAATATCGAGTCCTTACATTTGTTGTTGAACTAGTGGAAACAAAAGTTGACAATCAGTTGACCATCAAGGCAGTCGACAAATGTCCTGTGTGCAACGAGCCGCGGTATAAGAATTGTAATATCTGCAATTTCGATTTTCCGATAAATTTCTTTTTTGGCAGGAGTCCATTTTAACGGCTCGGTTGTAACCGTTTCGTCATTCTCAGAATCATTAATTCTGCATTTTTGTCATCCGAGTTCGTTTTAGTGTCGTTTTGTTGAGTTCCGTGATTCTTAGCGACTTTTCCGCGCTTGAGTTTGATTCTTGCGAATCTTATTCAAAACTTTCGCTTCGTGTATCCTGTGAGTTTGTTTAACTTTGTTAGACGTGTTGTGAGCTTCGGTTTGGTTGTTCGTTGTCGTATCATGATATTTCGGTTGTTCGGGCCATTTCGTAATTTCCCAAAGTCTTGGGGAACTTCTTTCGTATTCCTCACTCCGACCTTTTTGGAGTGTCATTATGAGTTTTGGTGTGATCCTACTGCTTGTGCAGTAGGAATAGCACACGCTATGGGATAGATATAGCGCGCGCTACTTGAGATTGCTAGCGCACGCTGAGACACAGTTAGCGCACGCTAACTGGAAGTGCATAAACAGTCCATAGCTACTGGACTGGGTTGGAACGTTGATTGGTGCACGCTATGAAGTGGTATAGCATGCGCTAATGTGCAGCAGTAGCTTACGCTATGGTGAGGATAGCGCACGCCAACTGGTAATTCGGGGGAAATCCAGGAGCTATTGGACTGGGTCTGGAGGTCTTGTTAGCGCACACTAACACTTGTGGTTAGCGCACGCTAACAGTGTATTTTGGGCAGGAAGTTTTGTTTCGGTGCGTCGATAGCGCATGCTAATCTTAATGATTAGCGCACGCTAAGCTGTCTAGTATATAAACTGGACAACAGTCGTGAATTGTCATTTTTCCACTTCATTTCTTCTCCTCTCCGCGGGTTTGAGACGAGGGAGACTAGGGTGTGAACTACTGATCGATTTTTGTTCCATCCAAGGTGTTTTGGGTAGTTCTAGGTGATTGTAACATCATCTAATCCGTTGTTCTTCGTCGGATCGAGGTATTTTTCCCTAGAGTTGACTTTTTGGAGTTTTGTTCTTGATCTCGATCCTAGCCCGATTTTGATGAATCGGTTGATGCTATATGATATTATTAATCATGTTCTATGGGTTGTATATCCATATTTCGAGTTTGTTTAACTCGACTGACGATTTGAGTGTTCTTGGGAATTATTAGACATTTAATGTTCGATTAATTGTTTCAATTAGTTTTCCTTTGATGTTTTGAAGTGATTTCTGTTATTATTGGTCTGGATCCTCGTTGTGATAGTGTTCTCATTGTTTCTTGCGGTAGATGTAGGTTTCGGGACACTTCGGTCGAGCCATGTTCGTCGGAGTATTCGTGTGCCGGTTTTGAGGCAAGTACCTTGTTCATACATTTCTTTTTTTGTGGATATGATGATCGGTGATTATCTAAGTGTGCTTGTTTGGTTGTTTGAAATGAACTTTCAAAAAATTCGCTTAAACCTCGTTAAAGGCTAACTTTCAAAACGCGTGTGAATTTGTGAATGGTGTGTTTGTAAATGATTAAGTGAATCCTATGGATATGTTTGGTGTTGATGTTGTGCTTTGATAATGTATATATACATATATTACCTCATTTCGGTGCGTTGTGATTTGACGTTGGTGTGGTGCTAAGTATTTGTTGCCTCTGGGTGCATTGTTGGGATATCCTTGGTGTACTATGTTAAGTGGTGTGAATGTGTGGTGTAATACCCGAGATTTCTGATATGTATTTGGAACTTGTGATATTGTAATTATTGTACTTTTGTCTGAGTATTATTCTCCGTATTTCATAATCCGATGTTGTCGAGCGTATGATTTCGTGTATGTGATTTAAAGATTGTAATTCTGCGCATGTAGCGCACGCTATCGGCTATGTGTAGCGTACGCTAACATGGATTCATAGCGCACGCTACAAAGGAACATTAGCGCACGCTATGCGTGGTCAATTTGATTGAGACGTGCGGTAGGTGAGATCTGGCCGGGGGACCCTCGTCGGATCGTGTCGAGATGAACCTGGACGGCTTTCGGGAAAAGCCGAGTCAACGCCTTAGCGCACGCTACAGGCATGTGCATAGCGCGCGCTAAGTGTTGAGTACAGTTAAGTCAGTGAGCCGTTAGCGCATGCTACGAAAGGTGACTAGCGCGCGCTAATAGCCATTTCTTATAAATAGACAAGATCCTATTCGTGATTTCGCTTCTTTCTTCTCCCATACCCGAATTCTTACACTTAGAACATAACTTCCTTCATCCTAAACACTTCATATCAACATCCTAGTTCGTGATTGAAGATCATATATCATCGAGATTGGTGTTCAAGCCTTCGGCGCTGATTGCTTCGATTTCCTCCGTGTTCTTCACTACTTTGAGGTAGGTGATTCTTCACCAATACTAGTAGCGTTCTAAAGGACGTTTGATCATGCTTATCTTGTCAGTTAGATTCTTAAGTAGTCGAACATCATGTGTAGAAGGATATTTTCGATGTTTCGATACTTATTCACCGTATAAACCATTGAACCTCTTGGTGTTTGAACTCCTAGCATATTCTGAAGCTTCAAACCTATTTGTGATCAGTAGACGGATTTACCTAGTTGTTACGTTTTACACATTGGAATCATGCGTTTTGGAACGTAGGACAAACGGAACTTAGAATATTTCCTTGAAGATCTAAGATGAACTATGGTGTTGTGATGATATACGTATCTTTGTATCTCATAGTCATTTTATACGTATAGAGCTTTCACAAACCTTATTAGCATGATATGCTTGAGGATGACTGGTTTTATCACCATAGAATTTATGAGTTCATCACCATTCAATCCAGTTTTCTGTCTGTAGTAATCTGCCATGCAAGGTTAGCGCACGCTAACATACGTAAGTTAACGTGCGCTATCGGGGATAAGTTAACGCACGCTATCGTGTGGTACGTAACGTACGTTACGATATCAGCCGAGTTAGTCGGCTGATCAGAGAGAACTGTCAGTCCGTGGCTAGCGTACGCTAGGCTTATATGATAGCGTACACTAACAGGCAGGCTTAGCGCACGCTACATAGAGTACGTAGCGTACGCTAAGTAGTTCAGGCAGATTGTTTATTTTGAGCTTTTGGGTCGTAGACCGAATTGTTAGGCCATCGTTCGACTTGAGATGATTTGTATATTATTCCTTTTGTTAAGGTTCGAGCTTGTTACGTTGATCGAAGGAGGCGGCCTTCGAGTGTGTTGAGATCATTGAAGTGTTTCGTTCTTGCCATTTTCGAGGCAAGTATCATATGTCGAGTTCGATTTATATTGAAACTTTGATCATGCTTGTGGTTTTGTTCATGTTGTTGAATATGAAATGTATTTCTGAAATTTCTCGTGGTATTCATTGTTATTTGTTCGTATTGATGAACATATTGAAATGCATATATATATGCATAGTTGATTGATTTATGGTATAAATGATCCGAGGGGATCATGAGGATCTATGCTGAGGGCGCTGGATCGAATGTCCATCATGCGTTGGTCCGACGGGATCATCATGGGGATCTATGCTGAGGGCGCTGGATCGCTGGACGGGTTTTCCACTATGCATTGGTCCGACGGGATCATCATGGGGATCTATACCAAGGGCGCTGGATCGCTGGATTACCCTGTACTGTGTTGATGGAATCGTGAGGATTCGCATCATTGGATTCCGATGACGGAAGTCCGTTTTGCATGTTTTATGATGCATTGATGATTTATGTATTACGATACTTGTACTAGCATTGTTTTGCTAACCCCTTCGGGGGTGGACATTGTTTTAATGTTCAGGTAGCCGAGGAGCGGGGAAGCAACCACAGTACCGACAGGACGATGAAATGGCTCAGTGATGTGGTTGATGTTTATTGTTATTATGATTTGTCTTCTTGGTCTATTTAGTACTCGAGTACGTCTGTTTTAATAATGTCTTTTCGATATGATTGTATAAGTTAACTCATTTGATCGGTTGAATCAAATCTGTATTTGAACTTCAGTTGTACGATTGGGTTATATTTACACTCCTTTTTAAAATTAGCCTTGTAAATCCTTACCTAAAGGGTTTACGGCATCAGAATTATTCGAATATCTCGGGTGTTACAGAATATGGTATCGGAGCTAAGATTCATGGATATCTTGGCAGTCGGGTTAGTTGGGTCAGTTTACGTTATTTGATTATTGGTCGTTCGTAACATCACTGCTGAGCCAGCATCGTCGTGTGGACCGTGGTTGTAAGTTCCTAAATCTCAAATACTACCGTTTTATTTTATTAATGTTTTGTGAACATTGGTGGATGTACTTTTAGAAAGTTTGCCCTGGATATTGAGTATTTATGTTTACAGTATGTTGAGAGGAGGTCGTGGACGCGGACGCGGTCGTGGACGCGGACGTGGAAATGCGAGACAAGAAGAGTCGGTATCTACCCCGTAAATAACCGCTAGTCGAACGGATTCCCATTCCGGGGACAGCAGGATCGGCAAATAACAATGCAGATCCTAACGTCCGGGAGTGCTTCACAGTGGTTGCCCAGATAAACCAGCTTTGCTCAAGTTGTGGATCGCATGCAGACGGCAATGGGACAAAGATAACGTGGATAATCGAGGAGATAAATGGCTTACCAAGTGATCAAATTGCATCCTCCGAAATTTGACGGTTCGTTGAGACGCTTTCTTGGGATCACCGGTCAAGGAATTAGAAAAGATTTTTGCAGGATTAACTATCCCAACGATAGGAAGGTTCCGGCCGCCCAAGATCTTCGACCGGGAGGCTTTCGGCGGTGGGAGGCCATTCGACCGGAGGAGCACAATGTTGACTGGACGGAATTCAAATTGATGATGGAGGCGCAGTATTGTCCTCGCCCAGTTAGAGAAGCCCGAGTTCGGGAGTTTTTCTCACCACAAAATTCAGAAGCATCTGTGACGGACGTGATTAAGACCTTTAATCACCAGCTCACTTATGTGCGCCACTTGGTCAGGACCGAGGCGGAAAGGATTTTCCATTTTGACATGCGAATGAAGCCGGAAATTCAGCAATATATGTCCAGATTTGAATGTACCACCTTGCGACAGTACCAGGACAAGGCGTTGGCCTATGATTTGAAGGAGGCAGCAGTAGAGAAATCGACGGAAGCAAAGAAACAGAAGGTGTCTGGCAACTTCACGGAGAATAAGAGTAGCGGGCCTCGCAGGGGTCAGTCCTCTTTTCATTCATCCAGAAGACCTCCGCATCCTTCTCGATGTGGAAAGAAGTTCCGGGCAGCACCAACTATTTCAGACGCAGGGAAGAAGTGTTATAACTGTGGCAAAGCGGGACATGTTCGACGAGATTGTTTCGCGCCTGCTGTGACCTGTTTCGAGTGTGGACAGGAAGGACATCGCGCAACATTTTGTGGGAATGCGACCCGATCTTTTGGTATTCGCACTCCTGTACTGGTTCCGAAGGACACTAGTGTAAACCAGACGCAGCAGAGCGGTTTCCCGCAGCAGAATGTTGGGAAAAGAGAGGCATCCAGCGCTGGGTCCGTTCCTCCGCGTATTTACGAGATGAAGAAGGATGATCAGAACACAGCTGTTGCATCGTGCACGCTTGCATCCTTTTGCAAGCAGTTAGTGTCTTGTTCGATTCGGGAGCTACGCATTCTTTTATATCTTTGAACTGTGTTAATCGTTTGAAAATATCGTGCTTGTATGATTGTGAACCTTATGTTGTGGGATTACCGAGCGGAGAGAAAATTGTGGGAACCCTAGAAGCTAGGGATTTTCCAGTAACTATAGGAGGGAGAGATTGTCTATCGAACCTTATTGTGGTTGACATCTACGGTGACGATTGGCTCAACCGTTATGGAGCTATTCTGAATTACCGAAAGAGAGTTATTTCTATCATTGCTGATGACGGATCTGAACACTTATTCCAAGGATGGAGACCGGGAAGCTCGGGAAAATTGATCAAGGCAATGAAAGCCGTGAAATTACTGAAGCAGTGATGTCATGGACTTTGGTGCTATGCCATGAGGAAAGAGGAAAGAATAGAGCTCTCATCGATTCCAGTTGCGAATGAATTCTCCGACGTATTTCCTGACGAACTACCTGGGTTACCTCCGCAGAGAGAAGTGGAATTCACCATCGAATTAGAACCTGGAGCAGACCCTACTTCCAGAGCACCATACCGCATGGCACCAACCGAGATGTATGAACTCAAGAAGCAACTGTAGGAATTGTCACAGAAGGGTTATATTCAACCTAGCGTTTCTCCTTGGGGAGCGCCTGTTCTCTTTGTCCGGAAGAAAGACGGATTCCTCCGACTGTGTATTGATTATAGGGAGCTTAACAAAATGACGATCCAGAATAAGTATCCTATACCTCGGATCGACGACTTATTTGATCAACTGCAAGGGGCAAGGGTATTCTCGAAGATTGACTTGCGATCGGGATACCATCAGTTGAGAATTAAGGAATCGGATGTACCGAAGTCTGCTTTCAGATCCCGGTACGGGCATTATGAATTTGTAGTAATGCCATTTGGACTTACCAATGCTCCTGCAGTGTTCATGAAATTGATGAATCAGGTATTCTTAGAATACTTGGATAAATTTGTGGTCGTCTTCATTGATGACATCTTGATATATTTGAAGGACGCAGAGGAGCATGCCGAACATTTGCTTGTAGTTTTGAGCACCTTGAGAAAGGAACAACTGTATGCAAAGCTTTCCAAGTGCGAGTTCTGGCTTAGGGAAGTAACCTTCCTTGGGCATGTGATATCAGCCGACGGGGTTCAGGTGGACCCGAAGAAAGTCGAAGCAATCTTGGAATGGGAAGTTCCTAGTAACGTGAAAGAAGTCCGGAGTTTCCTACGACTTACCGGATATTATCGCTGCTTTGTAGAGGGATTTTCCAAAATTGCTCGTCCGATCACGCAGCTGTTGCAGAAAACTCAAAAGTTCACGTGGAATGAGAAGTGCCAGGCTGGTTTTGACGAACTTAAGAGGAGACTGACGACAGCACCTATATTAGCGCTACCAGAGGGAACTGATGGATTCATGGTATACAGCGACGCTTCGAATCAGGGTCTGGGTTGTGTGTTGATGCAAAAGGATAAGGTGATTGCTTATGCTTCTCGGCAATTGAAACCGTATGAGGTTAATTACCCGACTCACGATCTGGAGCTAGCAGCTGTGGTCTTTGCCTTGAAAATTTGGCGACATTATTTGTACGACACTCGTTGCCAGATCTTTACAGACTATAAGAGCCTCAAGTACATTTTCAGTCAGAAAGAATTAAACATGAGGCAGAGAAGGTGGCTGGAATTGATCAAGGATTACGACTTGGAGATTCTCTATCATCCGGGGAAAGCAAACGTAGTAGCCGATGCTTTGAGCCGTAAACCTGTTTCTCTTCGAGTGTTGGAAGCAATTACATCCCAAACCAGAATTAAGCGGGAACTGATCCGTGAAGGGGTTGAAGTATGGGCACCAGGAATCCAAGGGCAACTATATGCGATGGAACTGACTTCATCACTAGTCGAGGAGATCAAATCTAAGCAGTTGAACGATTCTCTGACCCTTCGATTATGTGATGAAGTAAAGAAGGGAAAAGCCCCAGGATTCGTGATACAAGACGATGGAGTTCTGAGATTTCAGAGTCGACTTTGCGTGCCCGATGATGATGACCTGAGACGGACTATTCTGAAGGAAGCTCATAGCGCGCCCTATTCTATTCACCCAGGCAGTAGTAAGATGTATAAGGATTTAAAACAAAATTTCTGGTGGGGGAATATGAAAAAGGATGTAGCATATTATGTTTCGAGGTGTTTGACGTGTCAACAGGTCAAGATTGAACATCAGCGACCTACCGGAATGTTAAAGCCTCTTCCGATCCCCGAATGGAAGTGGGAGGATATCTCGATGGATTTCATCACCAGTATGCCAAGGTCTAGAACGGGAATGAACATGATTTGGGTTATAGCTGATCGACTAACCAAGTCGGCTCATTTCCTAGGAATTAAAGATACATGGGGACCCGAAAAATTGGCGCGAGTATTTATTGCGCAGATAGTCAGATTGCATGGGACGTCGAAGACCATTATTTCGGATCGAGATGGTCGTTTCGTGTCACACTTTTGGAAAGCAGTTCACAGGGCTTTGGGGACTGAGCTCAATTTTAGCACGGCTTATCATCCCCAAACGGACGGTCAGTCCGAAAGGACTATTCAAACAGTAGAAGACATGCTTAGAGCTTGTGCGTTGGATTGGTCAACTGATTGGGAAGTTCACTTGCCTTTGATCGAGTTCACTTACAATAATAGTTGGCATGCTTCTATTAAGATGGCACCATTTGAAGCTTTGTACGGGAGAAGATGCCGATCACCCCTGTGTTGGGATGATTCTTCGGATTTGATCGGGACGGAACCGGAATTGATAATTCAGACTCAAGAGAAGATAGCTTTGATTCGAGAAAGACTGCTGATCGCCCAGTCGACAAAAGTCTTACGCAGACATACGTCGTCGTCCTCTAGAGTTCGACGCTGGGGACCATGTACTATTGAAGGTGTCTCCTACACGAGGGATTTTCCATTTTGGAAGGAGAGGCAAGCTTAGCCCTAGATATATCGGACCATTCGAGATCCTCGAGAGGGTTGGAGATTTAGCATACAGGTTGGCATTACCGCCATCGCTGAGTCACGTTCACAATGTGTTTCACGTATCCCAACTGCGGAAGTATGTACCGGACCCCAGTCACGTCATTGATTTCGACGAGATCGAGGTAGCTAATGATGGCACTTTCGAAGAGAGACCAATCAAGATACTTGAGAGTCGGATCAAATAGTTGAGGAATAAACCAATACACTTGGTTAAATTACAATGGTCACGACACGGAGTCGAAGAGGCCACTTGGGAAACAGAAGACAGTATGAAGACTAAATATCCGGAGTTGTTTTCATCTTAAGTTTCGGGACGAAACTTCTTTTTAGGGAGGAAGAATGTAATACCCGAGATTTCTGATATGTATTTGGAACTTGTGATATTGTAATTATTGTACTTTTGTCTGAGTATTATTCTCCGTATTTCATAATCCGATGTTGTCGAGCGTATGATTTCGTGTATGTGATTTAAAGATTGTAATTCTGCGCATGTAGCGCACGCTATCGGCTATGTGTAGCGTACGCTAACATGGATTCATAGCGCACGCTACAAAGGAACATTAGCGCACGCTATGCGTGGTCAATTTGATTGAGACGTGCGGTAGGTGAGATCTGGCCAGGGGACCCTTGTCGGATCGTGTCGAGATGAACCTGGACGGCTTTCGGGAAAAGCCGAGTCAACGCCTTAGCGCACGCTACAGGCATGTGCATAGCGCGCGCTAAGTGTTGAGTACAGTTAAGTCAGTGAGCCGTTAGTGCATGCTACGAGCAGGGACTAGCGCGCGCTAATAGCCATTTCTTATAAATAGGACAGCATCCTATTCGTGATTTCAGTTCTTTCTTCTCCCATACCCGAATTCTTACACTTAGAACATAAATTCCTTCATCCTAAACACTTCATATCAACATCCTAGTTCGTGATTGAAGATCATATATCATTGGAGATTGGTGTTCAAGCCTTCGGCGTTGGATTGCTTCGATTTCCTCCGTGTTCTTCACTACTTTGAGGTAGGTGATTCTTCACCAATACTAGTAGCGTTCTAAAGGACGTTTGATCATGCTTATCTTGTCAGTTAGATTCTTAAGTAGTCGAACATCATGTGTAGTAGGATATTTTCGATGTTTCGATACTTATTCACCGTATAAACCATTGAACCTCTTGGTGTTTGAACTCCTAGCATATTCTGAAGCTTCAAACCTACTTGTGATCAGTAGACGGATTTACCTAGTTGTTACGTTTTACACATTGGAATCATGCGTTTTGGAACGTAGGACGAACGGAACTTAGAATATTTCCTTGAAGATCTAAGATGAACTATGGTGTTGTGATGATATACGTATCTTTGTATCTCATAGTCATTTTATACGTATAGAGCTTTCACAAACCTTATTAGCATGATATGCTCGAGGATGACTGGTTTTATCACCATAGAATTTATGAGTTCATCACCATTCAATCCAGTTTTCTGTCTGTAGTAATCTGTCATGCAAGGTTAGCGCACGCTAACATACGTAAGTTAACGTGCGCTATCGGGGATAAGTTAGCACACGCTATCGTGTGGTACGTAACGTACGTTACGATATCATCTGAGTCAGTCGGCTGATCAGAGAGAACTGTCAGTCTGTGGCTAGCGTACGCTAGGCTTATACGATAGCGTACGCTAACAGGCAGGCTTAGCGCACGCTACATAGAGTACGTAGCGTACGCTAAGTAGTTCAGGCAGATTGTTTATTTTGAGCTTTTGGGTCGTAGACCGAATTGTTAGGCCATCGTTCGACTTGAGATGATTTGTATATCATTCCTTTTGTTAAGGTTCGAGCTTGTTACGTTGATCGAAGGAGGCGGCCTTCGAGTGTGTTGAGATCATTGAAGTGTTTCGTTCTTGCCATTTTCGAGGCAAGTATCATATGTCGAGTTCGATTTATATTGAAACTTTGATCATGCTTGTGGTTTTGTTCATGTTGTTGAATATGAGATGTATTTCTGAAATTTCTCGTGGTATTCGTTGTTATTTGTTCGTATTGATAAACATATTGAAATGCATATATGTATGCATAGTTGATTGATTTATGGTATAAATGATCCGATGGGATCATGAGGATCTATGCTGAGGGCGCTGGATCGAATGTCCACCATGCGTTGGTCCGACGGGATCATCATGGGGATCTATGCTGAGGGCGCTGGATCGCTGGACGGGTTTTCCACCATGCGTTGGTCTGATGGGATCATCATGGGGATCTATACCAAGGGCGCTGGATCGCTGGATTACCCTGTACTGTGTTGATGGAATCGTGAGGATTCGCATCGTTGGATTCCGATGACGGAAGTCCGTTTTGCATGTTTTATGATGCATTGATGATTTATGTATTACGATACTTGTACTAGCATTGTTTTGCTAACCCCTTCGGGGGTGGACATTGTTTTAATGTTCAGGTAGCCGAGGAGCGGGGAAGCAACCACAGTACCGACAGGACGATGAAATGGCTCAGTGATGTGGTTGATGTTTATTGTTACTGTGATTTGTCTTCTTGGTCTATTTAGTACTCGAGTACGTCTGTTTTAATAATGTCTTTTCGATATGGTTGTATAAGTTAACTCATTTGATCGGTTGAATCAAATCTGTATTTGAACTTCAGTTGTACGATTGGGTTATATTTACACTCCTTTTTAAAATTAGCCTTGTAAATCCTTACCTAAAGGGTTTACGGCGCTGTAATTATTCCGAATATCTCGAGGTGTTACATGTGGTCATAGTCTAGCCATGAAGCCGGGCGAGGTCTACGGTGACACATGACATGTGATCATGTGGTCAGGATGCAACAAGTGATTGATCTAACCGTGAGAGCCTAAGAAAACTACGGTGATACATGACTTGTGATCGTGTGGTCAGGATGCAACAAGTGATTGATCCAACCGTGAGAGCCTAAGAAAACTACGGTGACTCATGACTTGTGATCGTGTGGTCAGGATGCAACAAGTGATTGATCCAACCGTGAGAGCCTAAGAAAACTACGGTGACTCATGACTTGTGATCGTGTGGTCAGGATGCAACAAGTGATTGATCCAACCGTGAGAGCCTAAGAAAACTACGGTGATACATGAGTTATGATCATGTGGTCAGGATGCAACAAGTGATTGATCCAACCGTGAGAGCCTAAGAAAACTACGGTGATACATGAGTTATGATCATGTGGTCAGGATGCAACAAGTGATTGATCCAACCATGAGAGCCTGATGACACGTGGCAAGCGATCACGGTGTCATGGATATGATTGTGGATGTATTTTTGCTAGGGTCGAGTACCTTGGATGTGTTACCGAGATTTCGTATCTTAGGTGGTTATATTTTGTTGATTTTATGTCCGTCAAGGACACGTGGTGTGGGTTTTGGACCCTGTGAATTACTGTTGGTTTTATTTGAGAAAGCAAATCTTTAGGCTGTAACCCCTTTCGGTTTTTGAAAGAGAAGGATTCGATAATCCTAAATTGTTTTCCGTTGAAACCCCCGAGGGCATTTTAAAACATTTTAAAAATTATTCTCTTGATTTGTGATCTTTCGAATTTGGAAAGTTTTACTCAAACTCTTTGCCTCGGGAAGTATCTTTAGTTATGTTTGAATATTTGAGGATTCCTGATTATTATTCGTGGAACATGATTTGTATGACTCGTCTTTGCACTTTGTACTTGCACTAGCAAAATAGTGTAATTTTTCTAACCCCCGAGTAACCGAGGAGTGGAAGTCTGTTTTGCGTCCAGGTACATTCAGGTTTTGGGGAGCATAACATAGGGTTGGCACGAAGGATGATGAATGATGATCGATACTAATCACATGAGGACCCATACGATGTTGCATTGGTTTAGTTGTAGTTATTTCCGCTACAGTATTTTCCCCATTGTACGGGAGCGTGATGTATCTCGACCCCTATGTGGGTATGTATTGAGATTAAGTTATATGTATTAATTGAAAGACCAAATCGGTCTACTGGGTCATTTTAGCCTTAAAGCCAATGTTGAGATGTTTGATTTTTGTTACCAGCCTAGCAGATCCTTGAGAAAAGGGTCTACGGCGTGTAATATCCCTGAGTAGATTGGGGGTGTTACATAAATGGTATCAGAGCTTTGGGTTGTAGAAACCTAGGCTGTCGGGTCAAGTTGTGTCTGTTGAGTCTTATCTCGTTGGATTTTGTCGGACTGAGTCGTGTCGCGACACGTCGTCTAAGTTTGTTGGTCGTGATTAGTATCGTGGGGTGATCATCATCTTCGTGCGACCTATGGATGTAAATCTCCCTTCTTTGTGTTGTACCTCGTGTGACACGAGCCACTTGTATGATTATTTGTTAAGTGATGGAATCTTTATGTAGATTTTGATTTCGTGACATGTGTTTATTTGACTCTTATATTTTATTTATATGAGGAGTGGTGTTGTTGCTAATGTATTCTTGACTGTTGTTTTTGTCCGCTGCTAATGATTTCCAAAATGATTTGCTCATTTTGCAAGTATTCTTGTGAAACCCTTATACTTAACATGGAATAGTAATGTATATGTGTGTGATTTGCTCACTCTGGGAGGGTCCGACGAGGCCTCGGAGGAATCTGTGATTTTGCTCCTGATTCAGGAGCTTGTTTGGATGGCCAGTCCGGAAGGGTCCTTAGAGGCCTCGGATGGGACCAGTGCTTTCGCCCCGATCATAGACAAAATTTTTTTCAACTGTGATCATTAAGTGTTTGTTTTCCGGGAAAAGTCATGTCTCGATTTTGAAACAATTTGATGCATGTACTATGAGACGTGTAAGTGAATGACGATACATGTGAGTTTTGGGCATTGTGACCTTTTGGATTTTTGAAAATCTTGAGTATTTTAGTGAATAAATTTCGAGACGTACTTTTAAAATGGATTATTTTCTCGCGGTATTTTCAAGGTGCCTACTAGTACAACTGTATGTTTCAAATTATTCCACTTTGAGGACCAAAATATTTTGAGATATTTTCAGTAATTTAGAAACGCATTCGCTTAGGCCCGAAGGTCGAATATTTCTGAACGTTTTTAACTAAAAGAAAGATGTCCTCATTTTTATCAAATGCATGAAGGTTTTTCAAAGTCTCGATAACGATGTTTGTATTACTTTTCGAAATGTGATACTTAAGATCAACTGGCGTTTCCAATTTTTTTTTCTTTCTTTTCTCAAAAAGGTGGTTTCGTTTTTAAAACCTATCATTTCCGGTTTGTGGTCAGAGAATATGTGTATGATGATAGCATTGTCGTTAGGGTGTTAGCCCTCCGAGTTGTGATTGAATTGGTGGTGGGAGCGTTAAGTCGTTCGCCATGCAATAGTTGCGTTAGCCCTCTTTGAGAGGTGTGATGTTGGTATTAATTGTTTGTCGCTTCGTGGTGATTTGCGTGTTATCGCACCTATACGAGCCGTTAGAGTTTGGGTTTGTATGATTGTGTGTATATATATGATTGTTTCACGATGTTTTGTAATTGTGTGCTGGTTATCGTTCGAGCTGTTGAAATCTCCGAACGATGCCGTTGTTGTTGTGATTTTCATATGTATGTTGCCTTACAATGGTAATCGTTGTATTGTTATGTTTTATGATTTTTTGTTGTGCTGAGTGGTTACTTATTCAGTATGCCGAGAGGCAGAGGTCGTGGTCGCGGCGACCAGACGCGTGATCAGGATCATGCTGCCGGTGATGTTGTTGGTATCGGTGTTGCTACTATTTTGCAGCAGGTAGCTGCACAGATGACTTAGTTGACCCAAGCAGTTCAACGTAATACATATGTGACCCAGAACATTAGTGCAAATCAGTGGCTTCGAGAAGTTGTTCGTATGACTCCCCCTCGTTTCGCTGGTGCTGCAGATGCATTGGGATGGGAAGGTTGGATTTTCTAGTTGGGAAAGATATTCGAGGTGGTTGATTGTCCATAAGAACGCCGGTCGCTCAGTATCTTCTCTACATGGAATCCGCTAACTGCTGGGAGGCTGTTAAGCCTCGGGATCGTGTTGTCACGTTGGCAGAGTTCCAGGGATTCATGAGAGATGAGTTTTGTCCTGAACTGATCAGAAAGTAGAGGATTAATGAATTCTTTTCGGCGAGGCCACAAGATGTACCACTGTCTCAAGCTATTATTGACTATAGCAAACAGCTCAGCTACATGCAGGATCAGGTAAGGACAAGGGAAGATAAGATCTGTCATTTTAGTAGGCGAATGAAGCCGGAGATTCGTCAGTACATGGCGGGTCTCACTTGTACTTTATTGACAGAGTATCAGAATAGGGCGTTATCCTACAAACTATCTATATCATCGACTGAGCATATGTCTGAATCAAATAAATAGAAAACTGTTGGAAACTTTTCAGGAAATCAAGGGAGTGGGCCCCCTGGGGCTGGGACTTTGTGTCGTCATCCTAAGAAGGTTACTCGATCACGTGAACAGAGGATGAGTATTACCCCTGCAGTGAGTAATGTGAGCAGCATGGAGACATGTTATAACTGTAGTCGAGCGGGCCATACCACGAAGAATTGTCGTTCACCGTTAGTCAGCTATTTTGATTGCGGTCATTTGGGACACCGAGCCGTGCATTGCGATATGGTAGCTGAGAGGTTTGGTGATAGAGTTTGCGTCTCCACTCTGAAAGGACACGGAGATGCCTAGTGTGGATTTTGAGAATTTCGGCATGGTCGGAGTTCTTCATGGTTACGCTCGTGGATCTTGTGTGTTTAACTTCTATTTTTTCGACTGTGCGTGTTTTCTGGTGATAGTACCTTTTGTTTTATTATTGTTCGGATAATTAACTTGATTGTGCTATATGTTTGGTGATACTTAACACTTGTTGGTTTTATTATGTCTCTGCTTGTGACATTGTAATGGTTGTCATCGAGCGCGATTTCACGCCGAATGTTTCTTTGCGTTGCTTGTAGCGTTTCGCCGATGGGTGTAAGTTATTCGGTTCTTATGTATCTCGTTGAGATGTTCCTGGTGGGATTCTGTTCCGCCCTACTTATTTTTAAGTTTCGGAACGGAACTTCTTTTAAGAAGGGCGGTATGTAATATTCGCAATTTCGATTTTTTGGTAAATTTCTTTTTTCGCAGGAGTCCGTTTTAACGGCTCGCTTGTGACCGTTTTGTCATTCTGAGAATGATTAATTCTGCATTTTTGTCATTCGAGTTCGTTTTGGTGTCGTTTTGTTGAGTTCCGTTCTTCTTAGCGACTTTCCGCACTTGAGTTCGATTCTTGCGAATCTCGTTCAAAACTGTCGCCTTGTGTATCCTGTAAGTTTGTTTAACCTTATTAGACGTGTTGTGAGCTTCAGTTTGGTTATTTGTTGTCGTATCGTGATATTTCGGTCGTTTGGGCCATTTTGTAATTTCCCAAAGTATTGGGGAACTTCTTTCATATTCCTCACTCCGACCTTTTTGGAGTGTCGTTATAAGTTTTGGTGCGATCCTACTGCATGTGCATTAGGAATAGTGCACGCTATGGGCTAGATATAACGCGCGCTATTTGAGATTGCTAGCGCACGCTGAGACACAGTTAGCGCACGCTAACTGGAAGTGCAGAAACAGTCCAGGAGCTACTGGACTGGGTTGGAATGTTGATTGGCGCATGCTATGAAGTGGTATCGCGTGCGCTAAGGTGCAGCAGTAGCGCACACTATGGTGAGGATAGCGCACGCTAACTGGTAATTGGGCGATCCAGAGCTACCGGATCGGGTCCGAGGTCTCATTAGCGCATGATAACACTTGTGGTCGGTGCACTCTAACAGTGTGTTTTGGGCAGGAAGTTTTGTTTCGTTGCGTTGATAGCGCACACTAATCGTAATGATTAGCGCATGATAAGCTGTCCAGTATATAAAGTGGACAGCAGTCGTGAATTGTCATTTTTCCACTTCATTTCTTCTCCTCTCCGTGGGTTTGAGACGAGGGCGACTAGGGTGTGAACTTCTGGTCGATTTTTGTTCCATCCAAGGTGTTTTGGGAGTTCTAGGTGATTGTAACATCATCTAATCCGTTGTTCTTCATCGGATCGAGGTACTTTTCCCATTTTTCCCTAGAGTTAACTTTTTGGAGTTTTGTTCTTGATCGCGATCCTAGTCCGATTTTGATGAATCAATTGGTGCTATATGATGTTATTAATCATATTCTATGGGTTGTATATCAATATTTTGAGTTTGTTTAACTCGATCGACGATTTGAGCATTCTTAGGAATTATTAAACATTTAATGTTCGATTAAATATTTCAATGAGTTTTCCATTGATGTTTTGAGGTGATTTCCGTTATTATTGGTCTGGATCCTCGTTATGATAGTATTCTCGTTGTTTTTTGCGATAATTGTAGGTTTCGGGGCACTTCGGTCGAGCCGTGTTCGTCGGAGTATTCATGTGCCGGTTTCGAGACAAGTACCTCGTTCCTACATTTCTTGTTTTGTGGATATGATGATCGGTCATCATCTAGGTGTGTTTGTTTGGTTGTTTGAAATAAACTTTCAAAAGATTCGCTTAAACCTCGTTAAAGGCTCACTTTCAAAACGCGTGTGCATTTGTGAATTGTGTGTTTCTAAATGATTAAGTGAATCCTATGGATATGTTTGGTGTTGATGTTGTGCTTTGATAATGCATATATACATATATTACCCCATTTCGGTGCATTGTGATTTGACATTTGTGTCGTGCTAAGTATTTGTTGCCTCTGGGTGAATTGTTGGGATATCCTTGGTGTACTGTGTTAAGTGGTGGGAATGTGTGGTCATAGTCTAGCCGTGAATCCGGACAGGTCTACGGTGACACATGGCTTGTGATCATGTGGTTAGGATGCAACAAGTGATTGATCCAACCGTGAGAGCCTAAGAAAACTACGGTGACACATGACTTGTGATCGTGTGATCAGGATGCAACAAGTGATTGATCCAACCGTGAGAGCCTAAGAAAACTACGGTGACACATAACTTGTGATCGTGTGGTCAGGATGCAACAAATGATTGATCCAACCGTGAGAGCCTAAGAAAACTATGGTGACACATGACTTGTGATCATGTGTTCAGGATACAACAAGTGATTGATCGTGAGAGCCTGGTGATATGTGTCAAGCGATCACGGTGTCATGGATATGATTGTGGATGTATTATTGCCAGGGTCGAGTACCTTAGACGTGTTACCGAGATTTTTTATCTTGGGTGGTTATGTTTTTTTGATTTTATGTACATCAAGGACACGTGGTGTGGATTGTGGACCCCGTGAATTACTGTTTGTTTTATTTGAGAAAGCAAATCTTTGGGCTGTGACCCCTTTCGGTTTTTGAAGAGAAGGATTCAATAATCCTAAATTGTTTTCTATTGAAACTCTCGAGGGCATTTTAAAACATTTAATAAATTGTTCTCTTGATTTGTGATCTTTTGAATTTGGAAAGTTTTACTCAAACTCTTTGCCTCGAGAAGTATCTTTCGTTATGTTTGAATCTTTGAGGATTCCTGATTATTATCTTGGAATATGATTTGTATGACTTGTTTTTGCACTTTGTACTTGCACTAGCAAAATAGTTGAATTTTTCTAGCCCCCGAGTAATCGGGGGGTGGATGTCTTTTTTGCATCCAGGTACATTCAGGTTTTGGGGAGCATAACACAGGGTTGGCACGAAGGATGATGAATGATGATCGATACTAATCACATGAGGACCCGTACGATGTTGCATTGGTTTAGCTGTAGTTATTTACGCCGATATTTTTGACCGTTATGGAGCATGTTGTATCTCGACCCGCGTGGGTATGTATTGGGATTGAGTTGTATGTATTAATTGAAAGACCAAATCGACCATCAAGTTATTTTAGCCTTAAAGGCGATGTTGAGATGTTTGATTTTTGTTACCAGCCTGGCAGATCCTTGAGAAAAGGGTCTACGGCGTGTAATATCCCTGAGTGGATTGGGGGTGTTACAAGAATAATGATCGTCAACAGAAAAAGAAGATCCCTCAGAAAGTCTTGCGATATTTCCCACTAACACCTAGGTTACAAAGACTCTTCGGGTCAAGACATACATCTATTGACATGAGATGGCATAGTGATAAGCGGGTTGATGTAGAGGGTGAGATGAGGTATCCAGCAGACGGGGCTGCTTCGAAGGATTTTGATAAGATGTACTGTGAATTTGCAGAAGATCCACGAAATGTGAGGTTAGGTCTTGCAACAGATGGTTCAATCCTTTTGGGAATTTGAGAACATCTTATAGTATGTGGCATGTGGTCTTACTTCCATATAACCTGGCCCCATGGAAGTGCATGAAAAAACCATACTCAATGTTGATGCTAATCTCTGGACCTAAGGCATGGGGAAAGGACATTGATGTATATTTACGTCCGTTGATTGATGAACTCAAGGAGTTGTGGGAAGGTGTTAAAAATATGACAAGAAAACTGAATCTTATCTTAATATGCATGCAGCTGTAATGTGGACAATCAATGATTTTTCGGCCCATGCATATATGTCTGGCTGGAGTACACAGGGATATTTAGCATGTCTAGTTTGTAATATGGATAAGTTATCCGTGGAGCTGACTTATAAGAGAGGCTGGTATGGCCATCCACGCATATTACCTATGAATGATTTATTGCGCAAGGATACCAATAAAGATCATTTCAATGGGAAAATCGAAAAGCGACCTCCTCCAAGATAATGATGATGAAATACTTAAGTAGTTTGATTATATTATCCCAATAAAACTAGGAAAACATCCAAATAATAAGGATAGGAAGACAAAGAGGACTGAAGAAGAGCTAAGCTGGACTAAACGAAGTATTTTCTTTGAGTTAGAGTATTGGTCAAAGTTGAAAATTAGGCACAATTTAGATGATATGCATATCGAGAAGAGCATTTGTGATTCTGTGTTTTTCACTTTAATGTGTGTCCTAGATAAGACAAAGACACGTACAAAGGGAGACTTGACTTGCAAAAATTGAATATCAAGAAAGAATTGTGGGTAGATTAGGATGGAAATAGTTGTCGATTTCCTCACGTGGAATATGTATTGACACCTCCACAACGTAAACTTATGTGTGAATTCTTCAATTCAGTTAAGTTTCCAGATGGTTTTGCAGCCAACATATCACGATGTGTGGATCCAGACAAGAAGAAGTTTTAGGGATTGAAAAGCCACGATTGTCATGTGTTATTACAAAGAATTATTCCAGTCGGAATACGAAAATATTTGAAGAAGCAAATATGTCGTCCACATGTTGATCTATCTCAT
Source organism: Orobanche coerulescens (assembly GCA_033398695.1). Lineage (NCBI taxonomy): Eukaryota > Viridiplantae > Streptophyta > Magnoliopsida > Lamiales > Orobanchaceae > Orobanche > Orobanche coerulescens. Next base: position 14,259,752 of record CM065817.1, read on the forward strand.
TTTTTCGAACAATTATGTTCCACGACACTCAAAGTTGCAGATTTAGAGAAGTGAGAGGATGAAATTGTGCGGATATTATTCAGATTGGAGAAAAATTTTCCTCCAGCATTCTTTGATGTCATGATTCACTTAGCTGTGCACCTATCACGCGAAGCTATACTTGGTGGCCCCGTTGGATATCATTGGATGTATCCAATAGAGAGGTACTTTAATGATTTAATTTAAATTAATGTATGAATCTAATGTTATACTTTCTTACTAGTTAGTTATGTAAACTGTAGGTTATTAGGGACGTACAAAAAATATGTACGTAATAAAGTGCATCCTGAAGGTTCTATTGCAGAGGCTTACATTGCATATGAATCATTAACATTTTGTTCATTGTATCTACAAGATGTTGAGACAAGTTTTAATCGACCCGAACAGAATGACCACAGGACTGAGCCTAATGCAAAGCTTTCTGTGTTTTCTCAAAGATACGTCCAACTAGGAAAGAAGTGATGGTTCAATTATCAAATAAACAGTTGGAAGTAGCAAACTGGTTTATATTGAATAATTGCGATGAGATTGAAAAATTCAAAAGGTATGTTCTTTTTATATTTTTTTGGGTGATATATATATAAATATATATATATATATATATATATATATATATATATATATATATATATATATATATTGTTGCTACTATTTACCTTCATTTATTTGCATATATACCAAACCTTGACTTTCATTTGTCTATTATAGGGAACACATTGGACTCTTAAATCAAGAAAGTGCCGAAAAAATAGATGAAAGACATAGGAAGGAATTTCCAAAATGGTTTAAGATTCGTGCTACCATGTTATTTGATCAGTGGTTACTTTCTGAGGAGATTTATTCATTAGCAAATGGTCCAAATTCTTATACGGTGGAGTACACTGTATGTATTGCAAATGGGGTTCGATAGTAGACCAAATAGAGTGATCAATACCACACGACAAAAGATAGTGGAATTATGACGTGCGGATCCCATGGTGAAACACCTTGTACTTTTTATGGAAGCTTGATTAATGTTGTACACTTATATTTTTAGAGAGGATATGGAACCTATCTTTTCAAATGTGAATCGTACAATTCTGATTCGAGGAAGCTAAAGTTTGATTATCATCTGACATCATTGAACATCAATAGAAAATGGTACACGCATGATCCTTACTTGTTGGACAGTCACGCACAAAAGGTATTTTATCTTGATGATCCAAAACTGGGACATCCCTGGAAAGTTGTCCAGAAGATTCAGCATAGTGTTTTGATCATTGAAAGCCATGTACATGTAAAACAATACAGAAAACTTTTTATAATAGTCTTTTGAATGACAATTCCCAGTTGTCTCAAAACTAGACTGATTTTAGTTTGTGTCTTGCACTCAAGTGCAGACTTGTTCATTTGAATAATTTGCTTAAGTTTTGCCATCATCAAAATAGGGAGAATTTGTTAGGAATACTTGTTAGATTTTGATGATGTCATTAATGTAATTCAAATATTTATTACTTGGCAAAAATGTAAGGAAAAACCAAATGAGTATCTTCCATAGGCCAAATTACGTTAAGTTAAATACTTGGCAAAATGTAAAGAAGAACCAAATGAGTATCTTCTATAGGCCAAATAAGTTAGGCTCAAATCGGCTGAGTACAAAGGTACAGCTAAGTACATCATAGAAGTACAGCTGAGTCAAGTCAGAGAAGTTCTGGTCAACAAAAATTCATCAGAGATGTTTGACCAGACTGCAGTCAAGTGATCTTCAGACAAGTCATCTGATCAGACGAGTCTCAAACAGTCATCGATAGAGAAGTCCAAACTGCAGAGAAGATGACTGTACATCAGCCAACTTGACTTATGTGAGATCAGCCAAGTACTCCAAGTCCACGTCAGCATGCGTTGAGTAGTCAAATATTACGGAAAGTCACATGCAAGCATGAAGAGACAAATTGGAGAGATTCCCGCAAGGATATGAATTAAAAATTCATCCAGACCTACCACTGAAGACTTTAATCTTATTGTATTCAAAATATTCGGCACCTCACATGCAAAGTCTTCACAACGGTCTAAAGATGGATTAAAATGTGGGAATCCAGCCTTGCAACGTTCAGAAAAATAAACAAAGAAGTCTATTTCTCCAACGGACAGATTTGTTACAGGATTTGCAATGGCTATGAAGAATGCTCAAGGATCGACACCTATATATATCCGAAGATTTAAAGATGAGCAGTACGATGCGAACAAAACTCTCAAGCGATCAAAGTTATCAAAGCAATCAAAGCAAACTCATAGCATCGTGAAAAGAGCAGTACTCAAAGTTCTTATCTTGAAGAAAGCTCTTAGTTGGAGAAGACAAACACTCTTGTCTTAAAACCTGAGTTCGGGGTACTTCACTGGTTGAAGTTGCGAGACTGATAGGCATCCGAGGATTTGAAGAATCAAGTGGTGCTAGGCAGTCAAAGAGGAGTTGCAACGACGTGATTTCCACTGGTTGGAAGTTGTTGTAGCTAAGTAGTAGAATCACTGTAATCTTTATCACTGGTTGAGAATTATAGTGGATTCATCTCCAACTGGTTTGGAGAAAGTGGATTAGTAGAAGATTACCCCATATCTGAGATCACTATATATTTCCTGCATGTTTTACTATTTTCAGCATCATACTTAATTGTTGCATTCATTCATTACTGTTCCATTGCTTAGTCTTGTTTTCGTCATCAGCTGATTTCCGCATATCTATCAGCTGAGAAACTCACTCTTCGTGAAAAAGCGTTTAAGAGTTTCAATAAGTCTATTCACCCCCCCCCCCCCTCCAGACTTATTCCTGGATGACTTGTGACCTACAAGTGGTATCAGAGAAAGAAATAAGAATAGAGGAGTTAGTGGTGGAAGAAGAAGAAATTATTATTGTTGATGATGAAGAGGGGAAACAGGAAGAAAGAGAAGAAGAAAATATCTTAGTTGAAAAAACAATCTGGAGAGGAAGGAGTTGAAAAAACTTTGGAATTAGTGGATAAAGAAGAAGAAGGAGAAGAAGTTGATCAGGAGGATGAAGAAGAAAAAGAAGATGATGAAAAAGATAATGATGATGATAAAAAGGATGATAAAGATGACGATAAAAATGATGATGATGATGATGATGATGATGATGGTAAGGATGAAGGAGGAGAAAAAGAGAAAAGGAAGAAGGAGAGAAGGAGTTGGAAAAGAAAGAAGGAGAAAAAGAGAAGGAGCCAGAAAAGGAGGCAGAAAAGGAAGCTGCATCAGACAAGGCTGGGGCACCTGCCCGCTATACCAGCCTAGATGCAGACCTGGATTAAGACTCTAGATCGGCGACCCCAGAACAGACCCCATCTGGTATGCCAGCTGCAGACAGGAGTCTGCAGACAGGTGGGTCATCCGCACACCTACCTGCAGGTGTCGAAGGCTCATGCGAGCACTCTCAACAGACATCACAAATTACACCTGTGATGACTGAGCTGATCCGACAGATTGTAAAAGACACTGTTAGATAGCTGCTTGTTTCTCAAGTCACTCCTGATCTGCAATCGATCAATGCCAAAATTGACACCTTGCTGCAGCGGAACATCCCTCAACCACCTCCTCCTACAAACAACAGAATGCCCATTGGCATGTCTGACTGGATGCTTAGAATGGAGCAGCAATTGACCACCCTGGTTGATGCTGGAAAAAAGGGGGACGAGAGGTTACAGGGGGAAGGTAACAAGCAGGGGGAAATAAGAGGAGCTCAAGAGATGAGGACCAAGAAGAAGCAAGATGTCCAAATGATCACAGCTGGGACATCTTCGGCAAAGAGGAAAGGAGAAGCTGAGCTAGAGCAGACTGATGATCAGCCTGCAGTCAAAAGAAGAAGGATCAGAATTGGGGACGAGACTACACTAGAATGGGAAGGCAGAGTTGTGGTATGTTAAAGATTTCCTTCCTATCGAAGATGCATCTATGTGGGGAACTGCAAAGAAAAAGTTCATCAGAGATTTTTATATCTATGAGTTACTCCAGGATAATAATTGCTCCCCACAGCAGACTTTTATTAACTTCATGGAAGAAGCACATCCAAATCTCTGGGTTGTCCTACTAAAACGTGCAAATGGATGTAATGCATATCCCATGATTCCTCCCTTCAGGTCTAAAGATCCTCCCACCTTGGAAAATGGTACACACATGATCCTTACTTGTTGGACAGCCACGCACAAAAGGTATTTTATCTTGATGATCCAAAACTGGGACATCCCTGGAAAGTTGTCCAGAAGATTCAGCATAGACATGTTTGGGATGTTCTAGAGAAAAAAGAAGATGGAGTTGCAGACTGCTATAATGACTCTGATGGTGACAATGTTTACAATGATGCTCGGTGGGAGGTACATGAAGAAGATGATGAGTCGAATACATCATTACAGATACATGATATCGAACCTGAAACTATTGTGTTGGATAATGCTAATACAGAAAGAAGAACATTAGATGGTGGATTTATTGATGATGATGATGATGTTATTAATGGTGACGATGATGAAGCTCTTACAGACGAGAACATTATTGATGATGATATCAGTGATAATTATTTGATGTCTGATGATGAAACTGTTCCTGGACACGATAGTGATTAGTGAGACACATGGTGATTCAAATTATTATGATGGGGAATATTGTTGCATTTCATTTATCTTCAAACAGATTTCACTTTCCAAAGTTACTCTTTAGTTGGATTATATAACTGCTTTTTTAAGGGATCTTATGTCTATTATTTTTAATACTTGACCTTTAATGCCTTCTGATAGTATCATTTTGTAAGAAAACAATATATATATATATATATATATATATATATATATATATGTGTGTGTGTGTGTGTGTGTGTATGTGTATGTGTATGTGTGTGTGTGTGTATGTAGATATGTGTATGTGTGTGTGTGTGTGCATATATATGTGTGTGTATATGTGTGTGTTCCTCCTACAGCAAGAATTAAACAATATGCATGGTTTTTATCTCGTTCAACTTTATAATATTCTAAAACTAATATTATAATAATCAAATCAAGAATAAAATATTTTAAAAAATAAAAATAAAACCTATTTATATATTTTTATAGTAACAACAAGATTATAAAATTTAATATACTACTTAAGTTTATATATATATATATATATATATATATATATATATATATATATGTGTGTGTGTGTGTGTATGTGTATGTGTGTGTGTGTATGTAGATATGTGTGTGTGTGTGTGCATATATATATATATGTGTGTATATGTGTGTGTTCCTCCTACAGCAAGAATTAAACAATATGCATGGTTTTTATCTCGTTCAACTTTATAATATTCTAAAACTAATATTATAATAATCAAATCAAGAATAAAATATTTTAAAAAATAAAAATAAAACCTATTTATATATTTTTATAGTAACAACAAGATTATAAAATTTAATATATTACTTAAGTTTAGAAACAAACTAATGCTTGATCAATATATACCCAACATAAATGAGTCAAATAAATTTTATTTTGTTATGAGGGGTAATAAATAAATATAAAATATTAAAATTTTATTTGTATTAATGGTTAACGGGCTAGCGAGCTAATTCGGTTAACATGTTAGCGCTAGCTAACGGGCTTTGGGCTAAATAGTTTTTAAATATTTTAAAAACTAAAACTAAAACCTATTTATATATTTTTATAGTAACAACAAAATATTAAATTTAATATACTACTTAAGTTTAGAAACAAACTAATGCTTGATCAATATATACCCAATATAAATGAGTCACATAAATTTTATTTTGTTATGAGGGGTAATAAATAAATATAAAATATTATAATTTTATTTGTATTAATAGTTAACGGGCTAGCGAGCTAATTCGGGTAACCTGTTAGCCCTAGCTAACGGGCTTTGGGCTAAACAGTTTGGGCCAAAAAGCTCGGATTTAGACAGACCAAAGTAATTAGGACATAACCCTCTTTTTTCGGTTTAAACGGGCCAACCCGAGGACCACCATGCAACATTCCTAAATTTCTCGGAGATGCTCATTTTATGTGACAAAATTATTTGTGACACGATATATTCCTCTCTAATGTTGACTTTGTGCGACAAAATCCGTTGCCACTGATGATGTCATTTGTAACATAATATGTTCCTCACTAAATATTAACTTTATGTGACAAATCGGTTATCACCAATGAAGTCATTAGTGACATAATATATCCCTCGCAAATGTTGACTTTATGCGACTAATTGGTTGTCACTGATGAAGTCATTTATGACATAATATGTTTTGTCTCTAATGTTGACTTTATTTGACGAATTGGTGGTCATTGATAGAGTAATTTGCGATAGTTGGTATTACCTCATGAATGCTTACTTTATGTGACGAATCATTTGTTACTGATGAAACCATTTGTGACACTTGGTACTGTAATATCCGGAATTTCTACTTCTATTGTTTAATATTATTTTATCCGTGTTACGTTGTACAGCGTGGAATCTGTACCGTATGGATAAAATAAATGAAGGATTGAGATATCCGTTTTGGTATAATTGTCGTACTTGATCGACAATTGCATTTGAAGATGTAGTGTGTTGTGTATACGTATTCGATACATCGAGATGACGGACATGAACAGTTGGGAAATGGCTAAGTATAGAAGCCATAACATACATTAAGCATAGGAGCTTATGTACGTTAAGTTACATAGGATTACGTACGTTAATGTTACTTCGTTACGTACGTTAATACATCAGGTGAGATGGAATCGGCTGATCAGACAAGGCTTTGTCAATACAAGCGTAGCGTACGTTAAGAAAGGAGCTTACGTACGTTAAGACCTAGCCATAACGTACGTTACATTATGTGTATAACGTACGTTATGAAGAGAATCTGACAGGATCCGAACTTTCAGCGCAGATGTGGATAGAGGAGTCAACTCTTAGTTAACGTACGTTATGGGTGGTACATTACGTACGTTAAACATGTATTTTACTATAGCATGTCAACGTGTGTATTACGTACGTTATGGCCTATGCATTACGTACGTAAGCAATTGAACGAAACAAGGCAGTGAGTTCTGGAATGGTGTTACGTACGCTATGTAGGACCTGTAGCGTACGTAAGGGCGCATTACGTATGTTAATATTGATTGGTAACGTACGTAATGAGTGATGCAGATTATAAATTAAGGTTCATTCTTTCATTTCTTCACGAGAGAAAAACTATTTCTTCCTCCAAACTTCGTCCTTCTGAGTGTGTTAGTGAGAATAAACCTCTTCCAACTTGATTATAAGCTTGGAAACATGGATTTGAGGCTTGGATATAAAGATATCAATGATCCTTGAGGTGTTGGATGGTGTTGTTCATGTTCTTGAGGTATGTTGTTGAACTCTACACTTTGATTTTGGATTCTTGGTATTGTCATCTGTATATGATTTGTATGGAGATGATTATGGTGTTGTTGTTGAGATTCTTGAAGTTATGTGAATTGTATGTTGAAGAATATGATAATACATGACTTGGATTATGAGTTGAATGATTTTCTACATGTTAAAGGATATCGGATTATGTTGTTTTGATGGCTATGATCATGGTTTCGAATCACTTAGTGTTCTTGAGGAACTTTTGATAATAGAACATAGCAAGACGATCGTATGTTGAATTATCGGTATTTTTAGATATGAAGATCGAATGTTCGTTAAGTTATGTTGATTGTAGTGGTAGAATTCATATGTTCTTGATGAAATACGAATCATGATAAATAATTTGGAATCCGGAAAGATTGTGATTGATCATCGAATATGATTTCCTTTACATTCGTATCTGTAATCGTATTGTGGTTGTGAATTCGTAGTTGTTTGATTTGGATTGTTCGGACTTGTGTTTAATCGAGATATTGTGAAATCGTTGGGTTTGTTGATCGGTTATACTGATTGTTAATAATGATTATCGGATTTCGGTTCGTATTGTGGATATGAGTTCGTAATGGATTGAGTAATACTATTTGGTTTTGTATATGATCAAGGTGTCGATGAACCGTTGTGATTGATTGGTTGGGTATGTCGGTTATTGATTGTTATTGAACTTGTTGTGTATCAAATTATGGTAATAGGTTGAGATTATTGATCAGTGATTATAACCGTATGTTGCGGTCGAGTTCGAGAATATTCGTGAATTGCTTTGGTCGGGGCCAAAGAACTTGTAGACGACAGCAAGGAATTAGTAGTGGATTCATCATCATCGTGTCAGTATCGAGGCAAGTATATTACTTGCTCAGTTTATAATATTTAATGAATGGTTTCCGTTTCATTCGTTTATAATTCGTATAGCAATGATTATAATTGTGAACACATGAGACTTGGGATTGTAAGTTATTTTCGGATTTTGGGAATTTAAATCATAACGTATATGATTTACTTTTATTGTTGGTACACTTGGGTATCGAAGATACATGGTGATAAAAATAAAGATATGAATTTTCTACCGTCCGTAACATTTTGGACCGTCGAATATTGAGGATAATGGTTTTTGATGGTTTAGACATCGAGATTTCTCTCGGAGGACTCGGGGCAAATACTCTAATCATTTTGTCATTTGTGTCGATCATGTTGTGATACATTCGTGTATTGTTGTTGTCATGCATTTGTGTAATGTTGTTAATATGCATTTGTGCATTGTTGTCGTATGTCCACCTCGTGTTGGTCCGACGGGATCATCTTGGGTATTTATGTTGTGTGCGCTGGATCGCTGGATAGGTATTTCCACATGTGTTGGTCCGACGGGATCATCATGGGAATCTATAGCTGTGTACGCTGGATCGTTGGATTACCATGTATTGTTGTTGTGCATATGTATATTATGGGTTATCCACCTCGTGTTGGTCTTTCAGGATCATCTTGGGATCTATGTTGTGTGCGCTGGATCATCGGATTTCCATAAGTATACATTGTTGTTGTTATCATGGGCATTTTGATGTCGTCATGTGAGTATGCATTTGTAGGTCTTGTTTTAGGACCATGTCCGTATGTGGTATTGATCTGATTCGGATTAGACTGACATGATTGTCATGGCATTACATATCTTGAGGTATGTTCCGTATTTCCTTTCTGGTATTCATCTTTGGATGGACAATCGATTATCGTGTTGATATTTGTTGATGTTATTCGATGGATTGAATTGATCAGAGCTGGTACATTCCCGTATCGCGAGTTATGATGATGTTTTGAGAATCTTGGGTATTGCTGTAATATCCGGAATTTCTACTACTATTGTTTAATGTTATTTTATCCACGTTACGTTGAACAGTATGGAATCTGTACCGTATGGATAAAATAATTGAAGGATTGAGACATCCGTATTGGTATAATTGTCGTACTTGATCGACAAATGCATTTGAAGATATAGTGTGTTGTGTATACATATTCGATAGGTCGAGACAACGGACATGAACAGTTGGAAAATGGCTAAGTATAGAAACCATAACGTATATTAAGCATAGGAGCTTACGTACGTTAATGTTACTTCGTTACGTACGTTAATACATCAGATGAGATGCAATCGGCTGATCAGACAAGGCTTTGTCAATACAAGCATAGCGTACGTTAAGCATAGGAGCTAACGTACGTTAAGACCTAGCCATAACGTACGTTACATTATGTGTATAACGTACGTTATGAAGAGAATCTGACAGGATCCGAACTTTCGTCGCAGATGTGGACAGGAGGAGTCAACTCTTAGTTAATGTACGTTATGTGTGGTACATTACGTACGTTAAACGTGTATTTTACTGTAGCAAGTCAACTCTGTGTTACGTACGCTATGGCAGAGGTGTTACGTACGTAACACAAGGCACGAAATGAGGGAGTAGGTTCTGGATTATCGTTACCTACGCTATCGAAGACGGATAACGTACGTAAAGGACATTATGTACGTTAAGTTGTTCATGTAACATACGTAATGCGTGAAAACTTATAAATATGGGACTTCCGTCATTTTGCTATTTTGTGAAGTTCCATCTTGTTTCTTCGTCCTCCAACCCTCAGAGGCCGATTGTGGCTCTTCTAACGTGGTTATGAGCTTGGGAAGCATGGATTGGAGTTGTTCTTGGAGTTGATAAGGATTATTGGGAGGAGTTCGATTGTTCTTCATCGTTATTCCTCAATATCAGGTAACATTCGGAATTCCTCTGATTATGGCTCGAGTTTGGAATGATGTTTACATGTTAGGAAGCATGTTAACCTACCTTATTGTTATTATGATGTTACACGTGAATAAATGGTATTGTGACAAAATATTAAAGATATCGATTATGTAACACCCCAAGATATTCAGAGTATATTACAGCGTCGTGGACCCCTACATGGGACCCACTAGGCTACAACAAGAAAACCCCACTCGACTAACCATCTTGGTTAGTGAGGATACACATTTTAATAATACAACAAATAAAAATATGCCCGAAGCAACCGGCAAATTAAGCATCAACCGACAATGTAGCAATATAGGTAATACAAACGGAGTTCGAAATGAAAAGCCTAAGTACTTGCGAGTACAATCTATAAGTTTATAAATGTGGGAACAACCATATCGAAATGGGCAAAAGAAATAAGATGACTTAAATGCACATGTCAACGACCCTGGCCAACATCTTCGTACTGTCCCAGTTCTCGCTCGTCCGGATGATCATAACCTGAAATCCATAACAAGAATTTCCCCACAACGGGTCCCCAAAGGGGTTAGCAATTACGCCAGTACAAGTAATCAAGGCAAACCAATCGCTTACACATTTCATAGTACATGCACCAATATCATTTCAAAAACCAAAACCAGACATGTCTTTTCCGGAAACAAACAGTCATAATCAATTTGCCTAGGACCGGGACGAAGCCACGAATCCCACTCGAGGCCTCTAAGGACCCTCCCGAGCTGGACACATTCATAAAACAAATCAAGCACCACACGTCACCTAGGACCGGGACGAAGCCACGAATCCCACTCGAGGCCTCTAAGTACCCTCCCGAGCTGGCTAGCGAAACAAACTCATGAATCCAGGACGAAGCCATAGATTCCCTCCGTGATCCCGTCGGACCCTCCCGAGGTGAGTAAATCACAGACAGTATACATTACCATTTCCCGTTAAGCATAAAGGTTTCCAAAAAAATACTTGCCTTGAATTATAGACGACGCAACGAACAGAAGGAAAACACCGACGGACGCTAGGAGCCGATAATCACGAACCTAACGATACGAAGAACACAATCACAACCAATTCTAAACGAATACGGAATTGGAAAATACCCAAAAACCCGCCTACGACTTATGTGTACTCGCATCAAAACAACAACGAGGGCGGATCCCAACCAAACCCTCTATATTATGCAAATATCATGAAATACACCATGAGTTCATAGGAGAACAAGAACACTAATGGGATTAATCATAACCATCAAGGATTAATCAACAATACGAAGCAAAACGAACAATATAACCGAAATCCCCCAAATCCCCCAAGGTAGGGTTATAAGAGGTTTTACCTTGATTCGAAGATGAACGATGGACGATTAGTGATAGGTGGATGATATGATACTTGAATATGCCCTTACAATGGAGTTTGGATCGGACGAACCCTAGTCTCTGCCGTCGCTCCCGTCGCGAAGAGAAAAGAGAGATGTGAGAAATGAGGAAAAACTGGGCCGCTGCCAGTTTATATACTGGCAGGTGTTACGGACGTAACACACCCCACATACGGCCGTAACATAGGAACATTACGGCCGTAACCTGACTCTCTTACGGCCGTAACTGGCCTCTGGAGAGAACTGGGCAAATTTGACGAATGACACATACGGCCGTATCAAGAACACCATTACGGCCGTAACTCAAACATGATACGCCCGTAACTTAGGACTGGACCAGGAGGCAAGAAACGAAGCCTTGTTACGGCCGTATGAAGGAAGCTTACGGCCGTAACTCTCGATTATTACGGCCGTAACATATACGGCTTACGGACGTAACATGGCCTGTGACAGCAGGCCATAGTCTGAAACACTGCCCGACGAGGAGATGATCGGAAATAGAAAAAATAACAAGGTGTATCCACGACCAACAGATACACTCACCACGGATTTAAGTCAGAAACCAAAACGTTATGATGAAGCGTGATTCCGAATACCCGAAGGCTCAGGAACAACAAGGATAACAAGAGTACCCTAAACTTAGGGAAAATTACGAAACGGCCCAAACGTCCAAAAATCGCGGTACAACGTCGGATTAACAAACCGAAACTCACGACACGAACAACTCAACTATACGAACTCGTGAAACCAAAGAAATTACAAAAGCGAACGGGTTCTACGAGAAACGAACGTCCATGCCATAATACATGACATAAAACAGAATAATATCAAAACATCACCCAGATCGTCCCAAATGGAGAAACTCCAAGAATAAAATAGATTCAAAATGTCGACATGGTTATAAGCGAACTACTAAAAATGAAAATACACCAAAACGGGAATATCGGAAAAAGAAGAAAAAATGCGGATATTACATTCTACCCCTCTAAAAACAAGTTTCGTCCCGAAACTTAAGAAACAAACAACTCAGGGTACTTAGCACGCATGCTATCCTCGGTTTCCCAAGTTGCCTCCTCGACACCGTGTCTCGACCACTGCACCTTGACCAAAGGGATGGTCTTATGCCTCAGTCGTTTCTCGCGATGTTCCAAAATCTTCAAGGGACGCTCCTCAAAAGTAATATCTTCGGCGACATCAATTTCACCATAATCGATGACGTGACTAGGATCTGGGACATATTTCCTCAGCTGGGAAACATGAAAAACGCTATGAACATGACTCAAGGCCGGGGGTAACGCCAAACGGTATGCTAACCCACCGACTCGCTCGAGAATCTCGAAGGGCCCAATAAATCTCGGACTCAACTTCCCCTTTTTCCCGAAACAGAAAACTCCTCTCGTCGGCGACACCTTTAGTAAAACGTGGTCTCCCACCTCGAATTACAAAGGTCAACGACGGACATCGGCATATGACTTCTGTCGACTCTGGGCAGTCAACATCCGTTCCTGAATCAAATCCACCTTCCGCCTCGTCTCTAAAACAATATCCGGTTCGGTCCCGACCAAATCGGATGCCTCGTTCCAACAAATCGGCGATCGACAACGCCGCCCATAAAGCACCTCATACGGTGCCATCCGAATCGACGCGTGCCAACTATTGTTGTACGTGAATTTGATCAATGGCAAATGCTCCTCCCAGTCACTACTCCAGTCGAGAGCACAAGCACGCAACATATCCTCAAACGTCTGGATAGTGCGTTCTGACTGTCCATCTGACTGAGGATGAAACGAGGTACTCAAACGCAAACGAGTACCATCATGATCCGAAACAATAGACTTCGGAGTACCGTGAAGCCTCACAATCTGCGCAATAAACACACGAGCTAATTTCTCCGGGCCCCAAGTATCCTTGATGCCCAGAAAATGTGCCCACTTGGTCAGGCGATCAATAATCACCCAAACCATATTCATGCCCGATCTCGATCTCGGCAAACTCGTAATGAAGTCCATAGATATGTCTTCCCATTTCCATTCCGGGACGGGAAGTGACTGCAATAACCCTGCTGGTCGCTGATGCTCGATTTTGACCTGCTGGCACGTCAAACATCTCGCTACAAACTGCGCGACCTCCTCCTTCATATTATTCCACCAAAAATTCTTCCTCAAGTCCTTGTACATCTTACTCGCACCAAGATGAACGGAGTAAGGTGTAGCATGGGCCTAACGCAAAATACTCTGTTTCATCTCTGAGTCGTTCAGTACACAAAGCCGACTCTGGAATCTCAAAACACCATCCTCGTGAATTACAAACCCAGGAGACTTTCCCTTAAGAACGTTCTCTCAGATTTGAGAAATCATCGGATCCTCCAACTGCTTCAGCTTAATTTCATCGATCAAAGACGACGAAATCTCTAAAGCACAAAGTTGTCCGACAGCTCCAGGCAACAAAACCTCAACATCTAACTCGATCAAAGCCCGCCGGATCTCAGACTGAGACGTAAGGATCTCAAGCATTCGTAACGCAACCGGTTTCCGACTCAAGGCGTCGGCCATGACGTTCGCCTTGCCCGGATGATAAAGGATTTCGAGGTCATAATCCTTAAGCAGCTCTAACCACCTCCTCTGCCTCATATTCAACTCCCGCTGAGTAAATAACTATTTCAGACTTTTATGATCGGTAAAAATCTGACATGCAGAGCCGAAAAGATAGTGACGCCAAATCTTGAGCGCAAAAACAACTGCCACTAACTCCAAATCATGAGTAGGGTAGTTCAGCTCATACGGCCTCAACTGTCTCGACGCATAGGCAATGGTCTTGCCGTGCTGCATCAATACACACCCAAGACCCTGACCCGAAGCATCGCTATAAACAGCAAAACCCTCGTTGCCACACGGCAACGCTAAAATCGGGGCTGAAGTCAAACGCCTCTTCAGCTCCTCGAAACTCGACTGCCTCTCGTCATTCCAGACGAACTTCTCGGATTTCTGGAGCAACTGTGTAAGTGGCCAAGCCAGTTTCGAGAAACCCTCGACGAACCTACGGTAGTAGCCATCCAGACCCAAGAAACTACGGACCTCCTTCACATTCGTGGGCGGTGCCCAATCCAACACTGCCTCAATTTTCTGCGGGTCCACATGAACCCCCTCGGCTGAAATCACGTGACCTAAAAACATCACTTCATTCAGCCAGAACTCACATTTCTAGAACTTTGCATAGAGTTGCTCGGTCCTCAAGATGTCTAACACTACTCGCAAATGAAGGGCATGCTCTTCCTCATTCCTCGAATAAATAAGGATATCGTCAATGAAGACGACGACACACTTATCCAAATACTCGATAAAGACTTTGTTCATCAACTGCATGAACACCGCCGGCGCATTAGTTAACCCGGAAGGCATGAATACAAACTCATAATGTCCGTATCTCGTCCAAAAAGCTGTTTTCGGCACATCGGACTCCCTCACCCGGAGCTGATAGTACCTCAATCTCAAATCAATCTTCGAGAATACCGCGGCTCCCTGTAACTGATCGAACAAGTCATCAATCCTTGGCAAAGGATACTTGTTCTTGATGGTCACCTTGTTCAGTTCGCGATAGTCGATGCACAAACGCAGTGAACCATCCTTCTTACGCACAAACAGGACCGGTGCGCCCCAAGGTGAATCGCTCGGTCGAATATAACCCGACTCAAGAAGCTCACTCAACTACTTCTTCAGCTCGGCCATCTCTGAAGGTGCCATGCGATACGGTGCCTTCGAAATCGGAGCCGCGCCCGGCTCTAACTCTATAGCAAACTCAACCTCACGATCCGGTGGCAATCCCGGTAACTCGTCAGGAAATACATCACGAAACTCACTAACGACTGGAATCGACGAAAGCTCGACTCCACCATCCTCCACTTTTAAGGCGTAGCACCAATAACCAGTACACCCCTTTCGCAGGAGTCTCATCGCCTTCAAGGCATTAATAACAAATTTCTGGTTTCTCTTTCGCCCCGCGAAAGAGTGTTCAGTGCTGTCCTCGGCTAGCATGGTAATGATCCTTGTGCGGTAGTTCATGATTGCACCATGCCGCTCGAGCCAATCATCCCCGAGAATCAAATCCTCACCCTCAATACCCACAACAATAAGATTAGAGAGCCAAGCCCTCTCACAAATAAACACAGGACAGTCCCGGACCTCTCGATCACCAACGATTCTATCACCGCTAGGAAGTTTAACGATGTAAGGATCGCAGGGTGATAAGCAGTCAAGACTCAAACGGCGTACACACTCTAGAGAAATGAATGAATGCATAGCACCCGAATCAAAAAGCACACTGACAGGATGGGAATAGATATGAACGGTACCTGTCGCCACAGTAGCTGCTGGATCATCGGCCCTCCTCATCTCATAGATACGCGGCTGGGCAGAGCCGACACTGGAAGCTCCTCCCCTAGCGGTCTGACCCCGACCCCTACCTCGGCCGGCACTCGGCGGAGGCGGCGAAGCAAATGAGCCCTGGTTCATACTCGGCTCCATAGGTGCTGGGTGAGAAGAACGGGCGCCGCGAAACTGTCTGAGCTGTTCACAAAAAGAAGCCTTGTGGCCCGATTGTCCACAAGTATGACAAGTCAAAGGCGGTCGAGGACACTCCCGGTTCACATGGCCTGGCTTGCCACAGTTAAAACATCTGGGGTCCCTAACGAAGGTCCCGGCGGCACCTCGAAAACTCCCAGAGAAACGAGCCGAACCACCCGTAGAAATATTTGCAGGTTGAGATTTCTGCTGACTTCCACCCTTGTAAACCGAGAAATTCCCAGCGGATTTCTGCTCCTTACTCTCTCGGACCGCCGCACTGGCCGTCACCGGCATATCATAGGCAAGAGCTCGACTCTGATAATCCTTCAAAGTAGTATAGACGAGCCCAGACATATAGTCCCGAATGGACAGTTTCATCCTCCTGGAGAAATGGAAAATTTTGTCGCTTTCCTCGACAACTTGGGTCTTTACATAGCCTAACTCTTTGTTAAAATCAGCAATAGCTTGAGATACGGGGATATCCCGTGGTTGAGCATCATAGAAAGCATGCACTCGAGCCTGTCTGACCGGCCACGGGCAATATTCGGTCTCCATCAATTCCTGAAATTCGGCCCACGAAGCAACATGGTCTTTGGGCCCAACTGCCTCCCACCAATCCGTAGCATCCCCAGTGAGAAAGTATTGGGCAATAGGGACCTTACGGTCTTCGGGACAGTTGGTGGCAACGAAGACTTTAGATATCTCCTTGATCCACCCCTCCCAGCCGATCGGGTCCGAAGCTCCCGAAAACTGAGGAGGATTCATCTTGATGACATCCTGAAGCCAGCGATCCGCTCCGACCCGATTAGCATGGGTCGGATCCAGATTCTGAACCACCTGAGCTATCGCCGCCATTTGGTTAACCATTTGATGCATAACGTCCGCGATACCAAGATCGGCGCGCTCCTGAGAAGAAGCATGACTGTGGCGGTCACCGGTACTGCCGGCTCCCGAAGGATGCGACGTGGATGCCCCACCGGCTGCCCAACGTCCTCGGCCGCGTCCACGACCACGACCACGACCACGGTTTCATTCGGCATCCATACTGGTGTTAAGAGGTAACAGAAGTATATCGATGATGAGTAAGGGCAGAAAAAGCAACTACGATTCAAGAAGTGAAAATACAATGCAAGAAACAGAAAAGCCGAATAAGAATACTTGCGAGCACTGGAAGTACCCAGATGCTGGCAGCGGTGTGACAATATGCAAAACAAAACACGACTAGACCCAAATAACCAACAAGCCTAGGTATCCATAAACTTAGGGCTCCGATACCATTTTCTGTAACACCCCAAGATATTCAGAGTATATTACAGCGTCGTGGACCCATACATGGGACCCACCAGGCTACAACAAGAAAACCCCACTCGACTAACCATCTCGGTTAGCGAGGATACACATTTTAATAATACAACAAATAAAAATATGCCCGAAGCAACCGGCGAATTAAGCATCGACCGACAATGTAGCAATATAGGTAATACAAACGGAGTTCGAAATGAAAAGCCTAAGTACTCGCGAGTATAATCTATAAGTTTATAAATGTGGGAACAACCATATCGAAATGGGCAAAAGAAATAAGATGACTCAAATGCACATGTCAACGACCCTGGCCAATATCTTCGTCGTCCCAAAGGTTTCGCTCGTCCGGATGATCATAACCTGAAATCCATAACAAGAATTTCCCCACAACGGGTCCCCAAAGGGGTTAGCAATTACGCCAGTACAAGTAATCAAGGCAAACCAATCGCTTACACATTTCATAGTACATGCACCAATATCATTTCAAAAACCAAAACCAGCCATGTCTTTTTCGGAAACAAACAGTCATAATCAATTTACCTAGGACCGGGACGAAGCCACGAATCCCACTCGAGGCCTCTAAAGACCCTCCCGAGCTAGCCACATTCATAAAACAAATCAAGCACCACACGTCACCTAGGACCGGGACGAAGCCACGAATCCCACTCGAGGCCTCTAAGGACCCTCCCGAGCTGGCTAGCGAAACAAACTCATGAATCCAGGATGAAGCCATAGATTCCCTCCGTGATCCCGTCGGACCCTCCCGAGGTGAGTAAATCACACACAATATACATTACCATTTCACATTAAGCATAAAGGTTTCCAAAAAAATACTTGCCTTGAATTATAGACGACGCAACAAACGGAAGGAAAACACCGACGGACACTAGGAGCCGATAATCACAAACCTAAGGATAAGAAGAACACAATCACAACCAATTCTAAACGAATACGGAATTGGAAAACACCCAAAAACCCGCCTACGACTTATGTGTACTCGCATCAAAACAACAACGAGGGCGGATCGCAACCAAACCCTCTCGATTATGCAAAGATCACGAAATACACCATGAGTTCATAGGAGAACAAGAACACTAACGGGATTAATCATAACCATCAAGGATTAATCAACAACACGAAGCAAAACGAACAATATAACCGAAATCCCCAAATCCCCCAAGGTAGGGTTATAAGAGGTTTTACCTTGATTCGAAGATGAACGATGGACGATTAGTGATAGCTGGATGATATGATACTTGAATATGCCCTTACAATGGAGTTTGGATCAAAATCGGACGAACCCTAGTCTCTGTCGTCGCTCCCGTCGCGAAGAGAAAAGAGAGATGTGAGAAATGAGGAAAAACTGGGCCGCTGCCAGTTTATATACTGGCAGGTGTTACGGCCGTAACACACCCCACATACGGCCATAACATAGGAACATTACGGCCGTAACCTGACTCTCTTACGGCCGTAACTGGCCTCTGGAGAGAACTGGGCAAATTTGACGAATGACACATACGGCCGTATCAAGAACACCATTACGGCCGTATCAATACTTACGGTCGTAACTCAAACATGATACGCCCGTAACTCAGGACTGGACCAGGAGGCAAGAAACGAAGCCTTGTTACGGCCGTATGAAGGAAGCTTACGGCCGTAACTCTCGATTATTATGGCCGTAACATATACGGCTTACGGCCGTAACATGGCCTGTGACAGCAGGCCATAGTCTGAAACACTGCCCGACGAGGAGATGATCGGAAATAGAAAAAATAACAAGGTGTATCCACGACAAACAGATACACTCACCACGGATTTAAGTCAGAAACCAAAACGTTACGATGAAGCGTGATTCCGAATACCCGAAGGCTCAGGAACAACAAGGATAACAAGAGTACCCTAAACTTAGGGAAAATTACGAAACGGCCCAAACGTCCAAAAATCGCGGTACAACGTCGGATTAACAAACCGAAACTCACAACACGAACAACTCAACTATACGAACTCGTGAAACCAAAGAAATTATAAAAGCGAACGGGTTCTACGAGAAACGAACGTCCATGCCATAATACATGACATAAAACAGAATAATATCAAAACATCACCCAGATCATCCCAAATGGAGAAACTCCAAGAATAAAATAGATTCAAAATGTCGACATGGTTACAAGCGAACTATTAAAAATGAAAATACACCAAAACGGGAATATCGGAAAAAGAAGAAAAAATGCGGATATTACATATTAAGGTTATTCATGTTGTAAGGGTTGCGATTCGTTCAAATATGCTCGTATGACGGATTATCGGGTTTTATTGTTGATATATGAGTATTGATAAGATTATTGTGGTTTTGGATCGTGATGAAAAGATCTGTCGATGTAATTCCTTTCTTCATTTCGGATTCTTGATGTTATCGTCGTTGGTTACTTTGTATGGTGACGATTATGGTAGTATCATTGTGATTCTTGGTGTTATGAATATTGTGATGTTAATTGAATGTGTTTACGGAATAATTCATGTTCTGGAGGAACTCTTGAATTATATATGAGATTGATTTCGGAATTGAGTATGTTATAATCTTGGTTATCGGGTTGAATTGATCGTTGGTATGATTATAGAGTTGTGGGTTGTATTGTGGATATAAGTTCATATTTATTGAGTCAGATTATTTGGTTTGTATATGATCGAGGTATCGTTGACCCGCTGAGTTTGATTGGTTGGCTATGTTGGTTATTGATTGTTATCGGATCGTTGCTATTTGATTACTTAAATAGGTTGAGATGATTGATCGTCGGCTAGAATAATATGTTGCGGTCGTGTTCGGGTATGTTCGTGAATTGCTTTGGTTAGGGCCGAGGAGCTCATAGACGAAGGCAAGGAATTAGTAGCGGCTTCATCATAATCATGCCAGTATCGAGACAAGTTATTACTTGCTCAGTCTATAATATTTAATGAATGGTTTCCGTTTTATTCGTTTATAATTCGTATAGCAATGATTATAATTGTGAATACAAGAGATTTAGATTGTAAGTTGTTTTCGGATTTTGGGAATTTAAATCATAATGTATATGATTTACTTTTGTTATTGGTATACTTGGGTATCGAGGATACATTGTGATAAAGACGAAGATATGAATTATCTACCGTCCGTGACATTTTGGACCGTCGAATATTGAGGATAATGGTTGGTGATGGTTTAGACATCGAGATTGCTCTCGAAGGACTCGGGGCAAGTACTCTAATCATTTTTGTCATTTTGTGTCGATCATATTGTGATACATTCGTGTATTGTTGTTGTCATGCATTTGTGTATTGTTGTTAATATGCATTTGTGCATTGTTTTCATATGTCCACCATGCGTTGGTCCGACGAGATCATCATGGGATATCTATAGCTGTGTGCGCTGAACCGTTGGACAGGTATTTCCACCATGCGTTGGTCCGACGGGATCATCATGGGATATCTATAGCTGTGTGCGCTGGATCATTGGATTACCATGTGTTGTTGTTGTGCATGTGTATATTATGGGTTATCCACCTTACGTTGGTCTTTCAGGATCATCTTGAGATCTATGCGGTGTCCGCTGGATCATTGGATTTCCATAAGTATACATTGTTGTTATTGTTGTGAGCCTATTGATGTTGTCATATGAGTATGCATTTGTAGGTCTTGTGTTAGGACCATGTCTGTATGCAGTATTGATCTGATCTCGAATTAGACTGACATGATTGTCGTGGCATTTCATATCTTGAGGTATGTTCCGTACTTCCTCTGGTATCTGTCTTTTGATGGACAATCGATTATTGTGTTGGGATTTGATGATGTTATCTGATGGATCGAATTGGTCAGAGCTGGTATATTTCCGTATCGTGAGTTAGTGATGATATTTTGAGAATCTTGAGTATTGTTTGAGGTACAATACAAATGTTATGTTTGAGTTTATTGGTTAATCGAGGTTACGAATGTGTAGTATGATAATGGTTATTTTGATGAGGATTATTCGAGTTTGATAAAGTTACGGTGGTAAGATTACATTGGCTGTATTCTTACTCAGTATTTTTATTGGTATGTAACTATTGACGTGATGTGATTGTTATCATTGTTGGATATTATGGCTGACCCCGTTGTGGGCTTTATTTTTAGGATAATGGATATCGAGCTTGTAGCGGTCGTGAAGAGATGAGCTTCCCGGAGGAAACTGGCTATGGCATGTGTTTGTGAATCGAGTTTTCTGATTATATATTGTATTCCGCTACTAGAGTATTTTTAATTATTTGCCCTTTCCGCTGCGTGAGTATTCTTAAATGCCTCACTGGTTTTGTCGACTTGAGTTGCTTTGGAAATAGTTTTCTAAACTATTTTGTCGGCACGTGTAAGCGATATCTTAACGTATGTTTTCAAACTGTTGAGTCTTGGCATTTCGGGCCTTGTAGTTTCGAATGAGACTTTACGACGGTTGTGATAAACGAATTTTATAAAGTCTTTGAATGTTTTTAAAAGGATGTACCGTCGTTAGCCTCTTGGGCATTTGTAAATAATTTGGAATCCGGAAAGATTGTGATTGATCATCGAATATGATTTCCTTTACATTCGTATCCGTAATCGTATCGTGGTTGTGAATTCGTAATTGTTTGAGCTGGATTGTTCGGACTTGTGTTTAATCGAGATATTGTGAAATCGTTGGGTTTGTTGATCGGTTATATTAATTGTTAATAATGATTATCGGATTTCGGTTTGTAATGTGGATATCAGTTCATGATGGATTGAGTTATACTATTTGGTTTTGTATATGATCAAGGGGTCGATGAACCGTTGTGATTGATTGGTTGGGTATGTCGGTTATTAATTGTTATTGAACTTGTTGTGTATCAAATTATGGTAATAGGTTGAGATTATTGATCGGTGATTATAACCGTATGTTGCGGTCGAGTTCGAGAATATTCGTGAATTGCTTTGGTCGGGGCCAAGGAACTTGTAGACGACAGCAAGGAATTAGTAGCGGCTTCATCATCATCATGTCGGTATCGAGGCAAGTATATTACTTGCTCAGTTTATAATATTTAATGAATGGTTTCCGTTTCATTCGTTTATAATTCGTATAGCAATTATTATAATTGTGAACACAGGAGACTTGGGATTGTAAGTTATTTTCAGATTTTGGGAATTTAAATCATAACATATATGATTTACTTTTATTGTTGGTACACTTGGGTATCGAAGAGACATGGTGATAAAAATGAAGATATGAATTTTCTACCGTCCGTGACATTTTGGACCGTCGAATATTGAGGATAATGGTTGGTGATGGTTTAGACATCGAGATTTCTCTCGGAGGACTCGGGGAAAGTACTCTAATCATTTTTGTCATTTGTGTCGATCATGTTGTGATACATTCGTGTATTATTGTTGTCATGCATTTGTGTATTGTTGTTAATATGCATTTGTGCACTGTTGTCATATGTCCACCTCGTGTTGGTCCGACAGGGTCATCTTGGGTATCTATGATATGTGCACTGGATCGCTGGATAGGTATTTCCACCATGCGTTGGTCCGACGGGATCATCATGGGAATCTATAGCTGTGAGCGCTGGATCGTTGGATTACCATGTGTTGTTATTGTGCATATATATATTATGGGTTATCCACCTCGTGTTGGTCTTTCAGGATCATATTGGGATCTATGTTGTGTGCGCTGGATAATCGGATTTCCATAAGTATACATTGTTGTTGTTATCATGGGCATTTTGATGTCGTCATGTGAGTATGCATTTGCAGGTCTTGGTTTAGGACCATGTCCGTATATGGTATTGATCTGATTCGGATTAGACTGACATGATTGTCAGGCATTACATATCTTGAGGTATGTTCCGTATTTCCTTTCTGGTATTCGTCTTTGGATGGACAATCGATTATCGTGTTGATACTTGTTGATGTTATTTGATGGATTGAATTGGTCAGAGCTGGTACATTCCCGTATCGCGAGTTATGATGATGTTTTGAGAATCTTGGGTATTGCTTGAGGCACCGTATGGATGTTATGTTTGAGTTTATTGATTAATCGAGATTACGAGATGTGCATTGTGATGATGGTTATTTTGATGAGAATTATTACGAGTTTGATAAAGTTACGGCGGTAAGATTACATTGGTCGTATTCATACTTAGTATTTTCATTGGTATGTAATTATTGAAGCGATGTGATTGTTATCATTGTTGGATATTATGACCGGCCCCCGTCGTGGGCTTTCTTTTTAGGTTCTTGAGATATCGAGCTTGTAGCGGTCGTGAAGAGATGAGCTTCCCGGAGGATACTGGCTGTGGCATGTTTTTATGTATCGAGTATTCTGATTATATGTGGTATTCCACTGCTAGAGTATTCTTAATTATTTGTATTTTCCGCTGCGTGAGTATTCTTAAATGCCTCTTTGGTTTTGTCAACTTGAGGTGGTTTGGAAATTGTTTTCTAAACTATTTTGTCGAGGACGGGTAAGCGATAGCTTAACGTATATTTTCAAACTGTTGAGTCTTGGATTTTCGGGCCTTGTAGTTTCAAATGAGATTTTACGACGGTTGTGATAAACGGATTTTACAAAGTCTTTGAATATTTTTAAAAGGGTGTACCGTTGTTAGCCTCTTGGGCGTTTGTAAATGTTTGCGAAAATGTCTTTAAATCTTGTGGGTTCCATCTCAGGGCCCACGGCGCTGTAATATTCCTGGATGGCTGCAGGGTATTACGTATACTCCTCGCTTATAATTGCTTTATGTGATGAATATTAGTTGTCACAAAGGATTTCCTCAGTAATCCGATAGAACTCAACACCATAGGCTTGAACACCAATCCGAGATGTCTACGATCTTCAAAACCAGGTACAGAGGCTAATATAATGGTTTTGTAAGGTTGGAAGGTCTGTGAGAGGGGTAGAGTTCGGACAAGACGAGTGAACGAAATGAAACGGTTGATGTCTTATTTATAGAAAATAACATTTAACGTACGCTAATACTTTTATTTAGCATACGCTAACGGGCTTCGAAACTCACTATCTCATTCTCTCCTCAGTCTTACGTACGCTACCCATGAATTACATACGATACGTGCTACTTTAGCGTGCTTTAACACCCAGTATTGCATACGCTAACGATCTCACGTACCTTACTGCATCTTTCTATCCTTGGCTTAATGTATGTTACCTACATCATGTAGCGTATGCTAAACATCATTGACTTAACTTTTCCAAAATGTGTCCAGGTTCATTCAAAGGAAATCCGTCCGCATGTTCAGCCGTGTCCTCACGCCGACCACACTTTATCTGATATTTGACTGCCTTGCGTATGCTATGTGTAAAACATAATGTATCCTAGCTTGGTTATTAGCATACGCTAAGTACATTCTTTAGCACACGTTAATATCATGCAGGCACATGCATGAATTAACAACTCTACACGATATGATCATTAATACTGGATCACGGATAAGGGAAATCATATTATATGACCTAATAATATACCACATGTTCAAATACATATAAATATACACAACAAGTATCAGGGTATTACAAACACCCCGCGACGATATTAGATACCTGAGAAGTCTTGAGTCCTTTGTGATATCTTTCGTATTTTGTAATTTATGATGTCGTGTAATTATTTTCTTAAGTAAGTTGGACAAGTCTTATTACTTTGTCGGTCGTAGTTTGTTCAGTATTTTATACTATATATGAAGCGTTATGTTTATATGGTTATATCCATGTTGGACATGTATTGGTTGGTATCATGTGTCGTATCCTGGTAAGCTCTTAGGGAATTGTTTACAGCCTGTAATAGCCCTGGATGTATCAGTGTGTTACAATAATACTATCAAGGACTTCAAGATCATATCAGTAATATGAACCCAGTCATAAATTGCCCAACTCCTTATCATGTTTATAATCATCATTATCAACTATTAAGAAACAAAGGAAGGACAATGAATTAGCCAAAATTACCTCTTGAAGAATAATAATCACCAACTTAGCTAAGAACAACCTTCCAAGCTTGCTTCAACCCACAAGATGATGATTTAAGATGGACATATCAAGTCCTTAGAGATCACAACTGGCTGGAAATATGTTATAAGGTTGGAGAAGATGAAAATAAGACTTCTAAATGAAAAGAGATGAGTTAATAGGGTAATGATTTGTAACGTATGTTACCCTCTCCTGGTTACATAGGCAAGACCCTTAACATATGTAAGGTCCTGCGACTTATGTATGTTATGCTATTCCAGTAGCCTTCGTCCAAACTTACTTAGTGTTATGTACGCAACACCTAAAACTTACATAAGTAACCGTACAAATTTATGTAAGTTATCTTAAACACCTAACATTCGTTATGCATGGTGGACTTTATTTCCAGCTGTCAGTCGAAATGTGCCCACACGCGAGGTCCCACTTGTCGGCCACTGATTTGTCTGTCCACATCCGGCCTTATGTATGCTACCTATGTCCATTAGTGTACGTAAGCTTTACAAGGATTAAATGCGTTAGGCTCAAGTTTGATGTACGTTATATGCGGTTCTTAACAACAATGAAGATAGCAAAAATTCGGATGATACAACACTATATATACAGGACTATAAAATCCTACTCAATCACATACTGAAATCAAAATACAATACTTGTCTTGGTAAAATACGGATGAAAATACATAGCGATAACGCATATATTACCTTGCTAACCCTTCCTTGTGTTCTACCTGTCTGTATTTTTTCAGGACTAGTAGGTGATGCAGCCCTTTTTCTCCCCTAATTCATTATTATATCAATTGTATTCCATAATAAAACATAATATATTCACTTAAACAAAAGATCTGATATACTTACTTGTAGTGTCTCCCTTACCTAGTGCTTGGCCTGAATAGTGGTGTGTTCTCATCCACAAATACTTGCTCATCTTCTTGAATTTGGGTCTCCATTGGTGGCACTTCTTGGGTTTGTGTCATATCAAAAGGTAATTCTTCATTTACAGTTGCATTTGGTGGAATTCCAGCATCTGCTTCTTCATTTTCAGTTGCAAAAAAAGTCATCTGCAAGCCTCATGTAATCACAATTTTTCCAAGGTGGCCCTCTTTTATACAAAACTTGCATTTTAGTCTTCCCCTCTAAGGTGGCATAACTTGAACACCTTTCTTTCTTTTTTCCTTACCACCCTCATCATATCCCAATCTCCTCTACATAGTAGGCCTACTAGCCTTTTTTTCTCTTTCCAAAATTTTGGAGGAAATAGTGGTATGTACCCTATTTTTCCCATAACACTTCTATATTCATAAGGCTTATTACATATTGATAGGCAATCTTATATTTGTCAATAGAGTAGCAATTATTAACATAATCTCCAATACCATCTCCTTGAACCAGGGTAATCCTCTTTCAATATGTTACATTAATCCTCTAGCATTGTGTATTTCTCTGTCATCTCACCCTCAATACTTCTCAGTGCTTTCTTCTTTGCTCTGTATGCTTGATGATGAGAAATATAGACACTAAATTTCTTCATTGCAGCATTCTTGAATCCTCGACTTTCTTCTACCAGTTTGCACACTATGAATGATGACGGCTTCTTTGAGCAACTGCTTGCTGGAGAATATTTGCTGTAGGAAAAAGTGAGGTCTTTCAAGTTGAGATGGCTTGAACACAAGGTATGCCCTACCCTTTTCTTCATCATCAGTGTTCACAACAAAATAAAATCAGACTCATTGTCTTGGCATACCTCATTCTTAGAGCTAGATGAAGAATCTCTTTATCAATGTCATTTGCCCCACCAACACCAACCCGCTCCACTTCATCATCAACATTCTCACTGAATATTATGTCATTAATGACATTTTCACCACTGTCGTTTGTATCTACAAAGTCAGAATCATCATGCGAGTTTGACATTTGCATAGCGAGCTGCATCATAAAGTATGATTGACTTTCCTTTATTTTCGCTCACGTTCTCCTTCTCAACCTCTTCAAATTCCAACTAAGACTTCTCAAACTCTCTTTGAGCACTATTCTGTAAATCTTTATCCCTCTCTATAGCCCCACCAAATTAATAAAGCCGCTCAATGTCTCCCAAAACATCTTAATCATCAGCTACAATACTACTTCTATCACCAACCAACCATGTCCTAGACCCCCTTCCCATTATGCCAAGATTTATGCACCTCTCTATGTCAAACATCCCCTCAACAATTCTAATTTACCTTTTCTATTCAGCCCATAGTACAAATTGCTCACATATAGTTCCTAAATACCCAATACTAGCCTTCCAAATATAAAAGAGGTCAAAAGTACTTATTTTTTTCCCAATCTACTTAATCCCTTTTTCTCTAACTTAGTAATATGCCCCCCATATAATAAATTCATAGTAAATAAGAAATTACAACATCGAGCACCTATAGATGGGCGATAGAAATTGTGTTTAGTATAAATAATAGCGAGAGTTGCTAATAAACCAAATCGACCAAATTGCAAATGCCCAATACAGAAGCCATACAAATTACCTTTACCTAGACCTAAATTGGCATAACTTGAACTTAACTGATACGGATCAGACCGGTCCACTGGCTAGAAATTCAAGACCGGTTCGGGAACGTCGTCGACCTAGTCGTTTGAAGGATTATTATTAATTAGTAATTAGGATTACCTTAGTAATTTTTAATATTCAAATGTATTTTTTAAAGAGTTTAATACTCCTTCATGGGTTTTCTTTTCGGTTCTTTCCCATGACGCCTTTATTGAACCGATAGGGCTTAGCTATAAATATTGCAAACTATCATCTTAAAATCAATAAGAAAATATTTGCCCTAATCTCTTCTCTCTTCTCCTTCTCTTCTCTTCCTCACGTCTGCCTCCCTCCCTCTTCACGGCCGTCGGCCCTTCTTCTCTCTCTTATCCGATATACTTGATACTATTAGTATCAATTGGTGCTTTCATCCCGAACTTCACGTAAGCATGTCGAAAAACATAGAGGGGACGTCGCCTGTCACCACCACTGAGCCCGACATACACGATCTCCTCCGACAATTGACGATCGCCGTTCAAGCTACGCAGCAAGAAATCCGGAAGAATCGACAAGAACAAGACGTTCAACGGGCTCGGACGGATCAGATTTTTCACATCCTCGGCAACTGCCATATTGCCGACGACAACCCTAACGCCTAGCAGCGAAACCCTACGTCGCCGAAACAATAGCCGCCCCTCCTACCGCTCCCGACAACAACCACACCAGCACAGGACCGCCGCGGAGCCATGCATGACCAGTCGCGGCACGAAAACCAGCCTAGAATCCGGGTTGACGCTCCTCATTTCAACGGGTCTAATCCGGTCGGATGGATATATAAGGTACAATGCTATTTCGACTATTTTCGTACTACAGCAATGGAAGGACTTCAACTTGTGGGTTTGTTGTTTGATCACCCAGCCTCAGATTGGTTTCGTTATCAGAAACGAAATAATTGTTTTCGAACTTGGGAGGAATTTTTAGATGCCGTCAAGCAGAGATTCGACCCTCATCATTACGAGGACTACGTCAGTAAACTCGCCAAATTACAACAAAAGACAACTGTTATGGACTACCAAACGGAATTTGAATCATTACTTAATAAAATTGAGGGGTTGTCAGAAACTACATTGATTTCTCTGTTTAAAGACGGATTGAAACAACCCGTCCAGCGCGAACTCAATCTATGTAACCCGACCACTTTATCACAAGCCTTCGCTTTGGCTCGGGAACTCGCCTCATCTTTTTTTGACACGTTTTCCAGTAATTCGAACCCGCACCGTTGGAGCTCCAGCGGTTTCCGACCCGGAAGTACGACCACGTCGAGCCCGACACCTACTTCGGCTATTCCCCCGGCTAGCACGAACACGGCTCAGGTTGCAAGGAATAATTTATCAGCTCTGCCTATTAAACGCCTTTCCTTCGCGGAACGAGAGGAACGAACTAAGAAAGGACTGTGTTGGAATTGTGATGAACAGTATGCTCCAGGCCATCGTTGTAAACATCGTTTCTTAGCCTTGTTAGGTAATGATGACACCGATGAGGAGGACTCTACGGAAAATATACAAGACGATTTGATTGTTACAGGGGATATCTCTAGCATTCATTCGATGGAAGGTTTCGCGAATCCTAAATCTCTAAAGATTTCTGGATCTATTAATGGTCTCACAGTGCAGGTTCACATTGACGGTGGGAGTACACACAATTTTGTACACCCCACGGTTGCTGAATGATTACATCTTCCTCTATCTAAAGTGACACCGTTTCGGTGTATGTTGGAAACGGTGAGTATATGTTGTGCACTCATCAGTGTGCGTCGACACCAGTAGGCCTTCAAGGACACGTATTTCTGATTGACCTATTTGTGCTCATGGTACACGGACCGCAGATTGTTCTCGGAGTTCAGTGGCTCCTCACGCTAGGCAAGGTATCTCATGATTACGCCCAGCTCACCATGGAATTCTTATGGCACGAAAAATCTATATTTTTGCAAAGAGACTGTCATACTCCGAAATGGATCTCATTGAATACCCTGCAGTCCTTGTATGACGTGGATACGATCGCCGAATGTTTCGAAATTTGTCCCATTTTAACTGAGCCATTACCTTTGTCATCTACACCTACAGTTGTTGAAATTCTGGCGGACATTCATCCTATTATTCGGGAACTACTTCAATTACACGAGAAGGTTTTCACTTTGCCAGTCGGGTTACCACCACAGAGAAGTTGGGATCATCGGATCCACTTGCATCACGAGTCCAAACCGATCAACATTCGGCCCTATCGCTATCCTTATTTTCAGAAATCCGAGATTGAACGCCAGGTTCAAGACATGTTACAGCAGGGCTTGATTCGACATAGCACTAGCCCTTTCTCGTCTCTGGCCCTCCTGGTCAAAAACAAAGACGGAAGCTTTCGGTTTTGTGTTGATTACCGGGCATTAAATGCGACTACAGTAGCTGATAAGTTTCCTATTCCTACAGCAGATGAGTTATTCGATGAACTTGGCCATGCTATTTTTTTTACAAAATTGGACCTACGGTCGGGCTATCATCAGATCACATCAGACATCTTCAAGACGGCATTTCGGACACATGATGGCCACTTTGAGTTTCTGGTCATGCCATTTGGGTTGACCAATGCACCGTCCACTTTTCAGGCCGCCATGAATAATATTTTCTCTGATTATTTACGGGAATTTGTTATTGTATTTTTTGATGATATTCTAGTCTACAGCTCTTCATTAAACCTCCACGTTCGTCACCTTGATATCGTCCTTCAGATATTATGGGACAACCATTTTTTTGTCAAGAGCTCCAAGTGTTCCTTCGGCACAACTAAAGTTGAATACTTGGGTCACATCGTCTTGGTCGGCCAATTGTTAGCGGACCCAAGTAAGCTCGATGCCATGGCTAATTGGCCCAGACCCACAAACATCAAACAGTTACGCGGCTTCTTAGGACTTACGGGGTATTACCGTAAATTTATTCGTAATTACGCCTTGATAGCAGCTCCGCTAACAGCTCTCCTGCAGAAAGACAAGTTTACATGGACCGATCTCGCCGACAACGCTTTTCAACGGCTGTAAACGACTATGATGACACCGCCTGTTTTACAGTTGCCGGATTTTGCAGAAGAATTCGTGGTTGAGACCGATGCTTCTGATGAAGGAATTGGGGCCGTGTTGTTATAGGAGGAACGACTGCTTTATTTCTTCAGCAAGACACTAGGCATACGTCGTCGAGGTACATCTGCATATCATCGCGAGCTATTTGCTATAGTTTTCGCGGTCAAGAAGTGGAGACAATACCTTTTGGGCAGAGAGTTCCTTATTCAGACGGATCAGAAAAGTTTAAAGGAGCTTCTAACTCAGGTTATTCAGACTCCCGACCAACAGTTTTTCATTCGCAAGCTTATGGGATATAAATTTCGGATTGAATATAAGACTGGTGCCAATAACAAAGTGGACGATGCACTTTCTCGCTGCATGATCGGCGATGAACCAACTTCGTCACATTTCTTCGCTTTGTTCGCACCTATACCCGAATTGTTGCATAAATTACACCTAGAAAATTTGACTTTGCCGGACTTAGTGGCATGGCATACTGCCGCGGCAAAGGGAGATCTTCCGGCTCCCTTCCGTGTTCATGATGGCACCCTTTATTACGACCATCGGCTTGTTTTAGGGAAGGAATCGCCTCTTAAAGCCGAAGTTCTCACCGAGTTTCATGCTTCGCCGAGCGCCGGACACCCGGGGGTAGACCGCACTTTTCGCCGAGTAGCAGCAGTATTTTTTTGGCAAGGGATGCGCCGAGACATCAAACAATTTGTTGATTCTTGCCTTATTTGTCAGTCGACTAAATACAGCACCAAGAAACCAGCCGGGCTTTTACAACCGCTACCGATTCCGCAGCAGGTGTGGGATGAGGTCTCTATGGATTTTATTACCGGTCTTCCGCCTTCCCGTGGTTATATGACTATCTTAGTGGTTATCGATCGCCTTTCGAAGTACGCCCACTTTGGCGCTTTGGGCACGCATTTTGACGCCATTAAGGTCGCCACTTTATTTTTGGATATGGTTGTCAAACACCACGGAATTCCGGCCTCAATCTTATCAGACAGAGATGCTATTTTTACCAGCTCGTTTTGGAAATAATTACATCGTTTAAGCGGAACAACTTTACGCCGTAGCACCGCCTACCATCCCCAAACGGACGGCCGATGTGGTTAAGAACCGCGGCCTTGAACAATATCTCAGGGCGTTCACTCAAGGTCGTCCTAAACATTCGTTCGATTTTCTTCCGTGGGCGGAACTAGCACTCAATTGTACCTTTCATGAAGGTTTGCAAATGTCACCCTTTAAAGCACTCTATGGCCGAGAAGCGCCACCAATCCTTCGGCCAACAAAACCCTCCGGTCCTCCATCGCAAGCCCTTGCAACGCTCCAAGACCAGGAGGAAGTTTTGGAGTTAATACGGGGAAACCTGCGTAAGATGCAGCAGCGTATGGCCGCGCAAGCTAATTCTCACAGGCGCGATATTGAATTCCAGGTCGGTGACATGGTATTGTTGAAGCTCCAACCTTATCGACAACATTCGGTGGCCAAACCGCCGCGCCAAACTCGCCGCCGATTTTATGGGCCGTTTAAGATCCTTGAGCGAATCGGAGTCGCCACAGACGCTAGATTTACCAAATAATGCTCGAATTCACAATGTCTTCCACGCTTCGCTACTTCGACCATTCATTGGTGCCAACTCGGGTCCCGTTCAAGCGTGTTTCCGACCGAGTTCGTGCATGATGCATCGCTTCCCACCCCTTACGTGCCATTGCCGAACGTCATATCTTATTGGACGGTAAACCTCGAACTGAATGGCTCGTTGTTTGGGAGGATGGCTCGCCCAACGACACTTCTTGGGAACCTATTGATCATCTGCAGAAGTCATTTCCGGATTTACGACTTGAGGACAAGCCGACTGTCAACGGGGGAGAGATTGATACGGATCAGACCGGTCCACCGGCTAGAAATTCAAGACCGGTTCGGGAACGTCGTCGACCTAGTCGTTTGAAGGATTATTATTAATTAGTAATTAGGATTACCTTAGTAATTTTTAATATTCAAATGTATTTTTTAAAGAGTTTAATACTCCTTCATGGGTTTTCTTTTCGGTTCTTTCCCATGACGCCTTTATTGAACCGATAGGGCTTAGCTATAAATATTGCAAACTATCATCTTAAAATCAATAAGAAAATATTTGCCCTAATCTCTTCTCTCTTCTCCCTCTCTTCTCTTCCTCACGTCTGCCTCCCTCCCCTCTTCACGGCCGTCGGCCCTTCTTCTCTCTCTTATCCGATATACTTGATACTATTAGTATCATTAACACCAATTGTGAACCACATATCCATCCCACCATAATAAATACCCTAATTTCGGCTAATTAACAAATGGAGTTACATTTTCAGACATATACATGCAAAGACATTCTAAAATTGAAACAAAATAAGGAACTTACGGTATCCAGGTGGAGAAAGTGTTGACGGCTGATTTGGTCAACGTCACGTGTGCTGATCTGGACGAATAGATCGAAGACACGTAGAAAATAAATAAAGGGATGATATTTGATCACTAAATTTTATTGATGACCTTTCTACAAAGATAGAGCCGCGTAATAATGTGCGCCGGTCTATCCAATTTGCTTGTTAATTACAAGTCTTCTTTCTTTTTTATTCTCTTTCAGTGTATCTCAAGTCTCTCTTTTTTCTCTCTCTTTTTCTTTTCTTTTTTCTCTTTTTTCCGAAAGTCCCCTTTTTTGTGCCTGCTTCTGGCATATATATAGGTGTTTCCCGCCATTCATGAGAGGACAACAGGGCGATGGGGATGACTATGCTGATGACATGTGTCGTGATGAAGGTGACTCCTTTGACACGTGTCGTCTTCTTAAGTGTGCTTTGTGTAAGGATATGACACTCTTACTTACCGTCCCGTCGCTCGTTCTTCGGGCCTTCGATATTTATCTGTTATGACCGACAATGAGGTCGGCCCTTCAGCCTCCTGCTACTCTGGTCGGCCTTATCCGTGATTATGGAGTGTTTTCATATAGGGCCTGCTCGGCTTTTCTGGTCCAGATTCCGGGTCGGCTCTAAGGTCTCTGCCCGGTCCGGTCCTTTGTGCGAACCCGAGAAACGATCAAGTTTAAGACCGGTTTAGCTCCGGATCGGCTCGGCCGTTCGGCCGCCCAAGCGCTTAGGTGGACGCCAAGGCGGATCGACTACCAACAAGGGCCCCCGAGTCTGTGGTCGTGCCGGGTTGGCCAGTCCGGAATCGTCTCGATTGAGGTCGGTCCGATTTGGAGGTGGATAAGATCCTTTGAAGGGTCATATCTTTGAGAGTCGCATCGATTTGACTTCGGATCTCCAAGAGTCACAACAGGGGACGCGTGGCGGGAGGTAATTTGTCGCGGTGTCTCACGCGTTCTTAATTTTCGCGACGATTATGAATCGCCGCTTTAGTAATTAATACCCCTGTCTCCTCCTATAAATATAGAGTGTCTCCTTCTTCATTGCTTCCTTCGCCACTTTTACTGCAGAGAGAGATCTTTTTCCGGCAATTTTTCTTCTTTTCGGGTTTCGCAGACTTTCCTGGTAAGCTTGCTCTTCCTCCTCTTTCTTCTCGTTTTACGATGTCGGAGCGGAGGGACACGGCGGAGGAGGCGGTTGTTTCCCCAGACCGCACGGGAGTGGTAGATTTGTCGACAGATGACGCTCCCGTGGACTGGAGCGATGAGAATGGCGGTGAGGCCGCAAGGTCGCCGGATTCTGGAGATGCAGTTTCTGGAGACGTGGAGGTGGCGACGTCGTTGACGGCGGGTGGCGAGATTGGGGGTTGGGTTCGGCCTCGGCCGTCTCCTTTTGTCGAGGCGGAATGGGACTCGGCCTCGATATGCAGCACGGTCACCGATGGGCAGTTGGAGGCTTGGCGGGGGCGATTTAAGATACCCGCGGTGGTGCGGATGTTTGTTCCGAACCCAGAGGAGAGACCCCACACCCCTCCTGTTGGATGTACGGCGGTGTACTACCGGTCTCTATTGTCTGGGCTAAGGTTCCCTCTGCCATTGGTTCTTTCCCGGTGGTTGAGGCAGTGGGGCCTTTGCATTGCCCAAATTCATCCGAATTCTTGGGCCCGGATGGTGGGTCTTTTAATTCTTTTTAGTCAGCATGGGTGGCCCGAGCCCAGTTTTGAAGAGATTAACAGTCTCTTTTTATGGAGGTCGGCCGGCCGATCTGGTTCCGGCTGGTTTTATTTGACAGCCCGGCACGCGATGTATAAGGAATTGGTGGAGGTGCCGGAGACCATACATAGCTGGAAAGATCAGTGGTTCTATGTGGGGGGACCGTGGCTGAGCTCGGTTGATGAGTGGGAACCCGGCGTGATGGATGCCGAGCTCCGGGTCCCCGAAGACTTTGTTGCCAAAATGAGTAAGTGTTGTGTTCTTTGCTGCTGTGCCTTTTTTGTCTGACGCTCATAATTTGTTGTTTGTGCAGAACGTATTCCGGCTTCGGAGACCTCCTCCTTGTTTGACGACCGAGTTGAACAGCTCTTGGATCTTCCCGTTGATCGGAGGAAGTCATACCTTTTGATTACTGAGGACAACCTTTGGGCTGCGGGGCTTCGATCCACTAACCCGAACAGAATGTCTTCATCAGGTAGCTTTTTTTTTTTTTTTTTTTTTTGATATTTCTTCTTCATCCAGGCCCCAAGGGTAGGAGCTCGACTGGACGGAAAGAGACGCCTGCGCAGCGGGCGGCGAGGCTGGCTGCAGAGGCCGCCGAGCGTAGGGAGCGTGCGGGCAAACGGAAGAGAGTAGAGGCCGGGCCTGAGGATAACATGGCCAGGACCGAGGGTTTGTAATACCCGGTTGTAATTCAGTAATTGTAATTCAGTCATTATCATTCAGTAATTTCATTCGGTAATGGTCACTCAGTGGATTTTCACTCAATTATAATCATTCATCAATCATGTTCTTTCACCGTGTTCACCGTTCGGAAAAACTTCGAGTTGAGTATCGTTATTGTTCATCGTTTCAATTTTCCTCATATGAGTTCGACTTTGTTAGATCACCATTAATTTTTGGTAACTCCAAAAATTCTAAATCTTTGCAATATTATAGAGCATCGAGTTAGCTTTCCAATGGTTCAATCGGTGAGTCAATCGGAGTCCGGACGATAGAGTTATGGTCGTTTTAGCTCAACCGCTCATTTTTCGCCATTTTGGCGATCATCGCCGAACGAACTCGGCCGTGTCGTCCGACACGGCCGCGTGCATTTCGTCCGGATAGTGCCGAGCGTCGCCTCGTGACCCGACCGTGTCGTCGCACGGCCGAGTCGAGCTCTTCCGGATTAGCTCAGTAGCGCCGCCTGCAGGCCCGACCGTGTTCGGGACACGGCCGAGTCATTGTCGAGCGCCGCGGACGGTCACTGCCGGTAGGCCTTCGCGCCTCGACCGTGCCGGGCAGACACGGTCGAGTCTCGCTGCCGGCCGCGCGCCACGACCGTGTCGCGGGCACGGCCGAGCTCGCTGGCCGAGTCAACCCCTATAAATTCTTTTTTTTGAGCATTTTGAGCTCATTTCTCCCATTTTTTTCCATCTTCTTCACCTGCAACCGAGAGAGAAATACTGGAGGGAGAGATTTCTTCATCAATTATCATTTGAGAGTATATTTTTCATCACCTTCAATCTTCCTGAAGCTTGGATACTCGATTAAACTCGTGTTCTTCGGATCGAATTGGTTGGATCTTCAAGAGGTAAATTCTTCAACACTTGGACTTCGATTTTGTGTTGAGATATGATGTTTTGACGTTATAATCATGTTATACGAAGGGATATGTATATGATTATGAGTTTGTATAAGGATTCATTGGATTATTGAGGGATTATTCAGAACACCTTGAATATCGAGTTGGAATTGGAGATTTTCGACTAATTGTTGTTATAATCACATTTTGGATATTCATAACGGATTATTGATCGTATGGGAGATGTTTTGTTGGTTTGAAACACTTCTTGGGGACTTTGATATTGATCTATCGAGGTTTGATTGTAAACAATCGGAGTTTGGATACAACGTGTTTGATTTAATGCCTCAATGGACTTAGTTTTATCGTATCGACGTTTTGAATTCGTTATATTCGTGTTTGATTCGTATATTGATCGGATTGTCGGTAATTGTATTGAATTAAGGTTGTTCGTGCGACCGACACTTCATTTAGGACGTTGTTCGTGGAAGGATAATTGTCATCGGTATTTTGTAAGTTAATTCTTACTCGGTTAAAAGGATACTCATTCCTTTTGTTGTTGATTGCTCATAATCATAATTCATTCATCATAATATTAATCATTTTGAGACTTGTAATTGTCGAATAATCATTTCATTCACGAGGAACGACGGTTCCAAATCATTTCACTGGGTTATCAATCACGCCACTATTACTTTCATATCGGTGAGTCATCTTGGCCTAGTCTAATTGTTATTCATAGATATTCATCATGGTCATTCTCGCTCATGTGACCTTCCGGTTCATATTGCGTGGCCGGGTGTGGTCATGTGGAATTTTTAGTCGGGCACACGATGGTCATGTATTGGGTTCACCGATACATCGGACCGCACACACGGTAACGCTTACCTCCGTGAGACTAATTAGGTACAAGGACGGGTGTGTCCGGTCATTCGCCTTGTATACTTGCACGTAACATTACGGGCGTATTTATGATACTCCTCTTCAATAAATTCATAATTAAGAATATTTCATAACTTCGCTTAATCATGATTGTGTATTTTCAACCCTTGAGGATTGTTGTTCTTTGTAATTGACCCGCTTGGGGATTTTGTTTTTCGTGTCATGGCAAGGCAAACGCACGGAATAGCATGTTGATGTCGAGGAGTCCGAGTGATACTAGTAGGGGCCCCGATCTTCCAAATCATTCATATTATTGTCCTTTATTTTCCGCTGCATATTTTCATTCGATACTCCGTTTCATTCGAGGTTGTGTATTTTATCTTCATATAAAATACACTAGTATTCGGTATTGTCTGGTGTGTTGTAATTAAACTCCTCATCGGAGTAATTACCGTTGTAATGTGGTTCGGTACTACATTTATCTTGTGTAATTCATTCATTTTCATTCGCCCGGTGGGTCCCAGTTGGGGATCTACGGACCGTAATATCCGCCTAGTTTGGGGTGTTACAGAGTTGGTATCGGAGCGTGGTTTTGAATACTACCCTCCAAGTCATGTCTCATTTGAAATCATCATCATCGGACTAGTATCATTGGACTTTCGCATCACGTGTGACCCGTGCGTGATGCCGAGCCAATCGCATCGAAAGAACCGTAAGACTTCTAACGCCATGGTATAATTTCCGCAATAGTCATTCATTCATCATTCATCATTTGACAATCCTCAAATATCATCAATCACTATGATCGCACGATCATATTAACTCATTAATCACTTAATTCATTTCATTACGCAGCTAATAATCGTGACGATCACGTTAACTCATTAATTACTCAATTCATTTCATTACTCGATTGTCAACTGAAGATCATATTATCAATCTTGTTAAGTTATTCAAGATAGTCATTTTAAGAAGTTCATCGATAATCATGTAACTTCAAGAAATCATTCATAAAATCACTAAGTTAGAGCATGTATACTCATTTTCATCATCTCATGACATAATCATAACGTGCTAATCATGCGGGTAATATAATCATTATGCGACCTTCCTACTTCCGTATGGAGAAAGTCCGTCAGGATGCACGAGAAGAGAGGCGGCGGACCGAAACCCGAGAAATAATCACTCCGCCGGGAAATCGTGCCTGTGGACTCGCTTGATCAAGATGTTCGGGTTGATCCACTTACTTTTATACAGCCATGATGACCCATGTGCGCTTGCTCAATCATCATTGCGCCACTCTGACCGGATTAATCGAGAGAACCCTCCCGTATGAGCCACCGCTAAGGAAAGTGCTAAACAACAACCTTCATCTCACAAGAAATCAACGAAGCGTAATCAATCCGAAGGCGGTCAGTCAACCTTCAAGAAGCCTCGTGTGAGTCCTATCGTTTCTGAGCGACCTCCTACGGCGCATAATCGTGCGGGATCTCATTCCCGAGCGGCCAGTTCGGCCATCACCTATTTCAATTGTGGAACGCCGGGTCATTTCAGCACTGAGTGTTTGAAACCGTCTATCACGTGCTATAATTGTGGGAATTTTGGGCATAAGGCCCGTTTTTGCCGAAAGGACTCCAAGTCGGCTCCGTCGGCATCCCAAGCCCCGAAGCAACCAGCGTTTTAGAATCAGACTGCTTTGTCATCGTCGTTTAAGATAATGGAAGCAAATAGAGTTGGAGCTCGTATTTATCGACGGAGCGTCCGGTTCGGGACCGGCAGTCCTGATTCATGTGATGAAGAGGATCGACGATCCGGTGGCCCAAACGATCTCAGGTATACTCGTAATTTTATTTCAACCCGTGTGTACCTTTTGATACTGGTGCACCACATTCATTCATTTTCAAGTCATGATTGAATAAACTTAATTTGGATAGTCCTATTGCTTGTGGACCTCATACCATCGGTGTACCTGACGATAGAAGATTTTCTAAATCATACCAAGGTAAGCTTAATGACCGCAATTGGTCAAGGACCTAATCGTGGTGAATTTATCTAAGGACGATGTAATATTGAGTGTTAATTAGATGGATTGTCATGATGCCGCTCTCAATGTTCGTAGCGCATGGTCACTATCATTTTCGCCGTTGGTCGCCGAATGTGTATTTCGTGGAGGTAATCCCCGTTGTCCCGTAAGGATTACTATTATGATGGAAGCAGAGAAATTCCGCAAGCAAGTTGTTCACCATTCATTGTATCATTTTCATCGATTGGCCTTTCTAAGGCAATCGAGCTATTTCATCATTCATTGTATCATTTTCATCGATTGGCCTTTCTAAGGCAATCGAGTTATTCAGTCATTCATTGTATCATTTTCATCGATTGGCTTTTCTAAGGCAATCGAGCTATTTCATCATTCATTGTATCATTTTCATCGATTGGCCTTTCTAAGGCAATCGAGTTATTCAGTCATTCATCAGATCATTTTCATCGATTGGCCTTTCTAAGGCAATCGAGTTATTCAATCATTCATTGTATCATTTTCATCGATTGGCCTTTCTAAGGCAATCGAGTTATTTAATCATTCATTGTATCATTTTCATCGATTGACCTTTCTAAGGCAATCGAGCTATTTCATCATTCATTGTATCATTTTCATCGATTGACCTTTCTAAGGCAATCGAGCTATTCAATCATTCATTGTATCACTTTTTATCGATTGACCATTCTCGGGCAATCGAAATGTTCAATCATTCGTGGTATCATTGTCATCGCTTGACGATGTATTCCGCATTTGTTATCCGTTGCTTTCTCATAGAGTAGTGGAATTCAGAGTGAGTTGGAGCCGGTACGTCCCCATTATCGAAGACACCGTATCGGATGGCCCCGACCAAATGCAGGAGTTGAAGATTCAACTTGAGGATTAGTTCGAGAAAGGTTATCTCCGACCGAGTGTGTTTCCGTGGGGAGCACCAGTGTTATCTGTCAAGGAGAGGTATGGTTCGTTCGTGTGTGTATTATTATCGAGTTGAACAGGTGAGGATCAAGATTAGTATCCTCTATCCCGTATCGACGATCTTTTGGATCAACTTCAGGAACTTCGATTTTCCAAGATCGACTTAAGATCCTGGATATCATCCATGGATTCGAGAGTCGGATATCACGAGGACGGCTTTTCGAACACGCTATGGTCGCTTTGATTTTGCGTTTTTGCCGGTTGGGTTGTTTATTGAACCTGCGGTATTCTTGTAGTTTATGAATCAGGTTTTAATCGTCTTTTGGATCATTATTGTTGTTGTATTCATCGATGACATTTTGATTATTCTCGTGACCGGGAGGAACACGAGGTTCATTTTCATCGGGTCCGACGTGTTAAGACGAGAGCAACTTTATGGGAAGTTTTCCAAAGGTGAGGCCGGATGTCCGAAGTGACTTTTCTCGGACTGTAATTTCATCGGATGGAGTGCGTGTTGATCCTCGAAGACGAAGGCTATCCAAGATTGGTCACCTCCGAAGAATGTTAAGCAACCAAGCTTTCTCGGATTAGCCGGCTATTATCGGCGGTTTGTGGAAGGATTTTCTAAAAATTGTTCATCAATTCATTCATCACTCACTCAATCTCATTGTTCAATTAATTCATTCATCACTCACTAATCTCATTGTTCATCAATTCATTCATCACTCACCAATCTCATTGTTCACCAATTCATTCATCACTCACTCAATCTCATTGTTCAATTAATTCATTCATCACTCATCAATCTCATTGTTCATCAATTCATTCATCACTCACCAATCTCATTGTTCACCAATTCATTCATCACTCACCAATCTCATTGTTCACAATTCATTCATCACTCAAATCTCATTGTTCACCAATTCATTCATCACTCACCAATCTCATTGTTCACCAATTCATTCATCACTCAATCAATCTCATTGTTCACCAATTCATTCATCACTCGATTAATCTCATTATTCAATTAATTCATTCATCACGAGTCAATCTCATTGTTCGATTAATTTATTAACCATCCATCCATCTCACGGTTCGATTGTTGATCTTGTGAATCAAATTTTTCAATCTTGTGAACTTGTTCAAGGTAATCATTTCAGGAATTTCATCAGATAGGCTTGTCACCTCACTTGATTTTTCAGGTGATCTTCTCATATTACGGCGTCATGTCGACGATCGTTTTATTGCATTATTAATGCATCCATTTTGTTAGAGCATGTATGCTCATTGTTATCATTTCATCTCGTAAACATAGTGCAATCTTCATACGAGATCTGTAATTATCACGTGACTTTCCTGCCTCGGTATGGAAGGAGTTCCGAGGGACATCGGACTCCGACGTCCAAGAGATCGTTTCTAGTCATATTCATGCTGGGAGAGCATCTTCATCTCAGACAACGAGTTCGACTGTTGTTTGCTTAAACAGTGATACAACGGGACATTCATCACCGGTGTTGAGCAAGTTAATTCTTGCAGTAATAGGATAATCATTCATTTCATCGTCGTTCAATTGTTCGCATAGGTCATTCATCATATATCAATCACGTTAAGACTTATATTTATCAACCAATCATTCACCTCACGGGAACAATGGTTCCAATAATTTCATTTGAGTTATCACTCATTTCGTTATTAGTTCACCTCGGCGAAGTTATTCTTGATCCTTGTCGGATATCTAATCATTTATCATTCATCTTAGTCACTCTCGTTTTGGTAACCTTTCGGGTCATATTAAGCGGTGAGTTCGGGTTTGGGTCTTCGTCGAATCGTTGGGATCGAGGAGATCGATGGTATGGAGGATATCGATGTTGGGTACATTTGATATATAGCCTTGTCTTTCAGATGACTATATAACTCAATCCGTATTAATGTGTCATGGTTGTGGATCATTTATTGTTGATCTATCTTATAATGATCGTATTTGAGAATCTTGAGATTTTGAGATCGTTTGATGCATTCCTTTTGGTGTCATACCGAGACTTCGTGATATTTTTGGGAAATCGTTCATTGTGATCCGAGACGTCAAGACTTGGGGACTTGGGCATGCGATTGATTTGGTCCCGAGAACTATTTGGACATTATTGTTGCAGATCGTGATGGATAGTTCATGTCCCGAGTTATTTACCCTTAGTTTCGAGGACGAAACTCTTTTAAGGGGGGGTGTATGTAATACCCGGTTGTAATTCAGTAATTGTAATTCAGTCATTATCATTCAGTAATTTCATTCGGTAATGGTCACTCAGTGGATTTTCACTCAATTATAATCATTCATCAATCATGTTCTTTCACCGTGTTCACCGTTCGGAAAAACTTCGAGTTGAGTATCGTTATTGTTCATCGTTTCAATTTTCCTCATATGAGTTCGACTTTGTTAGATCACCATTAATTTTTGGTAACTCCAAAAATTCTAAATCTTTGCAATATTATAGAGCATCGAGTTAGCTTTCCAATGGTTCAATCGGTGAGTCAATCGGAGTCCGGACGAGAGAGTTATGGTCGTTTTAGCTCAACCGCTCATTTTCGCTTTGGCGATCAACGCCCGACGAACTCGGCCGTGTCGTCCGACACGGCCGTGCTGCATTTCGTCCGGATAGTGCCGAGCGTCGCCTCGGGACCCGGCCGTGTCGTGCACGCGCGAGTCGAGCTCTTCCGGATTAGCTGTAGCGCCGCCCGCAGGCCCGACCGTGTTCGGGACACGGCCGAGTCATTGTCGAGCGCCGCGGACGGGTCACTGCGGTAGGCCCTTCGCGCCTCGACCGTGTCAAGCAGACACGGTCGAGTCCCTGCCGGCCGGCTGCGCGCCACGACCGTGTCAGGCGGGCACGGTCGAGCCTGTTGGCCGAGTCAACCCCTATAAATTCTTTTTTTGAGCATTTTGAGCTCATTTCTCCCATTTTTTCCATCTTCTTCACCTGCAACCGAGAGAGAAATACTTGAGGGAGAGATTTCTTCATCAATTATCATTTGAGAGTATATTTTTCATCACCTTCAATCTTCCGGGAAGCTTGGATACTCGATTAAACTCGTGTTCTTCGGATCGAATTGGTTGGATCTTCAAGAGGTAAATTCTTCAACACTTTGGACTTCGATTTTGTGTTGAGATATGATGTTTTGGACGTTATAATCATGTTATACGAAGGGATATGTATATGATTATGAGTTTGTATAAGGATTCATTGGATTATTGAGGGATTATTCAGGAACACCTTGAATATCGAGTTGGAATTGGAGATTTTCGACTAATTGTTGTTATAATCACATTTTTGGATATTCATAACGGATTATTGATCGTATGGGAGATGTTTTGTTGGTTTGAAACACTTCTTGGGGACTTTGATATTGATCTATCGAGGTTTGATTGTAAACAATCGGAGTTTGGATACAACGTGTTTGATTTAATGCCTCAATGGACTTAGTTTTATCGTATCGACGTTTTGAATTCGTTATATTCGTGTTTGATTCGTATATTGATCGGATTGTCGGTAATTGTATTGAATTAAGGTTGTTCGTGCGACCGACACTTCATTTAGGACGTTGTTCGTGGAAGGATAATTGTCATCGGTATTTTGTAAGTTAATTCTTACTCGGTTAAAAGGATACTCATTCCTTTTGTTGTTGATTGCTCATAATCATAATTCATTCATCATAATATTAATCATTTTGAGACTTGTAATTGTCGAATAATCATTTCATTCACGAGGAACGACGGTTCCAAATCATTTCACTGGGTTATCAATCACGTCACTATTACTT
This sequence comes from Orobanche coerulescens, assembly GCA_033398695.1. NCBI lineage: Eukaryota > Viridiplantae > Streptophyta > Magnoliopsida > Lamiales > Orobanchaceae > Orobanche > Orobanche coerulescens. Next base: position 14,304,172 of record CM065817.1, read on the forward strand.
TCATATCGGTGAGTCATCTTGGCCTAGTCTAATTGTTATTCATAGATATTCATCATGGTCATTCTCGTTCATGTGACCTTCCGGGTTCATATTGCGTGGCCGGGTGTGGCTGTGTGAAATTTTTAGTCGGGCACACGATGGTCATGTATTGGGTTCACCGATACATCGGACCGTGCACACGGTAACGCTTACCTCCGTGAGACTAATTAGGTACAAGGACGGGTGTGTCCGGTCATTCGTCTTGTATACTTGCACGTAACATTACGGGCGTACTATGATACTCCTCTTCAAATAAATTCATAATTAAGAATATTTCATAACTTCGCTTAATCATGATTGTGTATTTTCAACCCTTGAGGATTGTTGTTCTTTGTAATTGACCCGTTTGGGGATTTTGTTTTTCGTGTCATGGCAAGGCAAACGCACGGAATAGCATGTTGATGTCGAGTAGTCCGCGTGATACTAGTAGGGGGCCCCGATCTTCCATAAATTCATATTATTGTCATTTATTTTCCGCTGCATCTATTCATTTGGATACTCCGTTTCATTCAGTGTTGTGTATTTTATCTTCATATAAAATACACTAGTATTCGGTATTGTCCTGGTGTGTTGTAATTAAACTCCTCATCGGAGTAATTACTGTTGTAATGTGGTTCGGTACTACATTTATCTTGTGTAATTCATTCATTTTCATTCGCCTGGTGGGTCCCAGTTGGGGATCTACGGCACTGTAATATCCGCCTAGTTTGGGGTGTTACAGGGTTTCCCCCTTCCTGAGACTGTCGTGCCCTCTTTGAGCCCCGTACAGACGGGCCGGACAAAGGGTAAGGAGCCCGTGATTGATCTGGAGGGCCAATATCTCCCCGTGAATAAGGATAGGGAAGAACCTTGTGCCCGGATGAAAGGGCGGAGGCCGCGCTGGTTTCTCGACTATGTTCGAGCAGCCTCCCCAACCGCCGAGCTGCTCGATCGGGTTCCCCCATCGGTGGTTGAGTCCAGCTATGTCCCCATTTTGGGCTGGACGCCGAAGATGGAGATGGTAACCAACGACATGGATCCGGCCGAGCAGCTCCATTTTGGAAACGCTATTTTGGGCCGGGCGCTGTGCACCTATGTGAAGGCCGCTGGGGAGCTGTCGGCCTCGGCGGAGAAACATAAGAAGGCCGAGGCCGATCTCCAGGCCTTACAGGAGGAACATTATCTCTGCCCTTCGCTTATCAAATCTTTGGAGGAGGAGATGGCTTCTCTGAAGGGTAAGGTGGAGCTTCTGGAGAGCCAGGCTTTTGAGGCCAATGTATGGAAGGGGAAAGCCGACGAGATGGCCACGGCGGCGGAGAAGGCGGAAAAACAGTGCCTGGACATTAGGGCCGAGTACGAGGCCCATTTGCAAAGTGCCAAGGCCCAACTTGAGCAATTGACCGAGCGGGTTCAGACTTGTGAATCTGTGGGTTATGACAGGGGCCTTGCTGACGGGGCGGCTGCTTTTCAGAAGACACCTGAATACGAGGAATTAATCAACCTCAACTACATCTCCACCTGTTATGAGATATTGGATCTCATGAAGGAAGGGAAGACCGTTGAGGAGGTCCAGGCCTACATAAAGTCTCAAGCGGCCGACCTAAAGGTTGAAGCTCTCGGAGATGATGAGCCGAAGGCCGCCGAAGCTGGCGAAAATCCTGTGGAGACCGTGTCTGGCGAAGGTGGAGGGCCGTCTTCTCAGGCGACCGATCAGGAGGGCCAGGCCGAGTAGATTTTTTGTTTTATTCCATGTATGGCCTGCGTGCCATTCTTCCTTGATTTCTTTTGTATTCTGACATGGGGCTTATTTTGAACGAATAAAATCTTTTTATTGCCTTTGTTGCTTTCTTGTGTTTGGGCCTGGTTGGTCAGATAGCCGTTTTTCCTGCTTACTTTTGATTGTGCCGGATGGACCGGTCTTTTGAGGCGCCGAGGCGAGCTCGGACTTTTAGTGCCGGGTGGACCGGTCTTGTAAGGTGCCGAGGCGAGCTCGGACTTTCAGTGCCGGGTGGACCGGTCTTGTATGGTGCCGAGGCGAGCTCGGACTTTTAGTGCCGGGTGGACCGGTCTTGTAAGGTGCCGAGGCGAGCTCGGACTTTCAGTGCCGGGTGGACCGGTCTTGTATGGTGCCGAGGCGAGCTCGGACTTTCAGTGCCGGGTGGACCGGTCTTTCGAGGTGCCGAGGCGAACTCGGTCTTATAGTGCCGGGGAAGCCGGTCATTCGAGGTGCCGAGGCGAACTCGGTCTTATAGTGCCGAGGCGAACTCGGTCTTATAGTGCCGAGGCGAACTCGGTCTTTTAGTGCCGGGTGTTCCGGTCATTCGAGGTGCCGAGGCGAACTCGGTCTTATAGTGCCGAGGCGAACTCGGTCTTATAGTGCCGAGGCGAACTCGGTCTTATAGTGCCGGGGGAGCCGGTCATTCGAGGTGCCGAGGCGAACTCGGTCTTATAGTGCCGAGGCGAACTCGGTCTTATAGTGCCGAGGCGAACTCGGTCTTATAGTGCCGGGAGCCGGTCATTCGAGGTGCCGAGGCGAACTCGGTCTTATAGTGCCGAGGCGAACTCGGTCTTATAGTGCCGAGGCGAACTCGGTCTTATAGTGCCGGGGGAGCCGGTCATTCGAGGTGCCGAGGCGAACTCGGTCTTATAGTGCCGAGGCGAACTCGGTCTTATAGTGCCGAGGCGAACTCGGTCTTATAGTGCCGGGGGAGCCGGTCATTCGAGGTGCCGAGGCGAACTCGGTCTTATAGTGCCGAGGCGAACTCGGTCTTATAGTGCCGAGGCGAACTCGGTCTTATAGTGCCGAGGCGAACTCGGTCTTATAGTGCCGGGGGAGCCGATCATTCGAGGTGCCGAGGCGAACTCGGTCTTATAGTGCCTTTGTTTCCGAGGCCAACATAAAATCAAATTTTATTGACTGTACCTTCACGGTATTCAACAAATGAATTGATCCTTGATCCCTTACATATTCTAGCTAGCAACCTCCGTTTTGATGGGCTTTGTTACTCGGATTCAGGAGGTCCCGTGTCGGGCCCCAGTGCTTATTTAACAATGAGATCATTGGCCTGGAAACCCTGATAATTCTCGAATGTCTTGTAGAATATGTTCCGCCTTTTTGGGCGACGAGGTCCTGGTTCTCGGGGTCATATTGACCTTGTTTTTTGAAACGAATTCTCTTATGGGTGTATCCCAATTTCGACCGGGGTCATCGTAGAACGCCTGGGATTCTTCTTGGGTCGGCCGTCGCAGTACTGTCAGTGACTCGGTCGGCCGGGCCCCTCTTTTCTTACAGATTACTCGGCTCATTTTGTTTTTACTGGTATTTTCCACTGTTAGCGGCTTTTTCATCATTTGGGGTTCTGAGTTTCGCCGGTGGCCTCCTAACGACCGCGGGTCGGGTGGTTATTGGGAAAACTCCTTTATGGATTACTTTTGCTTTGACTTCCAATTCCCCGGTAAGGGCCGCCGCTGCTTTTTTAACACATGGCTCAATACTTGGAGATGTCTTTGGTAGCTGGCCCATTGCCACCCGGATTGCCCGGACCTTCGCGGGTATGGAGGGGAATTCCGAAGGAGTTTTCAGATGTTGCAGTATATGTTGACTTCAACTTTAATTTGAAGGATACGAGGGCTCTTTGAGACCTTCTCTAGAATTTTGAACGACGCTCAATATCCTTCAAGTTATGACCTCTAAGAGGTCAGCCGAGTCGAGCAGGAACCCGTGCTCACAATGGCTCCTGTGCTTTCAACTTCACATTACGATGATTCCTATGCTTTCGACTCGTAGTTACGATGATTCCTATGCTTTCACCTTACCATCCCTTGGTGGGTGTGGTAATTTCCGGACGAACGCAAGGCGTGCCAAAGTGTCCCGCCAGCAGATTGCCTTTCAAATACATCTGCGTGCTGATTGTAGTTTGGCTCAAAGTCGTGTCCGTCATGTGCACACTAAGAAAACACCTCATACTGGCGTCCTCTTATTGTGTAACGGGCCCTTTGGATGGGCCTGACGGTAATTCGCCACTTGTGGTTAGAGATGGAGAATCATATTACGATGACTCCTATGCTTTCGAGCGCCCCTTCCTCTAGCGCCATTCTGTTGACGGCTGATTTGGTCAACGTCACGTGTCCGATCTGGACGAATAGATCGAAGACACGTAGAAAATAAATAAAGGGATGATATTTGATCACTAAATTTTATTGATGACCTTTCTACAGCATAGAGCCGGGCAGAATAATGTGCGCCGGTCTATCCAATTTGCTTGTTAATTACAAGTCTTCTTTCTTTTTTATTCTCTTTCAGTGTATCTCAAGTCTCTCTTTTTTCTCTCTCTTTTTCTTTTCTTTTTTCTCTTTTTTCCGAAAGTCCCCTTTTTTGTGCCTGCTTCTGGCATATATATAGGTGTTTCCCGCCATTCATGAGAGGACAACAGGGCGATGGGGATGACTATGCTGATGACATGTGTCGTGATGAAGGTGACTCCTTTGACACGTGTCGTCTTCTTAAGTGTGCTTTGTGTAAGGATATGACAGCTCCTACTTACTGTCCTGTCTGCCTGTTCTTCGGGCCTTCGATATTTATCTGTTATGACCGACAATGAGGTCGGCCCTTCAGCCTCCTGCTACTCTGGTCGGCCTTATCCGTGATTATGGAGTGTTTTCATATAGGGCCTGCTCGGCTTTTCTGGTCCAGATTCCGGGTCGGCTCTAAGGTCTCTGCCCGGTCCGGTCCTTTGTGCGAACCCGAGAAACGATCAAGTTTAAGACCGGTTTAGCTCCGGGATCGGCTCGGCTGTTCGGCTGCCCGAAGCGCTTAGGTGGACGCCAAGGCGGATCGACTACCAACAGAAAGTTCACCAACCGCTTTTGCCGCAACATCGTATTGAAAGCTAAACTTTTTATTGGCTCAACTTAACAGTAACTCATCTTCATTCTTCGGTTAAATTGGAATTCAACCTTAATTATGCCTTCGTTCGTTATCTAATATAATTTTAGGGCTGGAATTTGGTAATAGAGTTCAAGGTTCGATTTATCCGTTCCTTTTTTCTGGTTAGAAAACATGTGTTTAAATCCTGTCTGTTTTATCAATTAGTGACTAAATTTCTGGTTGGAACCACAATTGTAATTTTCTCTGCTAGCTTTCATTTCGATTATTATCAACCATAGGTCATTTTTTCGTAAATTATCTTCACATATTATTTCACTATGCAGTTTTGGGATCTTATACAAACTACGAGGAATACTATAAGTTGACTTGTGAAACTATTAATGATGGAACTATATTATGGTAGTTTATCCAATTCCCAACTGATATTACATCAAGATTGTTTGAACTCTGAAGTACTACAGTATATTGTTTAGTTTGTTTTATCAATTGGAAATTTAAGGAACATGCTTCTTCAGGAAAATATTAATGGGTAGAGAAGATTTTATTGAGAGATTTTACCTTTTCTAGCGATTAAGATCTTATTTTGGCAGCTACTTCACATGACGAAATTAGAGTAGGAAGATGTAAGAAAAAAAGTTATTCGTGATACAGGGCCGGCCCTGTGAATTTGGAGGCTTAAGACGATAAAATTTTTGAGGCCCTAAAAAAATTAATTTAAAGTTAAGAATTCAGCGTAAAGTACCAAAAGTTTAAAAATTTAAACAAAAATAGTACTCCCTCCGTCCACCAACCATGTGCATTGTTTTGACCGGCACATGTTTTAATATTTCAGTTGACTTAGTTGGTAGGATGTGTTATGAGTGGAGTAAGGGGCCCACTTGTAGTAAAATTTTTTGTCAAAAATAAACAATGCACATAGGTTGCGGACGGACGGAAAAGGAAATTCATTTCAAAGTATGACACATCTTGCATTTTTAGATATATTGGGGTCTTTTAATATATTGTTTAATTGTTATTTTTTTATTAAAATTAGTTGAAATATCGGCTATTGTGTGGGATAACAATTAAAATAGATTAATGGTCTAAAACCTGGGCTGGGCTGATTTTATGATGGGCTGTTAGGTTAACACATTTTTTTTATCAAGCCTATATATAATTTTTTAAAATTTTGGAGGCCTTACAAAATGTGAGGCCCTAGGCCCAGGCCTCACTCGCCTTAGTCCAGGGCCGGCCCGATCGTGATTGTATAACTAATTTCTTATGTAGAGCTGAAGGAAGGAATTAAATTATTATAAAAATATATTGGGTTTTTTATATTCTTTAGAAAAAATTTTTAGATGTTTATGAATATTATTACTTTATAATCACTAGCTCCTTTTGTGTTGAACTTTTATAAACAAAATTCATGGTAATTTGTATGAAAAAAAATTAAGTTGTCTTTAGTTTTCTAACTATATATATATATAGGTCCTTAATTGTCTTTTACAACTCCAGCAACTACTGTTGCCAATCACCCATATTTCTCAGAACTATTTTGACAGCCACCAACTGACAACTATTTTTTTGACAGCTAACCACTACTCAATAGCTAATAGCTACTAGCCTACTGTAACAACCAACAACTAACAGCTACGGCTAGTTTTGTGGAACATATCCGAAATATGCTTCCTTCTGGAAATATAATCTATTTATTGATTTTCTTTGGCGAAAAGGGACTCCTAGTCGAAAGTTTCTTTGCTTGACGAATAAGGAAAAGTATGACTAGAATAGTTTGGCGAAACAAATACTAGAAATTGCTTTTATTTTTTTTCAGTCCCATGCTAAAAAGAAATAATGTGTCAAAATATCACTATTACAGTGACAACTGACAAGTGTTTGATGAATCCGAGCGAACCATCCACAAAAAACGAATTAGATTCTAAGAGATCTGAACTATAGAACTACCGGAAGTACCTGAAAAAATGTCGGGAGGGGTAAAAACACTCTTACACTCAAGTTAGATGTGTATCAATTTTTCGAATAAATCCAATAGACAACAATATATTTTTAAAGAGTGTAAAAGATGAGTAAAATGAATAGCTAACCCCTCTTTTATATGATTGCTCAGGCTTGGTCTTTAAGACTCTTAATTAAGATTATTGGGCCCTAAAATCCTGTGAAATCCGCGTAGTGGAGTTCATTTATTTATTTCCCTTTCATGCGCACTTGTTTATTCTGGCATCTTTTTCTCTTAAGGTATGCTCACCCGACGAGGCTCTGGTCAATACGAGCTAGCTACAAACAACTGTCTATATATATATTCTTTTGTTTAAAGTGTGAGTTCAGGTCAACTCATCTGTAGTCGACTCACCTGTCAGTTTGACACCGGACCGCGATTGATTGAGGTCAGGTATAAGACTACCGAGTTTACTGGGGTGGGGCGTGGCCTATTGTTACCTATTGAGATTGGTGTTCCATTGAGGTGATTCACCCATGTCCAATTGCCCATAGGTTGAACGGTTTATACTGAGCTAAGATGTTTGAGTTATACTTGATACCATATCAATCGGTCCCCAAACTCTAGTTAAGTAATAAATGAACTCAGCTGGAGTAGAGTAAGTGCTTTGCTGGCACTAGTACTTACACTCGTGCAATGCACGGCATTTTTAAGACATAATCTATTAAATATAACAATGCGAATATAAATAACAAAATAAATATATATAAAATATTACCTATTGTACAACTCGATTGACAACAAAGTTATACATTTTGAAAAATCTCCTTATAAACCACATTAGTGGTTTTATTGGTTTGATTTTCATTTTCATCGCAAATTAACATTTTTAATCCACGCCTGTTGGTCAACCTAGAAACCGCAACATATAACTGCCCATGAGTAAATACCGATTTCCTCAAAAAAATTCCAAGATTTGAAAGTGACTGCCCTTGACTTTTGTTAATAGTCACAGCATATGAAACCATAAGCGGGAACTGTCTCCTTTGAAATCGAAAAGGTAATCTTGCATCCGAAAGAATAAGAGTCATTCTAGGAATATATACAATGTCGCCTGCATTATTTCCTCTAAGTACTCTTGCTTCAATAACATAAGATCCAAGCTTAATAACAACTAATCTCGTTCCATTACAAAGACCGGCTGTGTGATCAATATTCCGCAACAGTATCACTGGAACACCAACCTTCATAAAGAGAAAACAAATTACTACGGATTTTTTAACTTCTAAACTTATATTAAATAGTTGAATCACCATATAATCGAGTAGGAAAAAATTATATCAATTCCGACAAAATATTTGGAATAAATTATTTTAATTAAAGTATTTGGGAAATAGTATGAACCTTCAATTTCAGTTGATGATTAGGTACGCCCGAGCACTTTATACTATTCAAGTATTCTACGGAATGCATTTGTTCAAATGTACTTATTCCCCTATCCGTAGTGGCAATGGAATCTGAATTAAGATAAACTCTTTCATCTGTATTATGCATGGACGCCATATACTCATTTATTTGATCAACTTGTTCTAAAGTAGGTGCCAAAATCGATCTACCTTGCAAATATGACAAATCTCCAATATGATCATAAAACTCTAGATATGTGGCATCAACAAACGAAAGAATAAAATCATCAGATTCAGTTATTAATAAATCATTGGGATTCTCAATATCGATCTCACCATCATTATCATCACCCAAAGTACCATCACCAATGGACGTAAACCAATTTCAAAAGCTTCATAAATCATCAACATCATCGTCATTTGAACAATTTTGCAATCGCATATTTTTTGTCAAGTGCAAACCTTGCAATGTCTCCAAATCGGTGACGAACTAATGGTGGCACGAATAATATCTTGTCTAGTACCCTTAGGAATTACAGGTAATACTTGTCGAAAATCTCCACCAAATACAATAATCTTGCCCCCAAAGGGCTCATATATGCTTCAGGTCTTTTATTATGAATGAGAAAAATAACTATAGTAACGTAAACCTATTCATCATTGGCGCTTCAGCCCATATAGTAAGATCCGTCTTTTCAATAAGCTCAGCAAGTTCACTTGGCTGCTTTATGTTGCAAGTAGAAATCTCATTCAAATTTAAAGGAATCGCGAATCTAGAATGAGCTGTTCTGCCACCTGGTAATAGTAATGAAGCTATGCCACTCGATGCAAAATTCACATAGTTCCACCTCTAGAATGAATAGCTGCAGAAAGTGTCTTCCAAACAAAAGTTTTACCGGATCCATCGTAATCATACAAAAAATAAACGCCCCCGCTTTGACTATCAACCTCCCGTATGATTGTATTATACACACGACGTTGTTCATGATTCAACATGCCCAAAAAATTATTATGCTCGACTATAAGTACATCCCTATCATACGCTAACTCATCAGATATGAGTTGATTTCCAAAACAAACAACGTCAACATGTTCAAGATATGGCATGCTGTGATACTCATGAAGGGATATACTCCTTCGTTACATTACATGCTCAATTTCACGCAAACACAAATTTTTTACTTGATCTTCTGTGACAACCAAATCTGAAATAAATAAAAACAACAAAAAATAAAAGTCAATAATATGAAAGCAAAAAAAAAACAGAAATATACAATGATTAAATTAACTATTGGAACTATTATTCAAAAACATATTAGAGGAAATGTAATAATGTAAAGTGAAATAAACTTAAACTAAACTAATTTAGTAACCTTCACGTCTCAAAGTACGCTGATATTTTAATTGAATATCACCAGACAAATAACTCCAAGACATGTTCCATACAAATTCCGAACGTGAAATAGAATCTTACATCAATAATGTGACAAACAACGATCTCAACATATCTTCCGAACCCCAAAAGCTAGCTTCAACTATAGCATCAATATACTCTCAATCATCATCCAACAAACCTCTATCATAACATGCATCACGAAAACTTGGATATACAACACCATTAAATGTTCTTATGTCTTCATAAGACTCACATCCACGAACTACATTCAGGAATATTCTCAAGAAATATAATTCGCTAGACCCTGGGTAGACATAATATAATCTACCATATGTGGTGCCTTTTTATCTCGGTCGCCACTCCCTTTCTTTTGCATCCCAAACGAACCACTTAGGAAATTTCACATACGTCAATTCTTTAGCTTTAGAGTATATCTTATTTGCTTCCATCCACCCTGTAAACATTGTGTATCTTGATGAAGGTCGATCCAAAACATCCTCAATAGCAACTCCTTCTTGAAAAATTACATTTTGCTTATCCGGAAGGTGAAAACCGATCCTAACAACATTTGGCTCCCTAAAATGAATGTCATATCCAAACAACCTCCATGCAGCTTTTGAAGCATATATATATCGACAATCATAATACATCTTGATCTCATCAACATCTTCATAGATATCACTCCCATCACTATCTTGATAGAACAAAGCAGTTACACGATCGTTCCCCTTGTGCATATTTTTGAACAAATACTTTATAGAACGTGATTGGTTATACCATTCAATATTAATATGAGCACGATACTTCTCAACAAATAACGATTATGGGGAACAACATACCTGTGATGATGCAAAATAATATTGTAAGTGCATTGTTATAATCGTAAACTACTTTGACTTTTCAAAAGAATATTGTAAATGCATTATTGAAGGGAAGTAATAAGTTAATAATATACTAATTTGAAAATAACTTTTGTTATTTTAATAAAAAAATATGTCCAATACAATTATCTTATTTCGTGATTTCTTAACACTAACACACACTAAGCATGAACATAAAGGTACCTGTTGTCAAGTTCAATACCATTCTTCACAACTCGCCTCCCGTCATCCCTACAGCGATATACTACATACCCTTCTCCATCAACTGTAGTATTATCAACAAATTTTTTCGGAAAATGCTCTATACAACGACCATTAGACATACATGGCGAATTTTTATTTGTCAATCCACATGGTCCGTGTATCATGTTCTCTGAAACGGCATCATAATATTCTGCATCGACATTCTTGTCTGGTATCTCAGCAGAAATAAAATTATCGACCAATCCAGGATTACCAGAATGATTAAAATCCCTCAAGAATACCGAAATATGAGCATGGGGCAATCCGCGTTTCTGAAATTCAATAGTGTATATAACTGCAATCAACCAAAAACAATAAGAACTATTATTTTCTATGATATCAATTTTAAAATTTGTAACTAATAATCGTTACTAACCAATTTCTCTTTAACAACATACAATTTTGATTTAAAGATAAGAATACTTGACATTTGAAATAACTATATTAATATCAAGCAGACTTTACTTAAAGAGAAGTATTATTATTTGAAATAAACTCACCGACTGAAGTTTCTCCAAAGAGACTCCCAGAACGAATTTCTCTTATTAAATTGTCCAATTTAGTATGGAAAATCCGAGAGAGAATATTTGGACAGTCCTCGGAACGTAATCCTCTACTATTAGGAATCGAATAACCTCCGGTCATTTTAGATTACACGTGAATGTAACAAATAAATTTGGATAACCAATAAACCTGCATAACCCCATTGCATCGTGGTAATTTTGTATCATATACCTCGCCTCACCAGTAAAAGAAGATGGCGAAATGATCCTTCTGCTAGTAGAAATAGAATTAGCATCGCCACGATGTACGACATCATCCAATGCGGCATATGAATCACATCTCAAATTTTTCTGATGGTTTCTAACATATGTAGGGCGATATAACTCCAACATTGTGTAAGCATCAACCAAGAACGGCTGGAATAAACGTCTAGAATATAAGATATGAGGGGATTCACCATGCCTCTCTTGCAGAGGATAAACAAAATATTCTCGCAACATGACATTTTTTTTTTTGCGTACGTTCTTTACTCTTCAAAGTATCACAATGCAGTATGTCATCTCAGAAACCATCCTCGCCATATAAAAAAAGCAATGGATATTGCAAAGGCAAATAAGACACATGCAGCTCACTAATGCATTGCGGATTGCCAGATCGACTCTCTACAATAATATCCCTATCACTAGAAAGATAATCAATATCTCCAACAATTAAAGCAGCAACCTCAGAAGCTTGTGGCAAATTATAGCGTTTTCCATCATAGTTTCTACGACAAACCAATCTAAGCTTAATATCAATAACATTATCATCATGTAGTCGCTCACCAGCAAAATGAAACCAATGAACAAATAAGTTATTTTCATCAAGAATATTTTTAATGAGTTTCAAAATATCAACATGCACATTGCCATAATCTTTTTCTTGCCTGCAATAAGAAAACTGTAATATCCGCGATTTCGATTTCCGTAAACTTCTTTTTTTTTGGACAGGAGTCCATTTTAACGGCTCACTTGTGAACTTTTCGTCATTCTAAGAATGATTAATTCTGCACTTTTTGACATCTGAGTTCATTTCGGTGTCATTTGGTTGAGTTCCGTGATTCTTAGCGACTTTTCCACACTTGAGTTTGATTCTTGCGAATCTCATTCGAAACTATTATTTCGAGTTTCCCGTAAGTACGTTTAACTTTGTTAGATGTGTTGTGAACTTTGGTTTGGTTATTCGATCACTTATCGTGATTTTCGGGCATTTTGGGCCATTTTGTAATTTCCCAAAGTTGTGGGTATCCGCCGTCGTATTTGTTGTTTCAACTCTTTTCATGGTCGCGTGTGAGTTTGATTAGAGCTCAAGCTCTTAGTACGATCATATTCTGGAGCTTTCCGTGCGTATCTTAAACCTGAAGAAGAGAAGTCCGTCGTCGTACCCATTTTTGAGAGTACTGTTGCTATCATTCTGAGTCGGTAGCGCTCGCTATATTCGGGTAGATAGCGCGCGCTAAGATGTTGTAGTTAGTGCACGCTATGGGTGTGGTAGCGCACGCTAACTGGTAGTTCGAGGCAGTCCAAAAGCTACTGGACTGGGTCTGGAGGTCTCATTAGCGCACGCTAACTTTTGCGGTTAGTGCACGGTAATTGTACGTTTTGGAAGAATGCTTGTTTTTTATGCTTCGATAGCGCACGCTAATCAGCAAAGACTAGCGCACGCTAAGCTGTCCAGTATATATACTGGACAACACTTGTTTTTCACCATTTTTCATTTCTTTCCTCTACTCTCCGCGGATTCGAGACGAGGCGATTAGGGTTTGGATTTCTGGCCAATTTCTACTCCATCCAAGGTGTTTTGGAATATCCTAGGTGATTATAACATCATCTAATCCATTGTTCTTTGTCGGATTGAGATATTTTTCTCGATTCCCTATAATTGACCTTTTCTGGTAGTTTTGTTCTTGATTTCGTATTCCATCCGATTTTGATGAATTGATTGTTGTTAAATGATGTTGTTAAACATATCCTATAGATTGTATATCCATATTTCCATTTGGAATTTCGTTTTCATGTTTTTGTCGGGTCGATTCGTGTTCTTGGCCGTTTTGGGGGAAACCCTTGAACTTTCGTCGTTTGTTCCTTGAATTAAGTGGCTTTAGGTCGTGCTATAGAATTCATTTTCATTGTTGTTATTTCTGTTCGTAGTTTATTGTCGCGGGTTGGCGTTCGGCAGAGTCGGCGGGTTCATAGTCGGTTCGTGCCATCATATTTCGGTCGATTCTCCGCGTTTGTGATCATTCGAGGCAAGTACCTTGTTCATACATTTCTTGTTTTGTGGATATGATGATCGGTGATTGTTTTGGTGTGTTTGTTTGGTTGTTTGACATGAACTTTCAAAAGATTCAGTTTAGCCTCGTTAAAGGCTCACCTTCAGAACCCGTGTTTATTTTGTGAATGTTGTGTTTGCGAATGATTAAGTGAATCTTATGGATATGCTCGATGTTGGTGTTGGGATTTGATAATATACATATATACATATATTTTCCCATTTCGGTGCGTTGTGATTCGACAATTGTGTCGTACTATGTGTTTGTTGCCTTTGGTGAATTGTTTGGATATCCTTGGCGTGCTGTGTTATGTGTGTGAATGTGTGGACATGGGCGGGGTCTACGGTGACACATGGCTTATGATCATGTGGTCAGGATGCAACAAGTGATTGATCCAACCATGAGAGCCTGAGGATACCTACGGTGACACACGGCTTGCGATCATGTGGTCAGGAGACAACAAGTGATTGATCTAACCGTGAGATGACATGGCAAGTGATCATGGTGGTATAAGAAAACCTACGGTGACACATGGCTTGTGATCATGTGGTCAGGAGACAACAAGTGATTGATCCAACCGTGAGATGATGTGGCATGTGATCACGGTGGTAAGGATATGATTTTGGATGTGTTTTTCCAGGTCGAGTACCTTGGATGTGTTACCAAGATTTTGTATCTTAGGTGGTTATATTATGTTGACTTTATGTCATTTGAGGACACGTGACGTGGGCTTCGAACCCTGTGAATTGTTGTTGGTTATTATTTGAGAAAGTAATTCTTTGGACTGTGACCCCTTTTGTTTTCTTTGAAAAAGGATTCGTTAATCCTAAATGGTTTCCCGTTAAAACTCCCTAGGGCTTTCATTTATAAAATATTTTACCAATTGTTCTCTTGATTAGTGATCTGTCGAGTTTGGAAAGTTTTACTCAAACCCTTTTGCCTCGAGGAGTATCTTTTGCTATGTTTGAATCTTTGGGGATTCCTAATTATTATTCTTGGAATGTTATTTGTATGGCTCGTATTTTTTTTCACTTTGTACTTGCACTAGCAAAATAGTAGAATTTTGCTAACCCCCGAGGGGGTGGATGTATGTATTGCATTCAGGTTCATGCAGGGTCTTGGGGAGCATAACACAGGGTTGGCACAGAGGATGATGAGTGATGTCGATACTAATCACATGAGGACCCGTACGATGTTCTGTTGGCCTAGTCGTAGTTTATTTCCGCTGTATTTTCCCATTGCACGGGAATGTTTTGTTTTGACCCCTGTGTGCGCATGCTTTGAGATTGAGTTGTATGTAATGATTGAAAGACCAAATCGGTCTACTGAGTCATCATTTAGCCTTGAAGGCGATATTATGATGTTTGATTTTATTTACCAGCCTGGTAGATCCTTGAGGAAAGGGTCTACGGTGTGTAATATCCCTGAGTAGATTGGGGGTGTTACATAAATGGTATCGGAGATTAGGTTGTGGAAACCTAGGCTGCCGGGTTGAGTTGGGCATTGTTGAGTCATGTTTTCATCTGGACAGTGTCTGTTAAGTCTTGTTTCGTCGGATTTTGTCTGACTAAGTCATGTGTCGACGCGTCGTCTGAGTCTGTTGGTCGTGATTAGTATCGTGGGGTGATCATCATCTTCATGCGACCTGTGGATGTGAGTCTCCCTCCTTTGTGTTGTACCTCGTGTGACACGAGCCACTTGTATGATTATTTGTTAAGTGATGGAATCTTTACGTAGATTTTGATTTCGTGATATGTGTTTATTTGACTATCATATTTTGTTTATATAAGGAGTGGTGTCGTTGCTAATGTATTTGTGACTATTGAATTTGTCCGCTGCTAATGATTTCCAAAATGATTTGCTCGTTTTGCAAGTATTCTTGGAAACCTTTATGCTTAACATGAAATGGTGATGTATAATATGTGTGTGCTTTGCTCATTCCAGGAGGGTCCGAAGAGGCCTCTGGGGAATCCGTGACTTCACTCCAGATTCACAAGCTTGTTCGCTAGCCAGTTAGGGAGGGTCCTTAGAGGCCTCGAATGGTATCAGTGGTTTCGCCCCGGTCCTAGGAGATGCCTGTGAGTGATTTATAACTATGGCCAGTCCGGGAGGGTCCGTAGAGGCCTCAGATAGGATCAGTGGTTTTGCCCCGATCCTAGGTGGTTTTTGACTGTGATATTTGACTGTTTGTTTTCGGGGAAAAGACATGTCTGGTTTTGGATTTTGAAACGAGTTGATGCATGTACTATGAGATGTGTAAGCGAATGTTAATACGTGTGAGCTTTTGGGCATTCTGGCCTAAAGGATTTTTGCAAGTCTTAAGTATCTTAGAGAATAAATTTCGAGGCGTATTTTTAAAATGGATTATATTTTCAAGGCACCTACTAGCGCAACTATATGTTTCAAAATTCTTCTACTTTGAGGACCAAAATATTTTGAGATATTCTCAGTAATTTAGAAACGCAATTGCTTAGACCCGAAGGTCGAATATTTCTGAAAGTTTTTAACTAAAAGAAATATGTCCTCATTTTTTTGATCAAACGCAATATGATTTTTCAAAGTCTCAATGACGCCGTTTTTATTACATTTTCAAAATGTGATACTTAAGATCAACTGGTGTTTCCAAATTATTTTCCAAAAAGTGGTTTTCGTTTTTAAAACCTATCATTCCTGTTTGCGGTCAGGGAATATGTGTATAATAATAGGATTGTCATTAGGGTGTTAGCCCTCCGAGTTGTGATTGAATTGGTGGTGTGAGCGTTGAGTCATGCGCCACGCATTTGTTGTGTTAGACCTCTGTGAGAGTTGTGATGTTGGTATTAAATATTTTCGCTTCGTGTTGATTTGCATGTTATCGCACATGTGCGAGCTGTTAGAGCTTGGGTTTGTATGATTGTGTACATCTGTGATTGTTTCATGATGTTTTGGAATTGTGTGCTGGTTATCGTTCGGGCCGTTGAAATCGCCGAACGATGCCGTCGTTGCTGTGATTTTCATATGTGTGCTTCTTTGCGATGGAAATCGTTGTATGTATTATGTGTTATGATTTTCTGTTGTGCTGAGTGGTTACTTATTCAGTATGCCGAGGGGCAGAGGTCGTGGTCGTGGCGACCAGACGCGTGGTCAGGATCATGCTACCGGTGATGGTGTTGGTATCGGTGTTGCTACTATTTTGCAGTAGGTAGCTGCACAGATGACTCAGTTGACTCAAGCAGTTCAACGTAATACAGATGTGACCCAGAACATTGGCGCAAATCAGTGGCTTCGAGAAGTGGTTCGCATGAATCCCCCTTATTTCGTGGTGCCGCAGATGCATTGGGTTGGGAATGTTGCTTTTCGAGTTGGAAAAGATATTCGAGGTAGTTGATTGTATAGAAGAGCGTAAGTTGGCTGTCGCTCAGTATCTTCTCGACAAGGATGCCGCTAATTGGTGGGAGCCTTTAAGCCTCGAGATCGTGTTGTCACGTGGGCCGAGTTCCAGAGATTCATGAGAGATGAGTTTTGTCCGGAACCGATCAGAAATCAGAGGATTAATGAATTCTTTTCGGTGAAACCGCAAGATGTACTGCTGTCTCAAGCTATTATTGATTACAAGCGGCTACGCTACGTGGGATCGAGTCGGGACAGAGGAAGATAAGATCTGTCAATTTAGTAGGCGAATGAAGCCGGAGATTCGTCAGTACATGGCGGGTCTCACTTGTACTTCATTGAGAGAGTATCAGAATAGGGCGTTAGCCTATGACCTATCTATAGCATCGACTGAGCATCTGTCTGAATCGAAGAAACATAAAACTGTTGGGAACTTTTGAGGAAATCAGGGGAGTGGGCCCCCTGGGGCTGGGACTTCGTGTCGTCGTCCTAAGAAGGTTCCTCGATCGCGTGATCATGGGAAGAGTAGTACCACTGCAGTGAGTAATGTGAGCAACACGAAGACGTGTTAAAACTGTAGTCAAGCGGGCCATACCGCGAAGAATTGTCGTTCACCGTTAGTCAGCTGTTTCGATTGCGGTCAATTAGGACACCGAGCCGTGCATTGCGAGATGGTAGCTGAGAGGTTTGGGGATCGAATTTGCGTCTCCGCTCTGAAAGGACACGGAGATGCCTAGTGTGGTTTCCAAGGATTTCGGCGTGATCAGAGTTTTTCGTGGTTACCCTCGCGGATCGTTGTGTGTTTATTTTCTATTTTTCGACTATGCGTGTTTTCTTGTAATAGGTACCTTTATCTCGTGATAGTTCGTATATTTGACTTGATTGTGCTATCTGTTTGGTGATACTTGGCATTGGTTGGTTTTATTATGTCTCTGCTTGTGACATTGTTATGGTTGTCGTTGAGCGTGATTTCACGTCATATGTTCCTTTGCGTTGCTTGTAGCGTTTCGGCGATGGGTTTGAATTATTCGGTTATTATGTATCGCGTTGAATTGTTCCTGGTGGGATATTGCTCCTTCTTACTTATTTTAAGTTTCGGGACGAAACTTATTTTAAGGAGGGTAGTATGTAATATCCGCGATTTTGATTTTTGGTAAATTTCTTTTTTTGGGCTGGAGTCCGTTTTAACGACTCGCTTGTGACTGTTTCGTCATTATGAGAATGACTAATTCTGCACTTTTTGACATTCGAGTTCGTTTTGGTGTCGTTTTGTTGAGTTTCGTGCTTCTTAGCGACTTTTCCATACTTGAGTCCCATTCTTGCGAATCTCGTTCGAAACTGTTGTTTCGAGTTTTTCGTAAGTCTGTTTAACTTTGTTAGACGTGTTGTGAACTTTGGTTTGGTTATTCGAGCACGTATCATGATTTTCGGGCATTTTGGGCCATTTCGTAATTTCTAAAGTTGTGGGTATCCGCATTTGTATTTGTTCTTTCGACTCTTTTCATGGTCGCGTGTGAGTTTGATTAGAGCTGAAGCTCTTAGTATGATCATATTATGGAGATTTCCGTGTGTATCTTGTACCTGAAGATTCGATCGGAGAAGTCCGTCGTCGGACCCATTTTGATGAGTACTGTTGCTGTCATTCTGAGTCGGTAGCGCATGCTACATCTGGATGGATAGCGTACGCTAAGGTGCTGTAGTTAGCGCACGCTACGGGTGTGGTAACGCACGCTAACTAGTAGTTCGAGGCAGTCCAGAAGCTACTGGACTGGGTCTGGAGGTCTCGTTAGCGCACGCTAACTTTTGTGGTTAGCGCACGCTAACTGTACGTTTTGGCAGAACGCTTGTTTTTAATGCTTTGATAGCGCACGCTAATTATCAAAGAATAGCGCACGCTAAGATGTCCAGTATATATACTGGACAGCACTTGTTTTTCACCATTTTTCATTCTTTCCTCTCCTCTCCGCGGGTTCGAGACGAGGCGACTAGGTTTTGGATTTCTGGCCAATTTATACTCCATCCAGGGTGTTTTGGAGTATCCTAGGTAATTATAACATCATATAATCCATTGTTCTTCGCCAGATCGAGGTATTTTTCTCGATTCCCTAGAGTTGACCTTTTTTGAGAGTTTTATTCTTGATTTCGTATTCCCTCCGATTTTTTTGAATTGATTGTTGTTAAGTGATGTTGTTAAACATATCCTATGGATTTTATATCCATATTTCGGTTTGGAATTCCGTTTTCATGTTTTCGTCGGGTCGATTCGTGTTCTTGGCCGTTTTGGGGGAAACCCTTGAACTTTCGTTGTTTGTTCCTTGAATTCAGCGGCTTTAGGTCGTGCTATGGAATTCATTTTCATGGTTATTATTGTCGTTCGTAGTTTATTGTCGCGGGTTGGCGTTCGACGGAGTCGGTGGGTTCATAGTCGGTTCATGCAATCCTACTTCGGTCGATTCTCCGCGTTTGTGATCAATCGGGGCAAGTACCTTGATCATACATTTCTTGTTTTGTGGATATGATGATCGATATCGTTTTGGTGTGTTTGTTTGGTTGTTTGACATGAACTTTCAAAAGATTCGGTTTAGCCTCGTTAAAGGCTCTCTTTCAAAACCCGTGTGTATTTTGTGAATGTTGTGTTGGTGAATGATTAAGTGAATCATATGGATATGCTCGATGTTGGTGTTGTGATTTGATAATATACATATATATTATCCCATCTCGGTGTGTTGTGATTTGACAATTGTGTCGTGTTATGTGTTTTTTGCCTTTGGGTGAATTGTTTGGATATCCTTGGTGTACTGTGTTATGTGTGTGAATGTGTGGACATGGGCGGGGTCTACGGTGACACATGGCTTGTGATCATGTGGTCAGGATGCAACAAGTGATTGATCCAACCGTGAGAGCCTAAGGATACCTACGGTGACACACGACTTGCGATCATGTGGTCAGGAGACAACAAGTGATTGATCCAACCGTGAGATGACGTGGCAAGTGATCACGGTGGTATAAGAAAATATACGGTGACACATGGCTTGTGATCATGTGGTCAGGAGATAACAAGTGATTGATCCAACCGTGAGATGACGTGGCATGTGATCACGGTGGTAAGGATATGATTTTGGATGTGTTTTTCCAGGTCGAGTACCTTGGACGTGTTACCAAGATTTTGTAGCTTGAGTGATTATATTCTGTTAACTTTATGTCCATTGAGGACACGTGACGTGGGCTTCGAACCCTGTGAATTGTTGTTGGTTTTTATTTGAGAAAGTAATTCTTTGGGCTGTGACCCCTTTCGTTTTCTTTGAAAAGAGAAGGATTCGTTAATCCGAAATGGTTTCCCGTTAAAACTCCCGAGGGTTTACATTTATAAAATATTTTATCAATTGTTCTCTTGATTGGTGATCTGTCGAGTTTGGAAAGTTTTACTCAAACCCTTTTACCTCGGAGAGTATCTTCTGCTATGTTTGAATCTTTGGGGATTCCTGATTATTATTATTCTTGGAATATGATTTGTATGGCTCGTATTTTTTTGCACTTTGTACTCGCACTAGCAAAATAGAGGAATTTTGCTAACCCCCGAGTAACCGGGGGGTGGATGTCTGTATTGCATTTAGGTTCGTGCAGGGTCTTGGGGAGCATAACATAGGGTTGGCATTGAAGATGATGAGTGGTGATCGATACTAATCACATGAGGACCCGTACGATGTTGTGTTGGCCTAGTCGTAGTTTATTTCTGCTGCAGTATTTTCCTGTTGCACGGGAGTGTTTTGTTTTGACCCCTATTTGGGCATGCTTTGAGATTGAGTTGTATGTAATGATTGAAAGACCAAATCGGTCTACTTAGTCGTCATTTAGCCTTGAAGGCGATATTATGATGTTTGATTTTATTTACCAGCCTGGTAGATCCTTGAGGAAAGGGTCTACGGCGTGTAATATCCCTGAGTAGATTGGGGGTGTTACAAAAACAAACATAAACAATTCAATAAGGAAAAGTATTAAATATAGAAAAATAAAACCAACAAAGCATTAAAAAGAATAAAAAATACAATCTAATTATTATATTTTTCTATCTTGAAATATATAAACTTACCTTACGAAACTTATTATGTTGTAAATCTCATTTTCGGTGTCATAAATATAAAATTGAGTAAACATTGTACGGGGACTTTTAATTGGCAACAAACTATCTATAACATGGTAATTTTCACCGTTCAATCTGAAAATAGGTGCTGATCTCCCATCATTTAAAGACCTGTCTATCTTACCACCGATTGATGTAAAATAAAACATTGTATTATACATCTGAATGCTCTCAATGAACACTTTGCTTAACTTACTTGTACCGTACAGTAAGTTCTTGTACTCGTCAGGAGGCTCTCTCATAGATGGTAATTGAATTTTCCCTGAAATAATAAAATTCTAATAAAATATAATTGATAAAAGAATTTGCATTTATAGTAAATGATAAATGTTAGAAAAATTACCATGAGTGCAACACAAAGAATAAATTGGAAATAATGTCATTTGTGTACTTTTTTCCAACCTCTCGTCATATCAAAAAATAGCACCACAATGCATACAATTCCATATAGGATCGTCAAGATCATGAAATCCTAAACATAAGATTACAAAAATAGAAGATTATTACACAAATAAAAAATAATATTTATAATATAAAAATTCTAAAAAAATGATATTCCTCCCTAATTTTCTCGGCCCACACTTTCAGAAGTAAACCCTAAAACATACATTCTCCGTTCTCAAGCTCCCGAAGAGAAATATTCTGCAAAAAAATATCATCCAAATCCATCCAGCTTTTCTTGATTCCACCGATTGAAAATCCACCCAGGATCTTCCCCCGACTGAAATCTCATCCCAAAACTGTGTTTTCAATATCATTCCGTACTTGAATGAAGTTCCTATCGAATTCAGAATGATTTTACATCTCTAAACCCATCGATCTTTTGTGATATCAGGACTGTGTTCATATAGAATTTTCTATTCCAGTCTAAATTATAACCCTATTTGATTCATTCATATGTTTGTTTTTCAGAATCGATGACTTGAAAACAACATAAGAGCGAAAATCTGCTTCTGAATGCGGGTAAGATTAATTATAATTTATTTCTAATTATTCATCAGCTAGTCATATAATTTATTAAGTATTTTAAAACTTGGATAACCTTCCAACCCAGCATCACAATTTTTCAAATTGTTGTCCATATTAGCATAAGAATCTCCAAAAATTTGTGGACCTGTAGAAGGATAATATCCGGAATTCCTACTACTGTTGTTTAATATTATTTTATCCAAGTTATGTTGTACAGCGTGGAATCTGTACAGTATGGATAAAATAATTGAAGGATTGAGACATCTGTATTGGTATAATTGTTGTACTTAGTCGACAATTGCAGTGAGGATATAGTGTGTCGCATATACGTATTCGATATATTGAGACGACGAGCAAAATCAGTGTAAATGGCTAAGTACAGAGCCCTTAACGTACGCTAATTTTAGGAGATAACGTACGCTAAATACCAAGTGTTACGTACGCTATGTATAGCGCATTACGTACGTAACAAAGGGAATCGGATAGATCAGGCTATGGCCGGCATGCGGGTCCCATGGTCGGCAGCTTTCGGCGAAAAACGTGCATGGGCGAGTCAACTCTTGGTTAACATACACGATGTGTAGTGCATTACGTACGTTAAGTGGAGATTTACTGTAGCAAGTCAACATACGTATTACGTACGCTATGAAGGGAGTATTACGTACGTAAGCAAGTGAACGAAACAAGTCAGTGAGTTCTGGATTGATGTTACGTACGCTAGGTTGGAAGTGTAGCGTACGCTAGGGAGCATTACGTACGTCAATGTTGAGTGATAACGTACGTAATGAGCGATGCAGTTTATAAAATGAAGTTCGTTGTTTCATTTCTTCACGAGAGAAAAACCATTTCTTCCTCCAAACTTCGTCCTTCTGAGTGTGTTAGTGAGATTAAACCTCTTCCAACTTGATTATGATATTGAAAACACGGATTTGACGCTTGAATATGAAGATATTAATGATTCTTGAAGAGTTTGATTGTGTTATTCATGCTCTTGAGGTATGTTGATGAACTCTACACCTTGAATTCGGATTTTAATGTTATTGTTGATTAATGATTCGTATGAAGATGATTAAGGTGGTATTATTGCGATTCTTGAGGCTATATGAATTATATGTTGAAGGATACGATGGTTTATGTCTTCAATTATGTTAATTGTCATAAACATGATTATAGAATCATGGTGTTCTTGATGTTCTTGAAAATGTGACTGATATACATACGCATTTAGTGCATAGTGCATATCATGGTGAAGTTCTGAGTGAGACTCACAAACTGGATAGTGCATTAATGGTACGATGAAAAGAGATTCGAACTTTGGTATGGTAGTTTGGTAATCCAGGGATGATCGGTTGATTGATCAGATAAGAGTAATATACTGTGTGTTGTAGATTCATGTACAGGATGTAATTTTGGAACTTCGGATTTTGTGAAACCGGGACATATGTGCTATGTGATTCCATTGGTATGGTAGTAGCGCGATTTTACCATAGTGATTTTTGAATGATTTCTTTGTAAGTGTATATTTGGAGATGATGACCCCAGGATGGTTATTTTGGATGTTGATTGGTCGTTCCCACTCCATGTATGATTGGGGATGTTCGACGAGTTGTAATTGGTTGTTCGTATGCCGAGGGGTATGTTCACCAGTTGGCTATGTTTATTGAGATCCACTGTATGTGATTGGTATGTCGTTTTGAGAATTTTATTCGTTCGTATATCTGTCTCTGTGATTCTGTGTTCATCGTGTTGGAATTTACCGTGTGAGGGTATTCTAGGTTATTGTTACTCCTTCGTTGGTAATATTGGAGTTTATCATGTTGATGATATTCTCGGCTGCGTTTTGACCTTTGGATTGGTCGTATTAGAGTTTATCATGTCGATGATATTCTCGGTTAATTTATTGGTTGATCATTGCTGGTGATCATATGAGCGTTCGGATTTTGAGTCGATGTTTTGGGATTTGTGTCCTTGTTTTGGGCAGTTGTTTCACAGATGTATCATGTATTATCCGTTTTATCGGAATTGGGATTTGATTGTGTAATCAGACAGATCTGAACATTTCGACTGACAGCTTTCCCGGTGTGTGTCTTTCGCCAAAATATCTAAGCTTTCGAATTGAGAACCCTTCTCGACATTGCTTGGACACGGGAGAGATCGAAACACTTGGAATGTGACTTGCTCATCTTGAACCCGTAAAGTGAGTTTCCCTTTTTCCACATCAATGAGAGTTCGGCCGGTTGCTAAAAATGGTCTTCCCAAGATAATTGGGATGTCATGGTCCTCCTCCATATCGAGCACAATAAAATCGGCCGGAAAGATGAGTTTATCGACCTTAACCAAAACGTCTTCTATTACCCCCCTCGGATACTTGATAGATCTGTCAGCTAATTGCAAAGAGACTGTTGTCGGCTTGGCTTCCCCAATACCTAGCTTCTTAAAAATGGAAAGGGGCATAAGATTAATACCGACACCAAGATCACATAACGCTCTATCAAAAGACAGGTTTTCTATAGTGCACGGTATATTGAAGCTTCCTGGATCCTTCAATTTAGGCGGGAGCCTTTTCTGCAAGATGGCACTGCACTCTTCCGTCAATGCCACTGTCTCATACTCTTCGAGCTTCCTTTTGTTCGATAAGATCTCCTTCATGAACTTCGCATAGCTCGGCATTTGTTCCAAGGCGTCGGCAAATGGAATGTTGATATGTAGTTTCTTGAAGACGTCAAGAAACTTGGAGAATTGCTTGTCCAATTTTTGCTTTTGCAATCTCTGCGGAAACGGGACGGGTGGCACATAGGCCATCGGATTGTCAGGAAACAGTTTCGAGCTTTTATAAATTTGTGATTCTTCAGATGCCGAATTTTTCTTCTCCTCATCTTCACCTCTCTTTTTGTTCCTCCCGGGCTGCTCACACACTTCCCTCCCGCTTCTCAAGCCAATGGCATTAATACTCTCTCTGGGGTTCGTCTCAGTTGTACTTGGCAAATTACCCTCAGGTCGGGCTATTAACACATTTGCTATTTGACCCAATTGGACTTCCAAATTGCAAATAGAGGCAGAATGGTTTTGCAAGGTTGTTTCCGTACGGGTCATGAACTAACTCATATTTGCTGCTAATTTCGCCATTGCCTCCTCTAGAGAGATTTTTGGAGCGGGAGGAGGTTGCTGTTGGTATTGAGCAAACTGAGGTTGGTTTAAATTTTGTCCGCTTTTCCACGAAAAGTTAGGGTGATTTCGCCACCCCGGATTATATGTGTCGGAATATGGGTTGTTCTGCCGATTTCTGTTCCCCACAAACTGAGCTTGTTCCATCGTAGATTGCTCGAAAGGATTTCCAACTTGGCATTCCGCACTAAGGTGAGACCTGTTGCACCAATTACATGATTTCGTGGTAACGGTAGAAGGAGCGCGTGATAAAGCTTGAAGTTGTTGAGTCAAGACAGCAACTTGGGTCGATAACGTAGATATTGGATCATTATCAGAAATTTCCATAACTCGTTTTGGATTCAGACACTCTGAAGGCCACTGATACGCATTTGCCGCCATATCTTCCAATAGAGAATGAGCTTCCGCCATCGTCTTGCCCATTAAAGCGCCTCCAGCGTTTGCATCAACAAGAGTGTGTGTAGAAGCACTTAGTCCGTTATAGAATGTCTGGATTTGGAGCCAATCCGCTAGGCCATGATGTGGGCATGTCCTTAGTAAATCCTTGTATCGCTCCCAAGCTTCATGAAGCGATTCCATCTCAAATTGCCCGAAGGTCGTTATCTCATTCCGAAGTCTCGCTGTCTTTGCCGGCGGAAAGAACTTAGCCAAAAAGGCTTGTGCTAACTCCTCCAAGTCGTGATAGAGCCCGGCGGAAGTGAATTCAACCAAAACTTAGCTTTATCCCTCAAAGAAAATGGAAAAAGCCGTAGACGAATGGCGTCATCAGAAACTCCATTATTCTTGAATGTATCGCATATCTCGAGGAAGGATGCAATATGAGCATTAGGGTCGTCATTCGCTAGTCCGCAGAATTGGCTTGCTTGTACCATCTGGATTATAGGTGGCTTAATCTCGAAATTGTTTTCTTAGATAGTTGGACGCCGAATTCCCGAAAAATTCGCGTTGATTTGAGGCAATGCATAATCTCGGAGTGCCAATGCCGGTTGAGCTTGCTGAATAGGGTTGTCCACCCCGTGATTTTCTGTGTTATTGGCCATGGTATCTTTTGTTGACAGCTCACGCCTTTCCTTCTTGTTTTCCCGCAAAGTGCGCTCGAGTTCAGTATCCAAAGGTAATAGACCTTCGTCACTGAATTTTCTCATGCACAAAACGAAACTCCTGAAAGGAAAACAAATAATAAAAAATTTACACACAAATAAAATAATGTTCAAATTAAGACTAGAAATACTAAAAACAATCAGTCCCCGGCAACGGCGCTAAAAACTTGTTACTTATTTCGGTGAACGCAAGTGCACGTTGTCGCAAGCAAGTAATAAAGTGATAAGTAAGATATCGTTCCCTCGAGGACTGACTTACTAATTACCAATTTATTTGTATTCTAATTTTATCTGAACGATCGAATTTGGTGGTGCAAGGAATATTAAAGAAAACTAATAAAGTGATAAACTAAAAACAATTAATAAATCGATTATTCGAAGAAAGAAGATCAAATAGGAGAATAATCTAGGATTGAGAATCCGCCTCGATTTATCTGAATTACTCTTGATTTATATAAATTAAGCAATTTCCCAATTTATTGAAGGCGAAGATTTCTAAGATATCCTAATGCCTCTCCCGAGGTCAGTAGAATTTTCTAAGGTGAGTAAATCACTCTATTCCTAGGTGAATTAATTCAACAATAGACAAAAAGTACAAAAGCTTCAGACGGGCCACGTAATTCCTATGAGTATATTCCTATCTCACAAGATAAAACGTTTCTCACCAATTTTTCCTACTAACTCTACTCTCCCGATTCGAGTTGCGTAATCAAAACAATTCAATCATAGGCCACATAATTGAATGCATTAAGAACAATTGGGGAAAACTCAATAGAAAAAGGGAAATATATTAATAATGCAAAATCAAAAGTTAATCCGTCAAAATCTTGGTTTCATCACATTCCTAGAATAGGGTTCTAGCCCGACATGATAGAAAATAATACACAAAGAATTAAAGAAAGCATAAGAAAAATCAAACACAGTTGAAGAACTTGAATTCCTCCGTTCTCTGGCTTCTGCTCTCTGCTCCTCGGTATTTTCTCCTTCTGCTTTTTTCCCCTATCTTCTGACCTTCAATGCCTATTTATAATTTTTCATCTGCCTCAAAAATGCGTCCAGAAATTAGGTCAGAAACGGTTCCAAACCACCGAAATCGCGAGCTGCGAGTATGAATCCTGCGCGGCGAGCCGCGGCCCCTGTCTTCATGCGGCCAGGCCTGGGCGCTCGCCTTCCTTATGGACCGCGGCTCAGAGCTTGCGTGCCGCGGACCCCGGTACAGTTTGTACCTGGTCCTTCTGGGCGCCTCCTATGCCGCGGCCCAGCGTTTGTGTGCCGCGGTCCCTGACCAAAAAATGTCGTTTTGGCCCGTTTTTCTTCGTTTAAGCTCCCGGACTCGAATTTCCTTCAAAACATATAAAGATAATGCATTAAAAGCTCATTTACGCAGATTTAGACTAAAAATGGGTATAAAATAATGATGATTAAGCGCATAAAAATACATCTAACACATATCTGTCTTTGTGGTTCTGTGTTGGTAGTATTGGAGTTTATCATGTTGATGATATTCTCGGTTGTGTTTTGACCTTTGGTTGGTCATATTAGAGTTTATCATGTTGATTATATTCTCATGTTGTGTTTTGACCTCTGGATGGTCATATTGGAGTTTATCATGTCGATGATATTCTCGGTTAATTTATTGGTTGATCATTGTTAGTGATCGTATGAGCGTTCGGACTTCGTGTCAATGTTTCGAGATTTGTTACTACTGTTTTGGGCAGTTGTTTCACAGATGTATCGTATGTTATTGGTTCTTATCAGGATTGGGATTTGAATGTGTCAGGCGAACAGGCTTTTGCGCGGATGGATTATTCCATAATTGAGTTATAACGATGTATTTTGTTGAAATGTGTGAAATTGTGATTGTGAGCGTATTGAGGCTTTGGCATGAGGTCATTTGCTAGTATCGCAGGAGATCATCGACTCCATGCATTTGTAAGTATAATGTTTTGGTTATTTGTTAATGACGATGATTGATCGGTTTTGTGATGGTTCTGGATATTGTGGTTGAACTTTTGATTGTGAGTGGATTGCAAGTTTCGAGGACGAAACTTATTTTAAGTGGGGTAGAATGTAATATCCTGAAATTCTACTATGATTGTTAATGTTATTTTATCCAAATTATATTGTACAGTGTGGAATCTGTACAGTATGGATAAAATGATTGAAGGACTGAGACATCTGTATTGGTAATA
Source organism: Orobanche coerulescens (assembly GCA_033398695.1). NCBI lineage: Eukaryota > Viridiplantae > Streptophyta > Magnoliopsida > Lamiales > Orobanchaceae > Orobanche > Orobanche coerulescens. Next base: position 14,332,691 of record CM065817.1, read on the forward strand.
TTGTCGTACTTGGTCAACAATTGCATTTGAAGATATTGTGTGTCAAGTGTATTGATGAGAATATTACTGGAAGGAGTACGTTTATTCAACATGTCATGTGTACGTATCTAGTATGTCGAGACGTTGGACAAGAATAGCTGAAAATGGCTACATGCCAAATGAGGTTTTTGGACGGTTTTAATAAATAGATTTTATGAAGTCTTTGAATATTTTAAAAGGTACTACAGTCATCGCCGCTCTGGGGGTGTTACAACTTTGGCCATTGGATCGACCATGTATGCCATGATTTGTACTCGACCAGATGTATCATTTGCCCTTAGCATGACAAGTCGATACCAATCAAATTCAGGTGAAAATCACTGGACAACAGTGAAAACCATCTTAAAGTACTTAAGAAGGACTAATGATGCTTTTCTAATTTATGGAGGGGTGGGAAACGAGCTGGTTGTAAATGGTTACGCCAATGCAAGTTTCGAAACCGATAGAGACGATTTTAAATCGCAAACTGGTTACATGTTTGTATTAAATAGAGGTGTTGTGAGTTGGAAGAGTTCCAGGCATAGCACGGTTCTTTGATTACGTAGTGAGTGCACTGCAACATCGGATGCAGCTAAGGAAGCCGTATGGATCAAGAAGTTCGTTACCGAACTAGGAGTCATACCAACCATACAGGGTCCCATAAGCCTTTATTGTGACAATAATGGTGCTATTGCACAAGCTAAAGAGCCTAGGTTCCATCATAATTCCAAACATATACTCGGAGAATATCACCTAGTCGGAGAGATCGTCGGACGAGGAGATATTACAATATGCAAAGTAAACAGAAGAGAATGTTCTTTGATCCACTTATCAAGCCTCTCTCACAAGGAAAGCATGTTGAGCATGCTAGACCGAGAGGACTAAAAGTTATGAATGAATGGTCCTAGTGCAAGTGGGAGATTGTTGGAAATAGTTCCCTAGGACATTTGATGTGCCTAGATTTGTAATTGTCATATTTAAATAAAGTTATTTGATATCATTTATTTCTCGTTGATTATTATAATATGTGTATATTTTAATATTATAATAATCTAATAATAGTTATTCAAGAATAATAAGATTATTTAAATGTCCTCGTCCAATCGCGTTGAGTGGAGACTCAAGTGATTAATATACTAGTATAAGTTTGATTGATAATCATCGGATGATTATGCGTATGGTACGGATCAAACTTATGGGTATTGGTTGGAGAACCAATCTGGATGCACCCGCATTGATATCACTGCATGGAAATGTCATAAGTGAATCTCAATATAATAGTATGTCAATAAATCATTGAACCTGAGATTATCATAGAGTCCAACATGATAAATGCTATGCCTTGACATAATCCAACGTCATCTGAAACATGGTGATCATAAAGGTTAGCGATCGGGATTAGTGGGAGTCATGTAGAGGGTAATGAATAATCAAGATGGGAATTTGTCCCTCTCTTTAGTGAGAGAGATATCTGCTGGGCTCCTCGATAAGCAGGACTGAAGGAAATGTATGGCCATGCTCAAATGAAGAGTCATTTGATTCAATCAGTCTACTTAAGATCGAAAAAACATTTGAACATAATAAGTATGACAATTTTCATGACTTAGTTCAAATATAATATCGCGCGACAATAAGATTTGACACGTTAAATGGTTTAATGGATTACAAACTTATATTATTTGGGTAGTCATAATGTCTTGCTAGAGACCACTTAAGATTTATTATTTAATAAATTATTAAATAATTGCCAACATAATATAAGTCTTTTGAGTCACACATACGACTTATGATTTATTTATATTGGATATTATATTGGAAAGAAGCATTTGAACATAATAAGTATGACAATTTTCATTACTTAGTTCAAATATAATATCGCGCGACAAAGAGATTTGACACGTTAAATGGTTTAATGGACTATAAACTTATATTATAAGGTAGTCATAATGTCTTGCTAGAGACCACTTATGATTTATTTATATTGGATATTATATTTATTAAAAAATAAATAATGAGTAATATATAATATAAGATATTATATATTATATTATTTAATGATATCAATTGGGAAAGATAAATATAATATTAGATATTATACTTATTAGAGGATTAAATAATAAGTAATAATAATATAATATATTATATGTATTATATTGTTTAATAAGTTGAGGGGCAACTAAGCAAATACTAGAGTTTGATTCTAGGGTTTACTTAGTATAAGTAAAGAGACTTGGACAATGAGTTGTCACAAGAAAATTACACAACTCTAATTGTGTGTGACAGAAAAATCGGCCCTCCCCTTTACTGTTCAGCCGAACTGCTTTCAGTCCAAAAAGTTCATTTGGGCCATCTCCGTCCTCTTTCCTTAGTTGATTTTGATCAACAGTACAAATCCTTCTAGCAAGAAAATATTTGTTGTACTGTTTATCAATATTAATCGTACGGATCTAGTAATCCGGCTTGTACCAGTTGTTCGTGTGTGGATCACCGAAAGAGGAAGAGGATATAATCATTTTCTGATTCGGGTTCAGATCTGTTCTTCGAATTAAGGTAATTCGACGAACTCTTAATAAATCAATTAAATTATTGCATGTAGATCCTCGTCTGGGTTTTTCGTTAATTTATTTCGCTGCGTCTTGCTCATATTTATTGTATTAGATACACGTCAAACCCAACAGTTTACTCTTGATTTATTTTCTTAAATCCCCCCTCTCTCTCTCTCTCTATATATATATATATATAGTAACAAAGTACTCCCTCTATCCGCTCAAGGTTTGACAGATGGTGTGTTTTTTGTATATTTTAGGTAATGGTTGGTGTAAGTACAGATGATAAATGTATGGTGGAGATTGAAAAGTAAGAAGTAATGATAGTGAGTGTGTTGTGGAGATTAAAAAGGAAATGTGGTTGTTTGATTTGATTGTGTAAAGGTGATAAATGTAATGTTTTAAAAAAGACAAGAAAAAAAGATAAATGTAAAGATTTTAGGAAAACGAAGAGAATAATAAATATTTTTTTAAATATCTTTTTATATCTTTAACTAACTCTCTTGAATTAGAGAACTAATAATAAAAGGACCAAATGAATTATTAAGGAGCCAACTTGATTTTGATTGGCGGTTAGTACAAATTTATATCACGTGATAATAAATTCCCGCAACTTTTAAAGATAAGACTCCATGCGTAACTACAGCCACGAAAACATATCACGTGATATTAAATCCCAATAATGACTTTTATCGTTGAAGAACAAGCGATGTGTTAGCCATTTATGTGGGCAAGGGATTCCCGGTGCCACACTTTCGTGTGTCACATCGTGTGCCATACGGAATTTTACTATTTTAAAAATATTTTGTTATAAAATAAAATATTATTGTTACATAATATATCATGATTAACATATATATCAAAAAAATTAGAATTTTAAAAAATCATATACCATAGTTTTGGAATAATCAATCAAAATAATATTTTTTTTTTTTGGTAAATAGTGATTTTTTATTTAACCAAATGGCATGACAAAACATCGTCTCCCAACTTTACAACCATTAAACAACACAAACTCAAAATCTAACAACTAGGTAAATGTTTTGCTACTTTCCTATCTTTTCTACTAGACAAAGCAATCTTCACAATACAAAGCCTTTGAATCTCTTGCGCCTCCTTCTTGGTTTGCTGAAATTTTCTATAGTTCCGTTCACGCCAAATCATACATACCACAACAACTAGGACAATTCTGTAGAGGCGTTGTTTTCCTTTCTTTGCCCGGCATTGACTCAACATATAATTTTGCTCTTGATCCCGCCTTCCTTTGGACCCCGCAAACTCGAGTGACATGTTCCCAAATAGGAGCTACAAATCCACAGGCAAAAAATAGATTATTGATGCTCTCATTTTCCTGTTCACAAAGGCAACATTGTGGATTTACCTGCATCCCAAACTTCAGCAAATTTTCACAAGTACTCAATCGACCAAGCATTGTCAACCATAGAATGAATACACTATTTGGTGGAGCTATGTTATTACATAAAAGCTTCTTCCAAGCAATATCTGGTGCAACTCCCATCATTTCTTTATACATTTTTCGCACAGAAAAAGTTGTTTGGTTCAAGAACTCCATACATGTGGCAGTCTGCTCCAAATAAGCTCTAGCTCCAATAATTTTTCTGGTCATTCACGCAGCCTGCGTAGGGATATTCATATCCCTAATGTTCTTGTGTTTGATATAGCATCCATGTACCCATCTTATCCAGATTTTATCCTTCTTGTTTGCCAAATTCCACAGCAGTTTACACACCACTGCCTTGTTCCAGACTTGCAAGTTCACAATATTCCAACCCCCTGCATGTTTTGGCAAACAAATCCGATCCCAAGCCACCAATGCTCTCTTGGTCACCCCAGATTTTCCTGACCACAGAAAGTTCTTGCAGGCTATTTGAACCATTTTAAGCACCTTCTGGGGGAGTACAAATACTTGACTCCAATAGCTTTGCACACCAAATAGTACAGAATTTATCAGTTGGATCCTGCCTGCATGAGATAAAAGCTTGGAAGCCCAACAATCTATTCGCGCCAACACTTTCTGAATCAATGGCTGATATTGCATAATTGTGAGTTTCTTTGGAGAGAGAGGGACTCCTAGGTATTTAAAAGGAAGTGGTCCCTTCAACATTCCAAACTCTTGAAGAATCAGTTGTTGTTCAGTTTCTGATACACCACCAAAGTAGATGTTGCTTTTTTGTGGGTTTGCTTTTAGTCCAGAGGCACTGGAAAATTTATGAAATGCTTCCATTAGCTTCCTCATTGACACCACATCACCTCTAGAAAACAAAAGCAAGTCATCTGCAAAACAAACATGGATAAGTTGGAATTTCCTGCACTTGGGATGATAGTGGAATTGCTTGCAGTGGCGTAATTCCTTCAAACATCTGTTAAGATACACCATGCTTAATACAAAGAGATAGGGGGAGATGGGATCCCCTTGTATCAAGCCTCGCTTAGCTGCAAACGGCAAGGTCAGTTCTCCATTCACTACTACAAAAACAGCATTTAACTGCGGCATTTTAACAGCGATTCTAAAAAAACCACTGTTAAAATGAAACGATGGCAATTTAACAGCGGTTTTCCGCGGAACCGCTGTTAAATCTGCACATTTAACAGTTCCGTAAGAACATTAAATTGCACATTTAACAATGATTATAGGAAAACCATTTATTAAATCTGTACATTTAACAGCGGTTCTTGTAGAACCGTTGTTAAATCTGTACATTTAACAGCGGTTTTTGTAGAACCGTTGTTAAATCTGTACATTTAACAGCGGTTTTTGTAGAACCGTTGTTAAATCTGTACATTTAACAGCGGTTCTCTTAGAACCGCTGTTAAAACTTGTATTTTAACAGCGGTTCTTTCTAGAACCACTGTTAAATGTACAATATATTGAATATTAAGATATTTTGTTATATATTAATATTAAAAATTATATTACATTATATATTAAAAATTATAATACATACATATTATTTTATGAATTATATTATATTAAATGTACAATATATTGAATATTAATATATTTTGTTATATATTAATATTAAAAATTATATTACATTATATATTAAAAATTATAATACATACATATTATTTTATGAATTATATTATATCAAATGTGGAATAAATTGAATATTAATATATTTTGTTATATATTAATATTAAAAATTATATTACATTATATATTAAAAATTATAATATATACATATTATTTATTAATTATATTATATCAAATGTGGAATATATTGAATATTAATATATTTTGTTATATATTAATATTAAAAATTATATTACATTATATATTAAAAATTATAATATATACATATTATTTTATGAATTATATTATATTAATTGTGCAATATATTGAATATTAATATATTTTGTTATATATTAATATTAAAAATTATATTACATTATATATTAAAAATTATAATACATACATATTATTTTATGAATTATATTATATCAAATGTGGAATATATTGAATATTAATATATTTTGTTATATATTAATATTAAAAATTATATTACATTATATATTAAAAATTATAATATATACATATTATTTTATGAATTATATTATATCAAATGTGGAATATATTGAATATTAATATATTTTGCTATACATATATACATATGTATATATGGTTTATTGTATACTTATATTGATCATTAGTTATTAAATGTGCAATATAATAAATATTAATATATTTTGAAAATAATTCTGAAAATATTAACAAACATATACATATAATATATATATATATATATTTTATATATATCTATATACATATATATATATATATGGTTTATTGTATACTTATATAATAGAAATCAATATTAGAACAACAAATGACTTTGGCTCACTGGTTTGATACCCACCTCCATCTCATTGAGGTCACAGGTTCAAATCCCGTGAGTAGCGGAAAAATGCACATTTATACATATTATGTGCGGGTCAGGTGGGGGCCGGGGGGGGGGGGGGGGGGTGCAGACTGGGCGGGAATATATATATTTTTTTAAAAAATAATATATTAAAAAAATAATTTCAATTTATTAAAAAAAATTATTTAAAAAAATAAATAAATTTAACAGCGGAACCGCTGTTAAATTTATTTATTTTTTTAACGCTGTTAAATTTAACAGCGGTTTTCTAAAAAGGCTCCAGAACCGCTGTTAAAAGGGCTCCAGAACCGCTGTTAAATGCTGTTTTTGTAGTAGTGATTGACATTTATGGTATAAGAGACTGTGACAAGGCAAGCATATATCCATTTTACAAACCTGTAGGGAAAGCCAAGCTCAAGTAAAAGATATTTAATAAAACCCCATTCTACCGAGTCATAGGCTTTTTGAATATCTATTTTCACCATGCATCTTAGTGAAATATGCTTTGTGCCATACCCTTTAATCACCTCCTGACTCAATAGAATGTTGTCAAAGATGACCCTCCCATTGATAAAAGCAGATTAGCTTTCTCCAATAACACCATCTAGCACTGCTTGTAGTTTGTTTGCTAGAACTTTTGATATTATATTGTAAAGAACTATGCAACAAGCAATCGATCTAAAGTCTTTGACCGTGCTAGCGGATGGAATTCTAGGCAGTAAAGTAATAAGATCCATATTAATCTCTTTAGGCATGAAACCTGTACTGAAAAATTCCTCAACTGCATTAATAACTTCTGATCCAATAATATCCCAAGCCTCTTTATAAAATTTCACATTGTATCCATCAATTCCAGGCGCCTTGTTTGGGTTCGATTTGATCTCCTGATAATCTATATCTCTACACAGCAGCATATGTTGTGATTGATCCAACACTGGGCCTCTGCTTATAATAATCTTGTCAACCATAGAGATAGAAGAAGCAGCACTTCCCATTAAGCCTTGATAGAACCCTCTTATTTCAGCTGCAATTTCTTTCTGAGTCATACACATTGAGCCATCCATTCGTTTCAGCATTCCTATGGCATTATTGGAATGTCTTGCCTTAACATAAGCATGAAAAAATTTGGTGTTTGCATCCCCCAATTTAATCCAGTCAGTTCTAGCTTTTTGCTGCCATGTTTGTTCCTCAATAGCACTCCATTTCTCAAGCTCAATCAAACAAATTTTTTCTTTATTAATCGAGTCCTCATTGAATCTGTCTTGATTCAATTGCCTTTGAATGTTATCAACCTCAGCTCTTGCTTACTTTACCTTTATAGCTGTTTGCTGGAAGAAAGCAACATTTAGTTGCTTGAATGCTTGCTTCATCTTCTTGTATTTATACCACACATTCAGTAGAAGGTTATCATGACATTGCTCTCTCCAAACATCTCTAACTATATCTTTAAATTTTCGGTGTGTTGTTATAACATTCAGGAATCTGAATGGAGCTTTCCTATGAATGTCTGGTATTCCAAAATCAAGTAGTTGAGGGCAATGATCAGAAACCCCATGATCTAAGATCTCCACCATGATATTTGGATAAGTTTGAAACCAATGAATGTTTCCTAAGCATCTGTCTATCAAGGAATATATCCTATCCACACCAGATTGGTTATTACACCATGTAAATTCATTACCAACCATTCTGATTGTATTTAGTTCATTAACCTGGATGCAATCCTTGAACTCTCTAACTTCAACATCAGAAACTGGTTGTCCATTACATCTATCGTCACATGACAACACATTATTAAAGTCCCCTACTACTATTAAGGGATCATTCATATTATTCTCTACATGAGCAATAAATCTCCATAGGCTTCTTCTCTGCTCGTTAGTGTTAGATGCATAACTCGGGGTACGAACTATCCATCAGGATCTGAAAACAATATCTCCAGGAATACTCCTCACTGCAAAACACTTCGCCTGAGCAACTGGGCTAACCCCACAGGTCCCCGCGTCTCCCCTGCCCGAACACGGCAAAAACCAAGAGATAAAAACACTCAACCAAGTGCGAGATCAGTCGAATCATGATTCCTCCGCTAGAGACCAGCCAGGAAGTCATACCAACCGCATGACTCGTAACACCGGCGTACACACCCCGCGGAAGCCGCCCATTGTACATGTCTACAATCATCGGTGTACACTTCCCCGTTCTCATCGGCACCGGACACCCATGCAATCACTGACTCACGCCACAACAAGAAAATAACAACGCACATATAGTCCTCGGGACCATATCAATCGCACGCCCAAGTCCTCACGACTTGGCGTCTCGAAACACCAGGTACAATTACCCAGGTTATCACAAGAATCTCGGGTACAACACCAAAAGGAAAGAAAAATGCATCAGATGACCTCAAATATCAAGATTCTCAAAATCTATCATTACAAGATAGATCAACAATAAATGGTTCACAACCACAATACTACAATACAGATTAAGTTCAACATTAATCCGAAAAACAATAGGAAGGGAAAATACAAATCAGGGCTACATCTCAAATGTACCGCACATTGATATCCTCCAAATCGTCCATCTCCTCGATCTCATCGTCTCGAGGAAGACCCAAATCTGAACTCGCTGCTCCTCCTCGGTTGTCCTTACCTTTGGCTCCCAAAGCCTGATAGGACCCTTTGGATAAAGTACGGATTGGAGTAATAAAATCTCTCGAGGCCCGTGAGCTCTCTCGAGATCTACTGGCAATAGAACTCCTGCAGTATTTCTGAAGGTGTCCCTGCCTCCCACACAGATAACAGACAATAGCTAGCACCGTACAATGAGTGCTAACATGCCCCGCTGAATCACAGTTAAAGCAAACAACTGTCGAACTCGTCGCCTGAGAAGAAGATGATTTCCCAGCACGAAGACGACTAGAAAAATACCTCTTAGACGTCGGAGCCCGATGTCCGTCGGAACGAACCGGCGTCCTAGTCTCCCACCAGAATAATCTGAAGGGTCCTCCCGAGTAAGATCCTTGATCAAAAACTCTGCTCCAAGAGCCTTCTCGATGAATTCACCAAGTGAGTTACAATTATGATTAAACAATTGCATCCTCAACTACGGGTTTAGCCTTTTGCTAAAATACTTCATCTTATCCGTCTCGGTACGGATAACAGACGAAGCAAACTGAAGAAGTCCCTGAAACTTCTCAGCAATGACAATAACACCCTCGTCCTTGACGGATTCGGGGTTCAAAACCTCAGACATCTTGGCATCATGAAATGGACCCGGATACCTCTCTAACATGAGAGTTTTGAACTCGCTCCAATCACAATCACGATCGGTGGGCTTCACAGAAAGCCACCGAGAATAAGCGCCCTTACTCAAGTAGTAAGCCACTACTACCACCTTATTCTCTTCCGGACACTGAACCATGTCGAAGAGTTTATCAAAATGTTCAAGCCAATGAACAATATCAGCTGGTTCCGGTGAACCTTCAAAAGTAGGTGGCCCGTGACGAGAGATATCGCCGATAATCTGACTCACTCTCCCAGCCTGTCCACAAAACGACACCTGGGATCCCTGCTGCGATGGACCACGAATCATCGAGGCCTGCATTGTTTCCACTATCTGCGTCATCTGAGTCATCTGGGCCATCATGCCCCTCATAAGCAAGAAAGGGTCGACGTGTCCACTCTCAGTCTGATTGACTTCTCGAGTATGACGTCCCGAAGGGAAATCAGTCACATAGGTAACACCACCGGCCGAACTCTGGTCCATCTCGGCTTCCGCATGCACATAAACATGAGGTTCTGGCTTTCAGCCAGCCCTGTAGCCTTTACCCCCTCTGCCACGTCCTCGAGTTCCTCTTTCCATACTGAAAGAAAAACATTCGACCATGAACAAAGCTCAAATATGCCTCAACGGCCAATCCACAATGCTAAGTCAATATCCAAACACGAGTATACATACTCAACAGATAAATAATCTCCTCAAACATGCTAATTATAGCTAATACTGAGCCTACATGCTCCAAAACAATCGTGAATCAATTGTAACACAAAGATTACATACAGGTTTCAACAAAACATGTACAATCAATGACATAATGAATGTATGAAAATAAAAGAGAATCAAGTCCTTACACAGGTCATCCGTAGCTTCGAGGTCTTGCGATACTAGTCTTCACTGACGACGACTCGATGAAAGAATGACTCATATAGTCGCCCAACTATCACGACTCACAAAACCCGACTGTCCAGATTGTCATAACCTGACAGCCCCACTACTACCGCGTCGGTAGAGCCACATAACTCACATATCAGGGTATCTCACAACCCAATTCTCTGATACCATCTTCTGTAATGCCCCTAAATATCATTAGGTTATTACAGTGTCGTGGACCCCACACCAGGAGATCCACCAGGCGAACACGACTAACATACAACAAACTAACCAAAAGGGGACTCAGAGTCCCTACTATGACATCCGACATAATATTCTGATATGGAATTTCAACGACAAACACATGCCTACATGGCCCAAAATAGAATACAACAACATCCACGAGCCTTGCTCGGATAATACAAATTACAACAACTGACGAAAACTGGAGTACTCCAAACTGTCTGACCGACATGAACACCAAAATATCTCGGACTAGTATCGCTCGAATGCCTCATCGTCATCGTCACGATCCTGTGTCTCAACTCTCTCCTCGCAAGCACCTAAAACATGAAAACATGTTCTGCCCCACGGGGTCAGTCATCCAGATAATGAATATCAAATACATATATGACATGATATGCATCTAACGGCAGAATAAACAGTACAACAAGGTAATACGAGATGCTCACAAACCAAGATAAGAATCGAGAATTCGTGAAACACTATGCCCACGGCATACTATCGTTACCTGCTAAATAGGTCGGAATACAAGTGCCCAACGGCGAATCATCAATACAGAACACAACAATGAATTACCCGGAGGTAAACCAAACAAGAGCTGACATAAATACGAATCATAATGCCCGAAGGCTCCAACGGAAATACCAGAACATCACAATGGCCTGAAGGCCCCTCAGCCGAGGCTGCCCAAAATATCATAATGATCTGAAAACAACTCAGCCGAAACTATCAATCATCACAATGGCCCGAAGCCAAAACAGCCTGAAGCTGTATCACATGAGGACTGAAGCCACGGCACGAAGCCGTATCACAATGAAGGCCGAAGCCACGACACGAAGACGTATCACAATGAGGGCCGAAGCCACGGCACGAAGCTGTATCACAATGAGGGCCGAAGCCACGGCACGAAATCGTATCACAATGAGGGCCGAAGCCACAACACGAAGCCGTATCACAATGAGGGCCGAAGCCACGGCACAAAGCCGTATCATAATAAGGTCATCCATTGACCATGACCTGCTGAGTTGCAGGTGCTGGGAAACTAACCGCGAAGGTTCAAGCCCCAGACTTACCCATAATAAGATCACCCAGTGACCGTGACCTACTGAACTGTAGGTGTTGGGAAACCAACCGCGAAGGTTCAAGCCCCAAACTTACCCATCGAGCACTAGCCGAGACTAGCCTCCCAAAACACAATTAATCACAACAGCAACGATCCTGCTATTACCGAATTCACAAGAATAATAGTGTGCTGCCTTGAGTCGCTCAACACGACAACAATAACTCACAGATGGGCACCGTCCTCGGCGGTCCCAATTCAAATACCTCGACTGCCTTAGGAATGGCCAATCGTTAACAACGATACAACAGATGGTAAATGTCTTTGATAGTCCTAATTTAATACATAGATTACCTCAGAACGGTCAATCGACAACAACGATACAACGGATGGGAACTATCATCGATAGTCCCAATTCAATACCTCGATTGCCTTAGAATGGCCAATCGTTAACGACACAACGGATGGGAATTATCTTCGATAACCCTAATTCAATACCTCGATTGCCTTAGAATGGCCAATCGATCACAACGACACAACAGATGGGAATTATCCTCGACAGTCCCAATTCAATATGTCGATTACCTTAGAACGGTCAATCGATAAACAATGATACCATGGATGGGAATTATTCTCGATAATCCCAATTCAATACGTCGATTACCTTAGAACGGTCAATCGATGAACAATGATACAACGGATGGAAATTGGCTTTGATAATCCCAATTCAATACGTCGATTACCTTAGAACGGTCAATCGACAATGACGATACAACAAAAACAATTAGAACAGATGTCCCGGTGCCTTTAATCGATTACCGACAGCGGAGATGATAATCGAACACGTCAATGCCTTCACTCGGCCAATTACAGCATCAATAGCAAAATTCCAATATCAATAACAATGATCGCAACAATGTCTTAAACCGACATCAATATCAACAATAACAACCGATACATCGATACTGCGAACCGGCTATCGACAATAACATCAACAACGAGTATCTCAAAGCCCTAAATGGCTTTTAACGACAATAACAACATTTGGCATAATTTGTCGAAGGGTATCGTATCAAACAATCCCCTGATATCAACAAAATCATAGAGAGACCAAGTCTCGAAATGATACAACACATTTATACACATACATGATAACATTAATCTCATTGATCAGTACAAGTATAAAACTTGCCTCAAACCGAAGGTGTAATGCCCCGACTTTCTAGGGTAATTAATGGGGAAAATAAATAAAAGGTAAATTTTGACGAAAAATATTTTCTTTTGAGAATATTAAAATTCTCGCCTACAAAGTCGAGTCGCTACAATGACATAAAAATAAATACCTTTAAATAAGGCAACATTTCATCATAGATACGAGATAAAATTTGCAGCGGAGGAATAAATCATAAATTATAAATTTCAAATCGAAGTTTCCCCAAATGAGTTCCAAAATATTTGACATAACGAAAAACATCATATAATAAATCCTCTTTCATATGCCCTCTCGGCTCGCTCCTTCGTCTATCCAGCTCGGTTCAACCGGCGGGATCAATAAATGTGGGGATGAGCTTCATTCAGCTTGTGGAAATCACACTGACCACAGTAATATACAATCTCATGGAAAGCATAACATGAATAATCTATCACATTTTTCCTCAACGTAAGTGCATACTCACAATATTACGCATAGCATGAATCGAGCACGCATAATGCGAATATTGAGGTTGCGCAGGTGGCCCCGCAATAACATGAAACATACACACAATATTACGTATAACATGAATCTAGCACGCATAACACGAATATTGAGGTTGCGCAGGTGTCCTCACAACAACATGAAACATACACGTAATACCACATATAACATGAATCGAGCACGCATGTGAATATTGGGTTGTGCAGGTGTCCCCACACAACATGAATCTTAAGATAGCCTCTTTACATGTATACAGGTGAGCCTGATTTACAACATGTATTGTCAATTTATAAACATGAATTGAATATCACATATGCAGTCCAATTAAAGCAATTAAAGTGATGGTTAAAATTCCCACCTGAATAAATGAGGATGTCTGACTTAATGAAGATGCTCGAATTCTTGAAATGAAGATGCTCGACTCACAGTCCTAAGCCCGTAAATCCTCGATAAAGTCTACATATAATAATATTTGATCATTACAAAATATTACGACATAATGACTGAAACTAAAATATATATGCATAAATTCAGATTAATTATTAATATTAATTGAAAGTCAAACATTTTAATGTCTTGGTCAAAATTAGGACTGAATTGAAGTTTTAAAGTTAACTAGGGTCAAATTGTAAGAGTTGAGAAGCTGACTGGGTTAAAATCGAGTTAATTAAAACTGTCTGGGGCTGAATTGAAAGTTTCTAAAAACTGGGAGGGCTAAATTTAATAACCCTAATTTTTCGCTAGTATAAATACCCCCTGTTGGCCACTAAGTATACTGGATACAGCTTGGGAAGTAGTTTGAACAACAAGCTGTACTGATTTTAAATCTGAGTGCGTAGCGGAAGTCTTAGATACAGTAAGTTGCTGTGGATACAGCAACTTGGTGTGCAGTGTATACTTAAATAATCACAGTAACTAAAACAAGAAATCAAGGTAAATAACACAGTATTTAAAGTGGTTCGAGGTAAACCCCTCTACGTCCACTGGTCCTCCACACAGGAGTAAAATGTTTTATTATAATTACTACATACACAACTATGTAATTATAACAGTATACAATCAATATATCATTCACACAGATTGATATAAAGATCTTAGCTTCAACCGTTCACACAGATTGGTTTGAGCTAAAGCTTGACTGACTTCTTCACACAGAGTTCTGAAGCTTCGTCTTTCTCAGTCCACACAGGGATGATCTGGGTTTGTTCAATGTATTAGAACGGAGTATGAACAACATCTTTGACTTTATGAGCTTCTAGCTGATGAAGTGTTGTTCAAGATGATGAGCACTATATATCTCTTTGATCTGATTTGCAGTAAGCTTTGGAGATATGTTTTGCTCTGATGATAACTTTGATAGCTTGATAATTTCGTAGCTTGGGTAACTGATCTTCAGCATCTTGATGTGATATATATAGTCTCTGAAATATATATCCGTTGAGATGTATCCGTTGAGCAAGATTCCGTTCCAACGGGATTAAAAGCACGATCCGGATTTAGCGGGATTTGAAGATCTGTTGACTGACAGTATTTAAATACTTTATCCTTGAATATTTAAATACTTCTTTATTCAACGGGACTGACTTCTGAAGATTCCTTCTTTGTCCAGTTGAAAGCTGTATGGAAGATAACTGTATTGGTGATTCGAGACAGTTTCCATACTTGGTCTTTATAAGACTTCCTTGCTGTATTGACGGGTTTCACTATTTGCTGGATTCGAGATAGTTCATCGATACAGGTTGACAATTCAACTCTACGATACAGTTTCCTTTACTGTATTTAGGATTGGTATATATGTCAAAACCTCTTATCACATAATTCGATACAAGGATTGAATATCGCGGCTGTTTCGATACAGGGTTCTTGTTTTCCCAACAATTTCCCCCTTTTTGACAATTTGCCAAGACTTAACTTTCAAGTCTTCTTGATGATGCCAAAACCTTCTTCATGAAATAATCTTCCTTGATGACTTCTGGCAGATTTCTTGGTCTTCTGTCAAATGGTCTGTCTTTCAGCAACTTAGTCTAATTAATGAACTGCTCACAGGCGAGTTCGATACAGCTAAGAATATTTTCAACTTAAGCTTATGATTGGCGCGCAGGCACAATCTTACAATGTATTCTAAGCATATAACTGAAATTATGAACTGTTCGTAGACAAGTTCGTACAGCTTAATTTTCAACAAGTTTCTATACTTGTGATTGTTAACAAACAATTTAAGTAATCATACATCAACACAGTAGATTACGAGTTGTAATCTTTCAAGTCAAACAAACACTTTTATTGATATTCAAAACAAATTGAGTACATGGTTTGCTGTTTCGAAGGAAAAATTACAAAAACAAAAATAATATACAAGGATTTCAGATCCTATCTATAGTCTGCATGTCTCCATGGCTTTCTCCCTGGATCATTCTCGGTTCCACGCCACCAGTTCTGTAGGGAATCATTGCCTCGATCCTGGTATATAGCTCTTCCTTCATAGGATCTGTCAAAGGCAAGAATCCAGTCTTCTGGATGGGTGATCCGGTCTCCTCTTCTGTGTTTGCTTTTCATATCTAGCTGGAGAGGGAGTTTTCATTCTTCTAGCATCTTCGTAAATTTATCTGCGACCTCCGCTAAAGTCTTATAGCTCTTGAAGATGGCGGATTCCCTGATGAGTTTAACAAAGTATCTCATCAGTTCGTTCTTCCTACATTGCTTCACCTCATCGGCAGTAGGATGGCGGTTGGTCGGCAGACGAATTTCAGATGGTCTTTGGATTAAGTTTTGCCACGGGACATTTGGATCATGAAATTCAGGTCGGGAGCCTGAAATCTTAAAACTCTGAGAGGGAGGGGCTAGCTTGTTTAATTCAGCAGTAATGCTGTCTTGAGCGGCCTCAAATTCCCTTTCATGCTGTAACCTGGTTCTCCTTGCAGCTTCTCTTGCCTCTTCCCCCTTTTTGGCTTCATCAAGACGTTCGAGGATCTCCAGTGCAGCATCCTGTTTTGTCTCGATGTTTGACACTCTCTCTACTAGGGTGGAAAGAACCTTCGACATATCGTTGATACATTTGTCGTGGGCTTGCAATTGAGAACTGTTTTCAATCATAGCACATGCGGTCTTGGCTTCAGCGATGCGCGTTTTGGTTGCTTCTTCCTTCAGGAGTTGCTCTTGCTTGTCTTGCATAATCTTCAGTGCTTGTTTGAATACTTCTGGCAAAATAACGAAGGCCTCGACTACTCGAGAAACTTCATGCTGTAAGGTGGTCATCTCTTCAACGGCAGAAGTATGCATCCAATTCAAGGCTTTTTCAACTGAAGACAGGGCGATCACTGCATCCTGTATGAAGACAGTTTGAAGACCAAGAGCACGCAGGCGCTCTTTCCTAGCGGCTGTGCTTGGAGAATCCGGTTGGGCGAAATCTTCGGGTCCGTTCAACCTCCTCAGATTCACGGTTGGGCGTTAAGTGAGTTGGACATCCTCAGGTATATTACCGTCCTCGGATTCTATGGTTGATGGGGCGGGAGCAGCATGTTCTGGTTCGGCGGCAGGGGGTGCTGTGTCCTCCTATTGCGAAGGTTCGTCGGTAGACATGGATACAGGAGGGACTAATTCCTCCTGTTGTCTCTCAGTGACAACTTCTTCTTGAGCGGCGGCAGGATCGGGTGCCTGTTCCAAAACTGTTCCTTCTTCCTCGACTTGAGGGACTGATTCCTCATCGTCGGGAATGTTTTCTTGCTGTGGCCAAGGGGGCATACTTTGATTTGATGGCCCTTCGTCATCCTTTGGTGGAGATGCATCTCTGTCTTGAGCCTCTTCACGACTCATTCTCATACCAGCTTGTAAAGCATCGTCACCGTCGTCTGAGTCGTCGTCATCGTTTGGATTTGGGGGAGAGTCCTCTGACTTATCTTTACCTTTACTCCTTGCGTCAGATTTCTGCAGAATATGGCTTTCAATCAGTTCTTTGCAGAAGGGATTGTCCCATCGGATCAGGGCCTCAATTTCCGGTGAGTCCGTCACTTCTGATACAAATCTTTCTTCTTGGCTCCATTCGCTCCAGTTGTATAATGTGTCATACGGAGCTAGCATGTAGCCTTTCCATTTTAGAAATCTTTCGTAGGCATGATCGATCTGAACAGAGAGAAGGGTTTTGTGAATAATGGTGTCAGGGGATGGACTGCGTACAACGTATGGATCCGCTGTACCGAGGGGTTCCTCTACAGGTGTGGGATCCTGTAGGGAAGTGGGATTCCTTACGGGGGATGGTGCCCCGAAGGAAGATTGATCCTATACGGGTGTGGAATCCCGCATAGGAGAAGTAGCGTTTGGCTCCGAAGGGGCAGCCGACTCACTAGAGTCTTTATCGTTGGCAGATGTCCCATCATCCGTCCTAGCCGCCAAAGGCTCAGGATCTATTGTCGATACAGTAGTGGACACCTATTCCACAGGGGTTGGGCCCTGGGGTTGTTCTTCAGTGGGTTGAGCCACGGTGGAAACTTCTTCGGAGGTCTTGGTAGATTTGGCTTTAGAAAGCCTCCTTAGTTTCTTCTTTGGCTTCTCACCAGCAATGGGTTTCTTGCTGTGAGATCTTTTCCTCTTCTTTGAAGACTCCACGTCCTGGGACTTCAAAGACACATCTCTTGGGTTTGCAGAAACTGGCATAGATTTGGTTTTCGGGTGGTTGCAGACCATAGTGCTTTGGTTAAACGCTGTAAGCTTGACACCTCCTAGGTATATCCTGGAGCTATTCTTCTTTGCATCAGCGGATTGCGACAGTCCGCATTTTGTCAAAATATGGTTTAACATTAAACCGAATGACTTCTTCTGGGTGGCAGGCTTGCATACTTCTTCTTGCAAGCGCTTAAGGATTATCTGGCACCAGTTGACCTTTTCACAGGTCAGAATTGCAACCATCATTCGGAATCGCAGATTGGTACACATTTCGAATGCACTAGTTCGGTTCTCGATGATCCTGCAACAAAAGTCATGTAAATACACATAAGGCAGGCAAAAATTCTTCTTGTGACATGTGGTTTGAACCATGTCAACAACAGTTGAGCCGGTGAACAGCCTATAAAACTTAGTTATAAGCTCTTGAGACCCAAACGTCTCAAGTTGATCCATTGTCAGGCCGTCAGCAGGTAGCCTGTAGATATTCTAAAGAAGATCGCTATCAACACAGATCTCCACTCCTTGAATAGTAGCGGTTATGTCAGCAACGTGACCTCCTTGGGCCAGTGACAAAAAGCACACGGCGGCGTTGAATTACTCAACTAGATGAACATCGTATTTGTCAGCAGTTTGACTTACAAGGCGATAGAGGCCTTGTTTACGAAGACGAGTGATGATGTACTTCATGGGTTCGACATCATTGGTTTCAGCGAGAATTCGTTCAATGACAACAGATCTTGAGAAGATCCGTCCATCGATGATGTTTGCGGTTTCCTTGAGTGCGGGCGAAGATGTTTGTCCAGCCATTTGATGATTTTTTTTTTTCAAGAAAAAGTGAAAGAGAATACACTAAATTTGCAGTAAAATGCAGAAAGCTGTGTAGGCTGTTTTTGCTTGAGAACTCTTAGACCATCTTTATCAGCAATCCAATCCAATCAAATCTCTATTAAAAAATTAATTTCTCTCTCTTCCACCTACCTAATTTCAATCTCAATCCAATCTTACATTTTTGCACACTTTATTAGCAATCCAATCCAATCTCAATTATTTTTAAGAAATATATATTTAATATATTATCATATATATATATAATATTTTTATTATTATTGTTGAATATAAAAAAATAGATAAAAAACTATCTAATATTATAAAACATAATTATAATTATAAAAAAAGAAACTTACATTAAAAATAATTTGTGAACCCAAACAATAATTTGGAGGTTTGGATCCTTAACAGAAAATTGGAAAAAATAGAGTTTTCAAGATAAGAGAGTACTGAAATAGAGACAAAGATTGGTGTGCTGAAAATATGTGAAGAGTGGTCTCTATTTGTAGGGAATTAAAAAATATGAATTTTGGTATATTTTTTATTTTTTAATTTTTTTGTTTAACTTATCTTTTTATTAAGATAAGATTTATTTTAAAAAAATCTACAACTACCAATCAAGTTTTGACATGTGTAATAACTTTAATAAAAAAAAATAAAAAATCAACCCAATCTTTGATCGGATTGCAACACTGACCGAAATATTACTTCCCTTTTTCTTTTTCTTTTTATTAAAGTTATTTTGTCTTTTGTGTTTTGGGATTGGATTGGTTTGAAGAAGATCACCACTAAAGGTGGTCTTAATTTTTGCAGAAAGCGTAAAGAGTTTCTAATGGCAGTATCAGTCCTTTTATAGTTGGGCGGAGAAATAGGGTTTTGCAGAGTACGAGTGGTCAGATTTTAAGGGATGGGAACCAGTTTTTGAGATCAACGATCATGATGGACTGAGTGTAACTGGTACACTAATCCATTAAAATGTTTAAAATATAAGCGGGTCCCACTTCTGACATTTGTATCACCCTAAATGCCTGAAACGGCGGTCTTAAAACATTAAACAATTTAAAACATCGCGGCTTTTGAGATTCAGTTGTCCAGATGTCGTGTAAGGCATTTAATGTACATGACGTTTGACATAAAAACAGGGCACGTGGACAAAAATCATTTTAAAAAGAAACAATATAATATAATATATATATATATATATATATATATATATATTGAATCGAAATCCTATAGTATGTGTTGTATCCACGTCGATACAGCATTCCCCCTTAAAAAGGTACTTATAGGTTTTAAATTCCATACAACAATTTTTGGATTAATGCTGTATTCATGGGTCCTACTGTATTCCCCCTTAATTATTGCACACATCAGCTGTAGGATTCATATTTCTTTGCTCACTACAGTGCTGTATTGACGGTTCTGAGTGCACAGATAATTAACGGTGGATACTGTATTATTGGGTCTTACTGCATTCCCCCTCAATTGTTGAGTAAAAACAGTAAATTACTTACAGGGAGTCGGGCTGTAACATTCCCAATTCTTGTCTAAGCATGTTGAATCTGGCTGTGTCGAGCGGCTTGCTGAAGATGTCGGCCAACTGAATGTCTGTATGAACTTTTTCAAGGCGAACATCTTTGTTCTCGACATGATTCCTTATAAAATGATGCTTCATGTTGATATGCTTAGTGCGCGAGTGCAGGACAGGATTGTGCGTTATTGCAATTGCACTCGTGCTATCACACATGATTGGAGTCTCTCTGGATTCAATTCCAAAATCTGACAACTGTTGATGCATCCAAAGGATCTGCATACAGCAGCTACCAGCAGCATAGTATTCTGATTCAGCCGTGGAAAGAGAGTTAGCCAATTGCTTCTTACTGAACCAAGAAACTAGTCTAGGTCTAAGAAAGTGACAAGTTCCACTTGTACTCTTCCTATGTAGCTTGCAGCCTCCGAGATCCGAGTCGCTGTATCCAACTAAATCGAATCCGCCTTCTTTAGGATACCATAGTCCTACATCGACTGTTCCTTTAATGTACTTCAGGATTCGTTTAGCTGTATTGAAGTGTGATTCCTTAGGTGCTACTTGATACCTCACACACACTCCAACAGCAAACTGGATATCGGGCCTGCTAGCCGTTAGGTACATGAGCGAACCAATGAGCTTCCTGTAGAGTGATTGGTCAAACGGCTTTCCGGCTTCATCAGCACTAATTTGCACGGAAGTGCTCATGGGGGTTGACGATGGTTTGGAAGTGTTCATTCCAAATTTGTTGAGAAGCTCCTTGCTGTATTTTCCTGGTTGATGAAAATACCTGTAGGCAACTGCTTTACCTGCAAACCTAGGAAATAACTAAGTTCTCCCATCGTACTCATTTCAAATTTACTTTGCATGAGATGAGAGAACCTTTGACACAAAGCAAGGTTAGTTGAACCAAAAATTATATCGTCTACATTGATTTGTACCATAAGAAGGTCATCACCTTCCTGTATTTTGAACAAGGTCTTGTCCAAAGCACCTTTCTCAAATCCATTGTTAGTTAGATACTGGGACAAGGTTTCGTACCAGGCTCTAGGGGCTTGTTTGAGTCCATACAGTGCTTTCTTTAGCCTGTATACTAGGTCGATACCGTCTGTATTGGCAAACCCTGGTGGTTGTTCAACATAAACTTCTTCTTCAAGGTCTCCATTCAGGAATGTACTCTTGACGTCCATTTGGTATACAATAAAGCTCTTATGGGCGGCAAAGGCTAAAAATATCCTAATGGCTTCTAGTCTGGCTACAGGGGCGAAGGTTTCATCATAGTCTATGCCTTCTTCCTGACTATAGCCTTGTGCGACTAGTCTGGATTTATTCCTTATAATAAGTCCATTTCGATCCTTTTTGTTTCGAAATACCCATTTGGTTCCTATAACCGATTGATGTGTAGGTCTGGGTACAAGATACCATACATTGTTTCTTTCGAAACCGTTAAGCTCTTCTTCCATAGATGTTATCCAATGAGAATTATTAAGAGCGTCTATGGTCGAAACAGGTTCGGAGTGGGCTAAGAATACAGCAATAGTGCACATATTGAGTCTTCTAAGCTCGGATTGAGATTTCCATTCAGGAAACTGTGATATCTTAGTATCTAGTTCTTGTTGTGCACAAAGTACATTTCCTTGTGTACTCTGTATTATCCTATGAGTAGAAACACCAGCATTTATGTTTCCAATGATCAGCTCTTGCGGGTGATCTCTCAACCATCTTCGGTCCGGTTCTAATTCAGGGTCCCGTACTGTATCGAGAGTTTCTGTAGATACAGCTTCAGCTTGTACAACGTCGGCTTCATCCACGTCGATTCTTACAGCTGCGGGGTTGATTTCTAAATCAACAACAGGTTCTATGGGAGTTGGAGGATCCAAGATAGAGAGTTGTTGGATGTTTTGGGTAACATCTTCTACTCATGTAGGGTCATGGTGAGGTTCGTCGAACACTACATGAACTGATTCCTCGATCGTCAGCTTCCTTTTATTAAAGATTCTTAAAGCTTTGCTGACGGAGGAGTATCCTACAAATATTCCTTCATCTGATTTCTCATCAAAGGTTCTAAGTTGGTCCTTCCCATTATTTAACACATAACACCTGCATCCAAAAATGTGAAAATATGAAACTAACGGAGTTTTGTTGTTCCATACCTCATATGCTGTTTTGTTGTGGTGTTTGTTGACGATACAGCGGTTTTGAGTATAGCATGCTGTGTTGGTTGCTTCACCCCAGAAACGCTGTGGCAACTTTCTTGCGGCAATCATTGTCCTTGTTGCTTCTTTCAACGTCCTATTCTTTCGCTCGGCAACACCATTTTGTTGAGGTGTAGGGGCAGCTGAGTATTCGTGTTGTATTCCATTTTCCGAACAGTATTACTCTATAAAGTGGTTAGTAAATTCTGTACCTCTTTCGGAACAAATGGACACGATACTCAATGCCTTTTCATTTTGCAACTTTCTCAGGAGCTCGGGCAGCTTTGATGTTGTTTCCTTCTTCTTGCTTAAGAAAATTGTCCAAGCATACCTGGAATAATCATCAACAACAACCATGCAGTATTTCTTACCTCCCAAACTTACTGGGTCTACAGGACCGTAGAGATCCATATGTAGCATTTCCAGCACTCTTTGGGTTGAAAGGTAGGATTTGCTCTTCAGGGTTGACTTGATTTGCTTGCCTTTCTGACATGGTCCGCAGACGCTGTCCTTCTTAAATGACACATTTGGCAATCCTCTAACCATTCCCTGTCTTGAGAGCTTGTTGATCGTCTTGAAGTTGATGTGAGACATCCTATTGTGCCATAACCAGCTAAGTTCTGCAGTGCCTTTGGCAACAAAGCATGGAATTGAGGAGCCCATAGGCTTCCAGTCAGCGATATACATGTTACCTGATCTGCTTCCTGTAAGCACAACTTACTTGGTTTGGATGTTCTTGACTCTATAGCGATCTATATAGAATTTCACCGAGAACTGTTTATCACAGAACTGGCTAATGCTAAGTAGATTGTACTGTAAGCCTTCAACATATGCAACATCGGTGACTTTGAATTTTCCGACAAGTAGGTTTCCTTTCCCTCTTGTTCTTTCTTTAGATTTATCACCGAAACGAAATTTTGGACCGCGACCTTCTACAAAATCTGATAGCTTGCTTCTATTTCCGGTCATGTTCCGAGAGCATCCACTATCAAAGTACCACGTATCCTCCTCTAGAATGTCCTGTAGCAAAGAAATTAAGTAGATTTAGGTCCCCTTTGATTTTTGGGTCCATGTATGTTAGTTCCTCTAGGTACCCAAGTTTTCCTGGCAGCAGTTGGTTTACTGTAGGTCATACTCGGTACATTGTTGCGATATCTACGAGGGGCATATCCGTAGTCGCTATAACCATGATAATTATTATGCATGAAAAATTCAGGGTTATTATTATTAATCCAGTACGAGTGCCGTCTAGGAGGTGGAGCCATTTTCTTTGGCCTAACAGCTTGCCTTCTGGGTCTCTAGTTGGATTCCCAACGCTGTTGTTGATACTGAACGGGCACTTGCTGTCTCGAGGGATAACGGGGCTCCTGTATCCAATACCTAGGCATGCTGTACTGATAGTACTGCCGTGCGGGCCTTTGGTAGTTGGATATAGCCTTCCTTCTGAACGGCTGTTGGCGCTGTTGATATGCTCGGGGAGCATGCTGTTGAGTTCGCCTCACAGGTTGGAACGTCTTATGATTCCGCTTTCTGGAATAGGATTGTGGGGGCGAAATGGCAGCCTTCGGTTTTCGCGGTGCAGCAGGTTCCTTCACGGGACTAGGGGTATCTTTCGATACTGGAATATGTTCCACACTCTTGACAAACACTGTACTAGTTTTCCCTTTGTTTGAAAATGAGCTGTATCCTAAGCCACTTTTATCATGAGCATGTTGCCCAGTGCTCAGAATTTCTTCCATTCTTTTGAACGATTTCAGAGTGGTCTCAAGTTCAATTTCTTGTTTTTCGAGAGTGTGACTTTGGCTTGAAGTAGAACCAAATCATTTGTCTTGCTCTCGTTGTGAGTTTTAACCTCACTTAGTTCATGAGCAAGTTGATGATTGTTCTCCATGAGTTTTTCAAAATCGACTTTGCTGGTTTCACAGTCAAGAGACATATTTTCATAATTTATCTTCAGCAAGTCATTTTCATCTTTCAGCTCTAGGTTAGACAGTTGGAGCTGTATATTCTCGTTTTTCAATGTCTCATGGGCCTTTTGAATGTTTTTAAATTCATTCATCATGTTTTCAAAGGTATGAGATGCATTTGATGGAATAGCTGAGGTTGAACTTGCCTCATCATCGCTGTCTTCACCTTCAGGAATGTCTTTGGCCATAAAGCACATATATGATTTATCATCGAACTCATCATCAGATGAATCACTTTCAGTGACCACCTGAAGACATTCTTCTGATTTGGATGGTGTGGGGGAGGCTTCTGATTCTCCAATCAGGGCCTTGAGCTTGTTTTTCCAAGCACGTATTCTTTCATCTCTCTCTTGTTGCTCGGCCTCCGGAAACTTTTGAACTTTGGGATGAGGACATTTATTTGCATAATGCCCTGGTTTCCTGCAATTATAGCACAGGTTAGAATTACCGGATGAAGTTTCGGTACTTACCTTTTGGACAGGTTTGGGCCTGTAGGAGTGCCTTGATGAACTTTTTGAATTTGTGCATGAGAAGCGCCATTTCATCTTGAGACGGGATGTCGTCGTCCTTTGTCGGCATTCTTGTGACTAGGCTTCGACGATTTGGGCATCTTTGTGTCAACGATTCGATCTGGCTAGTCTTTGTGACATTTGAAGGAGATTCTTCAGCTTTCTCTCTTCTGTCAATATCATACTCAAAAGCTTTGAGGTCAGAAAAGAGATCAAAAGTAGTTATTTCATTAAGATTGCAAGATACACGCATAGCTGTGGTCTTAATGTCCTATCGGGCTGGGAGAGATCTGAAATTTTTTAAATTCTTCTCCTTTTGGGTATAAATTTTGCCCAACGCTTCAAGTTCACCAACAATACCAGTGAATCTGAGGTCAAGTTCCTCAAGTGTCTCAGTTGGTTTCATTTCGAAAGATTCAAATTACTGAGTCAGTTTTGAAATCTTGTTTTCTTTTGAGAGCTCAGTTCCCTCACAAATCAACTTGAGTTTATCCCAGATTTCTTTGGCTGTTTTGCAGCTCTTTACCTTCGAGAACGTGCCTTTGTCAAGGGTGACAAATAACGCGTTCTTAGCCACATTGTCGAGATTGGCTCGCTTTCTTTCATCTGTGGTCCATTGCTCGCGTTCCTTCTCGAGCATCTCAGTATGGGCTTGGCCTTAAATCCTTGCGGCCGTGTTTACCTTCATGATCTTGATAGGACCATCCTGTATCACAAAAATCATCTCTTCGTGCATTGCTGCAAGATGAGCCTCCATCCTAATTCTCCAATCATCAAATTCGTTAATAGAGAACATAGGCACTTTGTTGATCATAGAAGTATCCATGTGATAATACAGAAATGAAAGAGATTGTTTTAAAGAATAAGTGATTTTGGATCTGATTCGGTTAAAAATACGACTGATTCTTTTTAGAATCAACCGCTCTGATACCACTTGTTGGCCACTAAGTATACTGGATACAGCTTGGGAAGTAGTTTGAACAACAAGATGTACTGATTTTAAATCTGAGTGCGTAGCGGAAGTCTTAGATACAGTAAGTTGCTGTGGATACAACAACTTGGTGTGCAGTGTATACTTAAATAATCACAGTAACTAAAACAATAAAAACTGAAGGTAAATAACACAGTATTTAAAGTGGTTCGAGGTAAACCCCTCTACGTCCACTGGTCCTCTACACAGGAGTAAAATGTTTTATTATAATTACTACGTACACAACTACGTAATTATAACAGTATACAATCAATATATCGTTCACACAGATTGATATAAAGATCTTAGCTTCAACCGTTCACACAGATTGGTTTGAGCTAAAGCTTGACTGACTTCTTCACACAGAGTTCTGAAGCTTCGTCTTCCTCAGTCCACACAGGGATGATCTGGGTTTGTTCAATGTATTAGAACAGAGTATGAACAACATCTTTGACTTTATGAGCTTCTAGCTGATGAAGTGTTGTTCAAGATGATGAGCACTATATATCTCTTTGATCTGATTTGCAGTAAGCTTTGGAGATATGTTTTGCTCTGATGATAACTTTGATAGCTTGATAATTTCGTAGCTTGGGTAACTGATCTTCAGCATCTTGATGTGATATATATAGTCTCTGAAATATATATCCGTTGAGATGTATCCGTTGAGCAAGATTCCATTCCAACGGGATTAAAAGAACGATCTGTATTTAGCGGGATTTGAAGATCTGTTGACTGACAGTATTTAAATACTTTATCCTTGAGTATTTAAATACTTCTTTATTCAACGGGACTGACTTCTGAAGATTCCTTCTTTGTCCAGTTGAAAGCTGTATGGAAGATAACTGTATTGGTGATTCGAGACAGTTTCCATACTTGGTCTTTATAAGACTTCCTAGCTGTATTGACGGGTTTCACTATTTTCTGGATTCGAGACAGTTCATTGATACAGGTTGACACTTCAACTCTTCGATACAGTTTCCTTTACTGTATTGAGGATTGGCATATATGTCAAAACCTCTTATCACATAATTTGATACAGGGATTGAATATCCCATTTGTTTGATCTGAGGTTCTTGTTTTCCCAACACCCCCTATACTCACCTTCAGCCGACACAAACACTTCCTTCCAATTCTTCTTCTCAGCCGGAATCAATTTGCAGAAAAAAACACGATTCTCTCCAAATTCTTCTTCTTGGCCGAAAGCAAATCGCAGTAAACACACACATACACATGCTACATCTGAAACGAAACACGCACGCCGTGGTGGATTAGAAGCCAGAAGAAGGCGGCGGTGCAGAAGATGTCCGGTGGTTACAAACTCCAGTAAGGGTTTAAATTGAAAGTCCGGATTCAGTTATGATTTTGTGGACTCTTATAGCTAATTTAGGTTTGAAAGAATAGATCTTGGTTTCGGTCAATCTAAGGAAAATGAGTTACCTCACTGGATTCTTGGGTTTTGGAAATCCGGCAGTTCATTTTCTGGTGTTAAATTCTGGTTGAAGAGATTAAATTCTGAGTTCGGGTTTTGGGATGAAAAGGGTTTGGTTTCTGATTCTAGTTATCGAAATTCTGGTCTTTGAGTTCGGACATATTCGGTTGGACATATACAACAACAACAACAACATCTAAGCCTTAGTCCCAAAATAATTTGGGGTCGGCTAACATGAATCAAACTTTGAAACCGTCAATAATCGTTACATAAATAACATAAAAGGAAAAAAGAGGGAAATAGTAGAGAAAAAAGCAAATAAAAAAAGAGAATAATGTAAAAAAAAAAAATCCTGAAAAATAAATTAAAAGATAACATGAAATAAAAGAAAATAGGAAAAAAAAAAAATAGAGGAATCAGACTCCATCCACCATCCGTATTCTTTCCCGCCACATTTGCCTCTCCATCGCCATACTTTCTCCAATTACAAGAAACCGCATATCATTTTCAATCATCTTTATCCAAGTTTTCTTGGGTCTTCCTCTACCTTTCACAACATTACTTGTTCCCCAACTTTCTAGCCTCCTCACTGGGGCATCAATAGGTCTTCTTCTCACATGACCAAACCATCGTAATCGATTCTCCATCATCTTGTCTTCTATAGACGCAACTCTTACCTTCTCTCTGATCACCTCATTTCTGAGCCGATCCTTTTTTGTATGACCACACATCTATCGTAGCATACGCATCTCTGCCACATTCATCTTTTGAACGTGACACTGTTTTACAGCCCAACACTCGGTGCCATATAACAGCGCAGGCCTAATTGCCGTGCGGTAAAATTTACCCTTTAATCTATGAGGCATGCCAGGATCACATAAAACCCCTTTGGCACTCTTCCACTTCAACCACCCTACCTTTATTCTGTGAGCCACATCGCCATCTAGCTCTCCATCCTTTTGGAAAATAGATCCAAGATACCGAAAGAAAGTGGATCCATGAACAATTTTCCCATCAAATGTGATCATCCCCGCCTCTCTATCACTGTTTTCGCTAAACCTACACTCCATATATTCAGTCTTACTTCTGCTCAGCCTAAAGCCTCGAGCTTCCAAAGTATCCCTCCAAAGTTCCAATTTCTGTTGCACTCCAACCTTCGTTTCATCAATCAACACAATATCATCTGCGAACAT
The DNA here is from genome assembly GCA_033398695.1 of Orobanche coerulescens. NCBI lineage: Eukaryota > Viridiplantae > Streptophyta > Magnoliopsida > Lamiales > Orobanchaceae > Orobanche > Orobanche coerulescens. The sequence goes on from CM065817.1 coordinate 14,361,565, forward strand.
CATACACCACGGAACGTCATTTTGAATTTCTCTGGTCAATTCGTCCATGACTATGGCAAAGAGAAAAGGACTAAGAGCAGATCCTTGATGCACCCCAATCGTAATAGGGAATTCTTCTGTCCTCCCAACATTAGTACGTACACTTGTACTAGCTCCCTCATACATGTCCTTTATAATGTCAATATATTTCCGCGATACACCCTTCTTTGCTAAGGCCCACCAAAGTACTTCTCTTGGTACTTTATCATATGCCTTCTCTAAATCAATAAAAACCATATGCAGATCTTTCTTTTTATCTCGATAATGTTCCATCAAGCTATAGGATAAGATAAATTGCTTCCATGGTCGATCTTCCAGGCATAAATCAATGAATTTCATTATCTTCACACATTTCCTGATCCTTTGTTCAATCACTCGTTCCCACAACTTCATGGTATGACTCATTAGTTTAATTCCGCGATAATTAGAACAATCTTGAACATCACCTTTGTTCTTATACAAAGGGACGAGAATACTTTTCCTCCATGCTGATGGCATCTTATTGCTTCTCCAAATCTTATTGAAAAGCATAGTTACCCATTCGATCCCTCTCTCCCCCAAACACCTCCAAACTTCAATAGGTATACCATCTGGTCATTCTGCTTTCTTTGACCCCATCTTCTTCAATGCAATTGTCACTTCACCCTTTTGAATTCTTCTCTTAAACTCTCGGTTAACCATACTTGAGGGGATGTTTAAATTCCCAATATCTTGTTCTTGATGGCCATTGAATAGGGTATAAAAGTATGACCTCCATCTCTCTTTTATCTCTTTATCTTGAACCAAAACTTTTTGGTCAGTATCTTTTACACATTTAACTTTTCCAATATCTCGCGTCTTCTTCTCTCTCATTCGAGCAAGTTTATAGATATCTCTTTCCCCTTCTTTAGTATCTAATCTTGCATATAATTCTTGATTGACCTTTGATCGAGCATTTCGCACTGCCTTTTTAGCTTCTGTTCGAGCTTTCTTGTACTTCTCATAATTCTCATCGCTCGAGCATTTACCCAGTACCTTATAACATTCACGTTTGGTCTTTATCGCTTGCTTAACTTCATCATTCCACCAAGATGTGTCCTTACTTGATGGTCTGCTTCCTTTAGATTCTCTAGGACTTCTTTTGCAACTTCCTTTATGTTATGCTCCAACAAGTTCCACATCGAATCTATATCCATCTCCGTGCAATCAGACCAAATACCACTATCAGCAATCTTAGCCACAAAAGTATGTCGACTCTCCCCTTGGAGCTTCCACCACTTAATTCGAGGGTCAACTTGTGGTCTTCTCTTTCTTAAGTGCCTCTTACCTCGAAAGTCAAGCACCACAACCCTATCTTTGTGTTGCGGCACTCTCACCGGTATCACCTTGCAATTAGTAAAACTTTTCCTCCAAACATTCCTTACTAAAAAGAAATCAATCTGACTTGCATTACCTCCGTTTCTATATGTCACCAAATGAGAGTCCATTTTCTCGAACCAAGTGTTCATAATACCCAAGTCATGAGCTAATGCGAAATCGATATACCATTTCTGCTTCATTCCTGTCCCCAAAACCAAAGCCACCATGAATGCTCTCAAAGCCATCTCTGCTAACACCGACATGCCCATTGAGGTCACCACCAATGATCAATTTCTCACCCATAGGAATTCGTTCGACAACCTCTTCCAAATCTTCCCAAAATTCTTGTTTGATCGATGCATCCAATCCTACTTGTGGTGCATAAGTACTTATGATAGTTAGAAACTCATCCCCTATCACAAGCTTAATACTCATTATTCTATCGCTCTTTCTTGACACTTCCACCACATCATCAATGAATTCTTTATCAATGACGATACCCACTCTATTTCTACTTCTATCCTTTCCAGAGTACCAAAGCTTGTAACCCCAAGGAGCTAACACTCTTGCCTTCTCGCCAACCCACTTAGTCTCTTGTAGACACATTATGTGAATTCTCCTCCTTTTCATAACCTCCCCCACTTCTGCTGATCTCCCCGTCAAAGAGCCAACGTTCCAAGTTCCAAACCGCACCTTACTACCCTTACAAGCCGCAAGAACTAACTTATCTGTCTGTCCCCGTCCACGCTGCAAGGATTCTTGCACATTTGACACCACACCCATACTTCGAGGTGGCGCGCCGCTTCCGGGCGACGACCTAGCAACCCTTGCATATTTTCCACTACACCCGGGCCTATGAAGTGTAGCGCATCCTTGCTCATTTGACACCACCCTCAGATGCAAAGGTGGCGTGCCGCTTCTAGGCGACGACCTAGCAACCCTCGCATACTTATCACTGCACCCGGGCCTATGAAATGCAGCACGTCGCTTCTGAGGAGACGCCCCAACGATTTTCAATGTTTGATTCATGTCCATGGAATGTGACGAGTTTTACGCTGGCTGCCACTAACCTACCGCAACCCTCCTCTTTTATCCGGGCTTGGGACCGGCAATGGATGTCAAGAAGACACCCACAGGCAGAGTTCGGTTGGACATATGAACTCGAAAAAATAAGATAAGCACTATTTGATTTTTATGTGATTATTGATGGTTTAATTTCTGGGATTTTGATTAATATTGCAGATGGGTATTGTATTTGATTGTATAAAGATGAAATCTAATATAAACATAAATATGAATGTACAAAACTTGGGGTTTGAGTTTACCTCTGATGGGATGAAATTTGCGGTTGGAAATAAATTTGCAGGAGACGAAAAATAGTGGCGAACTTGACGGCGGAAAACTTGACTGGAATACCTCCACCGCGGTGGTGATTTGCAGAGCAAAAAATTCCGACGGCTGATGAGAATCAACTGGAAGTTGGGCGAGAATTAGTGTATTGTATTTTTTTTTCTGGATGTTTGATCGATATATTTTTGTAAAGGATTTCTGCACTGCAGAATTTGTATTTATAGGTGTAGATTTTTAAGTGTTCTTGTTGAATTAGGTTTGTGTATTAGATAAAGATTGAGTAATTTTGATAAAGTGAGAACTCTGATGAAGGAACGATGGGTTGGGAAAATTCTTAATTATGATTAGTTTAGTTTAATCAGGGTTGGTTAATTAAATTTAATCATAGTTTGGTTAAATTAAGACACATGGTATAAATATAAATAGTATAATAACAATAGTAAATGTAGAATAACAATTAATTGGTAATGTAGATAATAAAAATCTGAAAATAATAAAGATAATAATAATAATATTAATACTTAAAAAAAATGATATTAATAATATTATTAATAATAATAATATTGATAATAATAATAGTGTTAGTATTATACTCGAATAATTAATAACACTATTATAAAGCAAATAATGACCACTTGAATATATATCTGACAAAATGACTTGGGTAGGAATTGTGATACGTCGAAATAAATGTTCGTGACCCTCTAAATGAAATTAAATAAAATGAAATGCATCATAATGTTATTATAAATAATAATATTGCATTATGAAAATGGCGGGTATTACATCTTATCCCTCTTAGAAAAATTTTCGTCCTCGAAAATAAATGACATACCTCGATTGAAGAAATTCGGATAACGAGCTTGAAGTTCTTCCTCGCCCTCCCAAGTGGCTTCATCTTTACTGTGGTTACGCCATTGGATCTTGACAAACACCTTCTCTTTGTTCCTCAACTGTCGGACTGATCGGTCGAGAATCAGTTCCGGTTGTTCTTCATAGGTAAGATCTTTGTTCATCTCCACGGCGGTATAGTTGATGACGTGGCTGGGATCGTGCACATACTTTCTCAACAACGATACGTGGAAAACGTTGTGCACAGTCGAAATTTCTGGGGGTAAAGCCAAACGATAAGCTAACTCTCCAATTCGTTCAAGAATTTCGAACGGTCCAATGTATCTCGGTCTCAACTTGCTCCTTGGACCAAAACGAACAATTCCCTTGGTAGGAGATACCTTCAGGAATACCTTGTCGCCAACACAAAATTCGAGATCTTTCCTACGCTTGTCGGCGTAAGACTTCTGACGATCCTGTGCTATCTTGATCCTCTCACGAATCTTATCCACCACACCAACTGTGTGTTCGATCATCTCGGGACCCAAAATTCTCCTTTCACCTACCTCATCACGATACAGTGGTGATCGACACTTCCTACCGTATAAGGCTTCATACGGTACCATACCGATCGTCGACTGGTAACTGTTGTTGTAAGCAAATTCTACCAAAGGCAACAGTCATTCCCAATTATTTCCCATATCTAACACACATGCTCGCAACATATCCTCAAGGATCTGGATGGTCCTCTCGGACTGACCATCAGTCTGAGGATGATAGGTCGTACTAAAATTCAACTGCATTCCCAAGGCTTCTTGCAAACTTTCCTAAAAACGCAATGTGAAACGAGTATCCCTATTGGATACTATAGATACTGGCACTCCATGCAACTTAATAATCACCCTGATATAAAGTTGAGCATACTGATCCATTCGAAAGTTCATCTTGACTGGGATGAAATGAGTTGACTTTGTGAGTCGGCCCACAACAACCCAAATAGCGTGGTTTCCTCTTTCCGTTCGAGGCAACCCTACCGCAAAGTCCATCGTAATGTGTTCCCATTTCCATTCCGGAATGTGAAGTGATTTAAGTAGTCCAAAGGGACGTTGGTGTTCTGCCTTCACTTGCTGACAAATTATACACTTTCTGACAAAGTCTGCCACATCTCTTTTCAAATCTTCCCACCAAAATATCCCCTTAAGGTCTTGGTACATCTTTGTACTCCCAGGGTGTGCTGTATATGGAGTACTATGTGTCTCCTTCAATATCGCTTCTCTCAAATTGACAACATTGGACACACAAATCCTCTCTTCATAGTACACTGTGCCATCATCGGACACACTGAAACCCTTATCTTCACCTGAAAGAGTACGTTCTTTCATTTTGACCAAGAAGTCGTCTTGACCTTGACTTTCTTTGATCTGCTTCTTCAAGGTTGGTTGTACCACCAAACTCACCAATAATGACTCAGCTGGATTCGATGGTGTAGCCATCTCAAGGTTCATCCTTGCAAATTCCTTGACCAAGCTTTCCTCTTTGGTCAACAAACAAGTTAGGTCTCCTCTCGCCTTACGGCTCAGTGCAACAGCAACTACGTTTGCTTTACCAGGGTGGTAATGAATTGTACAATCGTAGTCTTTGACCAACTCGAGCCATCTGCGCTGCCTCATATTCAATTCCTTCTGTGTGAAAATATATTTCAGACTTTTGTGGTCTATATAAATTTCACACTTGCCTCCATATAGGTAATGTCTCCAAATCTTCAAGGCATGAACTACCGCTGCTAATTCCAAATCATGAGTAGGGTAGTTCAGTTCGTGCGATTCCAACTATCTCGAAGCATACGCAACTACCTTGCCTTGTTGCAGCAATACACATCCCAAGCCTTGCTTCGATGCATCACTGTAGATGACGAATTCTTTCGTCGGATCGGGAATCGTCAAAACTGGTGTTGCAGTCAATTTTCGCTTAAGTTCTTGGAAAACTCTTTTCGCACCTCTCATTCCATAAGAAAACTTCTTCCTTTCTATTCAATCTAGTCATACGTGTAGTTATCTTCGAAAATCCCTCGATAAATCTCCGATAATAACCGGCTAATCCCAAGAAGCTGCGAACTTCATTATTACTAGGTACATTCCAATCATTGACTGCTTCTACCTTAATCGGGTCAACCTCAATTCCTTTAGAAGTGACCACATGTCCCAAAAATTCAACTCGGTTAAGCTAGAATTCACACTTGTTGAACTTCGCATACAACTTCTCCTTGGGCAGTATTCCTAATACTGTTCTAAGATGTTGCTCATGTTCAACCTTGGTCTTTGAATGTACAAGTATGTCATCTATGAAAACAATGACAAACTTATCCAAATAAGTTTGAAAAACACGGTTCATCAGGTCCATGAATACTGTAATATCCAGATTTATTACGGTGTATTTCATCTGTATTCAAACCCTGTATTATTCGGATTTGTGGTTTTGATTAATTGGAGTATGATATTTCTTGCATTGATATCTTTGTACATAAGTATAACAACATGCAGAATTTCTCATGCAAACTCGTGATAGCGCACGCTAAGAATGTAGCTTAACGCGCGCTATCAGGCTACTACTAGCGCACGCTATGCATGTAGGAGTTGCGTGCGCTAAGAAGTCAATTATTGAGCGGGACAGCTAGCACATGCGCTAGCCGGGACATGGGGCCGGATAAGATTCCCGCGGATGAACCTGGACAGCTCTGAAGTCAACTCTTATTAGTGCGCGCTAAGGAAGCTTAGTAGCGTGCGCTAACTTGTTAAAATGCAGAATATTATAAATGGGACAACAACCCGTTTTGGCTTACATTTCATTCGTCCATTCTTCATCCTTGAGAGGCCACAGAGCTGTAATAATCCCTCTACACACTTAGAACACATCTTGTTGGTCTTTGTATATTGGTTATCACTTGGGAGTAATCATTGAAGTGGAATAGCACCTTGGAGTGGCATACAACCAACCGGAGTCGGATTCTACCTTACGGTTCAGTGATTTTCATCATATTAAGGTATGTTCAAACCTATCTACAGACTTAGAGTTGGATTCTAAAGAATTAGATGATCATGTTAACAAGATATTGATTTTTCATTAGTGAATTATTCAACATGCATCATGTTTGGAATATAGAGATGGTTATGCCTCAAGTACCTTGATTGTGAACATCATGATTCGAATTTTATTACATTGAATAAATAGAGGAAGCTTCTATCATTGGTAATCCGAATCTAGTAGATGACTTCATAACAATCATGGACTCGACTTTAACATCATTATTGTTAGACGAATCTAAGGGATTGATCATGGAAGGATTTATCTAGTATAGATGGAATGTTAAACAACTACAGCATGATAATTTCGATGGATATAAGGTGTTCATATCAACCGTTAAGCCTTTCGAATCGTCATATGAAGAATTGTAGTCGAAATGGAATATGGTTTTATAATGGTATGCATATCCTTGAATCCGAAGTTGTTGTTATCCGTAAGATCATTCATAATCGTATGTACATGATATTCATGGAGGTAACATGAATTATCACAGAAGATTTCATTGTTTTGATCATGATGAGAGCAGATTCTTGCCCAAGATGCGCCATGCATGAATAGCGCACGCTAAGCTATAAAGATTAACGTGCGCTATCGAGCACGAGTTAGCGTACGCTACCTTTGGTACGTAACGTACGCTAGGCCATCAGACGAGTCAGTCGACTCATCAGTGAAGTACTGACCATGCATAGTTAGCGTACGCTAGGCTTTGTTGTTTGCGTGCGCTATCGAGCAGACTTAACGCACGCTACACAGAGTACTTAGCGTGCGCTAAGCAGTTCAGGCAGATTACATTTTATGAACTTTTGGCTGTAAATCGAATTGTTAGACATTCGTACGATGTGAGATAAATCCTATATTATTTCTTTTGTTAAGGTTTGAGCTTGTTACGTGATTGATTGAGGAGGGACGACCTTCAAGTATTCGTTTTCGTGGAAGTGTTGTTCTTATCTTCAAATCGAGGCAAGTACCTTATTTGTTTTATGTATTGATGTTATACATATTGTCGTGCATGTATGTCGTTGTTGTATGTCCACCTCGTGTTGGTCCGACGGGATCAACGGGGGATCTATGCTAGCGTGCGCTGGATCATCGGATGGGTTTTTCCACCACGGGTTGGTCTGACGGGATCATCGTGGGTTCTAGGCAGTGAACGCTGGATCGACGGAATTACCATACGTATGTTATGATATCATGTTGTGATTATCAATTGTGTATGTTATGTTTGAGTTTCTCGCAGGAGAAGACTCGTTTGACATTTTATCATTTACGTTATTATTATTATTCTGCGTGTGACGTTGAATAATAGGTTGTGGTACTTGTACTAGCATCGTTGTGCTAACCCCTTCGGGGGTGAACATTTTGTTTATGTTCAGGATCCAGGAGAGCGGGAAAACAACCACTGGAGCTGCATGACGACGATGGTGCAGAGTGATGTCCCGGCCGGGTTTATTTGTATGTTGTTTATTGGTTATTTCAATAAGTACTCGAGTACGAAGTCATCTATGCTGAATTTGAATTTGGTGATGTATCGTTAAGTTCCTGTTGAACAATTGTACTTTCAGTATTTGGTCAGGATTGTTGTATCTTAATTCCATTATTTCCATTCGTTAGTACCTTTTAATGTTTGTTCAATTCTTCAGCCTTGTAAATCCTTATGTAAAGGATTTACGGCGCTGTAATATTCCTGAATATATCGGGGGTGTTACAGAATATGGTATCAGAGCTAAGATTATGGATATCTTGGCCATTGGGTTAAAATAGGGGTCATTTACGTCTTTTGAGGTAACCGGCCGTGGATAACATCATTGTACTGCCTACGTCTTCATGCGAACGGTGGTTGTAAGTTCCTAAACTCTATCTCGTTCTTTACATATGGTATATCTTTATACTCGAATATTAGAACGATGTTGTTTCCTGTATATTGAGTATTTATGCTTACAGTATGTTGAGAGGCGGACGTGGACGTGGTCGCGGTCGTGGACGCGGACAAAGGAATGCTGAAAGGGAGGCGTCGCCTTCTAATCGTGCCATCATAGCTCAAAGCGAACATAGCGATCCATCAATAACGAACCGGAACACAGTGTGCAGAAATCCTTCGTCAAGATGTGAACCGAGATGACTCGGTTCGCTCGGAGTCGTGGACCGAATGCGAGTGGCGCGGAATTCAGCAGGGAGATGGACAACAAAGGATTCCATAAATGGGAAATCGAGGTGACCGATGGTTACAAGAGGTGGCGAAGATGCAACCACCCAAATTTGACGGCTTTTCCGAGACTCCCACTTGGGACCATTGGTTTAAGGAACTGGAGAAAATCTTTGCCGGAATTAACTGCCCAGACGACCGGAGAGCCTCTATCGCTCAATATTTTCTGATAGGGGAAGCGTCCGAATGATGGGAAGCCATCCGGCCTGTAGACCATGATGCTGATTGGACAGAGTTTAAATTGATGATGGAAGTTCACTACTGCCCTCGTCCTGTGAGGGAAGCCAAGGTTCGGGAGTTTTTCTCCGCTCAGCCTTCAGATGTTCCGGTATCGCAGGCAATTAAGACGTTTAACCAACAGCTGGCATTTGTTCGACATCTGGTCAGAACCGATGCAGAGATGATGATTCACTTTGAAATGAGGATGAAACCAGAAATCCAGAGGTACATGTCCGAATTTGAATGTACCACACTCCGTCAATACCAGGATAAGGCATTGGCGTATGAGATCAAGGAAGCAGCTATGGAGAAATTTTCGGAATCCAAGAAACAGAAAGTCTCTGGTACTTTACGAGCACAAGAAACGGCGGCCCGTAAGGCCCAGCCATCCTTTCACTCTTTCAAGAAACCTCCGCACCCAGTTAGGAGCAGAAAGAACTTCGGAGCGACATCAACTATTACTGATGTTACCAGGAAATGCTTTAACTGCGCCCAGACGGGGCACTATCGACGGAATTGCCCCCTTCCTGTCATGACTTGTTTTGATTGTGGACGAGAGGGACATCGGGCAGTGTTTTGTGAAGAGGCTGCAAAGTCTTTTAGAGCCCGTACACCACAGCCAGTCCAGAAGGAAGTAAGTATCCAACAGACGCAGCAAAGTGTTCAGATGCCTCAGAATTTTGGCCGCGGACGAGGCAGAGGACAATGGGACCGAAAGGGGACATCGAGTGCCAGATCTGCTCCCCCACGTCTGTACGAGATGAGGAGGACAGACGATCAGGATGCTGCTGTCGCATCAGGTATTGTCCAGATCCTTTCCCAGCCAGTTAGCGTTTTATTCGATACAGGAGCTACGCATTCTTTTATATCTCTGTCTTGTATAAATCGTTTGAATATTTCCGGTTTTCATACTTGTGAACCTTATGTTGTTGGTTTACCGAGTGGAGAGAGGATTGTCGGAAACTTAGAAACTAGAAATTTCCCTGTATCATTTGGAGGCAGAGAGTGGCTCTCAAATCTGATCGTGATAGAAATGCAAGGAGACGACCTAATACTCGGAGACGATTGGCTTAATCGATATGGAGAAATTGTAAACTACCGAAGGAGGAATATCTCGCTGATCGCTGACGATGGTTCCGAAATATTGTTCGAGGGGTGGAAACCGGGAAGCTCAGGAAAATTGATCAAGGCGATGAAAGCTGTCAAATTGTTGAAACAGGGCTGTATTGGGTACTGGTGTTATGCAATGAAGAAAGAAGACGAAATTGTGGAACTTTCACCCATTCCTGTTGTGAACGAATTTCCAGATGTATTTCCTGACGAGTTACCTGGACTACCTCCACGAAGGGATGTAGAATTTACCATTGAGCTGGAACCCGGAGCTACACCAATTTCTAAGGCGCCATATCGTATGGCACCTCTTGAGATGTCTGAATCAAGAAGCAATTGGAGGAGTTACTGGACAAGGGCTATATTCAGCCAAGCGTTTCACCCTGGGGAGCGCCAGTTCTTTTTGTCCGAAAGAAGGATGGATCGCTCCGACTGTGTATTGACTATCGAGAGCTCAACAAGATGACGATTAAGAACAAGTATCCGTTGCCACGAATTGATGATATGTTTGACCAGTTGCAAGGGGAAACAGTATTTTCTAAAATCGATCTGAGATCAGGATATCATCAGCTGAGGATTAAGGAATCTGATGTTCCGAAATCAGCGTTCAGAACTCGCTACGGACATTATGAGTTTGTAGTGATGCCGTTTGGTCTCACTAACGCACCTGCTGTATTTATGCAATTGATGAACCGTGTGTTCATTGAATTTTTAGATAAATTTGTGGTCGTGTTCATTGATGACATTCTGGTGTATTCTAAGAGCCCGAAAGAACATGCGCAGCATTTGCGGATTGTATTAGAACTTTTGAGAAACGCGCAATTGTACGCCAAACTTTCTAAGTGTGAATTCTGGCTAAAGGAAGTAATGTTCCTCGGCCATGTGGTGTCAGATAAAGGAGTCCGAGTAGATCCTCAGAAGATCGAAGCAATATTGGATTGGAAGCCTCCAAAGAACGTGAAAGAGGTCCGAAGCTTCTTAGGACTTGCTGGATACTATCGTCGATTCGTGGAAGGGTTTTCTAAAGTCTCCCGCACACTTACTCGACTCCTGCAGAAAACTCAAAAGTTTGAGTGGAATGAATTATGTGAGATTAGCTTTGATGAATTGAAGAAGAGATTGACGACGGCACCGATTCTATCACTTCCTTGAAGGCGAAGGATTCATAGTTCTGATGATGCTTGAACCAAGGACTTGGGTGCGTGTTGATGCGTAATGATAAGGTGATCGCTTATGCGTCGCGACAATCGAAACCTTATGAAGTGAATTACCCGACACATGATTTGGAGCTAGCGGCGGTGGTTTTGCCTTGAAGATCTGGAGGCATTATCTCATGCGGGACTCACCATCGGATCTTTACGGATCATAAGAGTCTCAAGTACATATTTAGTCAGAAAAAGTTGAATATGCGGCAAAGAAGATGGTTGGAACTGATTAAGGACTATGACTTGGAGATTTTATATCATCCAGGCAAAGCGAATGTAGTGGCCGATGCACTTAGCCGCAAGCCTATCTCTATTCAGATGCTGGAGACGCTGACATCCCAACTTAGCCTTCAACGAGAGATGATTCGTGAAGGGATTGAAGTGTGGTTACAAAGAGTCCAAGGACAGCTGTGCGTGATGGAGATAACTTCATCATTAACCGAAGAAATTAAATCTAGACAGGCAGATGATCCTCTGATGATTCAGTTACATGATGAAGTGATCCAAGGAAAGGCCCCCGGATTCATAATTCATGACGATGGAATTTTGAGATTTCAGAACCGACTCTGCGTTCCCAATGTTGATGTTCTGAAACAGACGATTATGAAGGAAGCTCATAGTTCGCCCTATTCTATCCACCCGGGCACCAGTAAAATGTATAAGGACTTGAAGCAGAACTTCTGGTGGGGCAACATGAAGAAAGACGTAGCGGACTATGTTTCAAAATGCTTGACTTGTCAACAGGTTAAGATCGAGCATCAACGGCCTGCCGGAATGTTAAAGCCGCTCCCGATTCCTGAATGGAAGTGGGAGGACATATCGATGGACTTTATCACTAATATGCCGAAAACCAGGACAGGAATGAACATGATTTGGCTGATAGTTGATCGTTTAACCAAATCGGCTCATTTTCTAGGCATTAAGGATACGTGGGGACCGGAGATGTTGGCACGAGTATTTATTTCGGAGATAGTTCGATTGCATGGTACGCCGAAGACCATTGTTTCTGATCGGGATGGTCGTTTTGTGTCTCACTTTTGGAAAGCAGTTCATAAGGCCTTGGGGACCGAATTGAACTTCAGTACAGCTTATCACCCGCAGACTGACGGACAATCTGAGAGAACTATACAAACGGTGGAAGACATGCTAAGGGCCTGTGCCTTAGATTGGTCAAACGATTGGGAAGTTCATCTACCGTTGATTGAATTTACCTACAACAATAGCTGGCATGCTTCTATTAAGATGGCACCGTTTGAGGCATTATACGGAAAGAGATGCAGATCGCTCCAAATCATGCTGGGACGATTCATCGGACTTGATCGGAACAGAACCAGAGTTGATCGAGCAGACTCGAGAGAAGATAGCCTTGATTCGTGAAAGGCTGTTGACTGCCCAGGGTCGCCAGAAATCCTATGCGGACATACGTCGCCGCCCATTGGAGTTCAATACTGGAGATCACGTACTTTTGAAGGTTTCTCCTACTCGGGGAATCTTTCGTTTCGGAAGGAAAGGAAAGCTGAGTCCGAGATATATCGGACCATTTGAGATCCTCGAGAGAGTTGGGGAGTTGGCATATAGATTGGCATTGCCGCCGTCATTGAGCCATGTTCATAACTTGTTCCACGTATCCCGGTTACGGAGGTATATACCAGATCCCAGTCATATCATTGATTTCGGTGAGATCGAAGTCGAGCAGGATGGGACGTTTGAAGAGAGACCGGTCAAGATACTCGAGAGTCGAGTTAAGCAACTGAGGAACAAACCAATCGTTTTGGTCAAAGTTCAGTTGTCACGTCACGGAATGGAAGAAGCCACCTGGGAAACGGAAGCTGATATGAAGTCTAGATATCCCGAGTTATTTTCGTCTTGAGTTTCGGGATGAAACTCCTTTTTAGTAGGAGAGTATGTAATATCCGGATTTATTACAGTGTATTTCATCTGTATTCAAACCATGTATTATTTTGGATTGGTGATTTTGATTATTGGAGTATGATATTTCGTGCATTGATATCATTATGCATAAGTATAGAAACTTGCAAAAATTGCTCAAGCAACCTCGTGATAGCGCACGCTAAGAATGTATCTTAACGCGCGCTATCGGGCCATTATTAGCGCACGCTATGAAGATAGGAGTTGCGTGCGCTAAGAACTCAATTATTGAGCGGGACGGCTAACACAAGCGCCAAATGACATGGGTCCGGATAAGATTCCCGCTGACGCACCCGGACAAATTCTGAAGTCAACCATTATTAGCGCACGCTAAGGGATGCTTAGTAGCATGCGCTAACTTGTCAATAATGCAGAATATTATAAATGGGACATCAACCGTTTTGGCTTTCATTTCTTTCGCCCTTTGTTCATCCTTGAGAGTTCAGAAAGCTGTAGTAATACTCCTATACACTTAGAACACATATTGTTGGTGTTTATACATTGGTTATCACGTGGGAATGTTCATGGAAGTGAAATAGCACCTTGGAGTGGCATACAACCAACCGGAGTTGGATTCTACCTTACGGTTCAGTGATTTTCAACATTTTAAGGTATGTTCAATCTATCTCCAAACTTAGAGTTGGATTCTAACGATTTGGATGATCATGTTAACAAGATATGGATTTTCATAGATGAATTATCCAAGTATATCATGTTTGGAATAGTGAGATGAATGAGCCTTAAGTACCTTGATTATAATCATCATGATTCGAATCTTACTACACTGAATATGTGAAGAGAAGCTTCTATCATTGGTAAACCAAATCTAATAGATGATTTCATAGTAATCTTGGACTAGACGTTAACATCCTTATTGTTAGATAAATCTAAAGGTTTGATCATGGAAGGATTTATCTAGTATATATAGGACGTTTATCAACTTCAGTATGATAATATGGATTGATATAGAGGTGTTGATATCAACCGTTAAGCTTTTCGAATTGTCGTATGAAGATTTGAAGTCGGAATGGAATATGGTTTTATATTGGTATGCATATCCTTGAACCCGAAGTTGTCTTTATCCGTAAAATCATTCATAAGGGTATGAACATGGTATTCATGGAAGTAACATGAATTATCACGCAAGATTTCATTGTCTCGATCATGGCGAGAATAGCTTTCTCGCTTCAAAGAATCGCCATGCATAGATAGCGCACGCTATGTTATGAATATTAACGCGGCGCTTATCGAGCACGAGTTAGCGCGGCGCTACGCTTGGTAAGTAACGACGCTAGACCATCGACGAAGTCGATTGGCCGTCGAAGTAAATCCGACCATGCATCGTTAGCGTGCGCTAGGCTTTGTTGTTTGCGTGCGCTATCGGGCAGACTTAACGCACGCTACACAGAGTACTTAGCGTGCGCTAAGCAGTTCGGGCAGATTGCACTTTATGAACTTTTGGCCATGAATCGAATTGTTAAACATTCATACGACGTGAGATAAATCCTATATCTTTTCTTTTGTTAAGGTTTGGTCTCGTTACGTGATTGATTGAGGAGGACGACCTTCGAGTGTTCATTTTCGTGGAAGTATTGTTATTGTCTTCAAATCGAGGCAAGTACCTTAATTGTTTTATGTATTGTTGTTATACATATTGTCGTGCATGTATGTCCACCTCGTGTTGGTCCGACGGGATCATCGGGGGATCTATGCTAGCGTGCGCTGGATCATCGGACGGGTTTTTCCACCACGGGTTGGTCTGACGGGATCATCGTGGGTTCTAGGCAGTGAACGCTGGATCGATGGAATTACCATGTGTATGTATTGATATCATGTTGTGATTATCAGTTGTGTATGTTATGTTTGAGTTTCTCGTAGGAGAAGACTCATTGGTATTTTGTCGTTTACGTTATTATTATTCTTCGTGAGATATGAATAATATGCTGTGGTACTTGTACTAGCATCGTTGTGCTAACCCCTTCGGGGGTGAACATTTTGTTTGTGTTCAGGATCCAGGAGAGCAGGGAAACAACCACTGGAACTGTATGACGACGAGGGTGCAGAGTGATGTCCCGACCGGGTTTATTTATCTGTTGTTTATTCGTTATTTCAATAAGTACTCGAGTACGAAGTCATTTGTGATGGATTTGAATTCGGTGATGTATTATTGAGTTCTGTTGAACAATTGTACTATTTCTGTATTTGGTCAGAACTGATGTACTGTAATTCCGTTATTTCCATTCGTTAGTACCTTTTTATGCTTGTTCAATTCTTCAGCCTTGTAAATCCTTATGTAAAGGATTTACGGCACTGTAATATTTCCGAATATATCGAGGGTGTTACACTTCCTACTTCACTATAGAGAGAGCTGTCAGGGGATGCACGGGGAGAGGCCGCGGTGCGGGCCGTAACCCGAGGAATAATCACTCACTGTCGGGAAACCGTACCCAGGACTCCGCTTGATCGGAAGATGTTCGGGTTGATCCACTCACTTTTATGCAGGTCATGATGACCCATATGCAATTGCTTAATCATCATTGCGCCACTCTGGCCGAATTAATTGAGAGAACTCTCCCGTATGAGCCTGCTACTAAGGAAATTGCTGAGCAACAACCTTTATCTGTCAGCAAGAAATCAACGAAGCGTAATCAGTCCGAATGCGGTCAGTCAACCTCCAAGAAGCCTCATGCGGACCCTAACGTTTCTGAGCGACCTCCTACGTCGCATAATTGTGCGGGATCTTGACACGCTTTTAGTGTAACTATCGCAAGTGCACGATATCGTATCAAGTAGTAAAGTGGACTTTTTGAGTCCGGTTTATCGATCCCACATGGAAGTTATGTTATAATTTGAATTATACACTATTAGTCTATTTTTATAGATACTTAAGATGAGTGAAACACACAATTAAAAAGTTTGGTTTAATAATTGCAAAGAAATTGCAATAATAGTTCTAATATTATAAGGAAATAAAAAGATAGCAATAATAATAGATTGATTATCGATAAAATGAAATAGTTGGGATTACAAACTTAGTTCGTCATTAGTTATAAAAGATGTATTGGAGATCATAAGATGAATTTACTTATTATGTTGTGTAGATTCGATTTTCCTTAAAAAGACGGTTTCTCTTCGAACTATAAAACGCCCTTACATATTGAATCAATCCACTATATTTCTATGTTGATTGGCTTCAATACATAGCATTAGGATTTGTGAAAATAACTCAATGAATCATCTAAGGACTAGGGGTATATTTCTATCCCCTAGAACAACTTAGAGTGAAGATCATTTGATCTAATCAAACATATTTTCTTTCGAAACATATGAAGACCATAAATATCTTCATTAATTGGCCAAATAAATAAAGATTGTTAAAACAATGAAAATCACACACAATAATAAGTAATTCACAATAGATCTTTTATACAAACATAAATAACATGACTAACCTTGTTTATAATCCCAACTTAAGGAACTTAGCCCATAAAGGGTTTATTACATATATTACAAGCTTTGGTGGTCATTTTTAGTTGAATCAAGAGAAAGAATTGATCCTAACTCCCTTAGTAGATAAAGGAGATAGAAGCAATAAACTCTCTGAACAACATATACTACACCACACTTACAAAGATAACTCAAGAACACAAGTGTGTTCTTCACACAAAAAGAAAAGTTTACAAGAAAATGGAAAATTAGAAGATGAATGGTGAATGATGAAGGATCTAAGGGGTCTATTTATACACCTAAAGTCATCTAATAGCTCCAAAACTCCAGCATTATTACATTATATCGGATCAATGCTAGCCATCCCCTCAATAATACACAAAAAGTATAAAAAATTAGACAAATCATAGCAATTGTCAAGAGTTACTACTGTAACATTCGGGAGTTACGGCCGTAACTAAGGTGACTTACGGCCGTAACTCCTGAATGTTACGGCCGTAACGTGGCTTCAGTAAATTTGCTCATTTGAAGCTTTGGTAGTTACGTCTTTAGCCTGCACTCTCGACTTTGCGTTTTGCCCCGCATCTTCTTCTGATGATAATTTTGATATATAACTCGATTTTGAATCCTAAAGACCGCCAATTGCCTCGGAAAGCCCTACAACATGAATATATCAAAATTCAATAAAGAGAATATTTATTAAACATGTTGTTTCTTAAGTAATTCAGTTATTTAATCCGATCATCATCCGATAAAAATAAAATTATTAAAACTAATAAATTAAAAGCAAAAAACGAGTAAACTAGCTCAATTATGGGTGAATTTTATAGATACAAATCATGGATAAGTGTACAAAACTGACACTTATCAGATCTCAGTCCCGAGCGGCCAGTTCGGCCATCATCTGTTTCAATTGTGGAGCACCGGGTCATTACAGTACTAAGTGTCTGAAACCGTCTATCACGTGCCATAATTGTGGGATTTTTGGGCATAAGGCCCGTTTTTTCCGAAAGGACTCCAAGTCGGCTCCGGCGGCATCTCAAGCCCCGAAACAATCAGCGATTCAGAATCAGACTGCTCTGTCAGCGTCGTTTAAGACGATGGAAGTGAATAAAGGTGGAGCTCATATTTATCATACGGGAGCATCTGGTTCGGGGGCCGGCAAGTCCCGGAATCACGCGATGAAGAGGACCGACGATCCGGTGGCCCGAATGACCTCAGGTATACTTGCATTTTATCTCAACCTGTGTGTACCCTTTTTGATACTGGTGCATCGCATTCATTCATTTCCGAATCATGTTTGAATAGACTTAATTTGGATAGCCCTATTCATTCTGGACCTCATATCATCGGTATACCTGATGATGGAAGAATTTTCGAAAATCATACCGAAGTAAGTTTAATGACCGCGATTGGTTGATGGACCAAATCGTGGTGGATTTACTTAAGGACGATGTATATCGGGTATTAGTGGGATGGATCGTCATGATACCCCCTCAATGTTCATAAGCGTTTGGTCACTATCATTCCAGTCGTTGGAGACGAGTGTGTATTTCAGGGAGGTAATCCCCTTTGTTCCAGAAGAATTATTAATATGATGGAAGCAGAGAAATTTCTCAATCGAGTTGTTCAATCATTCACTGCATCATTGTCATCGATTGACCGTTCTAAGGCAATCGAGATGTTCAATCATTCACTGCATCATTGTCATCGATTGACTGTTCTAGGGAAATCGAGATGTTCAATCATTCGTGGTATCATTGTCATCGATTGACGATGTATTTCGAGACGAGTTACCTACTTTGCCTCCACAGAGAGATGTGGAATTCACAATTAAGTTGGAGCCTGGTACATCTCCAATATCGAAGGCACCATACCGGATGGCCCCGACCGAAATGCAGGAGTTGAAGAATCAACTTGAGGGATTGTTCGAGAAAGGTTATATCCGACCGAGTGCGTCCCCGTGGAGAGCACCAGTGTTGTTTGTCAAAAAGAAGGATGGTTCATTTTGTTTGTGTGTTGATTATCAGGAGTTGAACAAGGTAACGATCAAGAATAAGTATCCCTTACCCTGTATTGTTGATCTCTTAGATCAACTTCAGGGAGCTTCAATATTTTCCAAGATCGACCTAAGATCTGGATATCATCAGTTGCGAATTCGAGAGTCGGATATCGCAAGGACAGCGTTTCGTACACGCTATGGTCATTATGAGTTCGTAGTTATGCCGTTCGGGCTAACTAATGCACATGCGGTATTCATGGAGTTAATGAATCGGATTTTCATAGATTTTTGGATCAGTTTGTTGTTGTCTTCATCGATGACATTTTGATTTATTCTCGTGACCGAGAGGAACACGAGGTTCATCTTCATCAGGTTCTCGACGTGTTAAGACGAGAGCAACTTTATGGAAAGTTTTCCAAATGCGAGTTCTGGATGCCCGAAATGACTTTTCTCGGGCATGTAATTTCATCAGATGGAGTGCGTGTTGATCCTCAGAAGACGGAGGCTATCCAAGATTGGTTACCTCCGAAGAATGTTAAGGAAATCCGAAGCTTTCTCGGATTAGCCGGTTATTATCGGCGGTTTGTGGAAGGATTTTCTAAAATCGCTCAACCAATGATGAAACTTTTGCGAAAGGATAAGAAATACACGTGGTCCGACGCATGTCAACGGAGTTTTGAGGAACTCAAGAGCCGGTTAATTTCAGCACCTGTACTTCCTTGCCGCAAGGGACGGAAGGATTTGTGGTTTATAGTGATGCGTCCGGGCAGGGTCTCGGATGTGTACTCATGCAGAATGGGAAGGTTATTGCCTATGCTTCACGGCAATTGAGACCTTACGAGGTTAATTATCCGACCCACGACCTGGATCTAGCAGCCGTGGTGTTCGCTTTGAAAATTTGGCGTCATTACCTTTATGGTGTTACTTGTCAGATATTCACCGATCATAAGAGTTTAAAGTATATATTTACTCAGAAGGAGTTAAATATGCGACAGAGGCGGTGGTTGGAACTAATCAAAGATTATGATATCGAGATCCTTTACCACCCGGGCAAGGCGAACGTTGTCGCCGACGCCGTGAGTCGTAAGTCCGTGCAGGAGCAGATGCTTGCTCGTTTAACAGTTCAGAAGGAGCTCCAGCAGGAATTCATTAGACCCGAGATCGAGGTCTGGCTTCAGCGAGTTCAGGGACAACTTTGCATGCTGGAGATTTCATCGCCACTTGAAGAGGCGATCAGAGAGAATCAGGGTTCAGACCCATCACTGTTGCGCATCCGTGAGGATGTGGCTCAGGGGAAAGCCCCTGGATTTGTGATCCACGAGGATGGACTTTTGTGTTTTAAGAATCATGCTACCCCTTATTCTGTTCATCCGGGGTCTAGCAAGATGTACAAGGACTTGAAACAAAATTACTGGTGGAGTAATATGAAGCGAGAAGTCGCGGAATTTGTTTCGAGATGTTTAACCTGTAAGCAAGTCAAGATTGAACATCAGCGACCGGCATGTATGCTGAAACCGCTCCCTATTCCAGAGTGGAAATGGGAAGATATTTCTATGGACTTCATCACGAGTTTACCGACGAGTCATCGTGGCATGAATACAATCTGGGTAATTGTGGACCGCTTAACTAAATCAGCTCATTTCCTTGAGATTAAGGATACGTGGGGTCCCGAGAGACTTGCCCAGCTATTCATCAAAGAGATAGTGAGACTGCACGGTACTCCTAAAAGTATCGTTTCCGATCGTGACGGACGGTTTGTGTCTCATTTTTGGAAATCAGTTCATTGTACTATGGGAAGTCATCTTAATCTCAGTACCGCCTTTCATCCTCAGTCCGACGGGCAATCAGAGAGGACTATTCAGACATTAGAGAACATGTTGAGGGCATGCGTCCTCGATTGGAAAGATGATTGGGAAACCCAACTACCATTAATCGAGTTCACGTATAATAATAGTTGGCATACTTCGATTAAGATGGCACCTTACGAAGCCTTGTATGGTCGTCGTTGTCGATCTCCTTTGTGTTGGGACGACTTATCAGAATCAATCGGCACCGAGCCCGATATGCTTATAGCCGCCCGTGAGAAGGTTGCTTTGATCAAGAGTCGTTTGTTGACCGCTCAGAGTCGACAAAAATCTTATGCAGACAATCGTCGCCGACCATTAGAGTTCGAGACATGTGACCACGTCTTGGTCAAGGTATCCCCGAGTCGAGGTATCTTCCGTTTCGGGAAGCGGGGAAAGTTAAGTCCAAGATTTATTGGACCATTTGAGATTTTAGAACGAGTAGGCGAGCTAGCTATCGTTTGGCCTTACCTCCGGCGTTGAGCCGAATTCATAATGTGTTTCACGTCTCTCAGTTGTGGAAGTATGTTGCCGACTCGAGTCACATACTTCAGTTCGACGAAATCGAGATCGCAGATGATCATTCGTATGAAGAGCGTCCCATACGAGTCTTAGAGCGGCGAATCAAACAGTTGAGGAATAAGGCGATTCGTTTGGTTAAAATTCAGTGGTCTAGACACGGAGTCGAAGAGGCTACTTGGGAAACCGAGGATAGTATGCGGGAGAGTTATCCCGAGTTGTTTGACCCTTAGTTTCGGGGACGAAACTCTTTTAACGGGGGTGTATGTAATACCCGGTTGTAATTCAGTCATTATCATTCAGTAATCTCATTCGGTAATTGTCACTATGTCATTTTTTTCACTTGTTAATAATCATTCATCCGTGTTCACCGTTCGGAATAACTTCGAGTTGTGTATCGATATTGTTCATTGTATCTACCTTATTCGGGAATCGAGACAAGAGTATTATCTTGATTGTTGTAATTGATTCATTAGTCGATGTTGACATTGGAATTCATGTCATTTCTAATCTCCTCATTGTTCAAATTGTGTTTTATTGGGCGAACCCTTGTAATCATTGCTTGGAACCACCGTTTTGGGGTTTTCGTACTTCCATTTCGTGTTATTGTTTCCCAAATATTGATTCCTATTGCTTTTATTCTCTTCCCGGATCATTTTTCATCATTTTAGGACCCAGGGGGGTGTGGGCCGTGGCACAAGGAGTGTGCGCCGCGGCACAAGGAGTGTGCGCCGCGGCACACACATTTTCCAGTTTTGGCCGAGCAGCCTGTACCGTGGGCCGCGGCTCATGCAGGTAGGGCCGCGGCACACTGCCGAGTCACTACCGCGGCACACTCGTCCGAGCCGCGACACACTCATGTTGCATTTTTTTGGCCAACCCGTTTGTACCGGGGGCCGCGGCTCATGCCGACAGGGCCGCGGCACACTGCCGAGTCACTGCCGCGGCACATTCGTCTGGGCCGCGGCACGCTGCCAATCACTGGGGGCAGTTTTGGCCCTGTGCCGCGGCACACTTCGGCCGGGCCGCGGCACACAGTGCAGTCAGCACTATAATTGCGATTTTTGTGTGGAACAACCCATTTTTCTTCATTTCTTCAACCTACAAGAGAGAGGGCTTGAGGGGGGAGACTTTCCATCATCTATCATTTGAGTGTTTGATTTTCTTCATCTCCTTTCGATCGTGAAGCCTGGATAGTCGATCTAACGCGTATTCTTCGGATCAAAGTGCTTGGATCTTCAAGAGGTAATTTTTTCAACATCTTGGATTTCGATTTTGTATTGAGATATGATGTTTTGGATGTTAAGATCGTGTTGTATGAAGTGATATACGCATGATTATAGATATGTTTGATTATTCATTGGATTATTGAAGGATTATTCAAGAACACTTTGAATATTGAATTGGATTTGGGGGTTTTCGATTAATTGTTGTTGAAATCAGGAATTTGGATATTCATATTGGATTATTGATCGTATGGAAGATGTTTTGTTGGTTTGAAACACTTCTTGGGGATTTGATGTTGGTATTATTGAAGTTTGGTTGTAAATAATCGAAGTTCGGCCATAAAGTGTTCGATATAATGCCCCAATGAACTTGGTTTAGTCGTATCGACGTTTTGAGTTTGTTATATTCGTGTTTGATTCGTATGTTGAACGGATTGTTGGTAATTGTGTTATTCAAGGTTGTTCGAGCGACCGATATCTCAATTAGGACGTTGTTCGTGGAAGGATAATTGTCACCGGTGTTGTGTAAGTTAATTCTTACTCGGTTAAAAGGATATTCATTCCTTTTGTTGTTGTTCATTCATAATCATAACTCATTCATCATTGTATTAACCATATTGAGACTTGTAATTGTCGAATAATCACTTCATTATCGAGGAACGACGGTTCCGATCATTTCATTGAGTTATCAATCACTTCACTATTATTTCATCTCGGTGAGCCATTCTTGACCTTGTCGAATTATTATCCATTGATAGTCATTATGGTCATTCTCGTTCATACGACCTTCTGGGTTCATATTGCGTGGCTGGGTGTGGATGTGTGGAATTTTTAGTCGAGCACGCGATGGTCATGTATTGGGAGTGATACATTGGACTGTGGACATGGTAACCATTACCTCCGTGAGACTAATTAGGTACAAGGACGGGTGTGTCCGGTCATCCGTCTTGTACACTTGCACAGAACACTACAGGCGTACTATGATACTCCTCTTCAGCGTAATTCATAACTAAGGATATTTCATAACTAAAGATATATCATGATTGTGTATTTTCAACCCTTGAGGATTGTTGTTCTGTGTAACTGACCCCAGCTGGGGATTTTGTTTTCAGGTCATGGCAAGTTAAAAGCACGGGAATAGCATGTTGACGGCGAGGAGTCCCAGTGATACTAGTAGGGGGCCCCGATCTTTCAGTCATTCATGTTGTTGTCCTTTATTTTCCGATGTAGACTTTCATTTGGATACTCCGTTTCATTCAGTGTTGTGTATTTTATCTTCATATAAAATATACTAGTATTCGATATTGTCCTGGTGTGTTGTACTTAAACTCATCGGAGTATTTGGTAATATAATGTGGTTCGGTACTACAATTATATTATTTAATTCATCATTTTCATTCGCCTGGTGGGTACTAGTCGGGGATCCACGGCACTGTAATATCCGCCTAGTTTGGGGTGTTACACTCACCACCCTGATCACCCTATCAAGTCTATAAGACTTGATAACGCTGGAGAGTTCACATCAAAAGTTTTTGATGATTATTGCATGTCTATAGGGATCGATGTAAAGCATCCCATACCCCATATACATACACAAAATGGTCTCGCCGTGGCCACCATAAAAAGACTACAAATGGTGGCTAGGACTTTGGTTATGCGCACCAACATGCATATCTCTGCATGGGGATATACAATATTGCATGTAGCTTTACTTATTCATTTCAGACCCACTGTTGACCAATCATTTTCTGCGTACCAGTTGGTAACAAGATATGAGCCTGACATTTCACATCTACATATATTTGGTTGTGCAGTATATGCGCTTGTTGCGCCCCCACAACGCACAAAAATGGGTCCTTAGAGACGATTAGGTATATATTGGATATGAATCTCCAATAATTACCCGCGATTTTGAACCTTTGACAGGCGGCCTTTTTATTGCTAGATTTGCGGATTATCACTTTAATGAGATAGTCTTCCCATCATCAGAGGGAGATAAAGAAAAGGCTTTTCTGAGGGAATGACAAGAATTATCGTGGTCTGTCCCCACTGTCTCATTTTGATCCCCGAACTTCATAATGTGAAAGTGAAGTAAAATGAATATTCGATGTCTGATGCGTTTATTGATATTGTTAAAGTGACAAGGTCTCATATACCCGCTGCAAATGTCCCTGCAAGGTTAGAAGTCCATAATAAGGGACACAAGACCGCATATAAAGGTGTTTCAACCACACTTAGTGGAGGCGTGGTTGAGGCCATGGCTCCCAAAAGGAAAAAGGGGAAGGCCACCTGGTTTGATAGACACCCACCCAAGGAAGAAAAGGCCAAGCATGACACAAACTGATCCATTAATCATTAATGTTGAGAATCCATCTCATGAGATTGTCTCTAATTATAGTTGTCCTATTATCATTACTAGAGGACGCTCCGATGCTTCATATGATTCCAGAGAACAAAGAAATCTCTATACACTACTACAAAACAGACATTTAACATCGGTTTTTTTGGGCATTTAACATCGGTTTTGGAACCGATGTTAAATGTCGCAATGTTAAAATTAACATCGGTTTCTAATAACCGATGTTAAACTTCGATTTTAACATCGGTTATAACAACCGATGTTAATTTTAATATCATGATATTTAACATCGATTCTGGGACAACCGATATTAAATTTCGCGATTTTAAAATTTTATCGGACCGCGGCTAACCCAGCTAGCCCAACCCAACCCCAACCCAGACACTCGCCCAACCACCAACACCAGCCCCCCGCACCAATCCCCACCAACCTACAACAAATACCATTAAATTTCGTTGTTGGTGGGTTTCGAACTCACCACCTCTTGCTTGTGGAAGTGTGATATTACCACTCCGCCATATGAAATTCTTGTATATTTTTTGCAATGTGTTATATTTATATACTATATACATTTATAAATTTATATAAATATAAGATAATTTAATATATATATATATATATATATATATTAACAAATCGAAAATTAATTTTTTTAAAAAAATATAGAATATTAATATTAAAAGTCGGATATTTTTATTTAAAGCTCGAAAATAAAAAATAATAAATTTAAAAATATGGATCTGATTTATAATTAATATTTAATCTGTTTTTTTTAATTTTAGATTTTTTGTAAAAATATAAAATAGTTTTTTTGGAAAAGTAAAAAAAATCACAAAAACAAAAATGAGCAGATTTTTAAAAATATATATAATAATTCAGTTTTTATTTATTTATGAAAAATAATATTCGACTTTTTTTTCAAAACTTTAAATAAAAACATCCGATTTTTATTTTCTATTTTCGAACTTTAAATAAAAACATCCGATTTTTATTTTTTATTTTCGAACTAATGTTTATTTTTTATTTTCGAACTTTAAATAAAAATTTCCAATTTTTCCCTTTTATTTTTGAATAATAAATATAAACATCCAATTTTTAATATTACTATTCCGGTTTTTTTTTTAAAAAAATAATGTTTCGATTTTTTTAAAAAAAGTTCCAGATTTTTTAAAAAATTTAACATCGGTTATACTAAAACCGATGTTAAATTACAAATTAACATCGGTTTTTCTAAAAACCAATGTTAAATTAAAAATTAACATTGTTTAACATCGGTTTTTTTAAAGAACCGATGTTAATTTGTAATTTAACATCGGTTTTAGTATAACCGATGTTAAATTTTTTAAAAAATCTGGAACTTTTTTTAAAAAAATCGAAATTTTATTTAAAAATTAACATCGGTTTTTCTAAAAACCGATGTTAAATTAAAAATTAACATCGGTTATTCTAAACCGATGTGAAATGGATTAATTTAACATCGATTTTTTTAAAAACCGATGTTAATTGTTAATTTAACATCGGTTTTTAGCAGAACCAATGTTAATTTGTTTTAAAATTTTCAATTATGCCACCGCATCTTTTTTAACATCGGTTTTTACAAAACCGATGTTAAACGAGCGATGTTGAATGTCTTTTTTGTAGTAGTGATAGATTAGGAGAGGGCATATGACATGATGGACAGACATTGTACACAGATTGATGATGTATTTGCTTATACTGTTGCTCAAGAAACTGTAGAGCATGATGATATCAAACCACACTCTGTTGTAAAATGTCAACAAAGAGCGGATTGGCGTAAATGGAAAGAAGCAATCCAGGATGTTGGGATAAATATTCCTGTTTTGATAATTGCCAACATACAGCAAAGAAGTCTTAAAAGGTCAAAATATCGCTAAGTATGGAGGCTGTTAGGAATATCCATAGAGTCCATCCATATAGCAAATAGATCTTCTATAGAGTCCATCCTACAGTTCTTGCATCATACAGCAGAAAAGATAATACGTTGGATACAGCAGTCAGATTGTAGGTGTTTTACTTGGAAAAAGTAAAACACAATCCAACATGACTGAATGGAAAAAGCTTTAAGCCGTTGTGAGATAAATATTTTTTATTCATAAAGTATTCACGTTTAAAGCAACATTTATTGCTGATAAGACAACATTTAATGCGGCCAGAGAGAGACAAGTCTGAATGCGCTGAATAGCATTTAATGCGAAGTAAAAAAGAATGTCTGAAGCACTAAATGCAATCTGCTTTAATTCAAACATTTAGCTGCCGTCAATCAGAGACGTCAACATCTCACCAACCAGCAACAACTACATTTATTACGGATATATTTCTAAGGTTATAAATAGCCCCAAGCAAGAGGACATTGCTCACCAAGATAATTCATTCTCGTGCATACATATGGAAGATTACTCTGACAATCTTGCTATTAAAGATCAGTATATTTAGTGAGCATACAACAGTATTCAAGCAAAGAAATATACTAAGTCCTCAACGCAAACAGCACAGCATACAACGCTCATAAAAGATATAGATGTTTGGAATCGTTCTACCTTTTACTGTTGAGATAATCATTAGGCCTGTGTGGACTAAGGTTCCTTGCATATTTCGACCTGTGTGGGAAGAATAGCATTGATGAAAAAGCTTCGATCTGTGTTAGAAGAAGCGAGTCAAAAGAGCTCAAGCCAATCTGTGTGAACGACCCAAAGCTACAGTCCCTATATCAATTTGTGTGAACGATACAGAGACATGTTTAGTTAAAGTCACGTAGTTCTGTATGTAGTGATTTTAGTAAACTATTTACTCCTATGTGGAGGACCAGTGGACGTAGAGGGGTTTACCTCGAACTACTTAATTCTGCGTGTCATTCACTTTCCGTCTTTACTGTTTTCATTTAAACTGTGATTTATATGTATATATTGTGAAAACCCTGTACGCACCAAGCAAACAGGAGAACACCTAGTTGTTGTATTTACAGCAACTCTCTATCAGACTTCCACAATTAACTTCGAAAATCTTATTACTTATTGTATTTTTACCTTCTACGCTGTTTACTGTATATTTTGTGGCCAACAAGTGGTATCAGAGCTGCTGATCCTAAAAAGAATCAGTCAATTTTTAACTGAATCAGATCCACAAATCACTAATTTTGAAAACCTTGTTTTATACTTTCATTATTCTATGTATAAGATGGACTCATTTATGATAAACACGGTTCCCATGTTTTCCTTTAATGAGTTTGATGACTGGAGAATCAGGATGGAAGCCCATCTTGCAGCTGTTAGGAGTATGCCCTCGAATGCCACTCAGAGGATGTTAGAGTGAGGGCATTGTACTTGTTATTATGTAAATCATTATAAGAAGGCAATTGTATGTTTATTTACTTACTGGTAGTCACTGGCATTCCTGACTCGTAAATAAATATATAAAAACTAGTCCATGTATTTGAGAGCCAGACATTCCACTCCTTATTGGATAAGGGGGTCGGCACTGGAAAGGTTTATCGCTCAAATACTTAATCGTTCCCAAGTCGATGAAACTTGATTGGGCGTTAAGTTTATGTAAAGACTTGTATGACGTGTTCTTTGACTTCGAGAGTGCATGTGGATCACTAATGGTTAGTGGGTGCATACGTTATAGGTATGCTAATGAGATTAGTATACTCGAACCGACTAACCCTCGATTCGTCACACAAATTTCACTCCGGGATAGTCAATGACGAAATCAAAAGGTTGTGATAGGTATTTGTGAACCTTAAACTGGAAGATGGGGGTCAACCTCGACGTGCATCTTGGCGGGCAAGTAGCAGGTTCTACTAAATACCAAGATAGGATTCTTTCTCCTATTAGTGAACGGGTATATGTCCTATGCGGTTATTGGCAGATGATATCATAAGTCTTTGTCCACAGTATTGGAGCTAGTTGTATTTATTGGATACACGAGAGCTCAATAATCTCGATTTGCATTAACTCATGCATAGAGTCAAGTACAAATAGGGTTTGACTGACCGTGATCCTATATCGTGATCGGGACATTTGAAAGAAGGGTTTATACGTATACTGGTATTCACGACAGAAATGTTTTGGAATGATCCCCATCATTCGTTCTCAGTTAGGGTACAGTGTAGGCCGCCAGGCTGGCTAGGTGGTGCTACTACTCTTTGGTTCCTCCCATTGCTAACTGAGACGGACCTACCGAGTTGCGCAATAGGATAGACGATGGAATGAATCGAGATTATTCTCTCTTTATAAATATTAGATATTGGATATCTAATTATTGGACATTGGATGTCTAACTAATGTTGGGACATGGGATGTCTAACTAATTTATTGGATAAATTAATTTACGACCTGATGAATTAAATAAATTAATGGGTGATTAGTTTAATTCATAAATATGATTATTTATTGGAAAAATTAATTATATTATTTTTTATTGATATAATTAATTAATTGGACTAATTAATTGATATAAATACATCGGAACAGAATGAAGTTTATCTGTTTGGACACACGACAGTCCAAAATGAACCGGACTCTCCTAAATCCTTCTAGAGGCCGCCCCCACCTCTGTTTCTCACATGTTTCCCCTTTTGTCTTGCATCTTTTCATTATTGAGAGGAAGACCAAGACCTGTATTAAGGTGGTTGGCGTGTGATGAAATATTTGATGACGGTGACTTTGTCATGAGGAAAAAGTTGAAGACAAATTAAATAAGACATCTCATCCCTCATTATCATGGGCATCTCATGGCCATAAGCTAAATGGGTTGAGAGAGAGAGAGAGAGAGATAGAGAGAGAGAGAGAGAGAGAGAGAGAGAGAGAGAGAGAGAGAGAGAGAGAGAGAGAGAGTGAGTTGTCTTGGTCTTCTCCATCTTTCTTCTTCACTTTCTTGGAGAAAAATGGAGAAAAGAATTTTCCCATAACACTAAGAGTGATTAGGAAATTCACGAGAGAAAATATATCTATGCACTTAGAGTGTTATAGATAAAATTAAAAGCTCATATCACTTTGTTCTAGCCGTGTCCTTAGAGGACAATGAAGTAGAAGTCGTTCTGATCATTTCCCTGGCGCGTGACAAGTAGAGACGCGGTGCTTTCGGCGTTGAATCATCCAAGAGCTTGTTGCGGATTGGATTCGTGAGGGACATCATCTTCTCAACGATTAAATCAATGGACTACAAGGGTATGATATCGTATCTTCCTCTTTTTTCATTTTATATTCGTATATACATAGCTTGAATCGATCCTCTTGAGGGATTCGTGTTAAACTTCTTGTTTTTGCTTCCGTTGCGCCTTTTGTTTTTGTATGAAAATCCCAACAGTGAGGTCTTGCGATCGTATATACGATATTTAGCATTTGGAATACTTGATTGGGTGTTCTTATGATTTGGAATCATAATCGTTTTAATCGTTGATTTTCAATTATTCATCTAAAAATTAAATTTTCATGATTATATGTTACAATATAAATCTATTTTTCTTTTGAAAAATTGATTTAAATGTGTAATATAAAGATTATAAAAATATCATTTTTGGAATCGGGGCAAAAAAATGAGCCGAAAATGTGAACAGAACCGGCAACTTGGAGCTGGCCGGGCGCTGCCGTGCGGTCCCAGGCAGTGGATCGCGATCCAGCCATGCGGTCCGGCCCTACTCGGCAGCTTGCCGGGCGCTGCTAGGCAGTGGATCGTGATCCGGCCATGCGGTCCGACTGACGGCACCGGCGCCGCCAGCGATATCGCGATCCGGCCATCTTGTCCGGACTGCTCGGCACTGGCAAAGGTCGGGCTTGGCCCGACCGTGTTTTTCGACTCCGTTTTTTATATTTCGTTTGGTAATTAATTTCCCACAAATTAACTTGGATTTAATTTGACTAAGATATAATTATGGTAATTTTATTCTTAGGAGAATTAATTTAATGAAATATTTTCTCGTCCGGAATAAGTTAAAATTAACGATTGTTTGAATTAATTGGATTAATTCTTTTGGATGGATTAATTTATATTGATTGGATCAATAGTTAGATTAATTGTTATGCCATTAATTTTAATATGATTGTTGCATTATTATTTGAATGGTGATGTAGTTTGTGGACCTAGTTTTTGAATCGTTTTTCGATTGCGTTGTAAAGGCCGTTTTGAGCCTATTTATTTTACTAGAAAATATTTGTATCTAGGATGCAATTTTTTAATGTAAAATTTATATATAATGACGAAGACCAGAGGAAGATCCATTCAAGAGGATGAAGATTCAAGACATGTAATTAGATTACGATGTTTTTGGTTCTAGGAATGGTCCATGAACTATATGTTGGTAGCAACTAGGTTGTGTATGTTTATTCATATGGTATGAATGTCGACAAATGCACTTAAATTAATTAATATTCAAAGTGTAACATTAATCTCGAAAATTCTCCCACGGCAAAATATTAAGTTTAAAAGGTTTCAAGGTTTTCCTTCCCTCTGTCGAGCTCTTGAAAAATTGAAATTCAAATTGGATGTGCTATGCTTCCGAGTTATCGGGGTAGTCATTCGGGGAGGGTCGATAAATTCCGAGAGTGCATTGGATGCCTTCGATTGGAGCAAATTTTATCCCTAGAAACCTGTTAGGTTGCCGGAAAAGATTCAATTGCAAAACTGATAAGCGTTGATGGTGTAAACTTAACTTATCCACGAACTATAGAAACCGTATAGGTTGAGGGGAGTGAACAAGGGGAAAAAAAGATTGAATCATTCATTAGATGGGTTGGTATTGGACACCACTTTATAAAGATTAATATACTAGAAACCAATTCGGTTGCCCTCTATTAAAATTTATAAAGAACTCGATCACCACTATGAAATAACACGAACAAATACTTTCGGATTTCAAGGGAGTGTGTTATTCTGATAAAAGTAGTGGGAGCTGGGTTAAAAGAATAGAAAAGACCTTAATGCTAAATCCAGATCATAATTGAACGAGTCACTAATCAATCTGTCGTACTTAATGCAGACAAACAAAATATCAACTCTCAAAACGTCAACGAACCCAATTTCAATTCTACTCGAAAAGAACACCTTAAATGGGCCTAACTTTGTAGATTGGCTTCGCAACCTGATGATAGTCCTCATTATGGAGGCGCTGGGATACGTCTTGGATGCGGACATTCCGGCGGCTCCGGTGCGGACCAGAGCCAGTCAGGAAGATGTTTAAAACCACAAAAAGTGGGTTAAGGATGACATTAGAGTCTATGGCTATATGATGGCCTCTATGTCTAATGAGATTCCGAAAGCTCATGATAAAATGACTTCTGCTAGGCAGATTTTATCTCACTTAACCGAGCTTTATGGTGAGCACAGTCGAACTGCTAGATATGAGATATCCAAGCAACTATTCGTTGCGAGGATGAAGGAAGGTGAGAAAGTTGGGGACCACGTCCTCAAAATAATTTCTATGATCGAGAGATTGGAGGCTCTTGATTGTAGGATGCATGATTCTCTCCAGATCGACCTTATCCTGCAGTCTCTTCCTTATTCCTTCTCACAGTTTGTTATGAACTTCAACTGTAATGAGATTGCTTGCAATTTAGCTGGGTTGATGAACAAAGTTGTAACCGCTTAGTCGCAGATGAAGACTCTGCGGATGAAGGAGTCTGCTCTTGTTATTTCTTCTGGATCTCGGAGGTCCAAGAATAAGAAGAAAAAGACTAAGAAGCAGATGGAACCACGAAGCAAGGACTTTAAAGGTAAGGACAAGGCCCCGATGGTTCCTAAGAGCAAGAAGGTGAAGTCAGACAAATGTCTCAAATGCGGTGAGCTGGGCCACTAGGCAAGAGACTGTCTGATCCTTCATGGCGCTTCAGGTACAGAACTTTTAGTTTTGGAAACGAATTATTGTGCTACTGTATTTTGTACTTCTTAGATACTAGATTCAGGTGCTAGTTCTCACATTTGTACCATGAATCAGGATCTGGAACAAAGTAGGAAACTTGGAGCTAGGGAAGTGATGATTACTGTCGGAAGCGGACATAGTGTCGAAGCAACCGATATAGGAACACTTCTTTTGGGTTTGGAATCCGGCTTTGTTTTAACTTTAGATGATGTACTTCTATTGCCCAAGGGGCATAAGAACATTGTATCCATTCCGGTCATGGATCGGAAAGGCTTTTTCATTTTTCATTGGTGATGGTTCTTGCTAAATTTATTTTCGTAATAAATTAGTAGGCACTGCCACATTGTTAAATAGACTGTATCATCTAAACATAAGTAACAATTCGTTGTGAACACTATGACTAGAAATCGTGGGAGGGATGATACTAATCAAGTTTTGAAATGGCATCTTAGACTTGGTCATGTTGGTCAGACTAAGGTTTACAAAATGGAAAAGGATAGACTTATGGATCCATTGGGATCGGATCCCTTTATAACTTGTGAATCTTGCCTTAAAGGCAAAATGACTAAGTCCCACTTCACAGGGACTATTTAAAGAGCCGCTGATAAACATGGATTAGTCCATGGCGACGTATGTGGTGCTTTAGAAGCAGCACGTGATGGATCAATATTTCATTACATTTACGGATGATCATACTAGGTATGGTTATGTGTACTTAATGAAACATAAATCCGAGGACTTTGAGAAATTCCAGGAATTTAAGGCCCTAGTCGGAAAACAAACCGGTAATCATATCAAAGCACTTCGGTCGGACCGGGGTGGCGAGTATATGAGTTCAGAGTTTGACGAGTTCCTAAAAGAGCATGGAATAGTGTCACCACTTACACCTCCAGGAAACCCTCAGTTAAACGGTGTGTCGGAAAGAAGGAACCGAACCCTGTTAGACATGGTTCGTTCCATGTTTAGCTACACCGACCTATCGATTTACCTGTGGGGTTATGCGCTCCTTACTGCTGTTTATATATTGAACATATGTCCTTCCAAATTCGTTCCTAAGACTTCACATGAGCTGTGGGAGGGTAGGAAACCAAGTCTTAATCTTATTAGTATTTGGGTATGTCCCGCCTATGTTAAGTATATTAGGGTGGAGAAGTTGGAAGCTAGGTCTATGAAGGGACGTTTCATTGGATTCCCATCTAGGACGATGGATTATCTATTCGACATGCCCGAAGATCGATAGATCATTATTACTTTGCAAGCACACTTTTTGGGAGATGAGTTCATTCAGGAAGGTGGAGCAGGTAGAAGTATTTCTTTGGAAGAATACAATGAAACTCCCCAGGAGACACCTATTCAAGAAGTTGGAACCGAACCTTCTGAAACACAAGTACAACCACATCGTAGGTCTAGTAGGGTGTCTCAGTTACCTGAGAGGAGGAACTGGGTCTCCACGAGGTTCCAGGTGATAACCAAGAGACCGACCCACGACCTATGACCTAGCAATGGTGGATGTAGAGTCCGTGAAATGGACGATAGCAGGCTTCACGTAGTTGGGACCTTCATTTTGACAAGGCAGTCAAAGAGTTTAACTTCATGCAAAATGAAGAGGAACCTTGTGTATACAAGAGGGTTAGTGGGAGCAAGATCGCATTCTTAGTACTATATGTAGATGATATTCTACTAATAGGAAATGATGTGGGAGTGCTCAGTTCTGTGAAAGCTTGGATTTCGAGTAGGTTCTCCATGAAAGACTTGGTAGAAGAAACCTATATTCTTGGGATTCGTCTCTACTAGGATAGAGCGAAGAAAATGATAGGTCTTTCCCAAGCCCTCTATATAGATAAGATCTTAAAGCGATTTAAGATGGATGAATCTAAAAGAGGGTTTCCACCGATGCGACATGGAATAAAACTCACCTCTAAGATATGTCTTCAAAGTGAGGAACAATGAAAGGACATGAATAATATACCTTATGCTTCGGCCGTGGGTAGCCTTGTGTATGCCTTGTTGTGTACGATACCTGACATTGCGCATGATGGGAGCGTGGTAAGTAGGTTTAAGGCAGACCCAGGTAGGGAACATTGGACTACCATAAAGAATGTTCTCAAGTACTTTAGAAGGACTAGAGATCTGGTTCTTATGCATGATGGTGGAGAACTGAATGTGACGGGCTTCACTGATTCAGACTTCCAAGGACCGAAAGACGACTCTATGTTTATTTCTTTCTACATTTTACTCTTAATGGAGGAGTATTATCTTGGAATAGTGCCAAGCATAGCGCAACTGCTGATTCCACATATTAGGCTGAGTATGAAGCAGCTTTGGAGGCCTCTAAAGGAAGGGTTTTTAGATTAAGAAGTTACTGGGTAAACTTCAAGTGACACTATGTGCTGCGCTGCCTGTTTTCATTTTTTATGCGATAACGATGGAGCAGTAGCACATGGCTAGGAGTCGACGTTTCATGATGGCACAAAACA
The DNA here is from genome assembly GCA_033398695.1 of Orobanche coerulescens. Taxonomy (NCBI): domain Eukaryota; kingdom Viridiplantae; phylum Streptophyta; class Magnoliopsida; order Lamiales; family Orobanchaceae; genus Orobanche; species Orobanche coerulescens. The sequence goes on from CM065817.1 coordinate 14,396,620, forward strand.
AATTGAGAGAAAGTATCATCTCGTGAGAGAATTTGTTCGCAAAGGATACATTATGCTGCATAGAATAGACTCAGTAGACAATGTAGCAGATCTACTAACCAAGCCACTGTCTCAGATAAGCTTGGAGCGTCATCAGGAGAACATGGGTATTAGATACCATAGTGTATGGCATTTGCAAGTGGGAGATTGTTCGGAGTATGCCCTCGAATGCCACTCAGAGGATGTTAGAGTGAGGGCATTGTACTTGTTATTATATAAATCATTATCAGACAATTGTATGTTTCTTTATTTACTGGTAGTCACTGGCATTCCTGACTCGTAAATAAATATATAGAAACTAGTCCATGTATTTGAGAGCAAAACATTCCACTCCTTATTGGATAAGGGGGTCGGCACTGGAAAGGTTTATGGCTCAAATACTTAATCGTTCGCAAGTCGATGAAAGTTGACTAGGCATTAAGTTTATGTGAAGACTTGTGTGACGTGTTCTTTGACTTGGAGAGTGCCTGTCGATCACTAATGGTTAGTGGGAGCACACGTTATAGGTATGCTAATGAGATTAGTATACTCAAACCGACTCACCATCGATTCGTCACACGGATTTCACTCCAGGACAGTCAATGACGAAATCGAAAGGTTGTGATAGGTACTTGTGAACCTTCGACTTGAGGATTTAGTAGGGATGTGCTTGTGACGTTAAGATTTTTCATTAGAGTAGTTTGACTCAAAAAACCGAAAGGTGGGGGTCAACCTAGACATGCATCTTGACGGGCAAGTAGCAGGTTCTACTAAATACCAAGATAGGATTCTTTCTCCTGTTAATGAACGGGTATATGTCCTATGCGGTTATTGGTAGATGAGATCATAAGTCTATGGCCAAAGCATTGGAGCTAGTTGTATTGGATACACGAGAGCTCAATGATCTCGATTTTCATTCACTCATGCATAGAGTCAAGTACAGATAGGGTTTGACTGACCGTGACCCTATAACTTGATCGGGACATTTGAAAGAAGGGTTTATACGTATACTGGTATTCACGATAGAAAGTTTTTGGAATGATCTCCATCATTTGTTCTCAGTTAGGGTAGAGTGTAGGCCGCCAGGCTGGCTAGATGGTGCTACTACTCTTTGGTTCCTCCCATTGCTAACTGAAACGGACCTACCGATTCGCGCAATAGGATAGACGATGGAATGAATCGAGCTTATTCTCTCTTTATAACTATTAGATATTGGATATCTAATGTATTGGACATTGGATGTCTAATTAATGTTGGGACATTGGATGTCTAATTAATTTATTGGATATAAATATGGTTAGTTTAATTTATAAATATGATTATTTATTGGAGAAATTAATTATATAATTTGGATTTGATATAATTAATTAATTGGATTAATTAATTGATATAAATACATCGGAACAGAATGGAGTTTATCTGTTTGGACACACGATAGTCCGAAATGAACCGGACTCTCCTAAATCCTTCTAGCGGCCGCCCCCACCTCCCTTTCTCACATGTTTCCCATTTTGTCTTGATTCCTTTCATTATTGAGAGGAAGACCAAGATTTGTAATAAGGTGGTTGGCATGTGAAGAAATATTTGATGAGGGTGACTTTGTCATGAGGAAAAAGTTGAAGACAAATTAAATAAGACATCTCATCCCTCATTATCATGGTTATCTCATGGCCATAAGCTAAATGGGTTGAGATAGAGAGTTGTCTTGGTCTTCTCCATCTCTCTGCTTCATTTTCTTGGAGAAAAATTGAGAGAATTTTTTTTTTTCCATAACACTTAGAGTGCTTAAGAAAATCAAGAGAGAAAATATATCTATACACTTATAGTGTTATAGATAATATTAAAAGATCCTATCACTTTGTTCTAGCCGTGTCCTTATAGGACAATAAAGTGGAAGTCGTTCCCATCGTTACTCCGGCGCGTGGCAAGTAGAGAGACGGCGCTTTCAGCGTTGGATCATCCAAGAGCTTGTTGCGGATTGAATCCATAAGGGACATCATATTCTCAACGATTAAATCAACGGACTTCAAGGGTATGATATCGTATCTTCCTATTTGTTCGTTTTATATTCGTATATACATAGCTTGAATCGATCCTCTTGAGGGATTCGTGTTAAACTTCTTGTTTTCGCTTCCGCTGCACCCTTCGTTTTTGTATGCAAATCCCAACGGCGGCCATGTACGAGGAACTGATTTATGTCATCCAGGAAGGACCTATCAATAATTTGAAGGTCAACACAGCCCCAAGGATGGAAGGCCAACCTTATGCCGAGATGCTCGTGAAAGAGCGCGATCAGTGGACGACTGATGAGCGTAATCGACCCAACCTGGACAATATCGCCAAGAATGCGCTATTTGTCACTCTCGACAAAGGCACGCATCTCTTTTATGTCCTCTTTGAAGTCTGATATATATTTGTAGATACCTAAAGTCATGAAATGGTAGGATTCTCGAAGGTAAAGAGCTGTCAGACAGCCAATCAAATCTGGGAGAAACTCAAGCTTATTTACGAGGGAACTGAGCTCTCGAAAGAAAATAAAATTTCTAAACTTACTCGTGATTCAATCTTTGAAATGAAAACTTCCGAAATGCTTGAGGAGCTTGACCTCGTATTCACTAGCATTGTCGGCGAACTTGAAGCATTGGGTAAAGTGTATACCCAAAAGGAGAAAAATTTAAAAATCTTTAGATCACTCCCTTACCGGTGGGACATTAAGACTACAGCTATGCGTGTATCCTTTAATCTTATTTCTACCTTTGACCTCTTCTCTGACCTCAAAGCGTTTGAGTATGATATTGATAGGAGAGAAAAGGCTGAAGTGTCACCTGCCAAGACTACAGCACTGGATGCTGTATCTGACAGGAGACACAGCTCTGCACCTAGCACATCCAAATCAGCACACAAGACTGCAGACAGCGATGATGACATCCTATCACAAGATGAAATGGCCCTGCTCATGCACAAGTTCAAAAAGTTCATCAAACAGTCTGGAAAGATTCCGTACAGGCCCAAGCCTTTTCACAAGGTAAGTTCTGAATCTCCTTCATCCGGTGATTCTAACTTATGCTCTAACTGTAAGAAACCCGGACATTATGCAAATAAGTGTCCACATCCGAAAGTGCAAAAGTTCCCAGAAGCTGAGCAACAAGAAAAGGATGAAAGAAAACGTGTCTGGAAAAACAAGCTCAAGGCCCTGATTGGAGAATCAGAAGCCTCGCCCGCATCGAACAAGATCGAGGAGTGTTTTCAGCCAATCACTGACAGTGACTACTCCAATGATGAGATCGAGTATAAATCATATGTGCTTTATGTATAAAGAAATACATGACGATGAGCACATCGATGATGAAGTAAGTTCAAATTCAACATTCCTGTAAATGCATCGAATACATTTGAAAATATGGTGAATGATTTCAAAAACATTCAAAAGGCCTATGAGAGTTTAAAATGAGAAAACATACAGCTCAAAATTTCAAACTTAGAGCTGAAAGATGAAAATGACTTGTTGAAGAATAACTATGAAAATATGTCTATTGATTGCGAAATAGCAAAGTCACCTTTGAAAAACTCATGGAAAGCAATTATCAACTTGCCAAAGATCTAAATAAGGCTAAGTCTCATAATGAGCAAGACAAATGATTTTGCTTTACTCGAAGCCAAAGTAAAAACTCTCGATAAGCGAGAAGGAGAACTAGAGACCATCCTGAAATCATTTGAGAAATCTTCTAGACGGATGGAAGAAATTCTAAGCACTAGGCAGCATGCCCACGATAAACATGGCTTAGGATATGACTCATTATCCCATAAGGGAAAGACTAATATGGTATTTTTAGGGGTGTGGAACCCATTCCTGTACCTGAAGAGACCCCAAGTCCCACAAAGGTTACAGATGGCCCTCGTATAGCAACGGCTGAGATTCCGCCACCAAATCCATATCACAGACAGCGGAAACCTCAGCCTCCTAGACCTGTAAGGCGTGATCAACAGCATGCTCCCCGTGCATATCAAAAGCGCCAACAGCCATTCAGAAAGAAGGTTGTATCTAAATATCAAAGGCAAGAACCGCAGTACTACCAATAGTACAGTGCGCCTAGATATTGGATACAAGAGCCCAATTATCCATCTAGAAAGCAGGTCGCCGCCCAGTATCAACAACATCTTTGGTAATCCAACTGGAGACCCATAAGGCAAGCTGTAAGCTCAAGGAAAATGGCTGCACCTCCTAGACGACAATCATACTGGAATAATAACCCTAGATTTTACATGCATAATAAACAAGGTTACAGCGACTGCGTGCTTGCCCCATGTAGACATCGCAAGACAGGACCAAAAGTAACCTACAGCAAACCAATTGTTGTCACGCAAATTTGGGTACCTAAAGGCACTAACATACATGGACCCAACAATCAAAGGGGACTTAAATCTACTTAAATATTTTGCTTACAAGATAACAAAAATAAGGACATCTGGTATTTTGACAGTGGATGTTCTCGGCACATGATAGGAGATGTAGAAGGTCGCAGTCCAAAGGTGCGCTTCGGTACAAGTCTAAAGGAAGAATAAGCGGGAAGGGAACCCTGCTTGTAGGAAAGATCAAAGTCACCAACGTAGCCTATGTTCAAGGCCTACAGTATAATATATTTAATATTAGTCAGTTCTGTGATAAACAGTTCCTGGTCAAATTCTATATAGATCACTATAGAGTGAAGGACATAAAGACCAAAGAAATTGTCCTCACAGAAAGTAGATAAGGTAATATGTATATTGATGACTGGAAGCATACGAGCTCCACTATTCCGTGTTTTGTTGCCAAAGGCACTACAGATCAAAACTGGCTATGGCACAAGAGGATGTCTCATATCAACTTCAAGACAATCAACAAACTCGCCAGATATGGAATGGTTAGAGTTATGCCCAACGTGTCTTTTCATAAAGACAACATCGGTGGACCCTATCAGAAAGGCAAACAAGTCAAAACCAGCCTGAAAAGCAAATCATTGCCCGGACTCCTCAAAGAAATGGTATTGCCGAGTGAAAGAATAGGACGCTCAAGGAAACAACAAGAACCATGATAGCCGCAAGCAAGTTTCCGCAGCGGTTCTGGGGGAAGCAACAAATACATCGTGTTATACACAAAACCGTTGAATCATCAACAAGCATCACAATAAAATAGCCTATGAGGTATGGAACAATAAAACTCCATTGGTTGCATACTTTCACATTTTTGGATGCATGTGTTATGTTCTGAATAATGAGAAAGATCAACTCAATAACTTCAACGAAAAGTTGGATGAAGGTATATTCTTAGGATATTCCTCTGTCAACAAAGCTTTGAGGATCTTTAAAAAAAGAAGTTGACAATAGCGGAATCTGTACATATAGTGTTCGATAAACCCCATCATGACCCTACAGGAGTAGAAGGCATAACCCAGACAATCAAAACTCTTTATATTGATGATCCTCAAACTCCAATAGAAACTTTCGTGGACTTAGAAATCCATCCCGCAACTGTAAGATCAGAAGTAGTTGAAGCTTATACTATACAAGCTGAAGCTGAGACTACAGCACCACAAAATACAGCACGGGACGCCGAACTAGAACCTGACAGGAGATGGATAAGAGATCACCCCCAAGAGTTGATTATAGGTGATATTAATGCTGATGTCTACCCATATAAGAATACAGAGTACATAAGGAACTGTACTGTGTGCGCAAGAGGAGACCGATTATGAGAAATATCTATTTTTTATATGGAAATCTCAAGCAGAACTTAATAGACTAGCTATGTGCACTCTAGCTATATTTTTAGCCCAATCTGAGGCTGTTTCGACCAATGGAGTTTTGAATAATTCTCACTGGGTCACTTCTATGGAAGAAGAGCTTAATGGTTTCGAAAGAAACAATGTATGGTATCTAGTACCCAGGACAGAACACCAAGATGTAATTGGAACCAAATGGGTATTTAGAAACAAGAAGGATGAGAATGGACTTGTTATCACGAATAGATCCCGTCTAGTTGCACAAGGCTGCAGACAGGAAGAAGGCATAGACTATGATGAGACATTTGCCCCTGTAGCTAGACTAGAAGCCATCAGGATATTTCTAGTGTTTGTCGCTCATAAGAGCTTTATAATATATCAAATGGACGTTAAGAGTGCTTTCCTGAATGGAGATCTCACTGAAGAAGTCTATGTTGAACAACCGCCAGGGTTTGTCAACTCCGAAGGCCGAGACCTTATATACAAGCTACCAAAAGCTCTGTATGGACTTAAGCAAGCACCTAGAGCATGGTATGAAATCCTTTCCTTATACCTAATCAACAACGGATTTGAGAAAGGTGTTGTGGACAAGACTCTCTTTAAGATACAGTAAGGTGATGACCTATTAATGGTACAAACATATATAGATGATATTATATTTGGTTCCACTAACCTTGCTTTATGCCAAAGGTTCTCTTATCTCATGCAAAGTAAATTTGAAATGAGTATGATGGGAGAACTTAGTTATTTCCTAGGATTGCAGGTTAAGCAATTGCGTATAGGAATCTTCATCAACTAGGAAAAGTACAGCAAGGAGCTGCTTAATAAATTTGGGATGAACAACTCCAAATCCTCGTCAACCCCCATGAGCACTTCCACGCAAATTAGTGCTGAGGAAGCTGGAAAGCCTGTTGATCAATCACTCTATAGGAAGCTTATATGCTCACTCCTGTACCTAATGGCTAGCAGGCCTGATATCCAGTTTGCTGTAGGAGTGTGTGCTCGGTATCAAGTAGCACCTAAGGAGTCTCACTTCACGACAACCAAACGAATCCTTAAGTACGTGAAAGGAACAGTTGATGTAAGATTGTGGTATCCTAATGAAGGAGGATTCGATTTGGTTGGCTACAGCAACTCGGATCTCGGAGGCTGTAAGCTGGATAAGAAGAGTACAAGTGGTACTTCTCACTTTCTTGGACCTAGACTTGTGTCATGGTTCAGTATGAAGCAATTGGCCAACTCGCTTTCTACAGCTGAGTCAGAATATTATGCCGTTGGAAGTTGTTGTATGTAGATTATCTAGATGCAACAGTAGCTACAGGATTATAGAATTAGTGCCAGAGAGACGCCAATCATGTATGATAGCACAAGTGCAATTGCAATAACGCACAACCATGTACTGCGCTCGCAAACTAAGCATATTGATATGAAGCATCACTTCATCCGGAATTATGTTGAGAATAAGGATGTTCAAATAGAGAAGATTCATATAGATATTCAGTTGGCCGACATCTTTACGAAACCTCTCAGCACAACCAGATTCTGCATGCTTCGCCAAGAATTGGGAATGCTACAGCCTGACTCCCTGTAAGTTTAACATTTAACTCATCAATTGAGAAGGAATGCTGTAAGACCCACGAATACAGTATCCACTTTGATTAATTATACACTCAGAACAAGTCAGATCTTACTGTAGGAAAAAGAAGGCATGAAACCTTCCTTCAGCTGATGTGTGCATTATTTAAGGGGCAATACAGTATGACCCATGAATACAGTATTAATCCAAAGGGGGGAACGTTGTATTTTTGCGGATACAGTACATACACTGTAGGATATCAATTAATATTATAATAATATTCTATTTGTACAGAAACTGTTTTAGTCCATGTGCTCTGTTCTAAATTTCCAACGTCTTATCCTTTAATAGTTTTAAAGACACCTCGACTTTATTACCTCAAATAACTCGATTTTTTAAATTTTAAACCGCCGCTTCGTGCAATAAGGGAAGACGAACTATCAGAAGTGGGACCAGTCATCATTTCAAAAACAGATGGATTAGACGTACAAGTTACTCGGAATTCATCCTGTACGTTATTTCAAAGATGGTTACCATCCCTTCAATTTGATCGTTCACTATATAACCTAATCTTCCCTGCACCCTATAAAAGGACTATATTCTGCTCCCTTAGACTCTTTACGCTTTCAGCAAATTAAACGAGTCTTAAGCAAACAGTTTACATATTTTCTGCAATTTTCTGCATCTTTCTAGGAAATTCTCTGTTATTTCACATCTTTTCATCTGCAGAATGTCGACCTCACAGACGTCTTTCCTTTCGATGAAGAAGAAGGAAACCATAATTGATGGGCGTATATCCTCCAGGTCCGTAGTAATGGATGTAACACCCCCGATATATTCAGGAATATTACAGCGCCGTAAATCCTTTACATAAGAATTTACAAGGCTGAAGAACTAAAAAGACATTAACAGATACCAACGAATGAAAATAACGGAAATAAGGTACAACAGTCCTGACCAATACTGAAAGTACGAATGTTCAACGGAAAAGTATTAATACGTCACCAAATCCAAATCATCATAAACGAATACGTACTCGAGTACTTATTGAAATAACCAACAAACAACAGACAAATAAACCCGGACGGAACATCACTCTGCACCCTCATCGTCATGCAGCTCCAGTGGTTGTTTCCCTGCTCTCCTACATCCTGAACATAAAAATATGTTCACCCCCGAAGGGTTAGCACAACGATGCTAGTACAAGTACCACAACATATTATTCAACATCTCACGAAGAATAATAATAACATACACACATGATAATCACAACATGATATCACAACATACACATGGTAATTTCAATGATCCGGCGTTTACTGCCTAGACCCCAAGATGATCCCGTCAGACCAACACGTGGTGGAAAAACCTGTCCAATGATCCAACGCACGCTAGCATAGATCCCAGGATGATCCCGTCGGACCAACACGTGGTGGACATACAACAACGACATATATGCACGACAATATGTATAATATCAATATATATATAACCATTAAGGTACTTGCCTCGATTTGAAGACAAGAACAATACTTCCACGAAAAACGAAACACTCGAAGGTCGCCCCTTCGATCAATCATGTAGCAAGCTCGAACCTTAACAAAATAAATAATATAGAATTCATCTCATGTCGTACGAATGTCTAACAATCCGATTTACGGCCGAAAGCTCATAAAATGTAATCTGCCTGAACTACTTAGCGTACGCTACGTATTCTACGTAGCGTGCGTTAAGCCTGCTCATTAGCGCACGTTAACAACGAAGTCTAGCATACGCTAACTATGTACTGACAGTCCTCTCTGATTAGCCGACAAACTCGCCTGATGACATAACGTACGTTACGTACCAAATGTAGCGTACGTTAACTTATGCCCGATAGCGCACGTTAATCTACATAGCTTAGCATACGCTAAGTGTGCATGGCAGTTCACTACTGGGCAGCAGACTTGTACAAATGGTGATGAAGTATACTAATTCGTATGTTATCCATCTACAGGTCATGTTCATAACCTTATGAATGATCTTACGGATAACAACAACTTCGAATTCAAGAATACGTATATCATCACAAAACCATATTTCATTTCGATTACAATTCTTCATGCGTAATTCGGAAGGCTTAATGGTCGATATCAATACCTTATATCAATCAAAACTATCATCTTGTAGTTTGTTTAACACTCCATCTTTACAAGACAAATCCTTCCATCATCAATCTCTTAGATTCGTCTAACAATAATGATGTTAAAGTCAAGTCCATGATTACTATGAAGACACCTTCTAAATTCGGATTACCAATGTCAGAAACTTCCTCTACTTGTTCATCGTAACAAGATTCAAATCGTGATGTTCTTAACCAAGGTACTTAAAGAATGATCATCTCAATATCCTAAACATGATGTGGTTTGGATAAATCACCAATGAAACTCAATATCTTGATCGCATAACCCTCATATCCTTAAGCACACGAATTCCAGGTTGAAAGTAGAATAACATACCTTAAGATGAAGAAAAACACCGAGACAACAAGTAGAATCCGGCTCCGGTTGCTTGTTTGCCAAATCAAGACGTTTCTCCACTCCGATGATCAAACACAAGTGGTATCCAATCTTTAGTGATTAAATGGAGGTGGTCTATGTGTGTAAGGAGGATATATTGCTCTCTGGTTTCTCAAGAACGAAGGATAAACGAAGGAAATGTAAGCCAAAAATAGGTTGCTGTCCCATTTATAACATTTATGCACTTACGTTAATTAGCACACGCTATCTCCACATCCTTAGCGCACGCTAACTAGAGTTGACTCCTAATCTGTCCAGGTTCGCCCACGGGAATCTTATCCGGACCCACGTCCGGCTGGCGCATGTGCTAGCTGCTAAGCTCAATAATTGACTGCCTCGCGCACGCAATTCTTCATTAGTAGTGTGTGCTAGTTGTAGCCCGATGACGCACGTTAAGCTACGTTCTTAGCGTGCGCTGTCACGAGTTTGAATGAGCAATTTTTCATGTTGCTATACTTATGTACAAAGATACAAATGTGAGAAATATCATACTCCAATTATCGAGATCACAATTCTGAATAATACAGGGTTCAAATACAGATGAAATACACAATAATAAATCCGGATATTACAATGGAAAGAATTGACCTTGAAGGAAAAGACTTTGTTGGGATGGAGATGGTTGTTTCCAGGGTGAAACAGCAAGGGATGTACCGCCTTGCTAGTCACCATCCTGATCTGTATGATGAGCAGATCGTGGAGGAGTTCTACTTGGACGCCTCGTTCAAATAATCATCTCATAGGAGAGAATGTGAGATTTCTGACATCACTGCCATAGTTCGAGGGATTGAGATCTCTCTGAACAAAGAGCTGTTGGAGGATATCTACAGGCTCTCATCTGATGGCCTGAAGATGGAGGGGTTGGAGACCTTTGGGTCGGAAAGCCTTTTGACAAAGATATCTTGGAAGTCATTCACTTTGGGGATGAATTGGCTAAGAATGCCCACCCCTCTTGCCATAAGAAAAACTTTACCCTACCATATGTTTACCTGCACGACTTTTTGTTTCCAGGTTGTTCATAATCAAACCGGCGCATTTGAGATGTGCACCAATCTCCGCTTCAGAATGATGGTGGTCATCATGTCCGGAGAAACAGTGAACTAGTGTCAGATTGTGTTGAAGAGAATTCAGGAAGAGGCTACTAATCCTGAATCTGCCAAGAATCCTTTGGCCTCATCCTGAATTACATACTCACTCGTTGCGAAGTGAAGCAGTCTGCAGATGCCAAGAAGTCTGCAGATGTTCAACAAATCTTCTTTGCTTGCTAAGAGGCCCTATCCTCGAAGCATGCCAATTTCTAGTGACCCAAGGGACGTCACTGTGAGGATGTCGAGCGAGGAAAAGAAAAGGAAGAGAAGTGCTCCCGACAGCCGTTCACCTCATACTGTCGAGAAGAAGAAGAAGAAGACCAAAAATTCTTCCAAGGCTGAGCCTATAGTGACTGCAGCGGTCGCTGTATATGTTTCTTCTTTTCCTGTCGCTGTATCAGACCCATAGGGCGCAACTCCTTTGGAAGAAACAGTTCCTGCAAAAACTGTAGATCCTGAGCCTGTGGAGGTTATGACGAATGAACAACTGTTTGCCAAGTTGGAAGGTTCCGGCGAGTCGGCTGCCCCTTCAGAGCTAAAATCCATTACTCCAAACAGGTTACCCACCCCTGTACGGAGTCCCACTCCCCACGGGGTACCATCCCCTATTCGGGATCCCTCTCCACAACAGGCTTCCAGACCTGTCGAGGATCCAATCCAGACAGTAGATCCCAGTACTGTACGGAGTCCCTCCCCTATAGACATTATAAATAATATTCTCCTCCAGGTTCAAATCGAGGAAGCTTACGAATGCTTCAAAATCTGGAAATCCTATAGGGTCGCCCCGTACGACACTCTGTATCACTGGTCCGACTGGAAGGAAGAGGAATTATTCGCACTGGAGGTCACGGACACCCAGAATGTCGAAGTCTTGATTCGCTGTGAGGATCGCTTTTGCTGCGAGCTCATTTCTAACTACTACACGGTGAAGGAAAAGGCTAGATTGAAAGGGAAGTCATAGTCTGGTGACAAAGCTCCATTGCCTAGCCACAACTCCGACCCTGACTCGGATAACGATGATGATGCCCTTCAGACAGGTCTACGGATCAGTCGCGAAGAGTCCAGAGAAGGAGAAATGGCCAAGATTCAATCACAACAGAGTCTGGGGACATCTGACAAACAACAGTCCCCTCCCCCGCAACAGGAAGCAGCTCTAGAACCGCAATAGGAGGAATCAGTCCCTCCTGTCATCATCGAAAAACAAGCTGCTCCCATATAGGAATCTCATCCTGTCTCGGAAAATAAAGATGCTGCCCGCGCCATCCGCCAAGAGGATTTAGTCCCTCTTCTGGATAAGGCGAAAGTTGAGATTCGGCAGGAGAATCCAGTCCCTCCTATACTTCCGACTACAGAAGAACAACCCAGACAGGAGGAATCAGTCCCTTCTATCTCTGAGACTGAACCCACAGCACAACCTTCTGAAGCTCCTGCTCCAGATGCCCTGCATCTCCCATTTCCATCAGCTCTAAATCAGATTCTGATGACAGTTTTTTGCCCGAGGATAGACCACGAAGACCCTGTCATCATGTGGTTCTTCGTCAACTTGGAGAACCTGAGGATTCAAAGATTGTGCATCCTGTCTCCCCGCACACCGAAGCCCGCATAAAGCAACTCCACGCCATCGGTTGCCAAACTGTGTTTCTGCAGGACGTCGTCAAGGCCCTGTACGATGTTGGTAAAGAAATCGACTGGAAGCGTGAGACTGCACAGTACGAGCTGTCTAAGCTTAAATACACTATTAACGATGTGGAAGTCGCGTTCCACCTAATTCCTACAGCATTGTGGCAGCACTCAACCAACTCAAACAGCATCAGGAGCGGATCCTGTGGCAAGAATAAGAGAAGCCAGAGTTGCCGAGGCCAAAACGGTTGCCGCCCTTCAACATACCAGCACCAAACTGACTGAGCACGATCATAAGATCGATGATCTGTGTTTAGTGATTGGTACACCGGTTGAAAGCGTCAATGATCTGAAGACCAAATAGGATGAGTCCATGAAGATCCTGCAGGAAATTCGTAGCAAGGTATCAGATCTTGATGATGCCAAAAAGGGGGAAGAGTCCAGAGGCTGCCCAGAGATAGAGATTGGAGAGAGAGAGATAGAGAGAGAGAGATAGAGATAGAGAGAGAGAGAGAGAGAGTTTGATGCAGTGCTGGAATAGAGTGTTGCTACTGCCATTGGACGACTGGCTGCACCCGGGCCTACTCAAGCTGCAAAGGGATACAGGCTGACCGGATCTCGACCTGAGTTCCAGGATCCTAACACTACACCAAAAATAGGATTTTATGACATTGAAACTCGCTGGATTTGGGACTGTCAATGACAGTCACAACTTTATGACTGCCAATAACAGTCACAAAGACCAAACAGTGATAAATCCAAATATTTGTGACTGTTAATAGATGTGTACCAAGTGTTCTGACTATCTTGAGCAGTCATAAATTCAAATATTTGTGATTGTCTTGAGCAGTCATAAACTTTTTTTCTTTTTATTGCAATCAAACTAATATGTTTTTCCATTCCCCTCATTCACCGTCCCCCTCCCTGTCTTCTCTTTCTCTGTACCCGATGCTCATCCCCTCCATCTCCATCTTCTTTCTTATCCTCGGCTCCTCCTCTCTCTGGTCCTCTACATCTCTGTCTTCTCTCCCGATCTCACCTCGGCCCCAATCACCCAAGTTCATTTCTCTTTCTTCTCTTCCCCTCACCATCAGATCTCCAAACCCCTCACCCTTCCCTTTGTATATTTTTATCTGCATATTTTTACTCACATTAGCGGAGAGGCTGAAGGTTGAGCGAAGGTGGTGGAGATTACAGTGCAGTTGTAGCCGTTGGTCGATGCAAAAAGTTCTGTTTCGGTTAAAAGCTTATCACTTGATTTTGTTTGGGGGTTATAAATTTGTATTTTCCTAGAAAAAAAGATTGTTGATGTGATCTGATCGGAACGAGGAACAAAGACCACTGATAGTTTGAATTTTGAAAAGGAAGGATGCAGCAGCAAGATAAGGGAAAGAAGGTTGATTTGTTTTTTGTCTGCGCCTCTGTCGGTGTTAAACTGTAATCTTTCTGTGGTTATGTCTGTTCGTCCAATATTTTTATCTTCTTGCAGAACACTTAAAAAGAGAGTTTATTTGTGGTTAAGTCTGTTCGTCTAATCTTTTTATCTTCTTCTCTGTATGTTTGTAATTATTTGGACTGATGATATACTAAGTGTTATTAATTTTGACTTCGCATGAGTCGTAGAACTGAGACCAGTGACCTCAAGGATTTACCTAGGCCTGGGACTTTTCAGTTCCTGGGAGAAAAATACAGGAACCGGAACCGAACCGCGTAGTTTTTTCGCGGTTCGGTTTTTCCAGTTTTTTTGTCCGAACCGAACCGGAACCGAACCGGAACCGATTTTGTATGGTTTGGACGAAATATATTATATTATATTTTATTTTACTAAGAATATATTATATTATTTTATATTATATTAATTATGTTTAATAAGAATATATTATATTATATTATATTCAGAGGGTCGGTTTCCCGGTTCGGTGCGGTTCAGATGGTTCCTTGCGGTTCAGATCGGTTCCTCTTTAAAACAGACAGGAACCGCGAACCGAACCGAACCGAATACTAACAGTACGAACCGAACCGGAAAAAAAATTGTTGCTAGGAACCGAACCAAACCGTCGATTCCGATGCGGTTCGGATCGGTTCTGCGGTTCCCGGTTCCAAAAGTCCCAGCCCTAGATTTACCAGTCTGAGTTGGTTCGGTTTATTATCCTTTCAAACTCTGTTTTTGTATCCTCTCCAAGAACAAGAGCTTTGTGAAGTTGTATTGTTTTTCTTTTGGATTGTATCTTGGAAAATAGGAACTTTCCTACTAGTTTTATATTCTTTTTCTTGGTGGTACTCATGGTTTACAGGATTTAATTTGAATTTTCCTGGCTTATTTTCCTCAATTTTTTTTAAGTTTTATGACTAAATCCGATGTTATGGGGTGCTTTATATATAAGATCTTACTTTTTCTTTATATGAATGGTTTTGAGATTAAAAGATGAGGTCCAATGGATTCTGGTATCTTGAAATTCTCAAACATTTGTGTAAACTATGCTTTTCATTCGTTCATGTACTCTCATCTTCCTCCATGATTAGACAATGATATAATAAATATTGCAGGTCCCAAAAGAGGTAGATTTTTTCACCGAGTATGGAGAGGCTAATAGATACAAAATTTTGGAAATTATCGGTAAGGCTAGCTATGGAGTTGTTTGTGCTGCTATTGACACACACACTGGGGAAAGAGTAGCAATAAAGAAAATAATAGATATCTTTGAGCATATCTCTGATGCTATTCGAATTTTGCGTGAGATTAAATTGTTTCGCCTTTTGCGGCATCCTGATATTGTTGAAATTAAGCGGATCATGATGACACCCTCTAGGCGTGACTATAGAGACATTTATGTTGTTTTCGAGCTTATGGAGTCTGGCCTCCATCAAGTCATAAAAGCTAATGACGATTTGACACATGAGCATAACCGGTTCTTTCTGTATCAAATGCTACGGGCACTGAAATATATGCATACAGGTAACTAGGATGGATGATAGTATCATTGGCTTTAAAATGAATTAATGGATTTATACCACTACAACCTGTTGGTAGTTAAGCTATATAATCTGCACTGTTCATGCAGTTTTCCTTCCACTGCCTGCTTTATATTGATCTTGTAAATTTTATGTTTGAATGTGATCCTTAACCTGGTCCTTTGTTTTATTTGTTGTTGGTTGCTTTTAGCTAATGTCTACCATAGGGATCTTAAGCCAAATAATATATTGGCGAATGCCAACTGCAAACTTAAAATATGTGATTTTGGACTAGCAAGAGTGGTATTCAGTGACACCCCTACAACAATATTTTGGATGGTACATTCTTTACCCTGTAATATCTTATATTGCTCACTACCTCTGTCTCACTAGGGCTTGAAACGAGTTCTTGCTAGCAGGCTCAGTCAAAGCTCTAACTCGAGCTCGTGAATACTTATCTCATGAGCATTTACATTGTTATTTTATTTT
The DNA here is from genome assembly GCA_033398695.1 of Orobanche coerulescens. Lineage (NCBI taxonomy): Eukaryota > Viridiplantae > Streptophyta > Magnoliopsida > Lamiales > Orobanchaceae > Orobanche > Orobanche coerulescens. Next base: position 14,412,680 of record CM065817.1, read on the forward strand.
TAAAAAAATTATATAAAAATTTCCTTAACATTTTAATTATTTCTTAATAATAATTATATTTATTAATAGTAGTTATTTTCTTATCTTTTACAAAGATAAAAAAGGAAATAAAAAATTAAAAAATGCTTGCGAGCTATTCGTGAGCGCTTGAGAATGCTGCTCGAGTCGAGCTCGAGCTCGGATTTTGCGGCTTGTTCGAGCTGAGTGAACAGTGATGAGCCTCGCTCGTTAAGGCCAAAACTAGAATCGGCATGGCTTGTTGCAGCCCAAGTCTATGCCCTTGATGATATAATGGTGTGATTCGACAGCTAATCCTTTTGGGTGAGTTATCTTACCTGCAGGATTATGTTGCTACCAGAGGGTATAGGGCTCATGAGTTGTGTGGATCTTTATTTTCCAAGGTAATTAAGTTTTGTCTAAGTTTCCCCTTTGTGTTTGTCAATTTAGGTTTGACTGCAGGGCACCAGGGTCATGGTCGTTCCTTTATTACCCTCCACTTACATAAACTGCTTGACCTCCTTAGATTTTTGAGTCCTGCAGGACCTTTTGGAATTAGCATAGAAACTAGACTTTTTTCAAGGTCTTGATCGACTTTCTTTGCTACTTAGTTTTTCACCTTGCCAGCAGGTTAACTGATATTATGACAAGGAAATTGGGGTGTGTGTGTGTATATGTATATATATAATACCTTTTTTAGCCTCAACCTTCTACTACGCTTGGGGCTTACTTCACCGCGATGTTGCAAAGGCTTTTGTTGTTTTAATACAACGTGAACAAATTTAGAGTCAACATATTAGTAGTAATTGTAGATTAAAACAATTCTTGTTTAGGGAGGACTATTGAACTCTCCTGGAAGTTTGATATTTCTGATCTACAGAGGTAATTTGTGTCAGTTTGTATCATCTCCTGGAGGGTTCTATTGTTTTATTCTTTTAAATCTGTCTCATGTATGTTGTGTATTTCTGCAGTATACCCCTGCTATTGATATTTGGAGCGTATGATGCATATTTGCGGAAGTCTTGTCAGGGAAGCCATTGTTTCCTGGTAAAAGTGTTGAATCGGTATTTTATAATTAGGGACTTAATATCGTGAAGGGATAGTCCTAGTAGTCCAACTTTATGTGTAAGTTTAGAGTTGTGTTTGATGCCTCGGTTGTAGTTCAAAGGCATTTCTCATATGGATGTTAGTTACTTGATAGTACTTCTACTTTTGATTTCCCTTGATTTTCTCCCACAATAGCATGCTTTTAGTTCTTGTTAATTGGTAATGTTATGCTGGAATGGAGATAATGGAAGTCGAAATGCCTTTACTGAACTTGTATATACAAAGAGGTTTTCATTATTTTCCTTAATACATATTCTAATTGCAGATTATTCGAAGATGTTTAGCTAATGTTTTTATTGTCTTTGTATGTAGGATTATGAGAAGAAGACCACTCCAAAATGGCGTTATGACCTTGGACGAATGAGAAATTTCCAACATGTAAGGGAACTTCCAGCCCCCCACCCTTCTTTCTGTCCATGTCCATTTATCTTTATTTATTTTGGTTAATGACTGATTTATATATTTTATTTTGTTGTTCAGAGGTGCTCCTGAAACCATTGTCTTAGGAGGCGTTGCTCCACCTATTTGTTCCACAAATAAATCTTATGATTCTATTAGTTTAACTTGTTAGTTGTTGATATTTTTCAATATATAACTGATACTCCATACTTATTTTATTTTCAATGGGTTGGTTCGGAGTTTTCTTTACATGTGTCAATTTTCAGCATTACATTGTGATTTTTATGTCTTGTCAAAATTAATTGGAGTGTTGTGTGAGTACTTTGAGAAATATGTTTGGATTGTATTATGAATTTATTGTGAAAAATGATTAGATTGCATTCAGAAAAAAATGGGGTTTTACTTTTTTTTTTGTATTTTTTTCAACATTTGTGACTTCTAAAAACAGTCACAAGATAGTCAAGAAAAATGATAATTGTGACTGTCCATGGAAGTCACGAAAGTTGAAATTAGTGACTGTTAATGACTGTCACAAAAGTGAAAACTCGTGACTGCTAATGACAGTCATAAATGATATTTGTGATTGCCATGGAAAGTGGTATTGTAAAGTCATATAAATGAGGTTGTCACTATTTTGTGATTGTGATCACAAAAACTTGTGATCGGTGATTTTATGATCCTTTATTTATTTTTGCCATTTGTAGCTGATCATAAAATCGTGATTCTGGTGTAGTGTAACGTCCTGTGGAAGAATACTGTGCGAAAGCCATTTGAAATTTGGCTGCCAACTGACCGACAGACTTTAGCCGATGATCTGAAGAGTTGGAAGAAGAATGAACTGAGATACTTGTTAGGCGTATTTTTATGCGCTTATTTATCATTATTTTATATCCATCTTGAGCCTAATTCAACATAAATGAGCTTTTAATGCACTATTCTTATATGTTTTGCAGGAAATCGGAGTCCGGAAGCCAAAACGATGAAAAACGGGCGAAAACAGCAGTTTTTGGTCATGAGCCGCGGCACAAAACAAGTGAGCCGCGACACACGAAGAGGACCAGCAAGCGCCAAACCCACTGTACCGTGAGCCGCGGCACAGCTTATGTGAGCCGCGACCCAGGAGGAAAAAATGCGCCCAGGCATCAGGCACTGAAGGATAGGGGCCGCGGCACAGATTAAGTGAGCCGCAGCCCACCGGGCGGTTTTGCGGAATATTCCGCGTTTCTGGGCCGTTTTGGAGCCTGTTCTCGACCTAATCACACGGACGCGTTTTGGAGGCTTAGGACTGCTATAAATAAGCATTGAAGGGCTGAAGAAAAGGGGGAAGATCAAATTGGAGGAAGATCATCGCGGGACAGAAGAACACAAGAGGAGGAGATTTGTGGGCGACGACATGACCACAGATCCCTACGGTTTTTCTTAATTTTTCCTCATCTTAGTTTCTAGATCTGTTTGAGTAGGATTGTGATTGTAGCCGATTACATGACGGTTTGAATTATTTATTTTTATTTCAATTTACTCGTTATTCGTATTGAGTTGGATTTTTCTCATTGTTCTTAATGCTTTTTAATTGTCTGGCCAATAGTTGAATTGTTTTGAATGTCTTTATGGATTCGGGAGATGAAATTTAGGCATATTTCTTGTGAGAATAATCATAATTTTCGTGAGATAGGAATATACTCATGGGAATTGTGAAGCCTGTTTATTGTGGGAATTCTTGAACTGTTTTAGCTATTAATTATCTAATTCGAATAGGGAAATATCGAGTTAATAATTCGTAGTATTTTCTATCGACCTTGGGAAAGGCTTTAGAATAATTTAGGAACTCCTGGCTTACAATCAATTGAATAAAAGTGAATTGAATTGAATAAAAATCATTCCTGATTGTTTGAGGTGAAAATCATAATCCTACGCCCTTATTATTAGTATTTTTATTATTACTATTATTATTTTCTATTTATTTTTCAGCAATTAGTTTAGTAATAAATTCTATATAATTGTACTTCAAATAAAATTACGAGTTGACTATATTTTGGTACTTAGTGAAACCAGTCCTCGAGGGAACGATATCTTACTTATCACTTTATTACTTGTTGACACCGTGCCCTTGTGGCATAGTGTGAGGGATTTCCTCACAACAAGTTTTTGGCGCCGTTGCCGGGGACTGATTTTTCGCTAATATCAATACCAAGCGACTCTAATTTTAATTTGAAGTTTTTTTTTCCTTTAGTCTCTATATTTTTATTATGTTTTCCTTTGATTATCGTGGCCCTTGGCATTTCATAAATTTCGATGTTCTTAATAATTTGCCAAATAGGGTTAGTCAGCCCCCTCCCCCAAAACAAAAGACCATGCTTGAACAATGTGTAGACACTCTTAAAAATCCTGATAGTACCCTTTTTGTGCTAGAATGTGCAAGTCGTGGTCTTGAGATTCACTATGGCTATTTTCCAGCTCATATATTTAGTAGTGAAGTAGAGGGGGAGGTTGAGAAGAAAAACATGTTTAGTTTTAGGGTCGATCCCCCAGCACTTAATAATTACATAAAGTGTGATGAACTTGTAGAAGAAGTTACCATTGATGACGTTTCCAAAGAAATTTCATTAAATTGTCATCAAACTTCGACTAATAAGGTGAACACTTATATGCCTAAAATTTTATTAACGGTGCCGCGCATAATTTTCCTAAATCCATAATGGGAGAGATTGACCCCATTACTTTTGACTTTGTTGAGGCTGATTCTTTGAGATCTAATGAGGTTTTTCGTGATAAGTCTTTATTATTTACCCATTCGAACTCTGCTTATTTTTTCGTGCCTTATAATTATTATATTCTTCCATCATTTTTTGGTTGTCCGTATAATTATTCTTACTCATTATTTTTGGCAACCGGGTATGAACCAAAGCCTCCCTTATGGAATAAAAGGCTTATAGATTGTAAGAAGGGGGCATTTGGCAATCTCCCTAGAAAGAAGCCACGTTAAATTTTTTTTGCCACGTCGTGCTCAAGACGTAAAATAGAGCGCTTGATGGGAGGCAACCCATCATTTTTACTTGCTTTCTAGTTAGTTGTTTTTATTTGATTTTTCGTTTTTAATTTTTCTTTGTTTTGTTATTTCGTTTGGATTCGTGTATTTTTGTTGGCCATTATTTCTCTAATATTTCCTTATAACCCCAATGAGTTATTATTCTTCATATTCTAGTCTTTCTTGATTTAATGTCTATTGTTATTTCATGACTAGAGACTAAGTTTGGGGGTCCCTCGTGATGTTGAGCATTATTTGAAGTATGGATTGACAGACGATTCCACTCAGACATGTGCTGGCGTTCAAGAAGACATTTGGAATAAGTTACACTTTTCCTTATCTGTTTTATGTTCACATGAGTTTTACTATTGATGATTTTTTGTAGTGGAATAGATCGAAGCATGCCATATTTTCTTAATTTTTCTTGGTTATAAATTGCGATTTCATCATTGCTTTAGTTTTCGTGAATTTCTCGTGCTTCCGTGTGTAAAACTGATGTTACGATACTGATTTCTCTTTGAAGAAACAGTTGAGTTTTAGTTGAGTTGCAGTCAGCGATCTCCGTTTCCGTTGAGTATTCATTTAGGTCCGAAATTTTATCGTTTTTTGTAGAAATCTTAGCAGATAAGAAAGGAGACATACGTGTTTTCAAATCACCGTTTATATGTTTGGTTAAACTTTTCGCGTAGCTAGTCGTCCAGTAATATGAGTCTTGTTGGCACTTGGATTGAGTTTAGAGTCGGACAGTTTTTCCCAAAAAGTCGAGATACTATTTGTTCTATGATGGGGAGTCAAGTAACCGGGGGTATTCACGTGACCCGTTGTCTACTCTCGCGTAAAACGACAACCATGAATAGATTAATAATTTAGAAATATCGCATTACCGATGATGGGAAGCCTAGTAACCGGGGGTATTCACGTGACCCGTTGTTTACTCTCGCGTAAAACAGCAACCTTGACATGCGGGAATTGCTATTCGAGTTTTTTCTCTGCTGTAGAGGGGGACTTAGTAACTAGAAGCATACATATGCCCCATGAGTGTCTTTTACGTCAAACGGTTCCCCAATACATGAGAGTGGAAATCCACCCTAGGATTATCCCGATGAAACATTCCGAGATCCGAACCTAGTGGTTAACTCGAATCTTTATTATGATCATACATAAGGGAATGCTGTCCGAGGAGTAATTTTGATAATGAAACTCTTGTATTTTGCCACTAGACTGTGGGGGCTGGGCGAGTTAGCTTGTTTACTCTAACCCTTCATATTGGCGGTCGGTTAAATTGACGCTTGTTAATCTTTGAGCTTGATTTTCTTCTTGAACGATTGGTTAGGACTGAAATTGGTTACTTAGTGGAATCAGTGTCCTGCATGTGACTCGCTATTACGATACTTGTACTATTCTTTGAGATTTTCAGGATAGTATTGATTAAGTTGAGCACTATGGGCTTGCATGATTATTCACGATACATTTTGTTTAAAATTGATAATTTTTGCTTGAGGACAAGCAAAGGCTCAAGTTTGGGGGTATTTGTTAGGCGTATTTTTATGCGCTTATTTATCATTATTTTATATTAATCTTGAGCCTAATTCAGCGTAAATGAGCTTTTAATGCACTATTCTTATATGTTTTGCAGGAAATCGGAGTTCGGAAGCCAAAACGATGAAAAACGGGCGAAAACAGCAGTTTTTGGTCATGAGCCGCGGCACAAAACAAGTGAGCCGCGGCACACGAAGAGGACCAGCAAGCGCCGAACCCACTGTATCGTGAGCCGCGGCACAACTTATGTGAGCCGTGGCCCAGGAGGAAAAAATGCGCCCAGGCATCAGGCACTGAAAGATAGGGGCCGCGGCACAGATTAAGTGAGTCGCGGACCACCGGGCGGTTTTGCAGAATATTCCGCGTTTCTGGGCCGTTTTGGAGCCTGTTCTCAACCTAATCACACGGACGCATTTTGGAGGCTTAGGACTGCTATAAATAAGCATTGAAGGGCTGAAGAAAATGGGGAAGATCAAATTGGAGGAAGATCATCGCGGGACAGAAGAACACAAGAGGAGGAGATTTGTGGGCGACGACAAGACCACGGATCCCTACGTTTTTTCTTAATTTTTCCGCATCTTAGTTTTTAGATCTGTTTGAGTAGGATTGTGATTGTAGCCGATTACATGACGGTTTGAATTATTTATTTTTATTTCAATTTACTCGTTATTCGTTTTGAGTTGGATTTTTCTCATTGTTCTTAATGCTTTTTAATTGTCTGGCCAACATTTGAATTGTTTTGAATGTCTTTATGGATTCGGGAGATGAAATTTAGGCATAGTTCTTGTGAGAATAATCATAATTTTCGTGAGATAGGAATATACTCATGGGAATTGTGAAGCCTGTGTATTGTGGGAATTCTTGAACTGTTTTAGCTATTAATTATCTAATTCGAATAGGGATATATCGAGTTAATAATTCGTAGTATTTTCTATCGACTTTGGGAAAGGCTTTAGAATAATTTAGGAACTCGTGGCTTACAATCAATTGAATAAAAGTGAATTGAATTGAATAAAAATCATTCCTGATTGTTTGAGGTGAAAATCATAATCCTACGCCCTTATTATTAGTATTTTTATTATTACTATTATTATTTTCTATTTATTTTTCTGCAATTAGTTTAGTAATAAATTCTATATAATTGTTCTTCAAATAAAATTACGAGTTGACTATATTTTGGTACTTAGTGAAACCAGTCCTCGAGGGAACGATATCTTACTTATCACTTTATTACTTGTTGACACCGTGCACTTGCGGCATAGTGTGAGGGATTTCCTCACAACAATACTTCTGTACTGTCATCAGGGAGTCTGCCCTTTTCAATAAGTTCAAGACCCTGGAGGATGCCGCTAATGGATTCTCAAGGCTGTTAGCAGACGAAAGGCTCCCCCTATAGATCTTGATAAAATCCAAGCACCATAAAGGTGAATGGCTCACCCATCTGGAAGACTGGATCCTTGGCTACGATCAATACCCTGAAGGAAGAAGCATTTATCGGGATAAAGGCAAATGACTCATGGAACTCTAAATGATCCTGATCGGAGGCCTTGGAGGCATTCTCAGTATAGGAGTTAACCTGTTAGCCTTTTTGCTGTATTTCTTTTCATTATATGCTTACTGATGCAGTACTTATCCTTGTAATTTCTTTCTTTCAAGACTTGTAAGAATTCTATCATCAAAAAAATTTAATTTCTTGAAAGATTACAGCTCCTAATCCACATTTACTGTTTTTACTGTATTGATTATGAAGTTTGTTATATTCCAACAAGTACAAACTTGTTAATACTCAAAGCTCTAAGAACTTGTCTGCGAACAGTTCATAAATTAAGTTGTATACAATTTAGATTTCAATCTGTAAGATTGTGCCTACGCGCCAATCATAAGATCAGTTGTAATACACTTAGTCATGTAGGATTTTCAATTTTAGAACTTGCCTGCGAGTAGTTCAAATTTCTAGACTAAGTAATGAAGATCAGATCAATCGACAGAAGACTTGAAGACAGCCTCTCTGTATCTAGAATAAGGTATCTAGAGGAACTTTTGGCATTATTAAAAAGGGAGAAATTATTGGGATAAATATTCCTTTTTTTTAATCGCCAACATACAGCAAAGAAGTCTTAAAATGTCAGAATATCGCTAAGTATGAAAGCTATTAGAAATCTCTGTACAGCCTATCCATACAGCAAAGAGATCTTCTACAGAGTCCATCCTATAGTTATTGCATCATACAGCAGAATAGATAATATGTTGGATACAACAGTTCTTGCATCATACAGCAGACGAGATAATTCGGCCGGATAGAGACAAGTCTGAACGCGCTGAAGAGCACTTAATGCGAAGTCAAAAAGAATGTCTGAAGCATTAAATGCAATCTGCTTTAATTCAAACTTAGGCAGCTGCCAATCAGAGACGTCAACATCTCACCAACCAGCAACAACTACATTTATAACAGATATACTTCCAAGGTTATAAATAGCCCCAAGCAAGAGGACATTGCTCACCAAGATAATTCATTCTCACGCATACATCTGACAGATTACTCTAACAATCTAGATATTAAAGAGCAGTATATTTCGTGAGCATACAGCAGTATTCAAGTGAAGAAATATACTAAGTCCTCAATGCAAATAGCACAGTATACAGCGAACGCTCATAAAAGATATAGCTGCTGTTTGGAATCGTTCTACCTTTTACCATCGAGATAATCATTAGCACTGTGTGGACTAAGGTTCTTTGCATATTCCGACCTATGTGGGAAGAATATAATTGAATATTATGCTTCAATCTGTGTGAGAAGAAGCGAGTCGAAAGAGCTCAAGTCAATCTGTGTGAACGGCCCAAAGCTACAGTTTCTGTATCAATCTGTGTGAACAATACAAAGACATGTTTAGTTAGATTCACATAGTTGTGTACGTAGTGATTTAATAAACTCTTTACTCCTGTGTGGAGGACCAGTGGACGTAGAGGGGTTTACCTCGAACCACTTAATTCTGTGTGTCATTTACTTTTCGTCTTTACTGTTTTCATTTAAACTGTGATTTATAAGTATACATTGAGAAAACCATGTATGCACTAAGCAAACAAGAGAACACCTAGTTGCTGTATTAACTGTAATATCCTGAAATTCTACTGTGATTGTTTAATGTTATTTTATCTGAGTTATATTGTATAGGATGGAATCTATACAGCATGGATAACATAATAGAAAAAACTGAGGCAACTGTACTTGTATAATTTTCGTATTTGGTAGACAGTTACAATTGAGGATATCGTGTATTAGGTTATCGCACTTTTGACATTGGGTATATCGTATGAGAATAGTATTGGATTTAGTATATGTATTCAATATGTGTATACGTATCCGGTATGTCGAGGCGAACAGGAACAGTTGGATTTTTGGCTAAGTATATAGGCCATTACGTACGCTAAATTCCAGAGCTAATGTACGTTAAATTGATAGTGTTACGTACGTTATGGCTAATGTATTACGTACGTAACAAAGGGAATCGGACTTGTGGGCGACAGGTGGGACCCATGGTCGGCGTCTTTCGGCGAGGAACGTGCTTGGGCAAGTCAACTACGTATTACGTACGCTATACAGGGTGTATTACGTACGTAATATGAGTTTTTACTGTAGAAACTCAACGTACGTATTACGTATGTTATGGTGAAAGTGTTACGTACGTAAGGAAGTTCACAAAATAGGTCAGTTAACTCTGGACTTCCATTACGTACGCTATCAAGGTAAGATAGTGCACGTAATAGGTTGTTACGTACGTTAACAAGGACATGTTACGTACGTAACGAACATAAATGTTTTATAAGAGAACGCCCGTCTTTCATTTCCCTTGGACATTTCATTTCGTTCTTCTCCTCCAAACACTCAGAGATGGCATTTTCAGTTCCTCTAAGTCGATTTTGAGCTTGGAAACATGTGATTGAAGCTTGGATATGGAGCTATTGATGATTCTTGAAGTGATTCCTTGTGTTTTTCATCTTCTAAGAGGTATGTTGGAATAATCCTCTCTTGAATTTCGGTTTTTTGATGTTGTTGTTGATGAATGATTCGTATGAAGATGATTATGATCTTGTTGTTACAATTCTTGAGGATATATGAGGTGTATGTTGAAGGAAGATGATGATATGTTGGTTTATGTCTTGAATATGTTGATTATAATTATAGATTCATAGTGTTCTTGGTGTTCTTGGTAGAATTGTTCGATTCTTGATGTTAGGAGGATCATATATTGGAAAATATGATAATATACACCTTGAATCATGAATGTGGATTATTTAGATGTTAGAGGACATCGGATTTCGTTGTTTTGATGGCTATGAACAAGGTTTCGAATCATTTAGTGTTCTTGAGGAACTCATTGATGAATTGAACATAGCAAGACGATCGTAGGATGAATTATCGATATCTTTAGATATGAAGATCGAATGTTCGTTGATTGTAGTGGTAGAATTTGTATGTTCTTGATGAAATACGAATCATGATATCAATTTGGAATCCGGAAAGATTGTGATTGATCACCAAATATGATTTCCTTTACATTCGTATCCGTAAACGTATTTTGGTTATAAATTCGTAATTGTTTGAGTTGGATTGTTCAGACTTGTGTCTAATCGAGATATTGTGAAATCGTTGAGTTTGTCAATCGGTTATATTGATTGGTAATTATTGGATTTCGGTTCAACATGTATTCGTAAATGGTTTGAGTATACTATTTGGTTTTGTATGTGATCGAAGTGTCGTTGAACCGTTGAGATCGATTGGTTGGCTATGTCAGTTATTGATTGTTATCAAATCGTTGCTATTTGTATTACTTCAATAGGTTGAGATTATTGATCGGTGATTATAACCGTGTGTTGCGGTCGAGCTCGAGAATGTTCGTAGATTGCTTTGGTCGGGGCTGAGGAGCTCGTAGACGAAGGCAATGAGATTGGTAGTGGTTTCATCTGTTAGGAATATGCCCTCGAATGCCACTCAGGGGATGAGAGAGTAGGGGCATTGTACTTGTAATTTTGGAATAAATAATAAAAAGGCAATTCGATTCATTCACTGTTTATTGTATTTCAATTGCATTCTTGACTTGGTTAACATTGAAGTGAAGTCCATGTAAATAAACGGAACATTCCATTCTCGTTATGGGATAAGAGAAAATGCACTGGAAGTGTTTAAAGTTTATTTACGAAAATCGTTCGCAAGTCAATAAACTTAAATGGGCATTAAGTTTTAATAAGACTTGTATAACTGATGCTAGGACGTGTGCACGTCTTGATAGCATAGTTATAAAGTATATTGGTGGGACCAGTATACTCGAACACGACTCATACTCGATTCAGTCACACGGTATTCACTCTTGAAGAGTCGATGACGAATCAAAAGGTTGTGATAGTGTATGTGGACCTTTGACTTGAGGATTCAGTAGAAGATGTGCCTGTGACGTTTAGTTTGTCATTAGAGTAGTTAGACTCATTTGCTTAATTGCTGAGTCGACCTCGAAGTGCGGACTATACGCGGTGTAGCGCCTTTACTGTATGCCAAGAAAGGATTTTATCTCCTGTTAGTGAGCAGGCGTATGTCCTATACGGTTAATGGAAAATAAGATCATGAGTGTTTGGCCAAAGCATTCTGATATAGTCGTATTAGATACACTATTAATCAGTCGGTCTTGATTTGCATTAACACATGTATAGAGTCTAGTCAATAGTAGGGTTTGACTTTACCGTGACCCGAAGACTTGACCGGGACATCTGATAAAGGGTCTATACGTATATAGTATTCACGACATAATGGTTACGGAATGATCCCTTCATTCGTTCTCGATCGGGGGTTTCTGATGCGGCCCGCTAAGTGGCTAAGTCTTGCCCGCACTCATCGTTCCTCCCACTGCCGGCTGAGACGGACCTACGGAGTCGCGCATCAGGAGTGTTGATGGATAAATGTGAATTTATTATCTCTCTATAAATATTAGATATTGGATATCTAATTATGATTTATTAGATAAATCAAAATAGCGGTCTTATGAATTAAAATTAAGTTACCGGGTGATTAATTTAATTCATAAATTATATTTCTTAGAGAAATATATTTGTATTTGATATTATTAATTAATTAGATTAATTAATTAATATAAATACATTGGTGATTAAACGAAGTGTATTTAACGGAGTCGTTTGACGAACGTCCGGTACACGAGCCGAGTGACTCGGCTCGTTTTCTAGGAAACTTCCACTATGGGGCCGCCCTCCCTCTCCCCACATCACATGGAATCATTTCCATGCATGTGTATGTGTTAGTTGTATTTTTGTTATTATGTGTTGACATTTTATCTCAATTATATGATTTGTATTATATGTTTGAGATAATATATAAACAACATAATATAACAACTACTAAAAACACGCACTTACTAACCTTCAAAACAGCCCTGGACGTGAGTTTAAGTGAGGAGAGAGAGAAATTTTCCTTCTTCATTTTGTTCATCTTTGAGGTGAAAAGAAGTAAGAAAAATTAAGAGAGAAAAAATTCCTACAACACTTCCTAGCCGTGTTCTTCATAGAACGGAGTGTTGTAGATTTTTCCGAGCAACTTCCGACGCGTGTGAAGTAGAGGCTTCGAATTTTCGGTGCTTGGAACGAAGGGATTTCGTGTTCGGGACGGGATCGTGATCATCGTCTACACTTTACGAAGATTTATTTCAAAGGCTTCAAGGGTATGAATCTTTATCTTTGTATTTTTTTTTTGTATATACGTTACTTAATCGATCCTGTTTGGGATTCGTATTTATTTCCACTGCGTATTTTGTTTTATTTTCGGAATCCCAACATCATCATCGTCGTATCGGTATCGAGGCAAGTTATTACTTGCTCAGTTATAATGTTTAATGAATGGTTTCAGTTTCATTTCGTTTATAATGCATATAGCAATGATTATTACTGCAAATTCTGGAGATTTGGATTATATGTTGTCTTCCCGGTTCTGGGAGTTAAATCATAAAGTATATGCTTTATCTCGGTTATTGGCATATTCGGGTATCAAGGTTACGTTGCGATAAAGATGAGGATATGAATATCTATAGTTCATGGTGCGTTTGGATCGTCGAGCATTGAGGATAATCGCCGGTGATGATTTGACATCGAGATTGCTCCTGAAGGACTCGGGACAAGTATTTTAGTTTTGATTTCGGTTTAGTGTTGATGATGTTGATCATGCAAGTTGTCTTTCATATTGTTGAACATGAGGTCATCCTAGTGTTTTGTCATAATGTCGTTCATGTTATTGAGTCATGTGTTGTTCATGTCGATGAACATATGGATTTGCATATGTGTATGCATAATTGTATTGTTTATGTTGTGTTGATCCATTGGGATCGTGTGATCTATGCTGAGGGCGCTGGATGAGATGTCCACCTCGTTATGGTCCGACGGGATCATCTTGGGATCTATGCTGAGGGCGCTGGATCATTGGACGGGTTCTTCCACCTCGTTATGGTCCGACGGGATCATCTTGGGATCTATGCTGAGGGCGCTGGATTGTTGGAGTACCCAGTGTTGTGTTGTTGGAATCATATGGATTCGCATCATTGGTTTTGCATATGTTGTTGTGTATATGTATATTGTTGGTTATCCACCTCGTGTTGATATGGTAGGATCATCTTGGGACCTATGCTGAGGGCACTAGGTCATGGGATTTCCATTGAGTATACACTGTTGATATTGTTTTGAGCATATTGACGTTGTCATATGAGTATGCATTTGTAGGTCTTGTGTTAGGACCATGTCCGTGTGTGGTATTGATCCGACCTCGGATTTGACTGACATGATTGTCGTGGCATTTCATATCTTGAGGTATGTTACGTATTTTCCTTTGGTATTTGTCTTTTGATGGACAATCGGTTGTCGTCTTGGGATTTGATGATGCTATCCGGTGGATCGTATTGGTCAGAACTGGTATATTTCCATGTCGTGAGTTGGTGATGATAGTTTGAGAACCTTGAGTATTGTTTGAGGTACAATACAGACATTATGTTCGAATTGATTGGTTAATCGAGTACGAGATGTGAAATGTGATAATGGTTGTTCTGTTGAGAATTATTTGAGTAAGTAAAGTTATGACGATAAGATTACATTGGTTGTATTCTTATTTTGTATTCTCATTGGTATGTAATTATTAAAGTGATGTGACGGTTATTATTGTTGGATATTATGGTTGACCCCGTGGTGGGCTTTCTTTTTAGGTTCTTGAGATATCGAGCTTGTAGCGGTCGTGGAGAGATGAGCTTCCCGGAGGATACTGGCTAGGGCATGTAATTGTGTATTGAGTTTCCTGATCAGTCGATGTATTCTCCTGCTATAGTATTTTTAATTGTTTGTCTTTTCTTCTGCGTGAGTATTTTTAAATGACCTTTCGTTTCTGGTAATTTGAGTTACTTTAGAAATCATTTTCTAAACTATTGAGTTTTGGTCGTTTGGCCTTGCCCTTTTCAAAATGAGATTTCACGATGGTTTGATAAACAGATTTTATATAGTCTTCAAATATTTTAAGGATAGTACCGTCGTCTGCCTCTTGGGCATTTGTAAATGTTTGCGAAAATTTCCTTTAGCCTTGTGGGTTCCATCTCGGGGCCCACGACACTGTAATATTCCCGGTTAAATCTGGGGGTGTTACAGAATATGGTATCGGAGCTTAGGTTGAGAAAACCTAGACAGCCGGGTCGAGTTGGGTCACGTTTTTGTCGCGTCATTCGAGTTGTTGATTGACAAATATCAGGCTTATGCGTTATGCGATTTGCCAGTGTAGTACTGGGCTGTTATAAACTTTTCCAAATAGTATTAACGTGTTTCTTCGGATAGAGATGTATTTTGTTCTCGAATTGAACTGAGTTTGCAAAACATGTGTTTTGAAAATATCTGTGTCGAGTATTTTCTTGAATCGAGACATGTGCCAGTATCACGGGGAATCGTCGGCTTCACGATCTATAAGTATTTGGATTTTTGAATTGCATTGAGATTTGCTGTCGTTCTAAGTTGCCATGCATTGAGATTCAGCAGGATATTATACGTTACAGTATGAGGTGACAAAATTGGGACAGATTGATGATTGGAGAAACTATGATTTTGGAAATCAATATATCGGTTAGATTTCGGAACGAAATTGTGCATTTGGGAGAAATGTTGTGCATGGTTGAGAAGAACATGTAGTCATGTTAGTCCATTTTGTGATATATGGAACTGTTTTCTAGCATTTGAAAATAATACCTTTCAAAATGAACGTTTTACGGATGTTTTACCGAAAATAATTTTTGGGCCGAGACCCAATCGATTTTGAAATAGTTTTGTAACTCAGGACTTGGGGTCCAAAAGGGTTTTTCTACTTTTTAAACTTCTTGTAATGTGGAACGAGATACGGGCTGAGACCCTAAGGTTTCAAAAGTTTTTTTTTTCTTAAAACTCCCGAGATTTGTAAAACACCTTACTAATCGCTTATGCATTTTATTATCGCCTTTCGGCGTTTTGGTTTACATATTCAAATAAAACCTCTCGGAAAGTCTTTCACTGTGTTGAGTTGTTTCAATGTTTTGTCATAGCATATTTGAGGTGACCCAAGATGGGTTAATGGTTGACGTTGCGAGTCATGTATGGAAGAGGAGTTTGTATCCGAGTTTATATATTGAGATTTTGGAACTCTATCGGGTGATTTTCTGATGAAATATCAGTGAACATTGGTTACAAACCGAATTGGTATACAGGAGTATGCATGTGGTCAATCATTTGCATAATTTTCATTTTAAAACTTCGAAATCATGCGGATTCGAAGGAAACTGTTATCGAATACTTGGCACCGGCGAGCCAGTTTAATTTTTCGAAAATTATTTTCGTGGTCTTACGAAAATTTATGTTTTGAGTTTTGAAATTTTTGAAAGAACTTTTGAAAATTTGTCTTCTTGACGAGACTGTATGAATTCAAACTGATTTTGAAAATGTGATTGATATACATACGCATTTTGCATATCATGGTGAAGTTCTGAGTGAGATTCACAAACTGGATAACACACTAACGGTATGAGGAAAAGAGATCTGAACTCTAATATGATAGTTTGGTTATCCAGGGATGATCGATTAATTGATCGGATAAGAGAAATATGCTGCGTGTTGTAGGTTCGGATATAGAATGTAATTTTGGAACTATGGGTTTTATGAAACCGGGATGTATGTGCTATGTGATTCCATTGGTATGGTAGTAGTATGATTCTACCATAGTGACTTTGAATGGTTCTTTGTAAGTGTAGATTTGGGGATGGTGACCCCATGCTGATTGTTTGAATATTGGGTGGTCGTTCCCACCCCATGTATGTTTGGATATGTTCGTCGGTTTGTGATTGGTTGTTCGTATGCCGCAGGGCATGTTCAACTTATTGAGATCCACTGTATGTGACTGGTGTGTCGTTTTGAGAACTTTATTCGTTCGTATATCGATTTATGTGGTTTTGTGTTGATCGGGTTGGAGCTTACCGTGTGAAGATATCCTCGATTTTAGTTGATCGTTCGTTGGTAATATTGGAGGTTATCATGATGATGATATTCTCGATTGTGTTTTGACCTCTGATTGGTCATATTGGAGTTTATCATGTCAATGATATACTCGGTTAATTTGTTGGTTGATCATTGTTAATGATCGTATGAGCGTTCGAATTTTATGCCGATGTTTCGGGATTTGTGTCGTTGATTTGGGCCTTTGTTTCATGGATGTATCGTGTATTATTGATTTTAGCAGGATTTAGACTTGATTGTGTAGTCAGGCAGACAAGATTCGACACGGATAGATTATGTCATCCGAAGATGATATATTTTTGTTGAGATTCATGGAATGTGATTGTAAGCGTATTGAGGCTTTACAGCGAAGTCACTCGCTAGTATCTCAGGAGATCGTCGACTTTGCGCATTTGTAAGTTTGCGGTTTTGGTTATTCAGTAATGATGATTGATCGTTATAGTGATGGTTTTGGGATATTTTGGTTGAACGGTTTGTTTGTCTTTGTGACGGATTGCAAGTTTCGAGGACGAAACTTATTTTAAGTGGGGTAGAATGTAATATCCTAAAATTCTACTGCGATTGTTTAATGTTATTTTATCCGAGTTATATTGTACAGGATGGAATCTGTACAGTATGGATAACATAATAAAAAAACTGAGGCAACTGTACTTGTATAATTGTCGTATTTGGTAGACAGTTACAATTGAGGATATCGTGTATCAGGTTATCGCACTTTTGACATTGGGTATATCATATGAGAATAGTATTGGATTCAGTATATGTATTCAGTATGTGCATACATATATGGTATGTCGAGGCGAACAGGACAGTTGGATTTTTGGCTAAGTATATAGCCCATTACGTACGCTAAATTCCAGAGATAACGTACGTTAAATTGATAATGTTACGTACGTTATGGCTAATGTATTACTTACGTAACAAAGGGAATCGGACTTGTGGCCGACAGGTGGGACCCGTGGTCGGCGTCTTTCGGCGAGGAACGTGCTTGGGCAAGTCAACTACGTATTACGTATGCTATACAGGGTGTATTACGTAGGTAATATGAGTTTTTACTATAGCAAATCAACGTACGTATTACGTACGTTATGGTGAAAGTGTTACGTACGTAAGGGAGTTCACAAAATAGGTCAGTTAACTTTGGACTGCCATTACGTACGCTATCAAGGTAAGATAGCGCACGTAATAGGTTGTTACGTACGTTAACAAGGACATGTTACGTACGTAACGAACAGAAATGTTTTATTAGAGAACGCCCGTCTTTCATTTCCCTTGGACAATCTCATTTCGTTCTTCTCCTCCAAACACTCGGATATGGCATTTTCAGTTCCTATAAGTCAATTTTGAGCTTGGAAACATGGGATTGAAGCTTGGATATGGAGCTATTGATGATTCTTGAAGTAATTCCTTGTGTTTTTCATCTTCTAAGAGGTATGTTGGAATAATCCTCTCTTGAATTTCGGATTTTTGATGTTGTTGTTGATGAATGATTCGTATGAAGATGATTATGATCTTGTTGTTACAATTCTTGAGGATATATGAGGTGTATGTTGAAGGAAGATGATGATATGTTGGTTTATGTCTTGAATATGTTGATTATGATTATAGATTCATAGTGTTCTTGGTGTTCTTGGTAGAATTGTTCGATTCTTGATGTTAGGAGGATTATATATTGGAAAATATGATAATATACACCTTGAATCATGAATGAGAATTATTTAGATGTTAGAGGATATCGAATTTCATTGTTTTGATGATATGAACAAGGTTTCGAATCATTTAGTGTTTTTGAGGAACTCCTTGATGAATTGAACATAGCAAGACGATCGTAGGATGAATTATCGGTATCTTTAGATATGAAGATCGAATGTTCGTTGATTGTAGTGGTGGAATTCGTATGTTCTTGATGAAATACGAATCATGATATCAATTTGGAATCCGGAAAGATTGTGATTGATCACCGAATATGATTTCCTTTACATTCGTATCCGTAATCGTATTTTGGTTATGAATTCGTAATTGTTTGAGTTGGATTGTTCAGACTTGTGTCTAATCGATATATTGTGAAGTCGTTGAGTTTGTCGATTGGTTATATTGATTGGTAATTATTGGATTTCGGTTTAACATGTATTCGTAAATGGTTTGAGTATACTATTTGGTTTTGTATGTGATCGAAGTGTCGTTGAACCGTTGAGATTGATTGGTTGGCTATGTTGGTTATTGATTGTTATCAAATCGTTGCTATTTGTATTACTTCAATAGGTTGAGATTATTGATCGGTGATTATAACCGTGTGTTGCGGTCAAGCTCGAGAATGTTCGTAGATTGCTTTGGTCGGGGCTGAGGAGCTCGTAGACGAAGGTAATGAGATTGGTAGCGGTTTCATCATCGTCGTATCGGTATCGAGGCAAGTTAATACTTGCTCAGTTATAATGTTAATGAATGGTTTCAGTTTCATTTCGTTTATAATACGTATAGCAATGATTATTACTGCAAATTCTGGAGATTTGGATTATATGTTGTCTTTCCGGTTCTGGGAGTTAAATCATAATGTATATGCTTTATCTCGGTTATTGGCATATTCGGGTATCAAGGTTACGTTACGATAAAGATGAGGATATGAATATCTATAGTTCATGGTGCGTTTGGATCGTCGAGCATTGAGGATAATCGCCGGTGATGATTTGACATCAGATTGCTCCTGAAGGACTCGGGACAAGTATTTTAGTTTTGATTTCGGTTTAGTGTTGATGATGTTGATCATGCAGGTTGTCTTTCATATTGTTGAACATGAGGTCATCCTAGTGTTTTGTCATAATGTCGTTCATGTTATTGAGTCATGTGTTGTTCATGTCGATGAACATATGGATTTGCATATGTGTATGCATAATTGTATTGTTTCTATTGTGCTGATCCATTGGGATCGTGTGATCTATGCTGAGGGCGCTGGATCAGATGTCCACCTCGTTATGGTCCGACGGGATCATCTTGGGATCTATGCTGAGGGCACTGGATCATTGGACGGGTTCTTCTACCTCGTTATGGTCCGACGGGATCATCTTGGGATCTATGCTGAGGGCGCTGGATCGTTGGAGTACCCAGTGTTGTGTTGTTGGAATCATATGGATTTGCATCGTTGGTTTTGCATATGTTGTTGTGTATATGTATATTGTTGGTTATCCACCTCGTGTTGATATGGTAGGATCATCTTGGGACCTATGCTGAGGGCGCTGGGTCATGGGATTTCCATTGAGTATACACTGTTGATATTGTTTTGAGCATATTGACGTTGTCCTATGAGTATGCATTTGTAGGTCTTGTGTTAGGACCATGTCCATGTGTGGTATTGATCCGACCTCGGATTTGACTGACATGATTGTCATGGCATTTCATATCTTGAGGTATGTTCCGTATTTTCCTTTGGTATTTGTCTTTTGATGAACAATCGGTTGTCGTCTTGGGATTTGATGATGCTATCCGGTGGATCGTATTGGTCAGAACTGGTATATTTTTGTATCATGTGTTGGTGATGATAGTTTGAGAACCTTGAGTATTGTTTGAGGTACAATACAGACATTATGTTCGAATTGATTGGTTAATCGAGTACGAGATGTGAAATGTGATAATGGTTGTTCTGTTGAGAATTATTTGAGTAAGTAAAGTTATGACGATAAGATTACATTGGTCGTATTCTTATTTTGTATTCTCATTGGTATGTAATTATTAAAGTGATGTGACGGTTATCATTGTTGGATATTATGGCTGATCCCGTGGTGGGCTTTCTTTTTAGGTTCTTGAGATATCGAGCTTGTAGCGGTCGTGGAGAGATGAGCTTCCCGGAGGATACTGGCTAGGGCATGTAATTGTGTATTGAGTTTCCTGATCAGTCGCTGTATTCTGCTGCTATAGTATTTTTAATTGTTTGTCTTTTCCGCTGCGTGAGTATTTTTAAATGACCTTTCGTTTCTGGTAATTTGAGTTACTTAGAAATCATTTTCTAAACTATTGAGTTTCGGTCGTTTGGCCTTTGCCCTTTTCAAAATGAGATTTTACGACGGTTTTGATAAATAGATTTTATATAGTCTTCAAATATTTTAAAGATAGTACCGTCGTTGCCTCTTGGGCATTTGTAAATGTTTGCGAAAATTTCCTTTAGCCTTGTGGGTTCCATCTCGGGGCCCACGGCGCTGTAATATTCCCAGTTAAATCTGGGGGTGTTACAGAATATGGTATCGGAGCTTAGGTTGAGAAAACTTAGGCAGTCGGGTCGAGTTGGGTCGCGTTTTTGTCGCGTCATTCGAGTTGTCGATTGACAAATATTGGAGCCGTGAGTTTTTGTTGTTCACTCGGGCTTATGCGTTTTGCGATTTGCCAGTGTAGTACTGGGCTTGTTATAAACTTTTCCAAATAGTATTAACGTGTTTCTTCGAATAGAGATGTATTTTGTTCTCGAATTGAACTGAGTTTGCAAAACGTGTGTTATGAAAATATCTGTGTCGAGTATTTTCTTGAATCGAGACATGTGCCAGTATCACGGGGAATTGTCGGCTTCACGATCTGTAAGTATTTGGATTTTTGAATTGCATTGAGATTTGCTGCCGTTCTAAGTTGACATGCATTGAGATTCAGCAGGATATTATACGTTACAGTATGAGGTGACAAAATTGGGACAGATTGATGATTGGAGAAACTATGATTTTGGAAATCAATATATCGGTTAGATTTCGGAACGGAATTGTGCATTTGGGAGAAATGTTGTGCATGGTTGAGAAGAACATGTAGTCATATTAGTCCATTTTGTGATATATGGAACTGTTTTCGAGCATTTGAAAATGATACCTTTCAAAATGAACGTTTTACGGATGTTTTACCGAAAATGATTTTTGGGCCGAGACCCAATCGATTTTAAAATAGTTTTGTAACTCAGGACTTGGGGTCCAAAAGTGTTTTTCTACTTTTTAAACTTCTTGTAATGTGGAACGAGATACGGGCTGAGACCCTAAGGTTTCAAAAGGTTTATTTTTTTTGTTTTCTTAAAACTCCCGAGATTTATAAAACACCTTACTAATCGCTTATGCATTTTATTATTGCCTTTCGGCGTTTTGGTTTACATATTCAAATAAAATCTCTCGGGAAGTCTTTCACTGTGTTGAGTTGTTTCAATGTTTTGTCATAGCATATTTGAGGTGACCCAAGATGGGTTAATGGTTGACGTTGCGAGTCATGTATGGAAGAGGAGTTTGTATCCTAGTTTATATATTGAGATTTTGGAACTTTATCGTGTGATTTTCTGATGAAATATCAGTGAATATTGGTGACAAACCGAATTGGTATACAGGAGTATGCATGTGGTCAATCATTTGCATAATTTTCATTTTAAAACTTCGAAATCATGCAGATTCGAAGGAAACTGTTATCGAATACTTGGCACCAGCGAGCCAGTTTAATTTTTCGAAAATTATTTTCGTGGTCTTACGAAAATTTATGTTTTGAGTTTTGAAATTTTTGAAAGAACTTTCGAAAATTTGTCTTCTTGACGAGACTGTATGAATTCAAACTAATTTTGAAAATGTGATTGATATACATACGCATTTTGCATATCATGGTGAAGTTCTGAGTGAGATTCACAAACTGGATAACACATTAACGGTACGAGGAAAAGAGATCTGAACTCTAATATGATAGTTTGGTTATCCAGGGATGATCGGTTAATTGATCGGATAAGAGAAATATGCTGCGTGTTGTAGGTTCGGATACAGAATGTAATTTTGGAACTATGAGTGAAACCGGGATGTATGTGCTATGTGATTCCATTGGTATGGTAGTAGTATGATTCTACCATGGTGACTTTGAATGGTTTCTTTGTAAGTGTAGATTTGGGGATGGTGACCCCATGCTAATTGTTTGAATATTGGGTGGTCGTTCCCACCCCATGTATGTTTGGATTTGTTCGTCGGTTTGTGATTGGTTGTTCGTATGCCGCAGGGCATGTTCAACTTATTGAGATCCACTCTATATGACTGGTGTGTCGTTATGAGAACTTTATTTGTTCGTATATCAATTTATGTGGTTTTGTGTTGATCGTGTTGGAGCTTACCGTGTGAAGATATCCTCGATTTTAGTTGATCGTTCGTTGGTAATATTGGAGGTTATCATGATGATGATATTCTCGATTGTGTTTTGACCTCTGATTGGTCATATTGGAGTTTATCATGTCTATGATATACTCGGTTAATTTGTTGGTTGATCATTGTTAATGATCGTATGAGCGTTCGAATTTTGTGCCGATATTTCGGGATTTGTGTCGTTGATTTGGGCCGTTATTTCACGGATGTATCGTGTATTATTGATTTTTAGCAGGATTTAGACTTGATTGTGTAATCAGGCAGACAAGATTCGACACGGAAAGATTATGTCATCCGAAGATGATATATTTTTGTTGAGATTCATGGAATGTGATTGTAAGCGTATTGAGGCTTTACAGCGAAGTCACTCGCTAGTATCTCAGGAGATAGTCGACTTTGCGCATTTGTAAGTTTGCGGTTTTGGTTATTCAGTAATGATGATTGATCGTTGTCGTGATGGTTTCGGGATATTTTGGTTGAACGGTTTGTTTGTCTTTGTGACGGATTGTAAGTTTCGAGGACGAAACTTATTTTAAGTGGGGTAGAATGTAATATCCTAAAATTCTACTGCGATTGTTTAATGTTATTTTATCCGAGTTATATTGTATAGGATGGAATTTGTACAGTATGGATAACATAATAGAAAAACTGAGGCAACTGTACTTGTATAATTGTCGTATTTGGTAGACAGTTACAATTGAGGATATCGTGTATCAGGTTATCGCACTTTTGACATTGGGTATATCATATGAGAATAGTATTGGATTCAGTATATGTATTCAGTATGTGCATACATATATGGTATGTCGAGGCGAACAGGACAGTTGGATTTTTGGCTAAGTATATAGCCCATTACGTACGCTAAATTCCAGAGATAACGTACGTTAAATTGATAATGTTACGTACGTTATGGCTAATGTATTACTTACGTAACAAAGGGAATCGGACTTGTGGCCGACAGGTGGGACCCGTGGTCGGCGTCTTTCGGCGAGGAACGTGCTTGGGCAAGTCAACTACGTATTACGTATGCTATACAGGGTGTATTACGTAGGTAATATGAGTTTTTACTATAGCAAATCAACGTATGTATTACGTACGTTATGGTGAAAGTGTTACGTACGTAAGGGAGTTCACAAAATAGGTCAGTTAACTTTGGACTGCCATTACGTACGCTATCAAGGTAAGATAGCGCACGTAATAGGTTGTTACGTACGTTAACAAGGACATGTTACGTACGTAACGAACAGAAATGTTTTATTAGAGAACGCCCGTCTTTCATTTCCCTTGGACATTTCATTTCGTTCTTCTCCTCCAAACACTCAGAGATGGCATTTTCAGTTCCTATAAGTCGATTTTAAGCTTGGAAACATGGGATTGAAGCTTGGATATGGAGCTATTGATGATTCTTGAAGTGATTCCTTGTGTTTTTCATTTTCTAAGAGGTATGTTGGAATAATCCTCTCTTGAATTTCGGATTTTTGATGTTGTTGTTGATGAATGATTCGTATGAAGATGATTATGATCTTGTTGTTACAATTCTTGAGGATATATGAGGTGTATGTTGAAGAAAGATGATGATATGTTGGTGTATGTCTTGAATATGTTGATTATGATTATAGATTCATAGTGTTCTTGGTGTTCTTGGTAGAGTTGTTCGATTCTTGATGTTAGGAGGATTATATATTGGAAAATATGATAATATACACCTTGAATCATGAATTAGGATTATTTAGATGTAATATCCGGAATTTCTACTATTGTTGTTTGATATTATTTTATCCGAGTTATATTGTACAGCGTGGAATCTGTACAGTATGGATAAAATAAATAAAGGACTGAGATGTCAGTATCGGTATAATTGTCGTATCTGGTCGACAGTTGCATTTGAGGATATCGTGTATCAGATTATCGTACTTTCGATATAGGGTATATCGTATAAGAATGTTATTGGATCCAGTATATGTATTTAGTATGTTTGTATGTGTTTTCGGTATGTCGAGACAGGCGGTAACAGTTGAAATTGGCTAAGTATGAAATTATTACGTACGTTAACAAGGTGAGCTAACGTACGTAAGATTGGCCGATTACGTGCGTTAAGGCTAAGGTATTACGTGCGTAACGAGGGCATCGGACAAGACCGAGTCATGGTCGGCAGTGGGACCGGTGTCGGCAACTTTCGGCGGAGGATGTTGACAGTGAGTCAACGTCGTGTTACGACGTTATACGGGACATGTTACGACGTAACACCATATCTTGTAGCAAGTCAACGTCGTATTACGACGCAACGGAATAAGTGTTACGTGCGTTACGGGCGGCCGCCGAAGTCGTGGCCGAGAGGACCTGCAGTGGCCGAGCATGGTCGGCAGTGACTCGCAGGGGTGGCCGATCACAGTCGGCAGTGACTCGCTGGGCGTAAGGACTGGCTGATAACATACGTAAGGCTGTGTCCGGTTACGGCCGTAAGTGCCCGTTACGTACGTAAGCAGCTGCCGGTTACGTACGTAAGGCTGCCGAACGAAATGGACAGAAGGTTAGGCTGCGTCGGGCTACGTACGTAAGGACCCGCCGGTTACGTACGTAACATGCCGGCAGGTCTCGGCCTATATAAGGCCTGGACCGAGTCACCCTTGTCATTTTTCATTTTTCTTCGTTCCTCTCGCGATTTCTTCAACAAAGTTGATGGATTTGAGTAAGAACATCATGTAGCAACATGTTTTGGAGGTTGGAATCATAGATTAACATCATCTTCCATCCGGATCGAAGGTAAGAACACCTAAACACTTGGTTTTGGATAGTTTTGGAGTTTCTTGATGATTTGGCCGAATTGATTCGTTTTAACTCAGATTATTGATGGAACCTTGTTGTATTCTTGAGATTATACATTATCCTTGAAGTTTTGTGGAACAAATTCGAGTATTTCTTCGTTAAAATGATTGATTTGGATTATGCCTTCAAAGTGTTCGATGAAATGCCTCAATGAGTAGAACTTGGGAAATTCTACACGTTTTCGTATGAATGGTGATGAAATTGATAGTGTTGTGATTATTCTTGGTAATTATGGGAATTTGGTTAAGGGAAGATAATGAATTGACGATCAAATACCTTGATTATGTCGTTATGATTATGGAATCGTAGTAATCTCGATGTTCTTGATAGTTTGTTGTAATCCATGATGTTATGAGAAGTATATATGTTGAAGAACATGATTACATATACCTTGAATTGTGAATAAGGATTGTTGAGATGTTAGAACACATCGGATTATGCCGTTTGGGGACTTTGAATGTGATTTCGGAATAAGTTGTGGAACTCTTGGAATATGATTATCTATAATTAATCGGATTGTCCGGATTGATGATGATAATCGGTAATTGGTTTTATTACGAATATACAAGGAGGAAACTTGTTAGTATTTAAGATTGAATGTGGAATCGTAGTGTTGTCTTGAGTTCGTGTTTGATTGGTTTGAATTGTATTGTTTGGTTTTGTGTATGATCGAGGTATTGTTGAGCCATTGAGTTTGATTGGTTGGCTATGTCGGTTATTGATTGTTATCGGATTGTATGTTAATCGATTATTTCAATAGGTTGAGATTATTGATCGGTGAGTATAACCGTATGTTGCGGTCATGTTCGAGTATGTTCGTGAATTGCTTCGGTCGGGGCCGAGGAGCCCGTAGATGAAGGCATTGTGACTGGCAGCGGCTTCATCATCATCGTATCGGTATCGAGGCAAGTTATTACTTGCTCAGTTATAATATTTAATGAATGGTTTCAGTTTCATTTCGTTTAAAATGCATATGGCGATGATTATTATTGTGAACTTTGGGTATTCGGATCGCATATCGTTCTTTCGATTCTGGGAGGTAAATCATAATGTATATGCTTTATCTCAGTTATTGGTATGTTCGAATATCGAGGTTACATTATGGTAAAGACGAGGATATGAGTATTTATAGTTCATTGTACGTTTGGATCGCTGAGCATTGAGGATCTATGCTGAGGGCGCTGGATCGAATGTCCACCATGCGTTGGTTCGACGGGATCATCATGGGATCTATGCTGAGGGCGCTGGATCGCTGGATAGGTTTTCCACCATGCGTTGGTCCGACGGGATCATCATGGGGATCTATGCTGAGGGCGCTGGATCGTTGGATTACCCAGTATTGTGTTATTGTTGTGCATATGTATATTGTTGGTTATCCACCTCGTGTTGATCTGTAGGATCATATTGGGATCTATGCTGAGGGCGCTGGATCATGGGATTTCCATTGAGTATACATGGTTGTTATTGTTTTTGAGCATATTGACGTTGTCATATGAGTATGCATTTGTAGGTCTTGTGTTAGGACCATGTCCGTATTGCATTGTTCTGATCTCGGATTAGACTGATATGATTATCGTGGCACATCATATCTCGAGGTATGTTCCATATTTTCTTTGGTCCTGTCTTTGGTGGACAATCGGTTATCGTCTTGGGATTTGATGATATTATTCGATGGATCGTATAGGTCAGAAATGGTAGATTTCCGTATCGTGAGTTGGTTATGATAGTTTGAGGATCTTGAGTATTGTTTGAGGTACAATACAGATATTATGTTCGAGTTTATTGGTTAATCGAGTACAGGATGTAAAATGTGATAATGGTTATTCTGATGAGAATTACTTGAGTAAGTAAAGTTATGGCGGCAAGATTTCGTTGGTCGTATTCTTATGTTGTATTCTCATTGGTATGTAATTATTAATGTGATGTGACGGTTATCATTGTTGGATATTATGGCTGACCCCGTCGTGGATTTCTTTTAGGTTCTTGGAGTATCAAGCTTGTAGCGGTCGTGAAGAGATGAGCTTCCCGGAGGATACTGGCTATGACATGTTTTGTGTATTGAGTTTCTTGATTGGTTCTCGTGTTCCGCTGCTAGAGTATCTTTATGGTTGGTCTTTTTCCGCTGCGTGAGTGTTTTGAAATGCTCTTTTGGTATCTGGTAACTGAGGTTACTTTGGAAATCATTTTCTAAACTTTTGAGTGTCGGCAGTTTGGCCTTGCGATTTCAAATGAGTTTTTACGACGGTTTCTGATAAATGGATTTTATAAGTCTTTGTGAATTTTTAAAGATAGTACCGTCGTTGGCCTCTTGGGCATTTGTGAATGTTTGCGAAAATTCTTTTAGCCTTGTGGGTTCCATCTCGGGGCCCACGGCGCTGTAATATTTCCGGTTAAATCTGGGGGTGTTACAGAATATGGTATCAGAGCTTAGGTTGAGAAAACCTAGGCATTTGGGTCGAGTTGGGTCGTGTTTTGTTGCGTCATCGAGTTGTCGATTGACAAATATTAGAGCCGTGAGTCTTTGTTGTTCACTCAGGCTTGTGCGTCATCAGATTTGCCAGTATCGTACTGGGCTTGTTATAACTTTTCCAAATGGTGTTAACGAGATTCTTTGGAATGAGATGTATTGTGTTCTTGAGTCGAACTGATTTGGCAAACGTGTGTTTTGAAAATATCCATGTCGAGTATTTTCTAGAGTCGAGACATGTGCCAGTATCACGGGGAATCGTCGGCTTCACGATCTGTAAGTATTTGGATTTTTGAATTTCATTGAGATTTATTGCCGTTCTAAGTTGATATGTTTTGAGATTCAGCAGATATCATGCGTTACAGTATGAGATGTCAGAGTGGGACAGGATTGATGATCTTGAGAAACTATGATTTTGGAAATCAGTATGTTGGTTAGATTTTTGAACGGAATTGTGCATTTGGGGAGAAATATTGTGCATGGTTGAGAAGAACATGTAGCATGTTAATTCATTTTGTGATATATGAAACTGCTTTTGAGCATTTGAAAATGATACCTTTCAAAATGAATGTTTTACGGATGTTTTACGGAAAATAATTTTTGGGCCGAGACCCAATCGATTTTGAAATAGTTTTGTAACTCGGGACTTGGAGTCCGAAAAGAGTTTTCTACTTTTTAAACTTCTTCTAATGTGGAACGAGATACGGGCTGAGACCCTAATGTTTCAAAAGGCTTTTTCTTGTTTTCTAAAACTCCAGAGATTTGTAAAACACTTTACAAATCGTTTACTTATGTTATTTCCGCCTTTCGAGGCTTTGGTTTACTTGTTCAAATGGAACTTCTCGGGAAGTCTTTCGCTGTGTTTGATTTGTTGATTTGTTTCAATGTTTTGCCATATCATATTTGAGGTGATCCAGGATGGATTAAGGATTTACGTTGCGAGTAGTATGTGGAGAGGAGTTTTTATCAGAGTCTATATATTTGAGATTTTGGAACCCTATCGTGTGGTTTTCTGATGGAATATCAGTGGATATTTGGTGACGAGCCGAATTAGTATACAGGAGTATGGATATGGTCAAGCATTTGCATAAATTCCATTTTATTTAATCGTGTCTATTCGAAAAGAATTTTGATCGAGAACTTGGCACCAGCGAGCCGATTTAATTTTTAAAATTGATTTCGTGGTCTTACGAAAATTTATGTTTTGAGTTTTCAAACTCTTGAAAGAATTTTCGAAAATTTGTCTTCTTGACGAGACTATATGATTTCAAACTGGTTTTGAAAATATGGGTAATAACCATACGCATTTAGTGTATATTACATATCATGGCGAAGTTGTGAGTGTGACTCACGAACTGGATAATATATCAATGTGGAACGAGGAATAGGGATCCGAACTTTGGTATGGTCATTTGGTTATGCAAGGATGATCGATTGATTTATCGGATAAGAGAAATATGCCGTATGTTGTAGAATCATGCATATAATATAATTTTGGAACTTTGGATTTTGTGAAACTGGGACATACGTGCTATGTGAGTCCATGGGTGCGGTAGTAGCGCAATCTTACCATAGTGATCTTTGAATGATTTCTTTGTAAGTGTAAATTTGGGGATGGTGACCCCATGCTGGTTGTTTTGGATATTGAGTGGTCGTTCCCACTCCTTGTATGAATCGGTATGTTCGTCCATTTGCGATTCGTTGTTCGTATGCCGAGGGAAATGTTCGCCAGTTGGGTATGTTTATTGAGATCTACTGTACGTGATTGATTTGTCGTTTTGAGAATGTTATTCTTTCGTATATCTGTTTCTGTGGTTCTGTGTTGATCGTGTTGGAGTTTACCGTGTGAAGGTATTCTCGATTTTCGTTGATCGTTCGTTGGTAATATTGGAGTTTATCACGTTGATGATATTCTCGTTTGTGTTTTGACCTCTGGTTGGTCATATTGGAATTTATCATGTCGATGATAAATTCGGTTGATTGTTGATCATTGTTGGTGATCATCTGAGTGTCGAATTTTGTGTCGATGTTTCGAGATTGGTTGTCATTATTTTGGACAGTTGTTTCACAGATATATCGGATATTATTTGTCTTATCGAAATTGGAACTTGATCATGCGATCAGGCAAACAGGATTTGTCACGGATAGATTATTTCATCTGACGATGATATAATTTTGTTGAGACTCATGGAATTGTGATTGTAAGCGTATTGAGGCTATACAGTGAGATCGCTTGCTAGTATCTCCGGAGATCGTCGACCTGCGTATTTGTAAGTATGCGGTTTTGGCTATTCAGAATGATGATGATTGATCGTTGTCGTGATGGTTTTGGGATATTTTGGTTGAACCGTATGTTTGTTTGTTTTTATGACGGATTGCAAGTTTCGAGGCCGAAATTTATTTTAAGTGGTGTAGAATGTAATATCCTAATTTCTACTATTGTTGTTTGATATTATTTTATCCGAGT
Source organism: Orobanche coerulescens (assembly GCA_033398695.1). Taxonomy (NCBI): domain Eukaryota; kingdom Viridiplantae; phylum Streptophyta; class Magnoliopsida; order Lamiales; family Orobanchaceae; genus Orobanche; species Orobanche coerulescens. The sequence goes on from CM065817.1 coordinate 14,443,192, forward strand.
TATATTGTGCAGCGTGGAATGCATGCAGTATGGATAAAATAAATAAAGGACCGAGATGTCGATATCGGTATAATTGTCGTATCCGTCGATATTGCATTTGAGGATATCGTGTATCGATTATCGTACTTTCGATAAAGGGTATATCGTATAAGAATGTTATTGGATCCAGATATGTATTCGGTATGTTTGTATGTGTTTTCGGTATGTCGAGACAGCGGTATGATTGAAATTGGCTAAGTATGAAATTATTACGTACGTTAACAAGGTGAGCTAACGTACGTAAGATTGGCACAGTTACGTACGTTAAGGCTAAGGTATTACGTACGTAACGAGGGCATTGGACAAGACCGAGTCATGGTCGGCAGGTGGGACCCGGTTTCGGCAACTTTCGGCGGAGGATGTTGACAAGTGAGTCAACGTACGTGTTACGTACGTTATACAGGACATGTTACGTACGTAACACGACCATAATACTGTAGCAAGTCAATGTACGTATTACGTACGCAACGGAATAAGTGTTACGTACGTTACGGGGCGGCTGGCCAAGTCGTGGCCGAGAGGACCTGCAGTGGCCGAGCATGGTCGGCAGTGACTCGCAGGGGTGGCCGATCACAGTCGGCAGTGACTCGCTGGGCGTAAGGACTGGCTGATAACGTACGTAAGGCTGTGTCCGGTTACGGCCGTAAGTGCCCGTTACGTACGTAAGCAGCTGTCGGTTACGTACGTAAGGCTGCCGAACGAAATGGACATAAGGTTAGGCCACATCCGGCTACGTACGTAAGGACCCGCCGGTTACGTACGTAACGTGCCGGCAGGTCTCGGCCTATATAAGGCCTGGACCGAGTCACCCTTGTCATTTTTCATTTTTCTTCGTTCCTCTCGCGATTTCTTCAGCAAAGTTGATGGATTTGAGTAAGAACATCATGTAGCAACATGTTTTGGAGGTTGGAATCATGGATTAACATCATCTTCCATCCGGATCGAAGGTAAGAACACCTAAACACTTGGTTTTGGATAGTTTTGGAGTTTCTTGATGATTTGGCCGAATTGATTCGTTTTAACTCAGATTATTGATGGAACCTTGTTGTATTCTTGAGATTATACATTATCCTTGAAGTTTTGTGGAACAAATTCGAGTATTTCTTCGTTAAAATGATTGATTTGGATTATGCCTTCAAAGTGTTCGATGAAATGCCTCAATGAGTAGAACTTGGGAAATTCTACACGTTTTCATATGAATGGTGATGAAATTGATAGTGTTGTGATTATTCTTGGTAATTATGGGAATTTGGTTAAGGGAAGATAATGAATTGACGATCAAATACCTTGATTATGTCGTTATGATTATGGAATCGTAGTAATCTCGATGTTCTTGATAGTTTGTTGTAATCCATGATGTTATGAGAAGTATATATGTTGAAGAACATGATTACATACACCTTGAATTGTGAATAAGGATTGTTCAGATGTTAGAACACATCGGATTATGCCGTTTGGGGACTTTGAATGTGATTTCGGAATAAGTTGTGGAACTCTTGGAATATGATTATCTATAATTAATCGGATTGCCCGGATTGATGATGATAATCGGTAATTGGTTTTATTACGAATATACAAGGAGGAAACTTGTAAGTATTTAAGATTGAATGTGGAATCGTAGTGTTGTCTTGAGTTCGTGTTTGATTGGTTTGAATTGTATTGTTTGGTTTTGTGTATGATCGAGGTATTGTTGAGCCGTTGAGTTTGATTGGTTGGCTATGTCGGTTATTGATTGTTATCGGATTGTATGTTTATCGATTATTTCAATAGGTTGAGATTATTGATCGGTGAGTATAACCGTATGTTGCGGTCATGTTCGAGTATGTTCGTGAATTGCTTCGGTCGGGGCCGAGGAGCCCGTAGATGAAGGCATTGTGACTGGCAGCGGCTTCATCATCATCGTATCGGTATCGAGGCAAGTTATTACTTGCTCAGTTATAATATTTAATGAATGGTTTCAGTTTCATTTCGTTTATAATGCATATGGCGATGATTATTATTGTGAACTTTGGGTATTCGGATCGCATATCGTTCTTTCGATTCTGGGAGGTAAATCATAATGTATAAACTTTATCTCAGTTATTGGTATGTTCGAATATCGAGGTTACATTATGGTAAAGACGAGGATATGAGTATCTATAGTTCATTGTACGTTTGGATCGCCGAGCATTGAGGATAATCATCGGTGATGATTGGACATCGAGGTTGCTCCCGAAGGACTCGGGGCAAGTATTCCATATTGATTATGGTTTAGTGTTATTTATTTTGGTCTCGTACATTTTCCTTCATGTTATTGAACATGAAGTAGTCCTAGTAAATTGTCATGTTGTCGTGCATGTTATGTTGTTCATGTTGATGAACGTGTTGATTTGCACATGTGTATGCATATTGTGTTGTTTTTGTTGTGTAAATAATCCGATGGGATTATGAGGATCTATGCTGAGGGCGCTGGATCGAATGTCCACCATGCGTTGGTTCGACGGGATCATCATGGGATCTATGCTGAGGGCGCTGGATCGCTGGATAGGTTTTCCACCATGCGTTGGTCCGACGGGATCATCATGGGGATCTATGCTGAGGGCGCTGGATCGTTGGATTACCCAGTATTGTGTTATTGTTGTGCATATGTATATTGTTGGTTAGCCACCTCGTTTTGATCTGTAGGATCATCTTGGGATCTATGCTGAGGGCGCTAGATCATGGGATTTCCATTGAGTATACATGGTTGTTATTGTTTTTGAGCATATTGACGTTGTCATATAAGTATGCATTTGTAGGTCTTGTGTTAGGACCTTGTCCGTATTGCATTGTTCTGATCTCGGATTAGACTGATATGATTATCGTGGCACATCATATCTCGAGGTATGTTCCATATTTTCTTTGGTCCTGTCTTTGGTGGACAATCGGTTATCGTCTTGGGATTTGATGATATTATTCGATGGATCGTATGGGTCAGAAATGGTAGATTTCCGTATCGTGAGTTGGTTATGATAGTTTGAGGATCTTAAGTATTGTTTGAGGCACAATACAGATATTATGTTCGAGTTTATTGGTTAATCGAGTACAGGATGTAAAATGTGATAATGGTTATTCTGATGAGAATTACTTGAGTAAGTAAAGTTATGGCGGCAAGATTTCGTTGGTCGTATTCTTATGTTGTATTCTCATTGGTATGTAATTATTAATGTGATGTGACGGTTATCATTGTTGGATATTATGGCTGACCCCGTCGTGGGATTTCTTTTTAGGTTCTTGGAGTATCAAGCTTGTAGCGGTCGTGAAGAGATGAGCTTCCCGGAGGATACTGGCTATGACATGTTTTGTGTATTGAGTTTCTTGATTGGTTCTCTTGTTCCGCTGCTAGAGTATCTTTATGGTTGGTCTTTTTCCGCTGCGTGAGTGTTTTGAAATGCTCTTTTGGTATCTGGTAACTGAGGTTACTTTGGAAATCATTTTCTAAACTTTTGAGTGTCGGCAGTTTGGCCTTGCGATTTCAAATGAGTTTTTACGACGGTTTCTGATAAATGGATTTTATAAGTCTTTGTGAATTTTTAAACATAGTACCGTCGTTGGCCTCTTGGGCATTTGTGAATGTTTGCAAAAATTCTTTTAGCCTTGTGGGTTCCATCTCAGGGCCCACGACGCTGTAATATTTCCGGTTAAATCTGGGGGTGTTACATTAGATGTTAGAGGATATCGAATTTCGTTGTTTTGATGGCTATGAACAAGGTTTCGAATCATTTAGTGTTCTTAAGGAACTCCTTGATGAATTGAACATAGCAAGACGATCGTAGGATGAATTATCGGTATCTTTAGATATGAAGATCGAATGTTCGTTGATTGTAGTGGTAGAATTCGTATGTTCTTGATGAAATACGAATCATGATATCAATTTGGAATCCGGAAAGATTGTGATTGATCACCGAATATGATTTCCTTTACATTTGTATCCGTAATCGTATTTTGGTTATGAATTCGTAATTGTTTGAGTTGGATTGTTCAGACTTGTGTCTAATCGATATATTGTAAAGTCGTTGAGTTTGTCGATCGGTTATATTGATTGGTAATTATTGGATTTCGGTTTAACATGTATTCGTAAATGGTTTGAGTATACTATTTGGTTTTGTATGTGATCGAAGTGTCGTTGAACCGTTGAGATTGATTGGTTGGCTATGTCGGTTATTGATTGTTATCAAATCGTTGCTATTTGTATTACTTCAATAGGTTGAGATTATTGATCGGTGATTATAACCGTGTGTTGCGGTCGAGCTCGAGAATGTTCGTAGATTGCTTTGGTCGGGGATGAGGAGCTCGTAGACGAAGGAAATGAGATTGGTAGCGGTTTCATCATCTTCGTATCGGTATCGAGGCAAGTTATTACTTGCTCAGTTATAATGTTTAATGAATGGTTTCAGTTTCATTTCGTTTATAATACATATAGCAATGATTATTACTGCAAATTCTGGAGATTTGGATTATATGTTGTCTTTCCGGTTCTGGGAGTTAAATCATAATGTATATGCTTTATCTCGATTATTAGCATATTCGGGTATCAAGGTTACGTTGCGATAAAGGTGAGGATATGAATATCTATAGTTCATGGTGCGTTTGGATCGTCGAGCATTGAGGATAATCGCCGGTGATAATTTGACATCGAGATTGCTCCTCAAGGACTCAGGACAAGTATTTTAGTTTTGATTTCGGTTTAGTGTTGATGATGTTGATCATGCAGGTTGTCTTTCATACTGTTGTACATGAGGTCGTCCTAGTGTTTTGTCATAATGTCGTTCATGTTATTGAGTCATGTGTTGTTCATGTCGATGAACATATGGATTTGCATATGTGTATGCATAATTGTATTGTTTATGTTGTGTTGATCCGTTGGGATCGTGTGATCTATGCTGAGGGCGCTGGATCAGATGTCCACCTCGTTATGGTCCGACTGGATCATCTTGGGATCTATGCTGAGGGCGCTGGATCATTGGACGGGTTCTTCCACCTTGTTATGGTCCGACGGGATCATTTTGGGATCTATGCTGAGGGCGCTGGATCGTTGGAGTACCCAGTGTTGTGTTGATGGAATTATATGGATTCACATCGTTGGTTTTGCATATGTTGTTGTGTATATGTATATTGTTGGTTCTCCACCTCGTGTAGATCTGGTAGGATCATCTTGGGACCTATGCTGAGGGCGTTGGGTCATGGCATTTCCATTGAGTATACACGGTTGATATTGTTTTGAGCATATTGACGTTGTCATATGAGTATGCATTTGTAGGTCTTGTGTTAGGACCATGTCCGTGTGTGGTATTGATCCGACCTCGGATTTGACTGACATGATTGTCGTGGCATTTCATATCTTGAGTTATGTTCCGTATTTTCCTTTGGTATTTATATTTTGATGGACAATCGGTTGTCTTCTTGGGATTTGATGATGCTATCTGGTGGATCGTATTGGTCAGAAGTGGTATATTTCCGTATCGTGAGTTGGTGATGATAGTTTGAGAACCTTGAGTATTGTTTGAGGTACAATACAAACATTATGTTCGAATTGATTGGTTAATCGAGTACGAGATGTGAAATGTGATAATGGTTGTTCTGTTGAGAATTATTTGTGTAAGTAAAGTTATGACGATAAGATTACATTGGTCGTATTCTTATTTTGTATTCTCATTGGTATGTAAATATTAATGTGATGTGACGGTTATCATTGTTGGATATTATGGCTGACACCGTGGTGGGCTTTCTTTTTAGGTTCTTGAGATATCGAGCTTGTAGCGGTCGTGGAGAGATGAGCTTCCCGGAGGATATTGGCTAGGGCATGTAATTGTGTATTGAGTTTCCTGATCAGTCGCTGTATTCCGCTGCTAGAGTATTTTTAATTGTTTGTCTTTTCCGTTGCGTGAGTATTTTTAAATGACCTTTCGTTTATGGTAATTTGAGTTACTTTAGAAATTATTTTCTAAACTATTGAGTTTCGGTCGTTTGGCCTTGCCCTTTTCAAAATGAGATTTCACGATGGTTTTGATAAACAGATTTTATATAGTCTTCAAATATTTTAAAGATAGTACCGTCGTCGGCCTCTTGGGCATTTGTAAATATTTGCGAAAATTACCTGTAACCTTGTGGGTTCCATCTCGGGGCCCACGATGCTGTAATATTCCCGGTTAAATCTGGGGGTGTTACATTTACAACAACTCTCTATCATGTTGGGATTCCGAAAATAAAACGAAATACGCAGCGGAAATAAATACGAATCCCAAACAGGATCGATCAAGTAACGTATATACGAAAAATAAATACGAAGATAAAGATCATACCCTTGAAGCCTTTGAAATAATTCTTCGTAAAATGGGATGACGATCACGAACCTCGTCCCGAACACGAAATCCCTTTGTTCCAAGCACCGAAAGTTCGAAGCCTCTACTTCACACGCGTCGGAAGTTGCCCGGAAAAATTTCGACGAGACTCCGTTCTCCAAGAACACGGCTAGGGAACTCGTAGGAATTTTTTCTCTCAATTTTTCTTAACTTTTATAACACCTCTAAGATGAAAAATATAGAAAAGAAAAATTTCTCTCTCTCCTCACTTTTACTCTCACGGCAGGCATCTAATGAAATGAGTATATGAGTTGATTGTTGTTGTCTCATATCATCATATATAATGTAATGATATATATATATATTATAAAGGAATAATTATTCCTTTACAACTATCATTCATAATTATGTGGGAATCTCAACTCTAAGTGAGTTCCCACACACATGCAAGATCATGCCATGCCATGAGGAGTGGGTGGCCACAAGGAAGTTTCCTAGAAAACGAGCCGAGCCACTCGGCTCGTGTACCGGACGTTCGTCAAACGACTCCGTTAAATACACTCCTTTTAATCATCAATGTATTTATATTAATTAATTAATCTAATTAATTAATTATATCAAATACAAATATATATTTCTCTAAGAAATATAATTTATGAATTAAATTAATTACCCGGTAACTTAATTTAAATTCATAAGACCGATATTTGATTTATCCAATAAATCATAATTAGATATCCAATATCTAATATTAATAGAGAGATAATAAATTCACATTTATCCGTCAACGCTCCTGATGCGCGACTCCGTAGGTCCGTCTCAGCCGGCATTGGGAGGAACTAATCAGTGCGGCAAGACTTAGCCACTTAGCGGCCGCACCTGTAAACCCGATCGAGAACGAATGAAGGGATCATTCCGTAACCATTATGTCGTGAATACTATATACTTATAGACCCTTAATCAGTTGTCCCGGTCAAGTCTTCGGTTCACGGTAATGTCTAACCCTACTGTTGACTTTTGTCTATACATGTGTTAATGCAAATCAAGACCGACGATTAATAGTGTATCTAATACGACTATATCGTAATGCTTTGCCAAAGACTTATGATCTTATTTGCCATTAACCGTATAGACATTCGCCGCTCACTAACAGAGATAGAATCCTTTCTTGGCGTACGGTAGGATCGCTACCCGCCCGTATAGTACGCACTTCTAAGTCGACTCGGCAATTAAGCAAATGAGTCTAACTACTCTAATGACAAACTAAACGTCACAGCACATCTTCTCGAACCCTCAAGTCAAAGGTCCACGTATACTATCACAACCTTTCGATTTGTCATCGACTCTCCGAGAGTGAATACCGTGTGATGAATCGAGTATGAGTCGTGTTCGAGTATACTGCCCCACCAATATACTTATAACTATGCTATCAAGACGTGCACACGCCCTAGCATCGATTATACAAGTCATATTAAAACTTAATGCCCATTTTAAGTTTATTGACTTGCGAACAATTTACGTAAATAAACTTTAAACACTTCCAAGACATTTTCTCTTATCCCATAACGAGAATGGAATGTTCGATTTATTTACATGGACTTCACTTCAATGTTTACCAAGTCAAGAATGCAATTGAAATACAATAAACGTGAATGAATCGTATTGCCTTTTTATTAATTATTCCATAATTACAAGTATAATGCCCTTACTCTCTCATCCCCGAGTGGCATTCGAGGGCATATTCCTAACAATCTCCCACTTGCACTCAATGCCACACATCATGGTATCCAATACCCATGTTCTTGAGATGTCTTTCTAAGACGGCTGAGATAATGGCTTAGTCAATGGGTCGAGACATTGTCTTGAGTCTACTCTTTCCAATGAAACATATCCTTTTTCCACCATCTCTCGAACGATGTGGTACTTTCTCTCTATATGCTTGGTGTTGTGGTGAGCCCTCGGCTCCTTGGCTTGGGCGACACTCCATCATTATCACGAATAGTGATATAGGCAACTCCGCGTTAGGCACCACTTGAAGTTCTTGTATAAACTTCGCATCCAAAATGCTTCTTTGCTAGCCTCTGAGGCGGCTTGATACTCTGCTTGGCAGTGGAATCTGCAGTGGCGGTTTGCTTGGAGCTTCTCCAAGATACTGCTCCTCCATTGAGAGTAAACAAATACCCGGATGTCGACTTAGAGTCGTCATTGTCTCCTTGAAAATCAGAATCGGTGAATCCAATCACCTTGAGTTCTCCACCACCATAAGTAAGAACTAAATCTCTAGTTCTTCTTAAGTACTTAAGAATGTTCTTTACGGCGGTCAATGTTCCCTTCCCAGGTTTGCTTGAAATCGACTTACCATACTCACAGCGTAGGCTAAGTCTGGTCTCGTACACAACATAGCGTACATGAGGCTACCCACTGCCGAGGCATAGGGTACCTTACTCATCTCTCTCTTGTCTTCCTCACTTTGAGGACACATTTTCGTGGTGAGATGAATTCCATGTCGCATGGGAAGGAACCCTCTTTTAGATTCATCCATCTTGAATCTTCTCAGGATTTTATCGATATAAAGGGCTTGGGAAAGTCCTATCATTCTTCGTGGTCTATCTCTGTAAAGACGGATCCCTAGAATATAGGAAGCTTCTCCCAAGTCTTTCATGGAGAACGTTTTAGAAAGCCAAGCTTTCACGGTCTGAAGCATTGCTATGTTATTTCCTATAAGTAGAATATCATCTACATATAGTACTAAGAACGCAATGTTGCTCCCACCGACCTTTTGTAAACACACGGTTCCTCCTCATTTCGTTCAAGTCAAAGTCCTTAACCGCTTCGTCAAATCGAAGGTTCCAACTCCGAGCTTGCTTGGACCATAAATGGCTCGTTGCAGCTTACACACTTTATGAATATTATCTTTGGACACAAAACCCTTAGGCTGTTCCATATAGATTTCCTCCTCGAGGTATCCATTTAGAAAAGCCATTTTGACGTCCATTTGCCATATTTCATAATCATAATAGGCAGCAATGGCAAGCATCATGCGAATCGACTTTAACATAGCTACGGGTGAGAAGGTATCATGATAATCGATTCCTTCCCTTTGGGTATAACCCTTTGCCACAAGCCTGGCCTTATAGGCATCAACCTTGCCATCCCCATCAGTCTTTCTCTTATAGATCCATTTATTTCCAATAGTCCTCATGCCAGTTGGAAGATCTACTAGAGTCCAGACCTGATTGGTATGCATCGAGTCTATCTCAGCTTCCATTGCTTCTTGCCATTTATCAGAGTCTACATCCACTATCGCTTGGTCATAGGTGACAGGGTCGTTTTCACTGCTATCAGGTGTGTCGCGGAGACCCAGTTCCTCGACATGTGTATAGCCATACCTCTCAGGTAAGTGAGATACCCTATCAGACCTTCGAAGTGGAGGTTGTGTTACAATAGGTTCGGTTCTTGATCCCTGATCAGATGTCTCCTTAGGAGTTTCATTATGCTCTTCCAAAGAGATATTTCTACCCGAGCCACCCTCCTAAATGAATTCATCCTCAAGGAAGTGCGCTTGTAATGCCACAACGACCCTATGGTCTTCTGGCATGTAGAATAGATAACCCATCGAGTCCTCTGGGTATCCTATGAAACGTCCTTTTATGGACCTTGCTTCCAGTTTGTCCACCTTAGCCTTTTTGACATAGGCTGGACATCCCCAAATTATGTGATTAAGGCTTGGTTTCTTACCCTTCCACATCTCATGCGGAGTGATAGGAACAGATTTGGAAGGACATCTATTTAGGATATAGGCAGCGGTTAGTAAGGCATACCCCCACAGGTAAATAGGTAAATCAGTGTAATTTAACATGGAGCGAACCATGTCCAACAAAGTCCGATTTCTCCTTTCAAACACCATTTAACCGTGGGGTTCTGGAGGCGTGAATTGTGAAACTATTCCATGTTCCTTAAGGAACTCATCAAACTCGATTCTCATATATTCGCCACCTCGGTCCGACCAAGTGCTTTGATATGACATCCAGTTTGTTTTTCAACTAGGGCCTTAAATTCTTTGAATTTAGCAAAGGCTTGATTTATGTTTCATTAAGTACACAATCCCATACCTAGTATGATCATCTGTGAACATTATGAAATATTGATATCCGTCTCGGGCTACTTCTAAAGCACCACAAACATCGGTATGCACCAATCCAAGTTTATCGGCAGCCCTTTCAAAAGTCCCTGTGAAGGGGAACTTAGTCATTTTGCCTCTAAGGCAAGATTCACAAGTTGGATAGGGTTCTACACCCAATGGACTTAAAAGTCCATCTTTCTCCATTTTCTGAACCTTGGTCTGACCAACATGACCAAGTCTAAGGTGCCATTTAAAAGCTTGATTAGTATCTTGCCTACCACGTTTCCTAGTTATAGTGTTCACTGCTGTTTTATTTTGCATGTTCAGATGATATAAACCATTCAACAATATAGCTGTTCCAACCAATTTATTTCGAAAATAAATTTTACAACTGCCATTGCCAATGAAGAAACAAAATCCTTTCCGGTCCAAGACTGGAATGGATACAATGTTTTTATGCCCCTTGGGCAAAACAAGTACTTCATCTAATGTCAAAATAAAACCAGATTCTAAACCCAGAAGGATTGATCCAATATCGGTTGCCTCGACACTTTGTCCGCTTCCAACAGTGATCATTATTTCCCCTTCAAGTTTTCTACTTGCTCCAGATCCCGATTCATAGTACAAATGTGAGAAGTGGCACCGAATCCGTAATCCATGAAGCGGAATATACTGAGCGGAACAATTAGTTTCAAAAACAAAAAGTTCCGTGCACTGATGCGCCATTAATCTTGGGACAAGTCCTTCGCCAAAGGGCCCACTCACCGCATTCAAGACATTTGTCCGTAGGTTTTGGACCACCTACCTTTTGAACCTTTCGGGCCTTGCCCTTTCCTTTGCACCCCTTTCTTGGGTTTGTCTTGCTCGTAGGTCTTTTTCTTCTTGTTCTTGGTCCTCTTAGGCCCTTAAGAAATCACAAGAGCAGCCTCTCTCGGTTTAGTCTTCATGTTAGACTGCGCCGTCACCAGTTTATTCATTAGCCCAGCTAATGTGCATGTAATTTCATTACAGTTGAAATTCATTACAAACTGCGTGAAAGAGTCAGGTAGAGATTAAAGGATGAGATCAATTTGAAGGGATAAATCCATATTAAAGTTGAGCACCTCGAGCCTCTCAATCATAGAGATCATCTTGAGGACGTGGTCTCCCACTTTCTCCCCTTCTTTCATCCTAGCACTGAACAACTGCTTTGATATCTCATATCTAGCGATCCTACCGTGCTCTCCATAAAGTTCGGTCAAGTGTGCGAGAATCGCCAGCGAAGTCATTTTCTCGTGCGCTCTCTGCAGCTCATTAGTCATTGAGCCCATCATAAAACCACGGACTAGCACATCATCCTTGACCCATTTTTCATGGACGTCAATGTCTTCCTGATTACCCCTAGTCCGGATTGGAGTCGGTGGAATGTCCGCCTCCAAGACGTATCCCAGAGACTCCATACTGAGTACAATCATCAGATTCCGCAACCAGTCAACAAAGTTAGGGCCAATTAGGAGATTCTTTTCAAGTAGTATTGCAAGTGGGTTTTTAGCCATTTTAGAGAGATTCAATTTCGTTTTCTGCAAAGATTTAGACAAGATTAAATTAGTGACTTGTTTAATTATGACCGAGTATAGAACTTAAGGTCTTGTATAATTCTTGTCTCGGCTCCCACTAATTTTATTGGAATTATACACTCCCTTGTTATAATCCAGAAATTATGGTTAGATCGACTTCTTAGTGGGGATCAAGTTCTTTACAAATTTTAACAGACGCAACCTATCAGGTTTCTTGCCAATTAATTTCTGTAAAGTGGTGTCTAACACCAACCCGTCTAACGAATGATTTGATCTTCTTTTACCCCTAGTCTTCATGCCCTCAACCTATCAGGTTTCTTGGCAATCCAGACTATCTAAGTTGTTGACCATCAACGTCTATCGGTTTGACTATTGAATCTCACCCAAGAACCTATCGGAGTTTCTAGGGCGAAATTTATCACCAACCGAAGGCATCTAATGCACTCAAGAATTTTTCAACCTCTACCAAATGTACTACCCCGATAACTCGGAAGCATAGCACATCAGCTCGGGTATCAATTTTCTACGAGTTTGATGGAGGGTAGGAAACCTCGTAACCTTTTTCAAACTTAGTCTGTTTGTTGTCGGGAGAATTTCGCGATTAATGTTAAACTTTGCACATTAATTCATTTATACGCGCGTTTGTATGTTTGTCAATCATTCAAAATGAAAAACAGAAAATAGTAACCTAGTTACTACCAACATATAGCTCATGGACCTAATTCCTAAGTACTGGGCCAAGCGAATGACCCAATAAATAAAAAAAATACAGTCTTCGATTCTTCGTCTTCTCGGTCGGTTGTCTTCGGTCTTCTTCATACCCAAAATAATAATTACATCATTGAAAAATTGCATCCTATACAAGTTTTTCTAGTAAATATAAATAGGCTCAAAACGGCCTTTACAACCCAATCGAATCGAACAAATCAAAAAACTAAGTCCACGAGCTATATCACCATCACATAAGGATTCCATACAACATGTAATGGCAACGAAATTAAACAATTAATTTTAATATAAATTAATCTAATTAATCTATAAAATTAATCTATTCAATTTCTACTATATTAATCCAATTAATATAAAGTGGCATTAAAATTAAATAATCAATTAATATATTAATCCAATCAATATAAAATTAATCTATTCAATTTTAATGGTATTAATCAAATTAATACTAATAATCATCATTTTAATTCGTTCGAAGTAATCCGCCAAAAATAATATTCTCGTTTAATTTATTTCCCTTAACTCAAAAATATTCCAAATATTAATTTAGTCAAATTAAAATCCAATTTAAATTTTGGGAAATAATTACAACAAAATATAAACTTAAAACGGAGTCCCGGATAATCCAGTTTTAGGCCCACCGCGGCCCGATTCAAAATCGGGCCAAAACTCGAGGGTCAGCCGACCGAGCCACCGCTCGCAGTCAAGCCGATCATTCTCGGCCCCTGCCGAGCACTCTCAGCCCTGGCCGAGCACTCTCAGCCCTTGGCCGAGTAATTGGCGAAAGCACGCCGGGCACTGGCAGCTGTGCAAGGTCGGCCGGCACCACTGCCAGCAGCCCCGTTTCTTCATTTTTCGGCTCGTTTCCAAAAACGTGATGCTACAACGAACAATTTAAAATCTAAAATTATTCCAAATATGATTCTAAATCATAAACATCATCCAAAAGCATTCAAAATGCACAAATAATCGTATATACGGAAACATTGACCTGTCTCCGATACCACTGTTGGGATTCCGAAAATAAAACGAAATACGCAGCGGAAATAAATACGAATCCCAAACAGGATCGATCAAGTAACGTATATACCAAAAATAAATACGAAGATAAAGATCATACCCTTGAAGCCTTTGAAATAATTCTTCGTAAAATTGGATGACGATCACGAACCTCGTCCCGAACACGAAATCCCTTTGTTCCAAGCACCGAAAGTTCGAAGCCTCTACTTCACACGCGTCGGAAGTTGCCCGGAAAAATTTCGACGAGACTCCGTTCTCCAAGAACACGGCTAGGGAACTCGTAGGAATTTTTTCTCTCAATTTTTCTTAACTTTTATAACACCTCTAAGATGAAAAATATAGAAAAGAAAAATTTCTCTCTCTCCTCACTTTTACTCTCACGGCAGGCATCTAATGAAATGAGTATATGAGTTGATTGTTGTTGTCTCATATCATCATATATAATGTAATGATATATATATTATAAAGGAATAATTATTCCTTTACAACTATCATTCACAATTATGTGGGAATCTCAACTCTAAGTGAGTTCCCACACACATGCAAGATCATGCCATGCCATGAGGAGTGGGTGGCCACAAGGAAGTTTCTAGAAAACGAGCCGAGCCACTCGGCTCGTGTACGGACGTTCACAAACGACTCGTTAAATACACTCCTTTTAATCATCAATGTATTTATATTAATTAATTAATCTAATTAATTAATTATATCAAATACAAATATATATTTCTCTAAGAAATATAATTTATGAATTAAATTAATTACCCGAACTTAATTTAAATTCATAAGACCGATATTTGATTTATCCAATAAATCATAATTAGATATCAATATCTAATATTAATAGAGAAATAATAAATTCACATTTATCCTTCAACGCTCCCGATGCGCGACTCAGAGGTCCGTCTCGGTAGGCATTGGGAGGAACCAATGAGTGCGGGCAAGACTTAGCCACTTAGCGTGCCGCATGTAAACCCCGATCGAGAACGAATGAAGGGATCATTCCGTAACCATTATGTCGTGAATACTATATACGTATAGACCCTTCATCGATGTCGGTCAAGTCTTCAGGTCACGGTAAAGTCAAACCCTACTGTTGACTAAACTCTATACATGTGTTAATGCAAATCAAGACCGACTGATTAATAGTGTATCTAATACGACTATATCAGAATGCTTTGGCCAAAGACTTATGATCTTATTTGCCATTAACCGTATAGGACATTCGCCTGCTCACTAACAGGAGATAGAATCCTTTCTTGGCGTACAGTAAAGACTGCTACCTGCCCGTATAGTACGCACTTCGAGGTCGACTCAGCAATTAAGCAAATGAGTCTAACTACTCTAATGACAAACTAAACGTCACAGGCACATCTTCTACTGAACCCTCAAGTCAAAGGTCCACGTATACTATCACAACCTTTCGATTTGTCATCGACTCTCCGAGAGTGAATACCGTGTGACTGAATCGAGTATGAGTCGTGTTCGAGTATACTGGCCCCACCAATATACTTATAACTATGCTATCAAGACGTGCACACGTCCTAGCATCAGTTATACAAGTCATATTAAAACTTAATGCCCATTTTAAGTTTATTGACTTGCGAACAATTTACGTAAATAAACTTTAAACACTTCCAGTACATTTTCTCTTATCCCATAACGAGAATGGAATGTTCGATTTATTTACATGGACTTCACTTCAATGTTTACCAAGTCAAGAATGCAATTGAAATACAATAAACAGTGAATGAATCGTATTGCCTTTTTATTAATTATTCCATAATTACAAGTATAATGCCCTTACTCTCTCATCCCCTGAGTGGCATTCGAGGGCATATTCCTAACATATCACACTTCTGCTATGCAATTAACTTCAAAATCATAAATCTTATTGTATTTTCACCTTTTAAGATGTTTACTGTATACTCTATGGCCAACACCAGAAGAACTCAATTCTATGGCAAAGAGACAGGTATTTAGTCTAGTAGTGCTAGCCCCATCGAATGTAAACCCTGTAAGACATAAATGGGTACTTTTCAGAAAGTGTAATGAAAAAAATGAGGTCCTGAGATATAAAGCTTGCCTTGTAGCGCAGCGCAGGTTTCTCACAATACCCTGGAATTAACTATGAGGAGACGTATCTCCCGTAATGGATGTCATAATGTTCCGCTATTTAGTTAGCTTAGTAGTTTCCGAAAAACTGGAAATGCAGCTAATGGATGTGGTTACTGCATATCTCTACGGGGATCTTGATTATATATATATATATATATATATATATATATATATATATATATATATATATGAAAATGCGTGATGGCCTTCCATTATCCAAGTCAAGTGACTCTAAACCACGGAGTCTGTTTGCAATCAAACTAAAACGCTCACTTCACGAATTAAAACAATCCGAACGGATGTGGTATACCCATATAAGTTACAAGAACAATGAACAGTGTCCCTGTGTATTTAAAAAGAAAACTAGTTCTGGATTCGCAATCGTAGCAGTTTATGCTGATGACATGAACATAATAGGTACTCTTAATGAAATAAGAGAAACTATGAGCTACTTAACATCCAAATTTGAGATGAAGGATCTTGAGAAAACTGTATATTGCCTAGGCATTGAACTAGAGCACTGAGCTTATGGAATACTTATCCACCAGTCTGCATATGTCCAGAAGATGCTCAGGCGATTTAACATGGAGAAAGTGCATTCTGTTAGCACTAAATTTGTATTTAAAGAAAGATCAATTTCATCCAAGGAAGATGACGAAGAGCTATTAGGAGCTGAAATTCCCTATTAAGTGTAACAGGTTCATTATTGTACTTAGCTCAATGCACTCGACCAGATATTGCTTTCTTAGTGAACTTGTTAGCTATATTTAGTTCAGGACCAACACAACATCATTGGAATGGTGTCAAGAATATATTCTGATACCTAAAAGGAACCACAGACATGGGCATGTTCTTTCCTTACAAAGAGAAAAGAGGGACCACAGATTGAATTGTAACCCTTAAAGTACTAAAGCTACCCACTACATCGACGCACCAACTAATGTATTAGTTGGTTTTGCTGATCTTTCCAATCCACATAAAGGGCGTTTCCAAACTGGTTATATATTTACCATGGGAAATATGGTGATATCATGGAGATTAACTAAGCAAACCCTTGTAGCTACCTCATCAAACAATTTGTAAGACCACTACCTTACATGAAGACGTTCGTGAGTCTATTTGGTTAAGATCTATCATCACACACATTCGGAAAAGTAGTGGCTTAAGTTCTACCACTGAAGAGCCTACCTGCATATATGAAGATAATGTTGGTTGTATCGAACAGATGAAATTAGGATATATCAAAGGCGACAATACGAAGCACACCGATGTTCTTTTACAACCAGCAACAACAAGTATTGCTCAAGATTCAAGTAACTCAAGTCAGCTCTGAAGAAAATGCAACTGATCTGTTTACGGAATTACTGCCCAAGACCATCTTTGAGAAACATGTGAAAAGGATTGGGATGTGTAGACTTTCCGAGTCACTTGATAGATGTACGTATCACGTGAGAAGTGTAAACTTGAGGGGGAGTCTCAACATAGGTGTGTTGCACTCTTTTTCCCTTCGACCAAAGTTTATTTTTCCATCTGAGTTTTGTTACTTAGCGATTTTTAACGAGGCAACATTCATGCACCGTCCACCCTTTTGATGTGGCACAAGGCAAAGTGTTAAAGAAAAACACAATTAATGTGCCTTCATCAAAAGTAAGGCTCTGTTCTCTTTGCCTGAACATAACTGAATCAATCGAATCGAATGAATATGAACTAAATCAATCAATCGAATCGAGGAATCGAATCAAGTGAATCGAATCAACCGAGCTGAATCGAATCAATCGAAATGAATTGAAGAAATTATTTTGTAATAATAATAATAATATTATTATTATTATTATTATTATCAATATTTAAAAAACTCATATTGTTTTTGTCACCTTTTCCACACCCTGGTTATTTGGTCATAGACTCATGGTCCATTTGTAGAAACAACCTAAATCACCTTAAAGATTCTCCACTCTTATGTCTACGCTCTTGCTTGTGCTCCAAGAGATCCAGGGAACAACACCTCCACGGGAAAACATAGGATGAGAACGGAAGTTAAAGTGAGTGAGAATTGAAAACAAGAGGATCCATAGAGTGATACAGTACTGTAAAATTGTTGTAAAGGTTATGATTTTTGTCAACATGAAAAAAGTCAATATCATTCATCCAAGTGTTTGACACACTCCCCCGCCCATAAAACTTTGTATGATAAGGTTGACATGTAGGTTTTAGTTCGAGTGGAACTGTTAATATTGTATAGTCAAATTCGTAACATTGTTGTATAATACATAATAAAAACTAGACTATGCAAGTATATGTCATTTAATTTCAAAGTTTAATATTATTATATTTTCTTTATAATAAGGAGTAATTTGTGGTTAAATTTATTAGGAAAAAAACAAGAAATCAATTAGATAGTCTAGTATTGATGAGAAATAATATGGTTTATGTTGGTGATTTTAGTGTCACCAAGCATTTTGTGTAATTGGAAATAATATGTGAGCTAAGGGGCTTTATAATTTGTACTCTAATATATGTTCGGGTATGTGCAGGTTGCACGCATGTATAAGATCGAATTAGAAGCTGGTACAATAATTGTCGGGGGGGTCCGGGGGCAGCGCCCCTAGCAGGGTCCAAGGGGCAGAGCCACTGGCGGCGCCTAGCGGGGTCAAATGTCTTCGGAAATTGGATTGGTAACTTAGTGGAAAATTCGAAATTTTAGAGAGTGACTATGGTAAAATTGGTTGATTTCGTCAATTTTGGAAACCATCAATCATGCCACTAATTTTGGATCATTGATTAATGGAAATGGCGGTCAACCCTAATTAAACCCTAAATATCCTAACAATTTATTATTATTATCATCACAAACCATATGTATATTTTAACTAAAGAATAATATGGTATTATCGATAAACTGTAATAGTATTGATTTGTAATATACATAGGGATGTGTTATTAATATTTTTATCACAAACTATATCCTCAGCACGTCTTCAACTATCCTTATTTATCGGTCGAATTCCCAATCCTCAGACTCCCAATTAAGCCAAAAATTCCAGTTCTTTCTTAATTCCCTCCATAATCAGTATCATAATTCATAACCCTCCCAAATTCGCCGCCAAAAGTCAGAATTTTACCTCCAAAATGTTTCCGCCTTTAGACCATCCAAACCCCAAGAAACTGTGTATATATATGTGTACTCTGCAGCCAGTTTCAATTGACGGCTTCCTTGGAATTTGAGGTTTGTAATAACATCTCTATATTACATTCTCTTTATTCATGAGTTTTTACCGTAGTTTGTATATTTGGTTTTTATATGAGTAAAAATTCATACAACATTAACAACTTAGGTTTGTAATCACATATCTATATTACATTCTCTGTCTTGGTTATAATTGTTAAGATGGTGGGAAAGAGGACTACTTGGAACGACAATACCACTAAAAGGCTAGTGGACATTTTTATCGATGAGAAAGAAAATGGATGTTCCAAATTTGACTGGGCGAAAATTGCCAAAAATTTAAGTGTCCAAACTCAAATGAATCTTGTCCCTAGACAGGTTTCCAATCACTATCATGACTTGAGAGATAAATATAAAGGTTGGATTGACCTACGGTCGATAATGAGCGGGATAGGGTTTGACCCCAAAACTGGTGCAGTAAGGCCAGAAGAGACACACTTGGAGCGATGGAGGTCATTTGGGGAGGTAAATTTCAATACATATTTAGAATTTTGAAATTTCTGTTTATTTTATGTGCTCTTTCTAATCCACCATGTTAATGGCCTTTTTGTTTTTTGCAGAAACATAGGAAGTATGTTCATATGTTGGCGAAGAAGGGATTGCCAAATATTGATGATCTAGAGAGGTTGTTTGCTGGAAGAACTGTGCATGGTGAAAGGGGATTTTCGACTGCAATGGAAAGAACTAAAATGGTAAATGACTTGTTTGGAGAAGAAGAAGGAGAAAAAGTAGAAGCAGATGATGAGGTTGATCCCAATGTTTCCTCTGATGGTGATGTATCAGGTGAAAAGAGTAGTACTCACCTACGACCACCAACTAGCTCAAAAAAAGAAAGGTATCTGAAATAATGGGAAACAAAATAACTCAACCCAACTTAGATACAGTCTTGGAGTTATTGTAAAAAACTGCACCCGCAACTAATGTTAACAAAACTGAGATGGTTAGTTTTTCTCTTCGTGAGTTGGAGGTTTCTAAAGAGTGAGGAGATAAGTATTTTGTTGCTGCTATGAGGTACCTTGGTGAAGGAAATAATGGTGATATCTTTTTGGCACTTGAGAATGATAATCAGAAGTGGATCTTTTTGGATGATGGAATGAATTTAGATGACACGTGTGTTGGAATGAATTCCAACAAGATACTGACCAAAAAGTTTTGATTCAAGATAAAGAGATAAAAGAGAGATGGAGGTCATACTTTAATACCCTATTCAATGGCCATAAAGAACAAGATATTGGGAATTTAAACATCACCTCAAGTATGGTTAATCGAGAGTTTAAGAGAAGAATTCAGAAGGGTGAAGTGACAGCTGCATTGAAGAAGATGGGGTCAAAGAAATCAGAAGGACCAGATGGTATACCTATTGAAGTTTGGAGGTGTTTGGGGGAGACAGGGATCGAATGGGTAACTATGCTATTCAATAAGATTTGGAGAAGCAATAAGATGCCATCAGCATGGAGGAAAAGTATTTTCGTCCCTTTGTATAAGAACAAATGTGATGTTCAAGATTGTTCTAATTATCGCGGAATTAAACTAATGAGTCATACCATGAAGTTGTGGGAACGAGTGATTGAACAAAGGATCAGGAAATGTGTGAAGATAATAGAAAATCAGTTTGGATTTATGCCTGGAAGATCGACCATGGAAACAATTTATCTTATCCGGCAGTTGATGGAACATTATCGAGATAAAAAGAAAGATCTGCATATGATTTTTATTGATTTAGAGAAGGAATATGATAAAGTAGCAAGAGAAGTACTTTGGTGGGCCTTAGCAAAGAAGGGTGCATCGCGGAAATATATTGACATTATAAAGGACATGTATGAGGAAGCTAGTACAAGTGTACGTACTAATGTTGGGAGGACAGAAGAATTCCCTATTACGATTGGGGTGCATCAAGGATCTGCTCTTAGTCCTTTTCTCTTTGCTATAGTCATGGACGAATTGACAAGAGAAATTCAAAATGACGTTCCGTGGTGTATGATGTTCGCAGATGATATTGTGTTGATTGATGAAACGAAGGTTGGAGTGCAACAGAAATTGGAACTTTGGAGGGATACTTTATAAGCTCGAGGCTTTCGGTTGAGAAGAAGTAAGACTGAATATATAGAGTGTAGGTTTAGCGAAAACAGTGATAGAGAGGCGGGGATGATCACATTTGATGGGAAAGTTGTTCATGGATCCACTTTCTTTCGGTATCTTGGATCTATTATCCAAAAGGATGGAGAGCTAGGTGGCGATGTGGATCACAGAATAAAGGCAGGGTGATTGAAGTGGAAGAGTGCCACAGGGGTTTTATGTGATCCTGACATGCCTCATAAATTAAAGGGTAAATTTTACCGCACGGCAATTAGGCCTGCGCTGTTATATGGCACCGAGTGTTGGGCTGTAAAATAGTGTCATGTTCAAAAGATGAATGTGGTAGAGATGCGTATGCTACGATGGATGTGTGGTCATACAAAAAAGGATCGGCTCAGAAATGAGGTGATTAGAGAGAAGGTAAGAGTTGCGTCTATAGAAGACAAGATGATGGAGAATCGATTACGATGGTTTGATCATGTGAGAAGAAGACCTGTTGATGCCCCAGTGAGGAGGCTAGAAAGTTGGGGAACAAGTAATGTTGTGAAAGGTAGATGAATACCCAAGAAAACTTGGATAAAGATGATTGAAAATGATACGCGGTTTCTTGGAATTGGAGAAAGTATGGCGATTGAGAGGCAAATGTGGCGGGAAAGAATATGAATGGTGGATGGAATGTGATTCTTTTTTTTAATCTGTATTTTTATTCATATTTTCTTTTATTCCATGTTATCTTTTAATTTATTTTTCAAGATTTTTCATTTTTTTTAACATTCATTCTCTTTTAATTTGCTTTTTTCTCTACTTTTTCCCCTCTTTTTTCCTTTTATGTTATTTATGTAATGATTATTGACGGTTTCAAAGTTTGATTCATGTTAGCCGACCCCAAATCATTTTGGGACTAAGGCTTAGATGTTGTTGTTGATTTTGTTGTTGTGTGTTGGAATGAATATAGATGACACATGTTACATCCCACGTTACGAGGATGAATAGATATGCAACCAAAAGATGTTTTTCTTTTAGGATATATCATTTTCATATTTGTAATTCTAGTTTCTTTCATAGGTTTCTGCATTAGCATCTATCTTGTTATCTTAAATTTTAATGCTTGAAGCTCATTCATTGGTTGTCAATGCTGCTTTATGCACTTCAATAAAATTCAAGTTATCTTCTTCTTTATGTTATAATAAATATTCTTATTGATGTAGAATGGAAGAAAATTCTAGACGAGCTTGTATGATATTGGGATTGGAAGAGCTAAGGAGATTAATAATACCATCTATTGAATCAACACCAACAAGGAGACCTCTACGAACTGGAGGGGAGAGTGGTGTTGAGTATATACATAGGCTTTTGAATGCACATCCTGAATTATTCAAAGAGCAATTAAGACTTCATAGTGGTATGTTTATAAAGTTAGTTGATTTGATGGTTGCTAGAAAGCTATTATCCGACAAAAGATTCATAAAAGTAGCAGAACAAGTTGGGATATGTATATTTATATTGGTGAAAGGAGCGTCCTACCGAGATGATGCTGACGTATTCAAACATTCGATAAGTACTATATCCAAATATTTCAAAAAAGTGTTGCATGCCTTGGTCACATTATCATATGATATTGTTAGACCACATGTGGATCTTTCCATGGTTCCACCTGAAATAATGGACAACTCATTGTATTGGCCATTCTTTGAGGTCAATGAATTTACATTTATAAAATATAATATTTAATAGCATTGAATTTGTATTTTTAAATATTTTAATGTTTGTAATAAAATCCTTAGATTGTGTTGGGGCATTAGATGGAACTCATATTCAAGCTATTATATCCGATAGTGAAGGTATACCATTTCGAGGACGAGCGGGCACCAAAACTTGGAATATTTTGACTTGTGCTCTTTTGATAGAATTTTCAATTTCATTAATGTGGGATGGGAAGGAAATCTTCATGATATCACAGTGTGGGTTGATTTTTTTACTCGATCATATAGTTTTCCACATCCACCTGCTGGCATGTAAAATAGTACTCCTATTATCAATGACCAAATTTTTGATATCTATGTTACAATTGTCGTCTTACTATATGCTCATGCTTTTGGCAGGAAATACTACTTGGTGGACTCTGGATATCCTAATACCACGGGTTATCTCACTCCAATTAAGGACCCTAACGTAAGATATCATATTCCAGACTTTAAGAATAAAAGAGTTCTTAGAGGGATGTCTGAGCAATTTAACTATCGACACTCTTCATTACGAACTACTGTTGAAAAGGCCTTCGGCAACTTGAAAAAGAGATGGAAGATCCTTTATACAATGCCCCAAATGGAAGACACATATCAAGTGTACGTGAGTGTTGCAACCTTAACGTTTCATAATTTTATTCGCATGTGTAAACTTGGAATACCTGTTTCGGAACATGATGTAAATGTCTAAGGTAGAGTTGACAGTGATTTGTTTAACCCGGAAAGGAAAGAAGCAATGAACAAGGTGCGCAAGGAGATTACATTGAGAATTTGGTGCTCTATTCCAGGCAATATAGAGTTAGAAGCTGCTGCCTTGCAACAGGAAGAAAATATAGAGCCCGAAGACCACATACAACAAGAAGACACAAGTAACATGGGAACTTATATGGAGGAATAGAAAACCATTTTTCAATATTTGTGATAATGACGTATTTATAAAGTTTGGTCCGACTTTTGGTACAGTGCTGAGGGACTTCATTGTATACTTGTAACATTTTCTCCTGCTTTTGGGTTAATACAAGTATTTTACTATAAAAAAAGTTTATATGCAAAAAGATTACATCTATCACTAATTTAAAATAACGATTTTGAATTTCAAATATTATAATTTTTTATTATAATAAGAATTTTGCATGTCATTTACTAAATCACCACCCAAACCCGATCCAAAATTTATACAGCACCCAAATACGATTCAAAGTCGATCCGAAATAAATCACCGATCCGAACAATCTGATCTGAACTTTCTTTATCCAAATCCGATCGTTCACTTGCAAACTTGATACCGCTTGCAAATTTGATACAAAATCACTTGGTTTGAGTGGAAATTAACAAGAGTATATAAAAATGACAAAATAACAATGACAACAACAATAATAATAATAATAATTTAATGAGCCTGAACTGAATTGAATTGAACTGAAGTGAACTGAACTGAACTGAATATAAACTGAACTGAACTGAAATTAATGAGTTTCGAGACGAAGAGAACAGAGCCTAACTGGTGAGGGGCAATTTAGGCATTTACTATATTTTATATATTCTTGAAACCTTACTTTGGATACCTTATATAAAGGGATCTCTAATGAATAAGCCATTACAATTCTACGCCGCTTTCATCTATGTCTTCTTTCCTTTCTAGGGTAGTTCTGCGGTCCACCAAAGTTGTACCTAGTGAACATACATCAGATTAAGATGTACTAATTATTAATCATTAGATTAGTTGTACATCTTAATATAATATATTGTACTACATCATGACCCTTAATATATATACAATAAAAAATAAGTATGTACAACATAATTTAGAATTTTTTAAAAAAATATTTATGTAATTACTAATATCTCCTTGTAAAATAAACAAGAGAAAACAAAATAATAATTCTTCTTCTTATTAACATAACAAAATTATACTGTAGTTCTTATTATTTTACGACATAAACTCCAGCCATTGCTTTTCATCGCCACTCCAGCCATTCACGAAGAACTCCAGCCATGGCCTTGCTTCCAACCCCTTTCTTCCTTATCATTGCCACTTGCCAACCTCCAAATTATCAAAGATTATGATTGAGAGGAAAGATTACGGCTATAATAAAGGTTTTGTATTGAAATTCGATTAGGGATGCATCAGAGGGAGGCGCGCCGCAGCCATCATCTGTGTCTTCTTCCGGCTGTCACTCATTTTCCTTCCCCGTCATCGGTGCTGGTCGTCACTTCTTTCTTCTTCCCCATCATCGGTTCGACCCTTCATCTCGTGTTTACTTTTTTTTTCTTGCGTATGTTATTAACTCTTTTGTGAATTTTGAAATGATGATTGCACTAGGGTCTGAGCAGTTTATAATAAGGCTATTATTTTGATGGAAAATGCAGCCTAGAATGCTACTGGTCATGTAAAAAAAAAAAGAACTCTTTTGTGAATTTGAACTAAAAATGTAATTCAAGTGAATTTTATCTTGAGGAACATGCTGTTAATTTGTGCACTAAAAGGGTTTTCAAAAAAACAATATGGATAATCGATTATTCATATTTTTTTGATATAATTGTTTTCCCAAAATTCTTACCAGCAAAAAAATATTTCTTAGTGGTCTCATATTAGGCGAATATTTCTTAGTATCTGATATTAGGCGAATATTTCTTAATATCTGATATTAGGCGAAATTTGCTGGACAAATTTGAACTAAAAAATTTTGCTGGTAAGAATATTTCTTCAGATATGGAAGAACGCGAGTCGCCCATTTTTGGAGACGGTATTAATTCAAGTAATAGGCGTAAAAGGAGAAATTTTGGGAATATTGGATGTGAATATGAAGATGTTAGTGGTCTGCATGATAGTGGTGATGACATTGTCACGCGAGTACGAAAAATGATGTTTCGTACCATAGATGAAGCAGAAAAATTTTATATCGCATACGGTAGAGAATTTGGTTTTGATATCAGAACACAAAAAGTACAAACCACGAAACCAAATAAGTTCATACAGAGCATAAAATGGGTTTGCAATCGTGATGGTCATAGAAAGGAACGAGCAGATTGCTTATTTTGGGAGCGAGAAAGTAGGCCTAAAACCAGACTTGCATGTAAGGCTTTTATGCGAGTGGCATATCATCGTTATTCTGGGTGTTATAGAGTCGCCAACTTCGAACCAAATCATAATCATGAACTAGCAACAACTGAAACTTCACACCTTCTACGTTGTAACAGGTATTTACTCTATCACTAAACCAACGCTCCATTTTACTTTAAGGGTTTATATTTTGTCTAGATTTTTGTACACTACATTTTTTTACTCTTACTCATCCAAAATACTTTATATATTTATTTATTGATAGGTATTTGACATTAGCTGATAAGAGTACTTTGACACATATGACAGAAATCAGGATTACACCATCAAAAGCAATGGATTTTATCCAAAGTCTGGTAGGTGGAACTGGAAAGCTACCGTTTATGAGGAAAGATGGTTATAATTTTCTACAGAAACAGAAAATGGAGAAAATTCAATATGGTGACGTGAATATAGCTTTCAACATGCTCGATGAAATGAGGTTGCATGACCCAAATTTTGTATTGAAGCACACGGAGAATGCTGATGGTGCACTAGCAACCATGTTTTGGTGTGATTCACAATCAAAGGTCGAGTATGAAACATTTGGTGATGTATTAGTTCTCGACAGTACTTACCAGACTAATACATACCGTTTTCCGCTTGTCATACTATCTGGTGCAAACAACCATGCTAGCAATTGTATTTTCTGTGCAGGGATAGTATGTAGTGAAACAATTCAATCCTACCATTGGTTATTGCGCGCGTTCAAGGATGCGATGAATGATAAACTTCCATCTGCAGTGATCACTGATCAAGATGCATCTATATGCCAAGTAATTCAGGATGAATTTCCCGACATCCACACAGATTATGTTGTTGGCACCTATGCCGGAATGCCAAAAAGAGGGTGAGAAAAGCTAATTTTGCATGCGAGTTTGTTAAGTTGGCAAAGAAAAAATGCTCTGTACAGCAGTTCGAGGAATACTGGGCTAAATTAGTTAGAGATTATGGAGTGGTTGATAACTCATGGGTGAGCGACACATATGAGAAAAGAGCAATGTGGTGCGAGGCTTATTTTAATGGAGTGTTCTTGGTAGGAATGAGTACTACATCGCGTGCAGAGTCAATAAATGCACTCCTGAAGTTGTATCTGAAGCTAAGTTTATCACTAACGAACTTCATCGAGATATTCTATCAGGCCTTGAAGCAGATGAGAAACAATTTTATCGAGAAGCAGTTGGACGATGAGATTAGAAAGCCAAAGGCGAGAATCAAGAGTGCTCTATTGTAATACCCGAATTTTCAGTATGAATTTTTCGCGTTATTTTATCTAAGATATACTGGATGGCTTGGTGTCTATACAGTATAGATAAAATAAATTGAGAACTGAGACAGCTGTATTTGTACTCGTATAACTGTCGTAGTGGTTCGACAATTATTTTTAGGATATCGTGTATCAGGTTATCGTACTTTTGGATATCAGGTATACCATATGAGAATATTTTTTGGATTCAGTACATGTATTCAGTATGCAGTATGTTCGTATTTGGTATGTCGAGACGGACGAGGAGAGTTGGAAAATGGCTAAGTATAACCTGATTAGCGCGCGCTAATGTTCAAGCATAGCGCACGCTATCGTTCATGGTTAGCGCACGCTAGAGGCATAATGTAGCGCACGCTAAATGCAGTCAGATCGGAAGGAATCTGCGTGTGGACCCAGCTGTTTTCGGCGCACGTTCTGGTCAGTCAACGGTTGTTGTCCTGAAGTATTAGCGCACGCTAAAGCATGAGGCTTAGCGCACGCTAATTGTAGATCGGTCAAAAGGAATCTTATCCTCGTCAGATCGGCATGTGGAGGCACATGCGGTACGTAGACTGTAGCAAGTCAACTGATATTAGCGCACGCTAGATGCAATGAATTGCGTACGCTAAGCAGGATGTTTTACATACGTTAATGCATGGGCATTACGTACGTAAGCTAGTTTACGAAGCAAGGCAGTAGCCACTGGACTTCGATAGCGCACGCTAACTAAGTCAGTTAGCGCACGCTAATGCGGTAGCGCACGCTAAACATGAGATGTTAGCGCACGCTAATAATGAATATTATAAAAAGGGACAGGAGGGTGTTATGAAGCATTTCGTCCACTTATTTCCTTTCACTCGATAGAGAGAGCCCTGAGAGGTACATGAGGTCCAGAAACACTGAGAGATGATCCTCTTTATCAAGATTAAGATGGAAAGCATGGATTCAAGCTTTGTTCTTGAGGTTATTGATGATTTTTGGAATAGAGTTCAATGGTTCTTCTTCTTGGTTCATCCATACAAGGTAATTCTCATATCCCTTTGATGTTGGTTCGTTTTTCTTGGATGATTACTTGTGAAGGAGCATGTTGGATTATCATGTAACGATATTATACGAGAATTATTGAAATTGTGATATGAGTTTTCAGATATTAATTAAGATTCTTCATACTTTAAGGATGATGATTCGTTTAACTCGATTCTAGATGGATTTCTGGATTATATTAATTTCGTATGAATCATGATATGAGGTGGAATTTCGGATTGAGTATGATATGGTTCTTGTTATCGGATTAGGTTTGGTTGTTGTTATTGATATCCTCTTCGCATGATGATATATACACCGGATTATGTCGTTTTGAACTTGATTTCGGATATTTCATGTTCTTGAAGAACTCTTGAATTATACGATATGATATGATGATTATGATATAGGAGGTGTTGGTGTTTTGGATATGAATATGGGATATTCATATCTAGAACTAAGTCATGTGTTTTGGTATAATATTCGTGTAAGACTACGAATATGATTTCGAGTATGATAACGAGATTGAATTTGGAAAAGTTATTGTTAATCTTGGAGTATGATTTCCTTTTCATTCGGATTTGTAGTCGCAAAGTGTTAGTTGATGTTTGGAATGCATGCAACTGTGCAGCATTAGCGCACGCTAAGCTTACTGGCTAGCGCACCCTAACGGGAATAACTTAGCGCACGCTACGTTATGCGTTTAACGTGCGCTAAGTAGGCAGACAGTGTAGTATTTTCGTGTTGTGATTATGAATTCGTGATGGTTTGAACTGGATTGTTCAAGACCGTGTTTAATCGAGATATTGTGGAACCATTGGGTTTATTGATCGGTTATTGATTGATAATTATGATTTATCGGATTTCGGCTTGTATTGTTGATATGAGTTCGTAATTGCTTGAGTTGTATTGTTCGGTTTTGTTAATGATCGAGGTATTACTGAGCCGCTGAGTTTGATTGGTTGGTTATACCGGTTATTGATTATTATCGGATGTGTTGTCATTTGATTATTGCATTAGGTCGCGATAATTGAGCGTTGATTATGGTCGTGGTGTTGCGGTCAAGGTTGAAGAATTCGTATGTTGCTTTTGGTCAGGGCTGAGGAGCTCGGAGACGAAGGCAATGGATATTAATGTGACTTCGTGGTATCGGTATCGAGGCAAGTTTATACTTGTTCAGTTTATAATATTTGATGAATGGTTTCATTTTCATTTCATTTATAATTCGCATAGCAATGTTGTTAGAAAGGTAAGTTGTCGGTTAATGAGTTGTATATCGTGCTCTGGTTTGTATTAAATCATAAGGTATATGATTGAATTGTGTTCAAGGAATACGTGAGTTATCTTTGGTCAAGGGTATAGTATATCGGATATCGAGGATAATTATCACAATGACATAAGTATCGGGATAAAGATTTATTGGTATTGAATAGATGGTACCTTATTTGAGATTATTCGTATAACTGTGCATTCGTTCAGGGATGTTGGTTCGTGGAAAGGATTTTGTCTTCGGCTTGAGGTAATTCCAGTATTGTTCAGTTATGAGGATAATTGTTTTGAGGAATTATTGTATATATGTTGTACGTTGATGTTTCGTATGATGGGATTCGTATTGATTACTTCGCTGAGGGATGATGATCCCAGGGCTGATTGTATGGAGATCATTGATCGTGTTGATTATTTGTCGGGGATGATTATCCCAGGATTATTGTCTTGAATATTGATTAGTCATGTCGACTTTCCACTGTCAGTCTGTTGTTTCACTTCGGTGAGTCTTTTGATCCTTATTGGATATGTAATTCTTGAGTTTCGTTGTCATGTTGTATCGTGACATATCTGGAATCATATCTGCGTTCCGATTGGTTATTGTGTAGGATTTTTAGCCAGGCACATATAGTCATCGGCGGATATTATTCCGCGTTGGACTGTGCACACGGGACGTAGTTTCGTGAGGCTAATTAGGTACATTGTCCGACGTATATTCTGGATTCCATATACGGGGCGGACATGTGCACGGACACATTTCCGGATCGGGCGTACTGTGATGTCCATCTTTTGAGCCATACAACTTTGATCGTCCATAGTATTGGATGAGTTGCTCGTGTTAATCGGTCCTTAGGGATTTTGATCCCAGGATGGTTGTTTTGAATATTGTTGGTCGTGTCGATCTTTCATTATTCGTGTGTCATCGTTCACTTGGTGAGTCGTATGATTTGTATTGGATATGTAATTCTTGAGTTTCGTTGTCATGTTGCATCGTGACATATCTGGAATCATATCTGCGTTCCGATTGGTTATTGTGTAGGATTTTTAGCCAGGCACATATAGTCATCGGCGGATATTATTCCGCGTTGGACTGTGCACACGGGACGTAGTTTCGTGAGGCTAATTAGGTACATTGTCCGACGTATATTCTGGATTCCATATACGGGGCGGACATGTGCACGGACACATTTCCGGATCGGGCGTACTGTGATGTCCATCTTTGAGCCGTACAATTTTTGATCGTTCATAGACCATGTTTGATTGGATATGTTCGACGGTTTGCGACTGGTTGTTCATACGCCCGAGGGGTATGTTCGACAGTCAGAGTTATTTCTTGAGATCCATTATTGTTGATCATTTGGAGTCTACCTTGTTGAGGGTATTCTCGGTTATAGTTGATCCTTTGTTGATCGTGTTTGGAGTTTAACTTGTTGAGGGTACTCTCAGTCATCGTTGATCCTTCGTTAGTCATATTGGAGCTATCATGTCGATGATATTCCCAGTGATGTATTGGTTGGTCATTGTTATTGATCGTATGAGCATTCGGGTGCGTCGATGTTTGGATTCGTTATCATTATCATGTGGTAGTTGATCTACGATATGTTGTGTATTATTGGTTTATACATATTGATATTTGATTGTGTAATCCGGACGAGGATTTGCACAGAGTGGATTATTTCCGCACTTATGAGTTA
Source organism: Orobanche coerulescens (assembly GCA_033398695.1). Taxonomy (NCBI): domain Eukaryota; kingdom Viridiplantae; phylum Streptophyta; class Magnoliopsida; order Lamiales; family Orobanchaceae; genus Orobanche; species Orobanche coerulescens. Next base: position 14,474,476 of record CM065817.1, read on the forward strand.
TGATGATGTTTTGAGGATTGTTGGTGTTTTTGGAATTCAGTACAGATAATTGTTGTTGAGTTCATTTCGTCATTTGAGAATGCGAAATAGGGATTATGGTAAGGATTGATTTGTTATGAATGGCCATGGATTGGTAAGGTTATGACGGTAAGATTACGTTGGTAGTATTCTTACAGTATTACTACATTGGTATGTAATTATTTATAATGATGTGATCGATATCATTGTCGAGTATTGTGGCTGACCCCGTCGTGGGCTTTATTTTTAGGTACTCGGAGATCGAGCTAGTAGCGGTCGTGAAGGGATGAGCTTCCCGATGTGATACTGGCGGTGGCATGTTTTGGAGTATCGAGTATTTCTTTTCCGGTTACTCATTTCCACTGCAAATGTGTATTTTGAACTGTATTTATCCGCTGCGTGTGTATATTTCAAAATGGCTTTTCGGTATCTTTATCCGCTGCGTGTGTGTATTTTAAAAGGGCTTTTTGGCACTTTGCGAACTTGGGTTATTTCGTTAAGTCTTTTCCTAAACTATTTTATCGGTACGTTTAAGCGGCGTCTTAACGTACATTTTGAACTATCGAGATTTGGCACTTCGCCTTGTATTTTCAAATGGTATTTTATGACGGTATTTCAAAATTATTCTTTTGAAAATATTTGAGTATTTAAAATACTACCGTCATCGGCCTTTTGGCGTTTTTGAATTGGTTTTGTAAACGGTTTTTAGCACAGTGGGTTACAGCGCGGGACCACGCTGTAACATCCGGATGGTTTTGGGGGTGTTACGAGAAGATGGTATCGAGCTTGGGTTTTGTGAAACCCGGGCGTGTGTGTTATGTGGCTCTCTGCAGTGCGGTAGTAGCGTGATTTTTGAAAATGAGTTTTTCGACTTTTGAGTCGAATCGATTTTGGAGTTTCCAAAATTTTGAGATCTTTTCAAAGCTATTTGTGATATTGGCGTGTGTTGGTATTGTTTTGAGACTTCGTGTGGGAGTCGTGTGCTAGTATCACGGGAGATCATCGGCTTCACGCACTGTAAGTATATTGGTTTGGTTATTCGCTTGTGGCGACACATGATTATTTTGTGATGAGTTGGAAAGTTTTGGATTTATCATTGTTGGTGGCGGGTTGCAAGTTTCGAGGACGAAACTTATTTTAAGGGTAGTATGTAATACCCGAATTTTCGATATGAATTTTCGCGTTATTTTATCTAAGATATCTTGGATGGCTTGGTGTCTATACGGTATAGATAAAATAAATTGAGAAGCTGAGACAATTTGTATTTGTACTCGTATAAGCTGTCGTAGTGGTTCGACAATTATTTTTAGGATATCGTGTATCGGGTTATCGTACTTTTGGATATCGGGTATACCATATGAGAATATTTTTGGATTCAAGACATGTATTCGGTATGCGGTATGTTCGTATTTGGTATGTCGAGACGGACGAGGAGAGTTGGAAAATGGCTAAGTATAACCCGATTAGCGCGCGCTAATGTTCAAGCATAGCGCACGCTATCGTTCATGGTTAGCGCACGCTAGAGGCATAATGTAGCGCACGCTAAATGCGATCGATCGGAAGGAATCTGCGTGTGGACCCAGTGTTTTCGGCGCACGTTAAGTCGATCAACGGTTGTTGTCTGAAGTATTAGCGCACGCTAAAGCATGAGGCTTAGCGCACGCTAATTGTAGATCGGTCAAAAGGAATCTTATCCTCGTCGGATCGGCATGTGGAGGCACATGCGGTCGTACTGTAGCAAGTCAATCGATATTAGCGCACGCTAGATGCAATGAATTGCGTCGCTAAGCGAGATGTTTTACGTGCGTTAATGCATGGGCATTACGTCGTAAGCTAGTTTCTGAAGCAAGGCGTGCTTTGGACTTCGATAGCGCACGCTAACTAAGTCGATTAGCGCACGCTAATGCGGTAGCGCATGCTAAACATGAGATGTTAGCGCACGCTAATAATGAATATTATAAAAAGGGACAGAGGGTGTTATGAAGCATTTCGTCCACTTATTTCCTTTCACTCGATAGAGAGAGCCACGAGAGGTACATGAGGTCCGAAACACCGAGAGATGATCCTCTTTATCAAGATTAAGATGGAAAGCATGGATTCAAGCTTTGTTCTTGAGGTTATTGATGATTTTGGAATAGAGTTCAATGGTTCTTCTTCTTGGTTCATCCATACAAGGTAATTCTCATATCCCTTTGATGTTGGTTCGTTTTCTTGGATGATTACTTGTGAAGGAGCATGTTGGATTATCATGTAACGATATTATACGAGAATTATTGAAATTGTGATATGAGTTTTCGGATATTAATTAAGATTCTTCATACTTTAAGGATGATGATTCGTTTAACTCGATTCTAGATGGATTTACGGATTATATTAATTTCGTATGAATCATGATATGAGGTGGAATTTCGGATTGAGTATGATATGGTTCTTGTTATCGGATTAGGTTTGGTTGTTGTTATTGATATCCTCTTCGCATGATGATATATACACCGGATTATGTCGTTTTGAACTTGATTTCGGATATTTCATGTTCTTGAAGAACTCTTGAATTATACGATATGATATGATGATTATGATATAGGAGGTGTTGGTGTTTTGGATATGAATATGGGATATTCATATCTAGAACTAAGTCATGTGTTTTGGTATAATATTCGTGTAAGACTACGAATATGATTTGAGTATGATAACGAGATTGAATTTGGAAAAGTTATTGTTAATCTTGGAGTATGATTTCCTTTTCATTCGGATTTGTAGTCGCAAAGTGTTAGTTGATGTTTGGAATGCATGCAATATGCGGCATTAGCGCACGCTAAGCTTATGGCTAGCGCACCTAACGGGAATAACTTAGCGCACGCTACGTTATGCGTTTAACGTGCGCTAAGTAGGCAGACAGTGTAGTATTTTCGTGTTGTGATTAAGAATTCGTGATGGTTTGAACTGGATTGTTCAAGACCGTGTTTAATCGAGATATTGTGGAACCATTGGGTTTATTGATCGGTTATTGATTGATAATTATGATTTATCGGATTTCGGCTTGTATTGTTGATATGAGTTCGTAATTGCTTGAGTTGTATTGTTCGGTTTTGTTAATGATCGAGGTATTCTTGAGCCGCTGAGTTTGATTGGTTGGTTATACCGGTTATTGATTATTATCGGATGTGTTGTCATTTGATTATTGCATTAGGTCGCGATAATTGAGCGTTGATTATGGTCGTGGTGTTGCGGTCAAGGTTGAAGAATTCGTATGTTGCTTTTGGTCAGGGCTGAGGAGCTCGGAGACGAAGGCAATGGATATTAATGCGGACTTCGTGGTATCGGTATCGAGGCAAGTTTATACTTGTTCAGTTTATAATATTTGATGAATGGTTTCGTTTTCATTTCATTTATAATTCGCATAGCAATGTTGTTAGAAAGGTAAGTTGTCGGTTAATGAGTTGTATATCGTGCTCTGGTTTGTATTAAATCATAAGGTATATGATTGAATTGTGTTCAAGGAATACGTGAGTTATCTTTGGTCAAGGGTATAGTATATCGGATATCGAGGATAATTATCACAATGACATAAGTATCGGGATAAAGATTTATTGGTATTGAATAGATGGTACCTTATTTGAGATTATTCGTATAACTGTGCATTCGTTTAGGGATGTTGGTTCGTGGAAAGGATTTTGTCTTCGGCTTGAGGTAATTCCAGTATTGTTCAGTTATGAGGATAATTGTTTTGAGGAATTATTGTATATATGTTGTACGTTGATGTTTCGTATGATGGGATTCGTATTGATTACTTCGCTGAGGGATGATGATCCCAGGGCTGAGTGTATGGAGATCATTGATCGGGTTGATTAATTGTCGGGGATGATTATCCCGTGATTATTGTCTTGAATATTGATTAGTCATGTCGACTTTCCACTGTCAGTCTGTTGTTTCACTTCGGTGAGTCTTTTGATCCTTATTGGATATGTAATTCTTGAGTTTCGTTGTCATGTTGTATCGTGACATATCTGGAATCATATCTGCGTTCCGATTGGTTATTGTGTAGGATTTTTAGCCAGCACATATAGTCATCGGCGGATATTATTCGCGTTGGGTACTGCACACGGGACGTAGTTTCGTGAGGCTAATTAGGTACATTGTCCGACGTATATTCTGGATTCCATATACGGGGCGGACATGTGCACGGACACATTTCCGGATCGGGCGTACTGTGATGTCCATCTTTTGAGCCATACAACTTTGATCGTCCATAGTATTGGATGAGTTGCTCGTGTTAATCGGTCCTTAGGGATTTTGATCCCTTGATGGTTGTTTTGAATATTGTTGGTCGTGTCGATCTTTCATTATTCGTGTGTCATCGTTCACTTGGTGAGTCGTATGATTTGTATTGGATATGTAATTCTTGAGTTTCGTTGTCATGTTGCATCGTGACATATCTGGAATCATATCTGCGTTCCGATTGGTTATTGTGTAGGATTTTTAGCCAGGCACATATAGTCATCGGCGGATATTATTCCGCGTTGGGTATGCACACGGACGTAGTTTCGTGAGGCTAATTAGGTACATTGTCCGACGTATATTCTGGATTCCATATACGGGGCGGACATGTGCACGGACACATTTCCGGATCGGGCGTACTGTGATGTCCATCTTTGAGCCGTACAATTTTTGATCGTTCATAGACCATGTTTGATTGGATATGTTCGACGGTTTGCGATCGTTGTTCATACGCCCGAGGGGTATGTTCGGATCGAGTTATTTCTTGAGATCCATTATTGTTGATCATTTGGAGTCTACCTTGTTGAGGGTATTCTCGGTTATAGTTGATCCTTTGTTGATCGTGTTTGGAGTTTAACTTGTTGAGGGTACTCTCAGTCATCGTTGATCCTTCGTTAGTCATATTGGAGCTATCATGTCGATGATATTCCCGGTGATGTATTGGTTGGTCATTGTTATTGATCGTATGAGCATTCAGATCGTCGATGTTTGGGATTCGTTATCATTATCATGTGGTAGTTGATCTACTGAGATATGTTGTGTATTATTGGTTTATACATATTGATATTTGATTGTGTAATCCGACGGACAGATTTGGCAGTTGGATTATTTCCGCACTTATGAGTTATGATGATGTTTTGAGGATTGTTGGTGTTTTGGAATTCAAGATCTGAGATAATTGTTGTTGAGTTCATTTCGTCATTTGAGAATGCGAAATAGGGATTATGGTAAGGATTGATTTGTTATGAATGGCCATGGATTGGTAAGGTTATGACGGTAAGATTACGTTGGTAGTATTCTTACAGTATTACTACATTGGTATGTAATTATTTATAATGATGTGATCGATATCATTGTCGAGTATTGTGGCTGACCCCGTCGTGGGATTTATTTTTAGGTACTCGGAGATCGAGCTAGTAGCGGTCGTGAAGGGATGAGCTTCCCGATGTGATACTGGCGGTGGCATGTTTTGGAGTATCGAGTATTTCTTTTCCTGTTACTCATTTCCACCGCAAATGTGTATTTTGAACTGTATTTATCATTGCGTGTGTATATTTCAAAATGGCTTTTCGGTATCTTTATCCGCTGCGTGTGTGTATTTTAAAAGGGCTTTTTGGCACTTTGCGAACTTGGGTTATTTCGTTAAGTCTTTTCCTAAACTATTTTATCGGTACGTTTAAGCGGCGTCTTAACGTACATTTTGAACTATCGAGATTTGGCACTTCGCCTTGTATTTTCAAATGGTATTTTATGACGGTATTTCAAAATTATTCTTTTGAAAATATTTGAGTATTTAAAATACTACCGTCATCGGCCTTTTGGCGTTTTTGAATTGGTTTTGTAAACGGTTTTTAGCCTGGTGGGTTCTGGCGCAGGACCCACGGCGCTGTAACATCCCGGATGGTTTTGGGGGTGTTACATCTATTTGATCTTGAGGAACATGCTGCTAATCTGTGTACTAAAAGGGTTTTCCAAAAAATTCGTAAGAATATTTCTTCTGAGCAAGGTATTATCACCGAGACCACAGAAAAGTTGGGAGAGGGGAAATTTTTATTCACCTTTAGAGAGTATAATAAGGATGAGGAGAAATGATACTCCGTAAAAGTTGATGTTGAGAATGCAATTTTTCGATGCGATTGCATGATGCTGGAGTCTATTAGTGTTCCGTGTTCACATATTCTTTCTGGTTTCAAGTCTATGGGCATTATGGCCTTTCTAGCTAAAAGTATACATAATCGTTGGCTCATTGAAATAGGAAAGAGAATTAGGATTTTGTTTGCAAAGTCATTCGCAATGCCTGAAGTACAGCGCACACGATTAGGCCTTCTATATAAGGAGTTTGTCAAATTATATCAATTGTTGTCCCAAGATGATTCACAATTCACTAACTCGTTGAATAAGTTGAGAAAAATTACAAAAGATATAGAAGATTGTAGGGGTGAAGCTAGAGATGATGAAAAAGTAGAGTGCAATCATGGGGTTGGTCCGTGTGTTGAAGCAAATTATGGCATACGCGACCCTATAAAAGTTAAGTCGAAGGGTGCTCCGCCGCGACAAAAGAAAAATTGTGGACTATGCGGGTATGTCGTTTTCCTATTTCTACATATCCTTTTAAATGTCAATATATCTGTCTGAATGTTCAACTTATTCATTTTTTGGCATGTTGACAGAGTGCCAGGCCACAACCGTGTTACATGTCCAAAGAATCCTGCAAACGGAGAACGGCATGAAGATGTCCGTCCAAGGACTCGGGATAAAGCAAATTCAGTCACACCGTCACAAAACTGTGTATTTGACGCTGGTATATGATATATTAAGGTACATATATTTTATTTTTATTTCTTACATTTCTACTATATTTGACAATTGAAATTGGTTGCAAGCTTCTCATCAAGTTGAATGTTGTATATGCCACTTGAGTCATATGTATTTAGATTTTATGAACAAGAGTCAAGTAACTATGATGAGAAGGATAACTAAAAAAATTAATTTCATCTTTTGCTGAATAACTAAAATTACCTAGAGGTTGGAAAATGGTGGGTTGAATTGTAATTAATAAAAGTACCAAAATTCCCATGTAGTGGTTGAATTGTAACTAAGAAAGCTATAAAAACTAGTCCAATGGGATTGAATTATAATTAAGAAATCAATTTCAAAAAATTAAATCGGCCCACTTACGTCAAGTACTCGATGACAATCCTTTTCGAATACACACGATTAAGTAAAATGGAATTATGCAAATGATTGACCACACCCATACTCCTGTATACCAGTTCAGCTCGGCACCAAATCCTCTGACATTCCATCGTAAAACCACACGATAGAGTTCCAAAATCTCAATATATAGACTCCGATAAAACTCCTTTTCCACATATGACTCGCAACGTCAATCATTAACTCATCCTGGATCGCCTCAACTATGCTATGACAAAACATTGAAACAAATCAACACAGCGAAAGACTTCCCGAGAAGTTTCATTTGAACAAACAAAACAAAACCCCGAAAGGTAGAAATAAAATAGACAAACGATTGGTAAAGTGTTTTACAAATCTCGGGAGTTTTAGAAAACAGAAAAGCCTTCTGAAACATTAGGGTCTCAGCCTATATCCCGTTCCACATTACAAGAAATTTAAAAGTAGAAAATCCTTTTGGACCCCAAGTCCTGAGTTATAAACTATTTCAAAATCGATTGGGTCTCGGACCAAAAATCATTTTTCGTAAAACATCCGTGAAACATTCATTTTGAAAAGTATCATTTTCAAATGCTCAAAAACAGTTTTGTATATCTCAAAATGAATTAACATGACTACATGTTCTTCTCATCAATCCACAATCTTTCTCCCAAATGCACAACTCCATTCCAAAATTTAACCGACATATTGATTTCTAAAATCATAGCTTCTCAAGATCATCAATCCTATCACAACTCTGTCACCTCATACTGTGACGCATAATATCTTTCTGAATCTCAAAGCATATCAACTTAGAATGACAATAAATCTCAATGAAATTCAAATATCCAAATACTTATAGATCGTGAAGCCGACGATTTCCCGTGATACTGGCAAATGTCTCAACTCTAGAAAATACTCGACACAGATATTTTCAAAACACATATTTTGCAACCCAGTTCAACTCGAGAACAAAACACATCTCTATGCGAAGAAACACGTTAATATCATTTGGAAAAGTTTACAACGACTGTTAGGCGTATTTTTATACGCTTATTTATCATTATTTCGTATTATTTTAGTGAGTAAAATTGCATAAATGAGCTTTTAATGCCTTATTCTCGTATGTTTGACAGGAGATTGTAGTCTGGAAGCTAAAACGAGGCAAAACGGGCGAAAACGGCGAATTTTGGCCGTGGGCCGCGGCAAAAGGCAAGTGGGCCGCGGCACAGGAAGGCAACCAGCGGGCACCAGAGTAGATCAGACTGTGCCGCGCACGCCCAGTGATCCGCGGCCCAGATGTAACACCCAGCGTCCAGGTTTTAAATTACACGCCATGTGCCGCGGCACAGATCAAGTGAGCCGCGGCACACAAAGCGGTTTTGGTGTGCTCCGCACGGATTTTGGCCGTTTTGAAGCCAGTTCTCGACCTACTCACACGGACGCGATTTGGAGACTGTGAGAGCTATAAATAGGGTTTAAGACCCTAATTAAAGGAGGATTTTTTGAATCTTGGAGGCTTGGGAAAAGAAGGAACACAGAAGATTATCGCAGACGAGAGAAGCAGAAGAGATCAAGGGCAGAGGGCGGAAGCCAGAAGAACGGAGGAATCCGAGCTCTTCATCTGCGTTTGATTTTCATGCTTTTATTTATTAATTCTGTATTTTCATTATTTAGCATGTCAGGCTAAAACCCTAATCTAGGATTTTGATGAAACCTACGTTTTGACGGATTTGCTTGAGATTATCTATTTAATTCCCTCTTTGTTGAGTTTTCCCAATCGTGTTTAATGCTTTCAATTATCTGGCCAATAGTTGTATTGTTTTAATCATACAATTCGAATCGGGAGAGGAGAGTTGGTGAGGAACTATTGGTGAGGACCGTTTTATTCTGTGAGATAGGAATATACTCATAGGAACTACGTGGCCTTTTGGAGATTTTATGCTTTTTGCCTATTGACGAGTTAATTCACCTAGGGATAGAGTGCATTATTCGTCTTTAGAAAAATATATTGACCTCGGGAGAGGCGGTAGAGTGTATTAGCAATCTTCGCCTTCAATAAATTGGGAAAATCATTAACTTCATATAATCGAGAGTAAATTCGGATAAATCGAGGTGGATTCAGAATCCTAGACTTATTCATCATTTGATTCTCTTTCTTCAAGCTATCGTTTTTACTGTCTAGTCTTTATTTATTTCTTTTAGTAATTAATTGCAAAACCAAAGTTCGATTGTTCAAATAAAACTAGAATACATAAAAATCGGTAGTTAGTGATTCAGTCCTCGTGGGAACGATACTCACTCATCACTTTATTACTTGTATACGATAACGTGCACTTGCGTTTAAGAAATATCGCAACAAGTTTTTGGCGCCGTTTGGGACCTAAATTTTGCTAATATCGATTTCAGTATTTCTAGTCTTAGTTTGAACGTTTTTATTTACTTATTTTCTGTAATTAATTTAATTTATTTATTTGTTTTTCCTTTCAGGAATTTTTCGGGTAGTGCATGAGAAAACTCGGTAACAAAGGCCTACTACCTTTGAATACCGAACTCGAGCGCACTCTTAGGAGAAAGAAGAAGGAGAAACGAGAGCTACCGACAACAGTCACTATGGCTGAAAATATCGAAATTCACAGAGGAAATAATATTGTGCAGCAAGCTCAACCGGAAATGGCTCTTCGAGATTATGCTATGCCGCAAATTAACGCAAACTTTTCGGGGATTCGGCGTCCAACAATCCAAGCCAACAATTTCGAAATCAAGCCTGCGATCATTCAGATGGTGCAGGCTAGCCAGTTTTGTGGATTGCCGAACGATGACCCCAACGCACATATTGCGTCATTTTTCGAGATTTGCGACACGTTCAAGAACAATGGTGTCACCGACGATGCTATTCGATTACGGCTTTTCCCTTTCTCTTTGAGGGATAAAGCGAAATTTTGGCTGAATTCTTTACTGCCGGGCTCGATCACGACATGGGCAGAGTTAGCGCAAGCCTTCCTTGCTAAATTCTTCCCACCTTCTAAGACGGCGAGACTGAGAAACGAGATCACTACCTTTGGTCAATATGACATGGAATCGCTTCACGAGGCGTGGGAGCGATACAAAGATTTGTTACGGAGATGCCCACATCACGGCCTTCCGGACTGGCTTCAGATTCAGACGTTCTACAATGGATTGAGTGCCTCTACACGCACTCTCGTGGATGCAGCCGCCGATGGAGCTTTGATGGGAAAGACGATGGCTAAAGCACACTCGTTGTTGGAAGCTATGGCCGCTAATGCTTATCAATGGCCATCCGAACGAATAATGCCGAAGCGAGTTATGGAAATTTCGAGTAATGACCCGATATCTACGTTGTCAGCCCAAGTCGCAGCATTAACGCAGCAGCTCCAAGCATTTTCGCATGCTCCTTCCCCCGTTACTATTGAGTCTTGTAATTGGTGTAACGGATCTCACCCTAGCGTGGAGTGCCAAGTCGGAAACCCGTTCGAGCAGCCCCAAATTGAACAAGCTCAGTTCGTAGGAAACGGAAACCGGCAAAATAATCCGTACTCCAACACGTATAAACTGGGATGGCGTAATCATCCCAACTTCTCGTGGAGAAACGGACAGAACTCGAACCAGCCTCCGTTCACTCAAAACCAACAGCAGCCTCCTCCCGTTCCAAAAGTTTCTCTCAAGGAAGCAATTGCGAAATTGGCAGCGAATACGAGTCAATTCATGACCCGTACTGAAGCAACATTGCAAAATCATTCCGCCTCCATTCGCAACTTGGAAGTCCAGCTGGGCCAGATTGCTAATGTGTTGACAGCCCACCCGGAGGGAGCATTGCCAAGTACAACCGAGACAAATCCTAGAGAAAGTCTAAATGCAATAAGTTTGAGAAGCGGGAAGGAGGTGTGTGACCAGCCCGAGAGAAGTGAAAAGAGAAGTGAAATTGGGGAGAAGAAAAATTTAGCGACGGAAGAAACACAAGATTGGAGACCCTCGATAACGTTTCTGGATAACCCGAAGACATATGTGCCACCCGTCCCGTTTCCGCAGAGATTACAGCAGAAAAAGGCGGACAAGCAATTCTCTAAGTTCCTCGACGTGTTCAAGAAGCTTCATATTAACATTCCATTTGCCGACGCGTTAGAACAAATGCCAAGCTACGTTAAATTCATGAAAGAGATCTTGTCAAAGAAAAGAAAACTAGAGGAGTTTGAGACAGTCTCCTTAACGGAGGAGTGCAGCGCGATTCTTCAGAAGAAGCTTCCACCAAAATTGAAAGATCCAGGAAGTTTCAACATACCGTGCACCATGGGGAATCTTTCTTTTAACAAGGCGTTGTGTGATATCGGTGCTAGTATTAACCTCATGCCTCTGTCTATTTTCAAGAAGCTGGGAATTGGAGAAGCAAAGCCGACGACGGTCTCTTTGCAATTAGCGGATCGATCTATTAAGTATCCGAGGGGAGTGATTGAGGACGTGTTAGTAAAAGTGGATAAATTTATCTTTCCAGCGGATTTTGTTGTTCTCGACATGGAGGAAGATCAAGATGTCCCGATTATCTTGGGATGACCATTTTTAGCGACCGGCAGAACTCTTATAGATGTGGAAAAAGGGGAATTAACTCTTCGGGTTCAATACGAGCATGTTACATTCCAAGTATTCAAATCCTTTTCATGTCCAGGAGGTGTTGATAAGAGATCTCAAAGTGAAAGTGTGGAGGCCGTTGCGAAAGAAAGATACCGAAAAAATCGTCGGCCGAAAAATTCAGATTCCATTTCAGATGGTCCAACTTTTAAGAAAGATATTGAACGAGTCGCATTTCTCAAGCATGTGGACATGCCATCATCGCCATCCGACCAGCCACACTCGGACAAGTCTGTTGCTGTCATAAAGTCATTTTTGAAAGAGGGAAATAAGCCGGAAATCAAACGGACATCTAGTCATGAGAAAAACGGGTGTTTCGGAAAGTTGTTCTCGTCAAAACCTTTCCGCAAACAACATTCGATGTCGGAACCAAAAATCGAATCGTTAATGACCGATGGTCAAAATTTTAAAAACCATATTAACGGTTCGATGAACGGGGCGGAGATCAAATGGAGTTTGCGAAAAGCGAACTGATTTTTTTAATAGGTCCGGCTGAAGACTATAAACTTAGCGCTTCTCGGGAGGCAACTCGAGTTCGTAGTTGTAGATTTTTGAGTTTCTGTATTTTTCTTGCATTCTTGAATTTTTATTTTTCATCATTGTGTGCTTTGATTTGCTTTTACCTCTCGCTCTTGACGTATTCTTCTTAAAATTCTGTGCAGGAAATGTCCCAGGGATAAATTTATGCCTGAGCCGCGGCACAAGGCTTGTGAGCCGCGGCACACACAAATCGAAAGGGTGAGCTAAACTTTCTGTACTCTGTGCCGCGGCACAACATTACTGAGCCGCGGCACACTTGATCCCTGAGCGGCGGCACACGAAAGCTGAGCCGCGGCCCACAGCAAAACAAACGAGCAGGTAAAAGGGACTGTACTCGGTGCCGCGGCTCACGTGAGCAGTGCCGCGGCACACCTTGCGGAATTTGAACAGCCCAGGTACCTTATAACCCGCGTTCGGCCGGCCACCCCATGTACACTTCCCTTTTCTTCCTTTCCCTTCCCTTGTGCGCGATCGGCCGACATCCTCCTCCCTTCTTCTTCTTGCGATTTTCTTGCACTTTTCACAATCCAAGCAAGGTAAGCCTAAATCTCTAATCTCAAATTGTTCTATGAATTTGAATGTGAAGTTGTGTAGTGCATTTGATGGTTGAATATGTTTATTTCATTCAAAAGTACTATGATGGTTAAGTGGATGACATGATGATTTTGATCGAATTTTCATGGTTATTTTGGATTATGAATGAATTGAATATGTCATTTTTGATGGTGAATGATTTGTGTTTTTGTTCTTGGGAATTTAATCGAGCTATTGCCATATTTGTTATTCAAGTGAACTCTTGCCCTTTAAGTGTTTGATGAAATGTCTGAATGAAAAACGTTTAAGAAATTACCGCAATATTTTGAATCTATGTGCAAACATAGTCGTTCTGGAATTCCAGCAAACCCAACCCATACGTCTAGTTTAAACGTTATGGTTCAATTTCATTTTTTTCTCACGGTTATGCTATCTCGTAAAATTTCTGATTTACGGCCGGATATCCTTAGCCGAGTGATGATTATTCTCGTTATTGTTTGAGTAAGCAAACTTCGGTGTTTAAATATTTTCAGGACTCACTATGGCTAGGACTAAGAAGCTGAGCAAGAGGGCCAGGACTCAGTCGTCCCCCACTCGAGGGGAAACTTCTCGTAGTCGCGCCGAGTCTGAGGCGCACCAGTTTTCTGACCCTGAGATCCACAAAATCTTCAATGAGAAGATTCAGCCGTGACCTATTATCCCGGAGAGGGGATTCACTCCAGCCCCCCCAGACGGGGAACTGCTTGCTATGATAGATGAGATGGGGTGGGCCCATTTTGCTGCACCCCCCGAGCCAGCAGTGATCTCGATAGTGCAGGAGTTCTATGTCAGCGCGCTATTGAAGCACATTCGAGCAGGCCAGATGTTGCAGTAGTCAGACACTCGGACTCAGGTCGATGTCCGAGGTATTGCAGTTGATTATTCCACAGCTGCTATTCGGAGGTTGTTTGGGCTGCCGATGGTAGATGAGACGGCTTATGACCGAGTGATGACTAGCCTCACGAAGGAGGCTCTGCTTGAGACTATTACGCAGCCCGACTCCGAATGGGAGCGGCGAGCACCGGGTTCTTCCACTTTCCACTTCAAGAGCTCGCGCCTAAGTCGGCTCGGGCGTGCCTGGCTATATTTTATTTGCGCTCGTATAGACCCCACATCTCAGATCCGCTCTGTTTTTCTCTCCCGCGCCTGGACACTATATGCTATCACATCCGGGCTGCGATTCGATGTAGCCCCTCTTTTGGTCCGATCTATATTCCAGTGCATTCAGGGAGGGGCCAAGACGGGGTTGAAGCACCCCTCTCTTATCTGCGCTCTGTGCCGGCAGTCGGGGCTGACGTGGTCGGACGATGAGCCGATGCTAGCTCCCCAGGCCCCGATCGACCACCGCATCATCTCACATTTTGACCAGTGGGGAGGAGCGCCGGCGCACGATCGGGGGAGAGGATTTCTACTGGATGAGACCCACGAGGGGTCCCCCGAGCCTCTTTTGCTGACACAGGGGCAGGCAGATGCCGGCCCGCCGCCCGACAGAGAGAGATTGCAGGTGATGTTCGACGGGCTGAGGGAGGATATGAGGAGAGAGAGAGAGGAGACGAGGAGAGAGAAAGAGAGGATATGATAGAGGATATGAGGAGAGAGATAGAGGAAATGAGGAGAGAGAGGGAGAGTATGCTGGCTGCCATGAGAGAGGAGCAGCGGACGGAGAGAGAGAGCTTCATTGCTGCCGTCAGGGATGAGATGCGAGAGCAGGCCCGCCGGGCCAACCGGCGTGAGGCGAGGCGTCTGGCAGCGAGGGATGCCTACCATCAGAAGCACCTTGCCGCATGGACGGCCCACATTTTGCATCCGGGCGGGCCATTTATTGCACCTGCTCGGCCAGCCACACCACCCTCCTCACCGGATGATGCCGGCACCAGCTCGTGAGAGGATTGTAGGGGAGTCCTTGACCTTTCACTTTTATTGCATATTATATTGTGTCCATTGAGGTCAATGTACGTCCTAAGTTTGAGGGGGGTCTATTTCTGTCGCTACATTTATTGCTGTACTTATTTCGTTGCATTTTTTTTAATTCTAGTTATCTTTTTGTCGATAGCCTTGCTTGTCTTGATTTTACTCTATTCGTGAATTTTTCGTGCTTCTATTTGTGTAATACTGATGTTACGACACTGTTTTTCTCTCTGAAGAAACGGTCGAGTTTTAGTCGGGTTGTAGTCAGTGATTTCTGTTTTTGCTAAGTCTTCATTTAGGTCCGAAATTTTTTCGTGATTGTAGAGGTCTTGGCGGATAAGAGAGGATACATACATGTTTTAAAATCACCGTCGATACGTTTGGTTACATTTTTCGGTTAGCTAGTCGTCCAGTTGCATAAGTTGTGTTGGCGCTTAGATTGAGTTTAGAGTCGGTCAGTTTTTCCCAAAAGTCGAGATATTTTTGTACTATGATGGGAAATATAGTAACCGAGGGTATTCACGTGACCCGTTGCTTACTCTCGCGTAAAACGACGACCCTGATTAGACTAGTGATTTAGAAATTTTGCATGTGCAAATGATAGGGAGCCTAGTAACCGGAGGTACTCGCGTGACCCGTTGTTTACTCTCGCGTAAAACAGCGACCTTGATTCGGACATGCGGGAATTAGCTATTCGAGTTGTTTCTCCGCTGTGGAGGGGAACTTAGTAACTAGAAGCATCCATGTGCCCCATGAGTGTCTTTTACGTTAAACGGTTTCCCAATACATGAGAATGGAAGTTCCACCCTAGGATTATCCCGATGCAACATCCCGAGATTCGAACCTAGTGGTCAACTCGAATCAAATTCTTGAGCATATATATAAGGGAATACTGTCCGAGGGTTGTTTTTTTTATGAAACTCGTGAAAATTTTGCCATTAGACTGTGGAACGGGGCGAATTTAGCTCGTTTATTTTAACCTTTCATATTGACGGTCGATTAGATTCACGTTTGTTAATCTTTGAGCTGGATTTTCTTCATGAACGAGTGATTAGGACTAAACTTGGTTACTTTGTGGAATCAGTGTTCTGAGTGTAGCTCGCTATTACGATACTCGTATTTTTCAGAGAGAAGTTCAGGATAGTATTGATTAGGTTGAGCACTATGAGTTGCACGATTATTCACGATATTCTTTTGTTAAAATTAATTCTTTTTGCTTGAGGACAAGCAAAGGCTCAAGTTTGGGGGTTTTTGTTAGGCATATTTTTATACGCTTATTTATCATTATTTCGTATTATTTTAGCGAGTAAAATTGCATAAATGAGCTTTTAATGCCTTATTCTCGTATGTTTGACAGGAGATTGTAGTCTGGAAGCTAAAACGAGGCAAAACGGGCGAAAACGGCGAATTTTGGCCGTGGGCCACGGCACAAGGCAAGTGGGCCGCGGCGCGCAGAAGGCAACCAATGGCACCAGAGTAGATCAGACTCGTGCCGCGGCACAGTCCAGGTGAGCCGCGGCCCAGATGTAACACCCAGCGTCCAGGTTTTAAATTACACGCCATGTGCCGCGGCACATATCAAGTGAGCCGCGGCACACAAGGCGGTTTTGGTGTGCTCCGCGCGGATTTGGGCCGTTTTGAAGCCAGTTCTCGACCTACTCACACGGATGCGATTTGGAGACTGTGAGAGCTATAAATAGGGTTTAAGACCCTAATTAAAGGAGGATTTTTTGAATCTTGGAGGCTTGGGAAAAGAAGGGACACAGAAGATTATCGCAGACGAGAGAAGCAGAAGAGATCAAGGGCAGAGGGCGGAAGCCAGAAGAACGGAGGAATCCGAGCTCTTCATCTGCGTTTGATTTTCATGCTTTTATTTATTAATTCTGTATTTTCATTATTTAGCATGTCAGGCTAAAACCCTAATCTAGGATTTTGATGAAACCTACGTTTTGACGGATTTGCTTGAGATTATCTATTTAATTCCCTCTTTGTTGAGTTTTCCCAATCGTGTTTAATGCTTTCAATTATCTGGCCAATAGTTGTATTATTTTAATCATTCAATTCGAATCGGGAGAGGAGAGTTGGTGAGTAACTATTGGTGAGGACCGTTTTATTCTGTGAGATAGGAATATACTCATAGGAACTACGTGGCCTTTTGGAGATTTTATGCTTTTTGCCTATTGACGAGTTAATTCACCTAGGGATAGAGTGCATTATTCGTCTTTAGAAAAATCTATTGACCTCGGGAGAGGCGGTAGAGTATATTAGCAATCTTCACCTTCAATAAATTGGGAAAATCATTAACTTCAGATAATCGAGAGTAAATTCGGATAAACCGAGGTGGATTCAGAATCCTAGACTTATTCATCATTTGATTCTCTTTCTTCAAGCTATCGTTTTTACTGTCTAGTCTTTATTTATTTCTTTTAGTAATTAATTGCAAAACCAAAGTTCAATTGTTCAAATAAAACTAGAATACATAAATATCGGTAGTTAGTGATTCAGTCCTCGTGGGAACGATACTCACTCATCACTTTATTACTTGTATACGATAACGTGCACTTGCGTTTAAGAAATATCGCAACAACAACCCCAGTACCACACTGGTAAATCACACAACACACAAGCCCAAGTGAACAACAAAATCTAGGGCTCTAGTATTAGTCAATCGACAACTCGAATGACGCGACAAAAACACAACTCGACTCGACCCAACTGACTAGGTTTTGTCAACCTAAGCTCCGATGCCATATTCTGTAACACCCCCAGAGCCATCCAAGAATATTACAGCGCCGTGGGCCCCGAGATGGAACCCACAAGGCTAAAAGACATTTTCGCAAACATTTACAAATGCCCAATAGGCTATCGATGGTATATCCTTTTAAAAACATTTAAAGACTTTATAAAATCTATTTATCACAACCATCGTAAAATCTCATTTGAAACCACAAGGCCCGAAACGCTAAGACTCAACAGTTTGAAAACATACGTTAAGCTATCGCTTACCCGTCCTTGACAAAATAGATTAGAAAACCATTTCCAAAGCAACTCAAGTTGACAAAACCAAAGAGGCATTTAAGAATACTCATGCAGCGGAAAGGACAAACAATTAAAAATACTCTAGCAGCGGAATACAACATATAATCAGAATACTCGATTTACAAACACATGCCATAACCAGTATCCTCCGGGAAGCTCATCTCTTCACGACCGCTACAAGCTCGATATCCATTATCCTAAAAATAAAGCCCACAACGGGGTCAGCCATAAAATCCAACAATGATAACAATCACATCGCGTCAATAATTACATACCAATGAGATACTAAGTAAGAATACTACCAATGTAATCTTACCGCCGTAACTTTACTTACTCGAATAATTCTCATCAGAATAACCATTATCACAATGCACATCTCGTAATCTCGATTAATCATAAACTCAAACATAATATCCATACGGTACCTCAAGCAATACCCAAAATTCTCAAAATATCATCATAACTCGCAATAGGGAAATATACCAACTCTGGCCAATTCAATCCATCGGATAACATCAACAACTATCAACACGATAATTGATTGTCCATCTCAAGACAAGAACCAAGAAGGAAAATACAGAACACACCTCAGGATACACAGTGCCACGACGAATCACGTCAGTCTGATCCAAGATCAGATCAATGCAACATACAGACATGGTCCTAACACAAGACCTACAAATGCATACTCATATGACAATGTCAATATGCCCACAGCAATAACAACAACACATGGTATTCCAACGATCCAGCGCACACAGCTATAGATTACCATGATGATCCCGTCGGACCAATGTAATACCCGAGATTTTTGTTCCGATTACTTTTGATTTTTCTGGATATTTCTCAATTGCCGAGTATCGATATTAGTTTTCTCGATGATTGGTTTTTGTGTTCATATGGTCGCGTGTGATTATTTGTTGCATGGTGTTTCGTTTTGGATAGTTGGTGTTGTCCATTAGTGTTTCATTGCATGTTGAATGATCGATATTTTGTCGAGGAGTTTCGCTGTTGTGCATTTGGGTCGACTTTGTAAGATCACCATCGGAACTCCGCAATTTCGATTTTTGGTAAATTCTATTTTTTGGTGGAAGTCCATATTAGTGAATCTATTGTGACCGTTTCGTCATTCCGAGAATGATTAATTCTACACTTTTTGTCATCCGAGTTTGTTTCGGTGTCGTTTTGTTGAGTTCCGTGTTAGTAAGCGACTTTTCCAAGTATGAGTTCGAATTTATAAAATCACTATCAATTCTTGGAAACTCTAAAAGTTCTGAATCTTTCCAGTATTATAGAGCATCAAGTTAGCATTCCAATGGTTTAAACGGTGAGTCAATCGGAGTCCGCACGAAGGAGTTATGGTCGAAATAGCTTAGACTACACCGTGCGCCTTATGATGCTGGAGCCGGCTGTACCGCGGGCCGTGACCCTCTGCTGGCCGGGCCACGCTAAACCATGTTGGGCATTATTTTTGTCTGCGGGCCGCGGCATGCGAGTCTTTTCTGCACTATTTCAGCAGGGAATCGGGAAAGGACTCCATTTCCTCTCCATTCTTCATCTTCCACATGAATAGAGCGATTTACAGGCGATTTATCTCAGGGAATTCATCCTTCTAATGTTCTTGGTGTGGATTAACATCAATTCGTGTTCTTTGTCATTAATCCAAGGTATTTTCTTGATTCTCCGGAGTTGACCTTTTTGGGAGTTTTATTCTTGATTTCGTTTTCCATCCGATTTTGATAAATCGATTGTTGTTACATGTTGTTATTAAACATGTTTTATGGATTGTATATCCATATCTTCGGTTCGTTCCAACCCGAAGGGTGATTTGAGTGTTCTTGAGGTGTAGTGAACATTTGATGTTCGATCAAATGTTCGAATGAACTTTCCTTCGATAGTTTGTTGCAATCTCCGTTGTTTTTGGTCTTGATTCTCATTGTAATCATATCTTCATTGTTTTTTGCCGAGGGATTATAGGTGTTCGAAGGTTTCCGATCGAGCCTTCTCGTTGCTTCGCGTGCTTTGGACTTGAGGTAAGTATCTTGTCTATATTCTTTATACTTTGAGAATGTGATGTGTCGTGAATTTAACGTGGACTTGTTAGTGACGGTATATTTAACCGTAACTTTCTATTAATGAAGATGTGATTTTATGAAAGTAATTACGAACTTAAACTTGAGTTTCATGAAGAATGATAACAACCATTTCATATTATTCTGTGCTTAAAATAGATACTAGAAACGAGTAGCTACCGGAGGAATTGTGGAATTGCGTAATGCTTGTATTATTCGCTAGTTAGTCTTTTCCTTGAATGATGGTGTGATGCGAATGTTCTGCGCTGTTGAAGTTATGATGCGTTAAATTATGTGTTACATGTTTGCGGATTGTGGTGAATATTGTGCCTTTATTGTTGTGTATCTTATTGAATTGAGATGTTATCCAGGTAGGGTTCCGTCGAGGCCTCCGGCGGCGCGTTACTAGCGAGTATGGATAGACGTTACGTTGTGACCATAAGGTTATCAATTCGGGTAGGTCTGGAGAGGGCTCCAAGGATCGTCACTTGCGACTGTGATGTCATGATAACTTTGGGGCGTGTTTGAATGATGTTATCCGGGTAGGGTTCCATCGAGGCCTCCGGGGGCACGTTACTTGCGAGTACGGCCAGACGTTACGAGTTGACCATAAAGTTATCTAATCGGGTAAGTCTGGAGAGGGCTTCGAGAATCGTTACTTGCGAGTACGATGCCAAGATAACTTATGGGTGTATTTGAGTTGTTTTCGATGAGCTAATCCGGGTGGGACCTTCAGGGCCACGGAGACGAATTGACTGTTGATTTGATATCTCTGAAATGTGAATGTTTGAATCTTGGATCCCGGTTATATTGGTGGATATGGTTTCGGTCTTTGAGGTTTTGGGTTGAGAATAAAATCCTTTATATGATTTTGAAAGGAAACCTTTTTGGAAAGGAAAATACTCATATTTCATGATTTTATACTGAGACCCCCGAAGTCTCTAAATAATCTCTTAAAGTGATTTCTGGAGTAATTCACATGATCCATTTTAAAGTAAATGATTTTGAAAAGACTAGACTCGGGGATCGTGTTGCTACCTTGTTGAAGGTTATTTTCATAACGGTTGTATTCTTGATGTATAATTGTATAGCTTGGTTACCTGCTAGATATTTCCATCGCTAATCCCTCGTTGGGGGATTATGTTATGTTTTTCAGGTATTCTGTTTTGACGGAGAGCAACCACAGGATCGGCTTGGAGGATGATGTAAAGCAGTGATACTAATCACAGTTGTAGTCGGTTGTCCGTCAGTGATTGTCGGTCCGAGTGTCTATTTCTAGTTTCCTTGTCATCCTTAAAAGGATGGACATGTTGTGTAAATTTTGATCGAGTTGTATTTTGGTTTATTAATTGTACTTCTATGTTGTGTTTTGAGAGACCTAATCGGTCTACGATTTTATGTTTTGGTCGTGTTGACCACGTAGAAGTTGTGTTTGTAGATTCTTGCCTGGTAGATCCTTGCGGAAAGATATCTACGGCGTATAATATCCCTGAGCGGATTGGGGGTATTACATAAATGGTATCGGAGCTTAGGTTTGCGAAAACCTAGGCAGTTGGGTCTTGTCGAGTCGTGTCTTGTCGTGTCACCCGGGTGAGCAATTGTGAACAAGTGTGATTGTGGTGATCCGTTGTAATCAATTGTGATTCGTTGTGATTAGTATCGTGGTGCAGCCATCATCTCCGTACGACCTGTGGACGTAATTCTCCTCCCTTATGCGAGGTATCTGTATTTCATGATTTCACCTATGTGAATTAATTGTGGTGCATGATTTTATTTACACGGTGTTATGTAATGGAGTTGTATCCGATACTTGTGACGCACTGTATGTGTATACAACTAGAGGTATTGATGTTTTGACTTTGAACCGCCGTGTGGGGTGGTATGATGTGAAAGTTGTGAACCTTGATGGGTTTCGAAAAAGGTACCGACGGTTGAGTCGGTGAGAAACCCAGATAGATGGTTTTATTGTATGTTTAAACTCGATGCGCATGAGATGTATTTGGTTGAATTTGTGATTATGTTTGCCATTTGGGCATGTGGTTTTAAGTTCGATTATTTTGTTTGGACTGTCGTAATTATGCCGCTGCGGGTAGGTTTGAGAACGTGTTTCTGAGGGACCTTAAGGGTCGGAGCAATTTTTGTGAAAGTCTATTTTGAAAATATTTTGATGGTGCGATTAAACAACAACCTGTGCGGATTTTGAAATCGGTTGGGTTTTGACAAGTTAATCCTGTATTTTCAAATGACACCATCAGATGGTAAAATTATTTTTATGTATTTCGGGCACAGTAAAATATTACCGTCATCTTCGGTTATGATTGAAACGATTTTGGAAAATTTATGTTTTGCCAAAGACTTTGGGTTTCAAAATTTAAAACGTTATGTGTTTGGTATGCTGTTATGCCCGTTTGGCAATTTTTTTACAGTACTTTCTGAATGTCGAGATACACTCTTAGGAGTCGACCCATAACCTTCGGGGCCGTTCTGAGACTGTTGAGTTGATTTTTCCATCTTATAGTTAGTTACTACGACTGTAAGCTTCTGACTATCACGGTAGTACCTTTGTTGTTGCAATTCTATATGTGCTTTTTATCGGTCGTTTAATCCCTGTCGACCTAGTCATATGGTCCGTCTGTGACGATTGTGAACTTTAACAGTGGAACCAGTAGTATTGCACTTAGTTCCTGATCCTGTGTGGATATTATTGACGTATTATAAATTGTCACCGTTCTTGTTAGCGAGTTATGGGTGTACGCCCAGATGTTATGATTTGATAGTTTGGTTTAATTGTATTATTCTTTGACGTTATCCGGATGTGGTAATTGATTGGTAGCAATGATGACATATATTGATAAGGTCACTTTGACGATACCGTACATCGGATAGATTGATGTTTCAAAATGTTTTGCAAATAACTTTCAAAACAAAACAGATATGATAATGGGTTCATAGTTTTGATCAAATGACCGAGGTATTAAAAACATTTCTTTTCAAAAATTCATTTCAGCAAAAATTCTTCAAAGTCGGAAATTTTAAAATGATATCATTTGGACAAGTACCTCGGAAAATTCTGTTTTTAAAATATTACCCATATTTGACCACGACGATATGTTTGTGGTTTTGACCGTGATTGCTTTGATAAAGGACGTACGTTGTGTTGACATAGCTAAGTGAGTGACTTATAAATTTGAATTCTATCGTTGCGGTGATAGTTCGTGTATTCGTGTTATGACTAAGAGTGAGCATTTTATTGTATTACCACTTGTTGCTCTATGTTGATTATGTGGTGTTTGTGCTGTTATTCCAAACGGCTGTCAGTTCAGTATGCCGAGAGGTCATAGCAATCAGTTGCGTGATCAGAATCATGCCGCCGGTGATGGCGTTGGTATTGGTGTCGCTACTATACTTCAACAGGTGGCAAACCAGATGACTCATTTGACCCAGGCTGTTCAACGTAACACTGTTGTGACTGAGAACGTCGGGTCGACTCAGTGGCTTAGAGAGGTGGTTCGTATGCGTCCTCCCTGTTTTGCAGGTGTGGGCGATACGTTGGGCTGGGACGGTTGGCTTTTCCAATTATAAAATATTTTCAAGGCGATTGGTTATCCTGAGGAACGAAGGATTCCTATCGCTCAGTTCCTCCTCGATAGTGACGCTGCTGATTGGTGGGAGGCCATTGAGCCTCAGGATCATGCTGTTACTTAGGAAGAGTTCAAGAATTTGATGGAAAAGGAGTTCTGTCCGGAGCCGATCTGAGAGCAGAGGATCCGAGATTTTTATCGAGCTGAGCCGCAGGATATACCCGTGTCGCAGGCTATTATTGATTATAGTCGACAGCTCACTTACGTGAAGGGGCAGGTGAGGACCGAGGAAGACAAAATCCGTCATCTTGATATGTGGATGAGATCAGAGATTCGACAGTACATGTCGGGTTTCACTTGTGCTACCTTGATGGAGTATCAGAATCTAGCCATGGCATACGAAATGGCATCATTGTCTATGAGCCGAAGAGGCAAAGGACATCTGGAGATTTTTTGGATAGTGTGGGAGTCGGAACTTCTTCTCATCGAGTTTCATGTAGTCCTTCGGTGAAACCTTCATTTTCTTCGTTCGGTGGAACCAAGAGTTCCAAGTCATCTTCTTTGACTCCTAGTCAGACCTGGAGGTGTTTCAATTGCAACGTTGTGGGCCATGTGCAAGCTAATTGTCCTTCGCAACTGATTACCTATTATAACTATAGACTCGAGGGCCACAGAGTTCAGTATTGTGAACTATTCCATGAAGTTTCCCAGAATCGTGCTTCGGCATCAGTATTAGGGTCGATTCGTCGGGACCGCTAAGACTTTGTCGTCCGTGCTTTGTTGTTTGTGACTTCACCCCTTTCTTTTTAAGTTTCGGGATGAAACTTCTTGTTATAGGGGTAGAATGTAATACCCGATATTTTTGTTCCGATTACTTTGGATTTTTCTGGATATTTCTCGATTGTCGAGTATCGGTATTAGTTTTCTTGATGATTGATTTTTGTGTTCATATGGTCGTGTGCGATTATTTATTGCATGGTGTTTCGTTTCGGATCGTTGGTGTTGTCCGTTAGTGTTTCGTTGTATGTTGAATGATCGATGTTTTGTCGAGTAGTATCGCTGTTGTGCATTTGGGTCGACTTTGTAAGATCACCATCGGAACTCCATAATTTCGATTTTCAGTAAATTCTATTTTTTGGCGGAAGTCCATCTTAGTGACTCTATTATGACCGTTTCATCATTCCGAGAATGATTACTTCTACACTTTTTGTCATCCGAGTTCGTTTCTGTGTCGTTTTGTTGAGTTCCTTGTTATTAAGCGACTTTTCCAAGTATGATTTCGAATTTGTAAAACCACCATCAATTCTTGGAAACTCCAAAAATTCTGAATCTTTTCAGTATTATAGAGCATCAATTTAGCTTTCCAATGGTTCAAACGGTGAGTTAATCAGAGTCCGGACGAAGGAGTTATGATCGAAATAGCTAAGACTGCATCGTGCGTCTTATGATGCTGGAGCCGGCAGTACCGCGGGCCGCGGCCCTCTGCTGGCCGGGCCGCAGCACTAAACCATGCTGGGCATTATTTTTGGCTGCGGGCCGCAGCACGCGAGTCTTTTCTGCACTATTTCAACAGGGAATCGGGAGAGGACTTCATTTCCTCTCCCTTCTTCATCTTCCACACGAATAGAGCAATTTACGGGCGATTTATGGGCGATTTATCTCAGGGAATTCATCCTCCTCAAGTTCTTGGTGTGTATTAACAACATCAATTCGTGTTCTTCGTCATTAATCCGAGGTATTTTCTTGATTCTCCGGACTTGACCTTTTAGGGAGTTTTATTCTTGATTTTGTTTTCCATCCGATTTTGATAAATCGATTGGTGTTAGATGTTGTTATTATTCATGTTTTATGGATTGTATATCCATATCTTTGGTTCGTTTCAACCCGAAGGGTGATTTGATTGTTCTTGAGGTGTAGTGAACATTTGATGTTCGATCAAATGTTCGAATGAACTTTCCTTCGATAGTTTGTTGCAATCTCCGTTGTTTTTGGTCTTGATTCTCGTTGTAATCATATCTTCGTTGTTTTTGGCCGTGGGATTATAGGTGTTCGAGGGTTTTCGAACAACCGATCACTGAACATACCCCTTGTCCGTATGAACAATCAGTACCAATCTGTCGGACATATCCAATCGTATATGGAATATGAACGACCAATCACATGGCTCAAGACATACGTTACAGTACGCCCGATCCGGAAATGTGTCCGTGCACATGTCCACCCCATATATAGAAGCCAGAATATACGTGGGACGATGTACCTAATTAGCCTCACGAACTACGTCTCGTGTGCACGGTCCAATGCGGAAACATCCACGCATGACCATCATATGCCCGGCTAAAAATCATACACATAACCAATCGGCACGCAGATATGACTCCAGAGATGTCACGATGCAACATGAAAACGAAACTCAACAAATTACACATTCATCCAAGAATCAAGAGAACTCGCCGAAGTGACAACAATGCTCAACAAGACCAACGGTATCAAAGGCGATAAACTTGGGAATACAATCTGTTGGTAGTCGATCCGCCTTGGCGTCCACCTAAGCGCTTCGGGCAGCCGAACAGCCGAGCCGATCCCGGAGCTAAACCGGTCTTAAACTTGATCGTTTCTCGGGTTCGCACAAAGGACCGGACCGGGCAGAGACCTTAGAGCCGACCCGGAATCTGGACCAGAAAAGCCGAGCAGGCCCTATATGAAAACACTCCATAATCACGGATAAGGCCGACCAGAGTAGCAGGAGGCTGAAGGGCCGACCTCATTGTCGGTCATAACAGATAAATATCGAAGGCCCGAAGAACAGGCAGACAGGACAGTAAGTAAGAGCTGTCATATCCTTACACAAAGCACACTTAAGAAGACGACACGTGTCAAAGGAGTCACCTTCATCACGACACATGTCATCAGCATAGTCATCCCCATCGCCCTGTTGTCCTCTCATGAATGGCGGGAAACACCTATATATATGCCAGAAGCAGGCACAAAAAAGGGGACTTTCGGAAAAAAGAGAAAAAAGAAAAGAAAAAGAGAGAGAAAAAAGAGAGACTTGAGATACACTGAAAGAGAATAAAAAAGAAAGAAGACTTGTAATTAACAAGCAAATTGGATAGACCGGCGCACATTATTCTGCCCGGCTCTATGCTGTAGAAAGGTCATCAATAAAATTTAGTGATCAAATATCATCCCTTTATTTATTTTCTACGTGTCTTCGATCCATTCGTCCAGATCAGCACACGTGACGTTGACCAAATCAGCCGTCAACAGAATGGCGCTAGAGGAAGGGGCCGCTCGAAAGCATAGGAGTCATCGTAATATGATTCTCCATCTCTAACCACAAGTGGCGAATTACCGTCAGGCCCATCCAAAGGGCCCGTTACACAATAAGAGGACGCCATTATGAGGTGTTTTCTTAGTGTGCACATGACGGACACGACTTTGAGCCAAACTACAATCAGCACGCAGATGTATTTGAAAGGCAATCTGCTGGCGGGACACTTTGGCACGCCTTGCGTTCGTCCGGAAATTACCACACCCACCAAGGGATGGTAAGGTGAAAGCATAGGAATCATCGTAACTACGAGTCGAAAGCATAGGAATCATCGTAATGTGAAGTTGAAAGCACAGGAGCCATTGTGAGCACGGGTTCCTGCTCGACTCGGCTGACCTCTTAGAGGTCATAACTTGAAGGATATTGAGCGTCGTTCAAAATTCTAGAGAAGGTCTCAAAGAGCCCTCGTATCCTTCAAATTAAAGTTGCAGTCAACATATACTGCAACATCTGAAAACTCCTTCGGAATTCCCCTCCATACCCGCGAAGGTCCAGGCAATCCGGGTGGCAATGGGCCAGCTACCAAAGACATCTCCAAGTATTGAGCCATGTGTTAAAAAAGCAGCGGCGGCCCTTACCGGGGAATTGGAAGTCAAAGCAAAAGTAATCCATAAAGGAGTTTTCCCAATAACCACCCGACCCGCGGTCGTTAGGAGGCCACCGTGAAACTCGTAACCCCAAATGATGAAAAAGCCGCTAACAGTGGAAAATACCAGTAAAAACAAAATGAGCCGAGTAATCTGTAAGAAAAGAGGGGCCCGGCCGACCGAGTCACTGACAGTACTGCGACGGCCGACCCAAGAAGAATCCCAGGCGTTCTACGATGACCCCGGTCGAAATTGGGATACACCCATAAGAGAATTCGTTTCAAAAAACAAGGTCAATATGACCCCGAGAACCAGGACCTCGTCGCCCAAAAAGGCGGAACATATTCTACAAGACATTCGAGAATTATCAGGGTTTCCAGGCCAATGATCTCATTGTTAAATAAGCACTGGGGCCCGACACGGGACCTCCTGAATCCGAGTAACAAAGCCCATCAAAACGGAGGTTGCTAGCTAGAATATGTAAGGGATCAAGGATCAATTCATTTGTTGAATACCGTGAAGGTACAGTCAATAAAATTTGATTTTATGTTGGCCTCGGAAACAAAGGCACTATAAGACCGAGTTCGCCTCGGCACCTCGAATGATCGGCTCCCCCGGCACTATAAGACCGAGTTCGCCTCGGCACTATAAGACCGAGTTCGCCTCGGCACTATAAGACCGAGTTCGCCTCGGCACTATAAGACCGAGTTCGCCTCGGCACCTCGAATGACCGGCTCCCCCGGCACTATAAGACCAAGTTCGCCTCGGCACTATAAGACCGAGTTCGCCTCGGCACTATAAGACCGAGTTCGCCTCGGCACCTCGAATGACCGGCTCCCCCGGCACTATAAGACCGAGTTCGCCTCGTCACTATAAGACCGAGTTCGCCTCGGCACTATAAGACCGAGTTCGCCTCGGCACCTCGAATGACCTGCTGCCGAGTGAATATAAGACCTTTTTCGCCTCGGCACTATAAGACCGAGTTCGCCTCGGCACTATAAGACCGAGTTCGCCTCGGCACCTCGAATGACCGGCTCCCCCGGCACTATAAGACCGAGTTCGCCTCGGCACTATAAGACCGAGTTCGCCTCGGAACTATAAGACCGAGTTCGCCTCGGCACCTCGAATGACCGGCTCCCCCGGCACTATAAGACCGAGTTCGCCTCGGCACTATAAGACCGAGTTCGCCTCGGCACTATAAGACCGAGTTCGCCTCGGCACCTCGAATGACCGGCTTCCCCGGCACTATAAGACCGAGTTCGCCTCGGCACCTCGAAAGACCGGTCCACCCGGCACTGAAAGTCCGAGCTCGCCTCGGCACCATACAAGACCGGTCCACCCGGCACTGAAAGTCCGAGCTCGCCTCGGCACCTTACAAGACCGGTCCACCCGGCACTAAAAGTCCGAGCTCGCCTCGGCACCATACAAGACCGGTCCACCCGGCACTGAAAGTCCGAGCTCGCCTCGGCACCATACAAGACCTGTCCACGAGGCAATGTAAGTCCTATGTCGCCTCGGCACCTTACAAGACCGGTCCACCCGGCACTTTTAGTCCGAGCTCGCCTCGGCGCCTCAAAAGACCGGTCCGTCCGGCACAATCAAAAGTAAGGTGAAAACGGCTATCTGACCAACCGGGCCCAAACACAAGAAAGCAACAAAGGCAATAAAAAGATTTTATTCGTCCAAAATAAGCCCCATGTCAGAATACAAAAGAAATCAAGGAAGAATGGCACGCAGGCCATACATGGAATAAAACAAAAAATCTACTCGGCCTGGCCCTCCTGATCGGTCGCCTGAGAAGACGGCCCTCCACCTTCGCCAGACACGGTCTCCACAGGATTTTCGCCAGCTTCGGCGGCCTTCGGCTCATCATCTCCGAGAGCTTCAACCTTTAGGTCGGCCGCTTGAGACTTTATGTAGGCCTGGACCTCCTCAACGGTCTTCCCTTCCTTCATGAGATCCAATATCTCATAACAGGTGGAGATGTAGTTGAGGTTGATTAATTCCTCGTATTCAGGTGTCTTCTGAAAAGCAGCCGCCCCGTCAGCAACGCCCCTGTCATAACCCACAGATTCACAAGTCTGAACCCGCTCGGTCAATTGCTCAAGTTGGGCCTTGGCACTTTGCAAATGGGCCTCGTAATCGGCCCTAATGTCCAGGCACTGTTTTTCCGCCTTCTCCGCCGCTGTGGCCATCTCGTCGGCTTTCCCCTTCCATACATTGGCCTCAAAAGCCTGGCTCTCCAGAAGCTCCACCTTACCCTTCAGAGAAGCCATCTCCTCCTCCAAAGATTTGATAAGCGAAGGGCAGAGATAATGTTCCTCCTGTAAGGCCTGGAGATCGGCCTCGGCCTTCTTATGTTTCTCCGCCGAGGCCGACAGCTCCCCAGCGGCCTTCACATAGGTGCACAGCGCCCGGCCCAAAATAGCGTTTCCAAAATGGAGCTGCTCGGCCGGATCCATGTCGTTGGTTACCATCTCCATCTTCGGCGTCCAGCCCAAAATGGGGACATAGCTGGACTCAACCACCGATGGGGGAACCCGATCGAGCAGCTCGGCGGTTGGGGAGGCTGCTCGGACATAGTCGAGAAACCAGCGCGGCCTCCGCCCTTTCATCCGGGCACAAGGTTCTTCCCTATCCTTATTCACGGGGAGATATTGGCCCTCCAGATCAATCACGGGCTCCTTACCCTTTGTCCGGCCCGTCTGTACGGGGCTCAAAGAGGGCACGACAGTCTCAGGAAGGGGGAAACCCTCGGTCCTGGCCATGTTATCCTCAGGCCCGGCCTCTACTCTCTTCCGTTTGCCCGCACGCTCCCTACGCTCGGCGGCCTCTGCAGCCAGCCTCGCCACCCGCTGTGCAGGCGTCTCTTTCCGTCCAGTCGAGCTCCTACCCTTGGGGCCTGGATGAAGAAGAAATATCAAAAAAAAAAAAAAAAAAAAAAAAAAAAAAAAAAAAAGATACCTGATGAAGACATTCTGTTCGGGTTAGTGGATCGAAGCCCCGCAGCCCAAAGGTTGTCCTCAGTAATCAAAAGGTATGACTTCCTCCGATCAACGGGAAGATCCAAGAGCTGTTCAACTCGGTCGTCAAACAAGGAGGAGGTCTCCGAAGCCGGAATACGTTCTGCACAAACAACAAATTATGAGCGTCAGACAAAAAAGGCACAGCAGCAAAGAACACAACACTTACTCATTTTGGCAACAAAGTCTTCGGGGACCCCGAGCTCGGCATCCATCACGCCGGGTTCCCACTCATCAACCGAGCTCAGCCACGGTCCCCCCACATAGAACCACTGATCTTTCCAGCTATGTATGGTCTCCGGCACCTCCACCAATTCCTTATACATCGCGTGCCGGGCTGTCAAATAAAACCAGCCGGAACCAGATCGGGCCACCGACCTCCATAAAAAGAGACTGTTAATCTCTTCAAAACTGGGCTCGGGCCACCCATGCTGACTAAAAAGAATTAAAAGACCCACCATCCGGGCCCAAGAATTCGGATGAATTTGGGCAATGCAAAGGCCCCACTGCCTCAACCACCGGGAAAGAACCAATGGCAGAGGGAACCTTAGCCCAGACAATAGAGACCGGTAGTACACCGCCGTACATCCAACAGGAGGGGTGTGGGGTCTCTCCTCTGGGTTCGGAACAAACATCCGCACCACCGCGGGTATCTTAAATCGCCCCCGCCAAGCCTCCAACTGCCCATCGGTGACCGTGCTGCATATCGAGGCCGAGTCCCATTCCGCCTCGACAAAAGGAGACGGCCGAGGCCGAACCCAACCCCCAATCTCGCCACCCGCCGTCAACGACGTCGCCACCTCCACGTCTCCAGAAACTGCATCTCCAGAATCCGGAGACCTTGCGGCCTCACCGCCATTCTCATCGCTCCAGTCAACGGGAGCGTCATCTGTCGACAAATCTACCACTCCCGTGCGGTCTGGGGAAACAACCGCCTCCTCCGCCGTGTCCCTCCGCTCCGACATCGTAAAACGAGAAGAAAGAGGAGGAAGAGCAAGCTTACCAGGAAAGTCTGCGAAACCCGAAAAGAAGAAAAATTGCCGGAAAAAGATCTCTCTCTGCAGTAAAAGTGGCGAAGGAAGCAATGAAGAAGGAGACACTCTATATTTATAGGAGGAGACAGGGGTATTAATTACTAAAGCGGCGATTCATAATCGTCGCGAAAATTAAGAACGCGTGAGACACCGCGACAAATTACCTCCCGCCACGCGTCCCCCTCGCTGTGACTCTTGGAGATCCCGAAGTCAAATCGATGCGACTCTCAAAGATATGACCCTTCAAAGGATCTTATCCACCTCCAAATCGGACCGACCTCAATCTGAGACGATTCCAGCACCGGCCAACCCGGCACGACCCTGGACTCGGGGGCCCTTGTTGGTAGTCGATCCGCCTTGGCGTCCACCTAAGCGCTTCGGGCAGCCGAACAGCCGAGCCGATCCCGGAGCTAAACCGGTCTTAAACTTGATCGTTTCTCGGGTTCGCACAAAGGACCGGACCGGGCAGAGACCTTAGAGCCGACCCGGAATCTGGACCAGAAAAGCCGAGCAGGCCCTATATGAAAACACTCCATAATCACGGATAAGGCCGACCAGAGTAGCAGGAGGCTGAAGGGCCGACCTCATTGTCGGTCATAACAGATAAATATCGAAGGCCCGAAGAACAGGCAGACAGGACAGTAAGTAAGAGCTGTCATATCCTTACACAAAGCACACTTAAGAAGACGACACGTGTCAAAGGAGTCACCTTCATCACGACACATGTCATCAGCATAGTCATCCCCATCGCCCTGTTGTCCTCTCATGAATGGCGGGAAACACCTATATATATGCCAGAAGCAGGCACAAAAAAGGGGACTTTCGGAAAAAAGAGAAAAAAGAAAAGAAAAAGAGAGAGAACAAAGAGAGACTTGAGATACACTGAAAGAGAATAAAAAAGAAAGAAGACTTGTAATTAACAAGCAAATTGGATAGACCGGCGCACATTATTCTGCCCGGCTCTATGCTGTAGAAAGGTCATCAATAAAATTTAGTGATCAAATATCATCCCTTTATTTATTTTCTACGTGTCTTCGATCCATTCGTCCAGATCAGCACACGTGACGTTGACCAAATCAGCCGTCAACACAATCCCACCACAAAACAGTAATACAATCAAGAATGACACCACATCATGAATCATAGATGTAATATCCGCGTTTTCTTTCCTTGGTAATTTCTATTTTTGGTGCATATTCGTTTCGAACAACTCGTCTGGCACTGTTTTGTAATTCTGAACCTATTTTGTTCTTGGAGTTTTCCGTTTAGACGGGTCTTGACAATGTTTTTACGTAATTTCATCTCGTGTTATATTCTGTCTCATGTGTTTTCGATTCTCGTTAAACTCGTTCGATTCCGTCGTTTTCTTACTTCCATGAGTTCGTATGCTTGTGTAGAGCATGTTGCGAGTTTCGGATTGTTAATCCGACGTTGTGTCGTGATTTTTCGTATGTTTGGGCCGTTTTTGTAATTTCCTGGAAGTTTAGGGAATTTGTCCCTTGTTCGACTTTGGTTGTGTATCTCAGATCGTTTTTGGGTTCCGTACTTCCATTTCGTGTTATCGTTGCCCAAATATCGATCCCTGTTGCTTTTATTCTCCTTCCGGATCATTTTTCGTCATTTTGGGACCCGAAGGGGGTGTGGGCCGCGGCACAAGGATTGTGCGCCGCGGCACATACATCACCCAGTTGTTGCCTGAACAAATCCGTACCGTGTGCCGCGGCACACAGCCGAAGTCGATCCGCGGCACACTTGTCCGGGCCGCGGCACACCCGTGTGACACTTGCCAGCCAAAATCGACTGTACCGCGTGCCGCGGCACATGCCGAGTCTGAGCCGCGGCACACTTCGAATGAGCCGCGGCACATCGAGCGGTCAGCCGACCACTAGGCACAATTTTTGGCTCTGTGCCGCGGCACAGTTTAGCTGAGCCGCGGCACAACGTGCCGCCGCTATATCTGCGTCTTATTCAGCGAAAATCACTCATTTCCTTCCCCTTCTTCAACCGTGCGAGAGAGAGAGAGTCTTGAGAGGGAGAGTTCCTCCATCTATCACTTAATTGTGTAGATTTCGTCATCCCTTTTCGATCGGGTGGCTCGGATTGCGGATCTAACTCGTGGTTTTTGGATTTGAATGCTTGATTCTTCAAGAGGTAAGAGTTCCTTTAACCCTAGTATGATTTTGGGGAGGGTTTGGTGGTGATCTTGTGTTTTACTTCGAATTAACCGATGTTGTTATTAGATTTTGATAGTATTCTCGCGACCCATGGTTTTCTTGTTTTTGCTTGGGATGAAATCCCGTTGTTATACCATTGACCGATTTCATTTCCTTATGCACTCTTGGTGTCCGATGAATTGTCCCAACGGGTAGAATTAGGATTAATTCTTACCTTTCCGCATTATTGAGACTTGTGTATACCGTTATTGTGTTAGGATTGGATTTGGGAGGATTGTTCGGACCGAAACCTATTCCGTCGTCGTTTCCTTCGTTTCGTTTCATTCAAGGCAAGTACATGTATTACATTTCGTTATGTATATTGTGATTTTCGAAATGAATGACGAATGGTGATTTTTGGGTGCGTGAGTTGTGTTCCTTCCACCCGGAGTGTCCGACGGGATGTCTGGGGGTCGATACTAAGGGGTACGGCCGCGGAAGTGGACTTGGGTGCGTGTGTGATTGAACTTCCACCCGGAGTGTCCGACGGGATGTCTGGGGGTCGATACTAAGGGGTACGGCCGCGGAAGTGGTATCCCACCCGGAGTGTTCGACGGGATGTCTGGGGGTCGATACTAAGGGGTACGGCCACGGGATACCAGTAGTGATTTTGTGATATCGTGATGATTGGAAATTGATGTGATTGCCAATGTAGTATTCCGGAATATATATGTGGCAAATGACTTATGTTTGAGATGATTGTGTAAAACCGTATTTTTGTATATAATGTTGTGTAATTGTGTACTTGCACTAGCTATTCGAATGCTAACCCCTTAAATGGGGGAAATGCGTCTTATGCATTTCAGTGCAGGAGAGGCGAGGAGCGAGGCACGGGCACGCACGTAAAGGATGGGATGGCTTGATGATGTGGCTCGAGTCGGTACTTTTATGTTGTGTCATTGCATTTGTCAGTCTGGGAGATAGACTGTTTACTTTGAAACTTGGTTTAAGTCCCCTGCGTGGGCAATGAATTGGTATTTATCTTATATTCATGTACTCCGTTTAAAACGTTTTGGCCGAGGCCACGGCCTTACTTACTTTTTGAATGCATCATTTGGGATTATATTGTGGTTTATGTGTCAAGTGTCAGCCTGGTAGACCTCATGAGGGTTCTACGGCGTGTAACGTCCCATTTGTGTATTGGGGTGTTACATTTATGGTATCAGAGCTTAGGTTTTGAATACCTAGGCTGTCGGTGAATTTTGGGTCTGTCAGTTGCATCATTAGAGTCAGTCGTTGAGCCTAATATCATCATGCTACCGTCTTTTCGTGCGACCCGTGGCTGTAAGTCTCCTCGAACTCTTATATCTCTGTAATTCGTTTTCTTACTGCTCGAATCGTGACTTGTGTTACCAACTTTGTGAATTGTGAATCTTTGATCTTGTCTTTTTCTTACTTTCCTTCAAGATGTTGAGAGGTCGTGGTAGACCGGCTAGGGGGACGGCCGAGGCCGTGGTCGGGTGCGATAATGAGGAGGGCTCACTTTCTCGGTCTCTGCGGACTCGGCCTCTCACTCGGTGCCGTCGGGTAATAATGCCGACCAGGGCTATCTGCCGTATTTCACAGCTTGGTAGCCCAACTTACTCGAATAGCTCGGGGTGGACGCGAGAATCCGCCCCGACACCTAAGAGGAGGCTAGTAAGTGGCTTCAGACGGTGACTAAGATGCACCCTCCTCGTTTCTCCGGATCCTCTAACTCCCACTGTTGGGAGAATTGGATCTTAAAGTTGTAAAGGACATTCGATGCCGTAGCTTGTCCTGAATACATGAGGGTACATATTTACCAGTACCTCCTGGATAAGGAAGCTGCGGAATGGTGGGAGGCCATTGTGCCCAGAGACCGTCGAGCTACTTGGGAGGAATTCAAGGCTGCTATGGAAGCAGTATTGTCGCCGCCACCAAGGAGCGCAGAATTGTGGAATTCTTCACCGCTACACCTCGGGATGTGCCTATTTCTCGTGCCATCATTTCTTACAATCAGCAGTTGGGGTTCGTAAGAGACCAAGTGAGATCGGAGGCGATAAAATCCGTTACTTCAATATGCGCATGAAGCCGCATATTAGGCGAGTATGGCACCGCTCATGTGTGCCACTTTGAAAGAATACCGTGATCGCGCCCTAGCGATCGAGATGGCGGTTCCGGAATCAGAGTCGGTTTCGGAAGCTAAGAAGCAGAAGACTACCGGTGGATTCTCGACCGGGAAGGGTGGTCAGTTTTCGAGGTCTCGTTCTGCTCCCATACCGGGGAAGAGGCCGTTCCATCAGGCCGGTGGATCTCAGGGTAACCGTTCAGTTCAGTCCGTCGCTTCTGGTGGCAGGGTTTGTTTTAACTGCAACCAATATGAGCATTTGATGAAGGATTGTCCTTTTCCCCCCGTTGCTTGCTTCACTTGCGGGCAGACCGGGCATCGGGCGACTCATTGTGAGAGAGCCACCAGGGCCGCTAGAGTTCCGACTACCACTACCGAGCAGAGGGATCATAACACTCCATCTACTCATATTCCGCAGAGTTCGGGTCGTGGTAGAGGACGGGGACAGCCGGATCGCCGCGCAGCCTCGAGCTCGGGTTCAGTCCACCCCCAATTGTACCAGATGAGGCGCACAGAGGAGGCGGACATTCCGGTGGCGTCAGGTACCACTCAGATCCTTACTCATCCAGTTTCCGTGCTTTTTTATTCGGGTGCTACCCATTCCTTTATTGCATCGGATTGTGTGAATCGTATGGGCTTTAACTGCTTGTTTGAGTGTGAACCGTTTGTGGTGGGTACGCCTAGTGGGGATCGCATGGTTGGGGACCGGGAAGTTAGGGATTGCCCCGTGAGGATCGGGAGCCGAGATTGGCCCTCGAACCTCATTGTTATCGACCTCAAGGGTGAGGATTTAATCCTCGGGGACGATTGGTTAGAGCGTCACGGTGCTATCATGAACTATCGGACTCGTACTATCTCGATCGTGGCCGAGGATGGCACCGAGCATACTCTCGTAGGCTGTAAGCCGGTAGATCGGGGAGCGTGATTAGCACCTTGAAGGCGATGAAACTTCTGAACCAGGGTTGTGTCGGCTACTGGTGTTATGCTCTGAAGGCGGAAGATGGTGGAGTTGACATGTCGTCAATTCCAGTTGTTAGTGAGTATCCCGATGTTTTCCCAGACGATTTGCCAGGGTTACCACCACAGCGAGAGGTGGAGTTTCCTATCGATCTTGAGCCGAATGCAGCCCCTATTTCTCGAGCACCGTACCGTATGGCACCGTCGGAGATGTTAGAGTTGAAGAACCAGTTGGGGGAATTGTTAGATAAAGGGTATATTCGACCGAGCGCATCGCCTTGGGGTGCGCCCGTACTTTTCGTTAAGAAGAAAGATGGGTCTCTTCGTTTATGCATCGATTATCGAGAATTAAATAAGCGGACCATCAAAAATAAATACCCTTTGCCCAGGATTGACGATTTGTTTGATCAGCTTCGAGGCGGCAGTCTTTTCAAGATTGATTTACGGTCGGGCTACTACCGATTGAGGATTCGGGCGTCGATATTCAAAGTCGCCTTTGGACGAGATATGGCCATTACGAGTTTGTGGTTATGCCTTTCGGGCTAACTAATGCCCAGCGATGTTCATGCAGTTGATGAACAAGGTTTTTATTGAGTATCTGGACAAATTCGTAGTCGTTTTTATCGACGATATTCTTATCTATTCACGGAGTCGGGAGGATCACACCTTACATCTCCGAATTGTATTAGACACTTTGAGGTCTGAGCAATTGTACGCGAAGTTCTCTAAGTGTGAGTTTTGGCTCGAGGAAGTGACATTCCTCGGGCATGTGATTTCAGCAGAGGGAGTTCGGGTAGATCCGCAGAAGATAGAGGCAGTGATGGCTTGGGAGCCGCCTAAGAATGTGAAGGAGGTGAGGAGTTTTCTGGGTCTCGCCGGCTATTACCGCAGATTCGTTGAGGGATTTTCTAAGATCGCTAGACCACTCACTCAGTTGCTCCAGAAAACTCAGAAGTTCGAGTGGACTGCAGACAGGCAGGACAGCTTTGACGAGTTAAAGAGACGTCTGACTACCGCGCCCGTTTTAGCATTGCCTCAGGGGAACGAGGACTTCGTAGTGTATAGTGATGCTTCGGGCCTTGGTCTAGGATGTGTTTTGATGCAGAGAGACAGAGTGATTGCTTATGCGTCCCGCCAATTGAAACCTTATGAAGTAAACTATCCCACGCACGATTTGGAGTTAGCTGCGGTCGTTTTCGCCTTAAAAATCTGGAGGCACTACCTCTATGGGTCATCATGTAAGATTTTTACGGATCACAAGAGCTTGAAGTACATCTTCAGCCAGAAAGAGTTGAACATGAGGCAGCGTAGGTGGTTAGAGCTAATTAAAGATTACGACCTCGAGATACTTTACCATCCGGGTAAGGCCAACGTAGTGGCTGATGCGTTGAGCGAGCGGTAATGGCTTTGCAGATGTTAGAGGTACTTACACCGCAGAGTAAGATCCAGCGAGATTTCATCCGTCAGAATATTGAGGTTTGGGTTCAGAGAGTTCAGGGTCAGTTAGGTGCATTAGAGATCACTTCGTCCTTGACTGATGATATCAAGGCGAAGCAATATGACGATCCGTTTTTGGTCCAGCTTAAGGAGGATGTGAGGAAAGGGAAAGCCCCGGGATTTGTGGTTCACGATGATGGAGTTTTGAGGTTTCGCGGCAGACTTTGTGTACCATGTGATATTGAGCTGAGACAGAAGATCTTGAGCGAAGCTCATACCACGCCCTACTCCATACATCCTGGTACGAGTAAAATGTACAAGGACGTGAGGAGTAACTACTGGTGGAGTAATTTGAAGATGGATGTTAGCGAGTTTGTGGCGAAGTGTTTGACCTGTCAACAGGTTAAGATTGAGCATCAGCGACCCGCGGGGCTGTTACGACCACTTCCTATCCCGGAGTGGAAATGGGAGGATATTTCTATGGATTTCATTACCAATATGCCTAAGACTCGGACGGGAATGAACATGATTTGGGTCGTTGTTGATCGACTAACCAAATCAGCTCATTTTCTAAGTATTAAGGACACTTGGGGGCCGGAGAGGCTTGCACGAGTGTTTGTTGCGGAAATAGTGAGATTGCATGGGACCCCTAAGAGCATTGTTTCGGATCGTGATGGCCGGTTCATATCACATTTTTGGCAGGCCGTTCATAGAGCTTTGGGAACCGAGTTGAGACTTAGTACATCCTACCACCCTCGCACGGACAGACGGATCACGGCGGATCTGAGACACTAGAAGATATGTTGAGAGCCTGTGCCTTAGATTGGAAGGATGATTGGGAGACACACTTGCCGTTGATCGAGTTCACGTATAACAATAGTTGGCATGCCTCGATCAAAATGGCACCATTCGAAGCGTTGTATGGAAGGAGGTGCAGATCACCGTTGTGTTGGGATGATACGTCCGAGCTAATCGGTACCGAGCCCGATCTGATAGTTGAGACGAGGGAGAAGATTACCCTGATTCGTGGTAGATTGCTGACGGCCCAGAGTCGGCAGAAGTCTTATGCCGATACACGTCGCCGACCGTTGGAGTTTGAGGTGGGAGATCATGTCTTGCTTAAGGTGTCGCCGACACGGGGAGTTTACCGCTTCGGTCGGAAGGGTAAACTTAGTCCGAGATTTATCGGGCCGTTTGAGATTTTAGATAGAGTTGGAGAACTCGTGTATCGGTTAGGCTTGCCGCCGTCCCTGAGCCACGTGCATAACATATTTCATGTTTCCCAGCTTAGGAAGTACGTATCGGACCCTAGCCACATTATTGATTTTGGAGAGATCGAGTTGGGGCCCGACATTACCTTCGAGGAGAGGCCGATTCAGATCTTAGAGCGTCGAGTTAAGCAACTCCGGCACAAAACCATCCCTTTGGTCAAAGTGCAGTGGTCGAGGCATGGATCCAAGGAGGCCACGTGGGAAACAGAGGAGAGTATGAGGTCGAGATACCCTGAGTTATTCGTGTTGTAAGTTTCGGGACGAAACATATTTTTAGGGGGAGATAATGTAATATCCGCATTTTCTATCCTTGGTAATTTCTATTTTTGGTGCATATTCGTTTCGGACAACTCGCCTGGCACTGTTTTGTAATTCTGAACCTATTTTGTTCTTGGAGTTTTCCGTTTAGACGGGTCTTGACAATGTTTTTACGTAATTTCATCTCGTGTTATATTCTGTCTCATGTGTTTTCGATTCTCGTTAAACTCGTTCGATTCCGTCGTTTTCTTACTTCCATGAGTTCGTATGCTTGTGTAGAGCATGTTGCGAGTTTCGGATTGTTAATCCGACGTTGTGTCGTGATTTTTCGTATGTTTGGGCCGTTTTTGTAATTTCCTAGAAGTTTAGGGAATTTGTCCCTTGTTCGACTTTGGTTGTGTATCTCAGATCGTTTTTGGGTTCCGTACTTCCATTTCATGTTATCGTTGCCCAAATATCGATCCCTGTTGCTTTTATTCTCCTTCCGGATCATTTTTTGTCATTTTGGGACCCGAAGGGGGGGTGTGGCCCGCGGCACAAGGATTGTGCGCCGCGGCACACACATCACCCAGTTGTTGCCTAAACAAACTGTACCGTGTGCCGCGGCACAAGGATTGTGCGCCACGGCACACAGCCGAGTCAGTGCCGCGGCACACTTGTCCGGGCCGCGGCACACCCGTGTGACACTTGCCGGCCAAAATCGAATGTACCGCGTGCCGCGGCACATGCCGAGTCTGAGCCGCGGCACACTTCGAATGAGCCGCGGCACATCGAGCGGTCAGCCGACCACTGGGCACAATTTTTGGCTCTGTGCCGCGGCACAGTTTAGCTGAGCCGCGGCACACAACGCGGTCAGCGCTATATCTGCGTCTTATTCAGCGAAAATCACTCATTTCCTTCCCCTTCTTCAACCGTGCGAGAGAGAGAGAGTCTTGAGAGGGAGAGTTCCTCCATCTATCACTTAATTGTGTAGATTTCTTCATCCCTTTTCGATCGGGTGGCTCGGATTGCGGATATAACTCGTGGTTTTTGGATTTGAATGCTTGATTCTTCAAGAGGTAAGAGTTCCTTTAACCCTAGTATGATTTTGGGGAGGGTTTGGTGGTGATCTTGTGTTTTACTTCGAATTAACCGATGTTGTTATTAGATTTTGATAGTATTCTCGCGACCCATGGTTTTCTTGTTTTTGCTTGGGATGAAATCCCGTTGTTATACCATTGACCGATTTCATTTCCTTATGCACTCTTGGTGTCCGATGAATTGTCCCAACGGGTAGAATTAGGATTAATTCTTACCTTTCCGCATTATCGAGACTTGTGTATACCGTTATTGTGTTAGGATTGGATTTGGGAGGATTGTTCGGACCGAAACCTATTCCGTCGTCGTTTCCTTCGTTTCGTTTCATTCAAGGCAAGTACATGTATTACATTTCGTTATGTATATTGTGATTTTCGAAATGAATGACGAATGGTGATTTTTGGGTGCGTGAGTTGTGTTCCTTCCACCCGGAGTGTCCGACGGGATGTCTGGGGGTCGATACTAAGGGGTACGGCCGCGGAAGTGGACTTGGGTGCGTGTGTGATTGAACTTCCACCCGGAGTGTCCGACGGGATGTCTGGGGGTCGATACTAAGGGGTATGGCCGCGGAAGTGGTATCCCACCCGGAGTGTTCGACGGGATGTCTGGGGGTCGATACTAAGGGGTACGGCCACGGGATACCAGTAGTGATTTTGTGATATCGTGATGATTGGAAATTGATGTGATTGCCAATGTAGTATTCCGGAATATATATGTGGCAAATGACTTATGTTTGAGATGATTGTGTAAAACCGTATTTTTGTATATAATGTTGTGTAATTGTGTACTTGCACTAGCTATTCGAATGCTAACCCCTTAAATGGGGGAAATGCGTCTTATGCATTTCAGGTACCGGGAGAGCTGAGGAGCAGGCACGGGGCACGCACGTAAAGGATGGGATGGCTTGATGATGTGGCTCGAGTCAGTACTTTTATGTTGTGTCATTGCATTTGTCGAGTACCGGAGATAGACTGTTTACTTTGAAACTTGGTTTAAGTCCCCTGCGTGGGCAATGAATTGGTATTTATCTTATATTCATGTACTCCGTTTAAAACGTTTTGGCCGAGGCCACGGCCTTACTTACTTTTTGAATGCATCATTTGGGATTATATTGTGGTTTATGTGTCATGTGTCAGCCTGGTAGACCTCATGAGGGTTCTACGGCGTGTAACGTCCCATTTGTGTATTGGGGTGTTACAATAGATACATAGAGCATTACATATACATGAAACGTATAATGTTCACAATAATTCAATCATCATTATAACCAAGCAAGATAACTTGCCTTAATTATGTGTACGAATAGTCCTTCTTCGAACGAATGAATGGACGGTATCCCCAACTAATAATACTCACTGGAACAAGCAACCTTGAATGAAATGTAATTCATTCAACAACACATTCATACTATAATATTATCAATTCATTGGAAACGACACTCAGAATATTACTCGAATAGTTCATCTTATCCCAATGAACATTCTATAATTTCATTAATGAATTTCAATACACCAATTTCATTTTCTTCTTTTAAGAATTGGATTTTCCAAGTTCTTAAGGTTTCTCAATATTTACATCATTTATTAATCAAGGATTATCGTAGGTGAATTCGACTACTCATTCCATTATGACATTGTCATCAATAATCATCGTAACCTTCCCAAGAACACTATCAACCTACGAATACGATGATTAATACATTCTTAAGTCATCAAAATAGCCGATTAACTTGAATATATAAAGGTTATATTTGTGTTCTTCATAATCCATTACTATCTCCTAAAGAATTGCTCAAAACATAATTATATCATTTAGGATTTCTGAACTTTAAGAGCATCATTCTATTCTTCAATACT
This sequence comes from Orobanche coerulescens, assembly GCA_033398695.1. Classification (NCBI taxonomy): domain Eukaryota; kingdom Viridiplantae; phylum Streptophyta; class Magnoliopsida; order Lamiales; family Orobanchaceae; genus Orobanche; species Orobanche coerulescens. The sequence continues at coordinate 14,517,157 of CM065817.1, forward strand.
CATGAAGTTCTTCTCAAGGGGTTAGTTAAACCTTATAAAATGTATGGTTATAACATCATAGGATTCTACTATCATTAAGAATATATTCATAAACCCTAATCATCATGATTTCCTTAGGATTAATAGCAAACATGTTATTCTACAACTTCTTCAACCATTAAAGAGGTAATACTAACAATATTGTCATGTTCTTCACTCAGTTTGTTCTAAATCCCAATATTCTCCAACCATTCAGTTTGTCACGTTCCTAGCGGCTTCGACGCCACAGGTGGCCGCTCAGAAGGATTCGGCACAGACTGGGGCTTCCTGAACATCCCCCGGTTACTGTCTGCTTGGGTCTGGTTCCTGGATATCTTATTGGAGGACTGTGGCTGCTTCCTGGAAATCTCCTTCGTAGTAAGTTCGTATTCCAGAGCTTTCTCGATGAACTTCGGTAGGGTCGTACAGTGGTGGTTAATCAACTGTATCCTCATCCGGGGTTTAAGCCTCTTAAGGAAATATTTGATCTTATCAGCTTCCGTCCAAACAATCGACGTAGCGAACAGAAGAAGTGCCTAGAATTTCTCAGCAATCGCTAACACAACCTCGTCCTCAGATGGGTCGGGGTTTAGAAACTCTTAAAATTTAGCTTCACGGAGTGGGGCTGGATAGTAACGATCTAACATGAGGTTCTTGAATTCCTCCCAAGTACTTACGCCATCAGCTGGCCTCGCCGAAAGTCACCAAGTATGGGCGCTCTTACTAAGTTAGTAAGCCGTCATGGAGGCTCTATTCTCTTCTGGGCATTCAACCATCTCGAATAGCTTCTCGAAAAGCTCTATCCATTGTACAATATCATCAGGCTCAGAGCAGCCTTTAAAGGTCGGAGGTTGCTGTCGCGATATTTCATTAATGATCCGGCTCACGATTCCGGCGTGCACTAGAGGCAGAGGCCGTTGTCCCTGCTGCTGGCCAATAGTAGCAGCTCTCTGCATAGCTTCCATCATCTGACCCATATGGGTCATCTGGTTCATCATACCCTGCATAACAACATAAGGGTCGACATGCGCACCCTCGTGTCGATCGGTGTGGTGAGACTGGTTCTCAGAAGGCGAGTCATTGCCTGCTGAACTTTGCCCCACATTCGAACGGGTATTGACTCGTGGCCTAGGGATTCGGTCCATTCCGCGGCCTCAGCCCTCTCTACCACGCCCCTCAAATTTCTATCCTACTGAAACAATCAAATAATAATCATAAGCACAGTTCACGACCGTCTTTACGGTCTTATCACAATTCACGCTAAGTTAATTAGCAATAATGAAATTACAAGTTCAGAAAAGTAATCCATCACGAATTATTGGCATCATAAGTGTTCCACAAAATATCACACCGACATCAAGTCAAAACAATTTCAATCACATAATTAGTACAAATTTTCCTCGGAATATCTATGAGGCAAATTCCAACACAATTCTCTCGAAATTTCAAGATCAATAAAAGATCAATTCCACTATTCACGGCTTGCCAGTAATTAAACCTTGGTGCATAAGTAACATACTGTTTTAACTCGCGAGGTCAGACGCTTGCACGGGTCACACGTGACGCGAAGGTTTCTTGATACTAGTTCAATCCGCAATGACTCAAAAAGAAAACGACTATCTGATACCATCTTCTGTAACACCCCAAATCTGGCGGTTATTACAATGCCGTGGACCCCACACCAGGACCCACCAGGCGATATCAAAACATAATTTAAACATTCCATAGATGTGGTACCGAACCACAATATAATATTCATAACCCCGATTAGGATTTTATATCGTATACAACAACTTCTATAACAGTACACAGGACCCAAATCCGGTATAAACCATATGGAGATGGAATATACCCAACATAATAATAATACAATCATCCGTATTTTATATAAAATGAAAAAAAATGAAATTTCACAGTTTAGACATAACCGACCAACAAAAGACTCGGGGCCCCGAACTAGCATCCTTCAATACCCTTCGCCGTCATCGTGCTCTTCCTGTGCCTTGCCCTTTCCTCACCCTGAAATACAACACAAGTATTTCGCCCAAACCACAAGATCAGCTATACATGAATAATAATTCTCATGACATTATACAATTCATATATATACAGGATCTCAAAGAAACAAACGTTCAATAAACATACCCCTCGGGCATATGAACAATCAGTACCAATTTGTCGGACATATATAATCGTACATGGAATATGAACGACCAATCACATGTCTCAAGACGGACGTCATAGTACGCCCGATCTGGAAATGTGTCCGTGCACATGTCCACCCCGTATACGGAATCTATAGTATATGTGGGACAATGTACCTAATTAGCCTCACGAACTACATCTTGTGTGCGCGGTCCAATGCGGAAACATCCACGCATGACCACATGTGCCCGGCTAAAAATCCTACACATAACCAATCGGCACGCAGATATGACTCCAGAGATGTCATGATGCAACATGACAACGAAACTCAATAAATTACACATTCATCCAAGAATCGAGAGAACTCACCGAAGTGACAACAATGCTCAACGAGACCAACGGTATCAAAGGCGATAAACATGGGAATACAATCCCACCACAAAATGGTAATACGATCAAGAATGACACCACATCATGAATCGTAGATTCATAGAGCATTACATATACACGAAACGTATAATGTTCACAAGAATTCAATCATCATTATAACCAAGCAAGATAATTTGCCTCAATTTCGTAGACGAATAGTCCTTCTTCGAATGAACGGACGGACGGTACCCTCGACTAATAATACTTATAGTAGTTCCTCCCTCTACCAAGCTTATGTTTCCATTTTTGCTTGGCAGAGTTTTGGATGGGAGTTGAAAACTTTTGCATCTATTTACTGGTGTGAATCAGTTTTGGTCAAAAGTTTAATTTGGAAGAAACTCTCGTATTTAAAAATATTATCATTTACGTTTCCTTGTAGAATTAGTATTTTAATTTGGAAGAAACTCTCTAATTTTAATTTGCACCGACGGTAACATGCTATACTCAAAGGTTTATATCAGTGTCTTGCTCTATCCATGTGGACTAATAAAAATCAATTTAATTTTAGGTTTTTGCGGTAATAATATTATTGTGTACTTAAGATAACGTAATTAATGTGATTGTTTGACTTAGAGTAATTTATGTTACCACTTACAGTGATAGTTTGTACCATTATTTGCATTTGCACCGTGACTTCTCTTTCTGATTTCAGTATCTTGTCTGATCATTTTGTTCCATTTAGATAAAGTGAAGAAGGAAGAATGTGTGTAGTTTCTTTGACTTCATACATAAGCTTTACTTTAACAGAGGCCAGGATGCATCTTCATATGAATCTTTGTTTGTTGCACAAGTTTAATCAGTCTTTAAGAATTGCTTGCCGATATAAAATATAGGTAAATTGAAGAAAATATAAAAGATTGATAGTGCAACATCCACAATTGTTTTTGTGAAGTAAACGAGTTATTTCTATTGGATAAAAGCATAATCAATCATGAATTAATGGATTGAGATGGCGTAACTGATTAACTACAAAATTTACCTAAACATACTTACAATTGGATAACTATAACACTCATAGCTGGTTTGGTACGGTTTTCTTTTTGGACAGTGGTCTTGTTTGTTTGAGTCCTAGTCCTGACATTATTTTACGTTATGTTTGTATTGTGTTCAGGCCAAATAATCAGATGGATCACTTTTTGTTAAGACTCGTAAGCGAAAAGAGGGTCGCGAGTACATGACTAATAGAAAAGTCACTAAGTTCATAATTGTAAGTGTTCTATTATTTAGTTGATCACCTGCCAGGTGTATTCTTCCATTCAAGTCTATTTAATTTGACATGGCCGTGGCTATATTTTGTAGGACAAAATTGAAAAGGTTATTGGTCTTGATTTATCAGGACCAACTGAAGGTGTCAATGAACTTCTATTGGATCGAAAAGCACATGGTCCTTCATGGCTTATAGGAAGATGTGTAAAATCTGAAAAATGCTCCACTTCTGGCACGACAAACTCGCAGATCAGTCACTTGAGAGATCGAAATCAGGCAAGAAGTTGACGAAATGGAAGAAAGGCTGGAGAAGAAGGTCCAAGAAGAAGTAGATGCACAAGTGAATAAGAAGGTGCAGGAGAACCTAATTTGGGTGCTTAGGCGAAGTAAACCCAAGAATTAACATCAATTTGGTCGAACTTTGTCCCACAATATCAAGTGATAACGACAACGGCACTCCTATTACCGGAGGAGATGCTACATCTTAGATTTTCTATTTTTTAAGTACTGTATTTCAGGGCTTTTGGTCGTTGTATTTAAGCTGTTTAACAATTTCAATTAGGTTGTATTTTGAATGGATGGATTATGAATTGTAATGGATTGGTAATTAATATAAACAAATATTTCCTATCAATTTTTTTTTGTGAAATTGTTAAAGTAGGTGGTACATAGTGTTGCAGTTACTTACCAAAAAGGTTTGCAGAAACTTAAAAAGTATTGCAAAAAAGTGTTGCAACAGGGTTTCCTAACAGGTATGGGGCCCACATATGGGCCCCACATCGGACCCCACATATGCTCCCACGTAAGGGGCCCATAGGTGGGCTCCACATGTGGGCCCCATCTATAGGCCCCTGCTTTTACAAAAAATTGACCTCTGCTGCAATACTTGTTTAACGTTGCTGTAGACTATATTTAACGATGCCTTGCAGTCTTATGGTAACAAAAGGAGTGGTGTTGCAGTAGGTGACATAAGTGTTGCTATAGGGAGCTACGGCAGCGGTGAAAAGTGCAACACCAAAAAAGTGTTGCTGTTTTGATTTTCTTGGCTACAGCATCGTTTTTTTTGCTTCTTGCAAAATTTTGTAGGAGTTGCCATAGGCCATCCATGGCGTAGTGTCGATTTACCTAAAGATGATGTGATCTTGGGTATCGATTGGATGGATCATCATGATGTCATATTTAGCGTCCACAAGTGGATAGTGACCGTCACAACTGATGATGGCGTGGAGTGCATTTTCCAGGGTGATAATCCCAGTCATTTCGGGAGAGTCATCACCGCAATGAAAGCAGTGAAACTGATTAATCAAGGATATATTGGTTATTGGTGCTACATGACCAAGACAGTGGACCGACCTACTGAACTGGCCGATATTTCGGTGGTCAAGACTACCCAGATGTTTTTCCAGATGAGTTGCCAGGCTTGCATCCACATCGTGAGGTAGAGTTTACCATTGAATTAGAGCCAGGTACATCCCCGCTTTCAAAAGCACCGTATCGCATGGCTCTAACCAAGATGCAGGAGTTGAAGAGTCAGCTTGAGGAGTTGACCGAGAAGTAGGACTGTAAACGAACCGAGCCGAGCCGAGCTTTGATCGAACCGAGCCGAGTTTTAAATTTTTTTCTGACGAGCCGAGCCGAGCCGAGCTTTCTTACCGAACAAAAATCGTGTTCGAGCTCGAGCTCGTTAATAAATCGAGCCAAACACGAGCTGTTCGCGAACAATTCGAGCCGAGTCGAGCTCGAGCCGAGCTCGAGCTGTTCGCGAATAATTTTATATTTTTAAATTATTTAAATAATATATTTGAATTATTTAAAATAAATATTTTAAAATAATCATTAAAAATTATATATTTTCAAATATATGTATAAAAATTAATATTTTAATATATGAAAATTATTTAAAAAATTATTAATATATAATATAATATATAAATATTATAAAAAATAATTTAAAAATATATTTATTAATCGAGCTTAACGAGCCAAACCGAGCCGAACCGAGCTCGAGCCGATCTCGAGCCGCACATGCCCAAGCTCGGCTCGAGCTCGTTTTCTTAACGCACAGATTTTCGAGCTCGAGCTCGAGTTCTTAACGAACCGAGCCGAACCGAGCCCTTAACGAGCCGAGCCGAGCTTTGTTCGCGAACAACTCGGTTCGTTTACAGCCCTACCGAGAAGGGTTACATTCGGCCTAGTGCATCCCCGTGGGGAGCTCCAGTTTTATTTGTGTGAAAGAAAGACGGATCCCTACGTTTATGTATTGATTACCGTGAGTTGAATGGGGTAACAATCAAGAATAAATATCCGTTGCCTCGTATTGATTATTTGCTGGATCAACTCCAAGGCGCTGCTGTAGTTTCCAAGATCGAATTAAGATCCGGTATCATCAGTTAAGGGTCCGGGAGTCCGACATTTCGAAGACAGCTTTTCGTACTCGCTTGGGTTGACTAACGCACCGGCAGTGTTCATGGAATTGGTGAATCGAGTTTTCACTGATTATTTGGATCGTTTTGTAGTCATTTTAATTGACGACATTCTGGTTTACTCTCGTGACCATGAAAAGCACAAGTATCACCTCCGTCAGGTTCTCGATGTGTTGAGGCGGGAACAACTCTATGGAAAATTTTCCAAATGTGAGTTCTGGATGTCTGAGCTCACTTTTCTTGGGCATGTAATATCGGCGGATGGGGTTAGAGTGAACCCACAGAAGACAGAATCTATACGGAACTGGCTACCTCCGAAGAATGCAAAGAAAGTCCGTAGTTTCCTTGGTCTAGCAGGCTATTATAGACGGTTTGTGGAAGGATTTTCCAAGATTGCTCAACCACTCTAACCTGTTGAGGAAAGATAAGAAGTATTCGTGGTCAGAGGCATGTCAGCAAAGCTTTGACGAACCCAAAGGTCGATTGATTTCGGCACCAGTCTTAGTCTTACCACAAGGAACCGAAGGATTCGTGGTGTATAGTGACGCTTCCAGACAGGCCTTTGATGTGTATTGATGCATAATGGGAAAGTGATTGCCTATGCGTCGAGACAATTATGACCTTATGAAGTCAATTACCTGACCCATGACTTGGAGCCAGCTGTCGTGGTGTTTGCTTTGAAGATTTGGCGCCACTACTTGTATGGAGTCACCTGTCAGATTTTTACTGATCATAAGAGCCTGAAATATATTTTTACTCAGAAGGAGTTGAACATGAGATAAAGGAGATGGCTAGAGATGATTAAAGATTATGACATTGAGATCTTATACCATCCAGGGAAGGCAAATGTTGTTGCTGATTCCCTAAGTCGTAAGACAATACCGTAGCAAGTGTTTAGTCGTTTGATAGCTCAAAGAGAATTGCAAGTAGACCTTATAAGGCCGGCGATGAAGTCTGGTTACAACGTGTTCAGGGACAACTTTGCACATTGGAGATTTTGTCTTCCTTTGATGATATAATTAGATCGAAATAGGTTACACACCTGTTCTTATCTAGAATTCAGGGTGAAGTAGATCAAGGGAAAGCCGCTGGATTTGTGATTCACAAGGATGGACTGATACACTTCAAGAATCGAGTATGTATACCGGCGGATGAAGATTTGAGGAACACTGTTCTAAAAAAGGCCCATGCTAACCCATACTCCATTCACGAGGGGTCGAGCAAAATGTATAAGGATTTGAAGCTATAGTATTAGTGGGGTAATATGAAACGGGAAGTTGCAGAATTCGTTTCGAGATGTTTAGCCTATCAGCTGGTCAAGATTGAGCATCAACGACCGACAGGTGTGCTGAAACGACTCCCTATTCCTGAATGGAAATTGGAGGACATATAGATGGATTTTATTACTAACTTGCCAACTAGTCGTCGAGGCATGAATACGATCTGGGTGATTGTGGATCGTCTGACCAAATAAGCCCAATTCTTGGAGATCAAGGACACGTGGGGTCCCGAGATGTTGGCCTAGCTGTTCATTAAAGAGATTTTAAGGTTGCATGGTACCCCCAAGAGTATTGTATCAGATCCTGACGGACGGTTCGTGTCCCATTTATGGAAGGCAGTTCATCGTGCGATGGGTGCGTAGCTGAACTTCAGTACAACATTACATCCTCAGACCGACGGTCAGTCTGAGAGGACTATTCAAACTTTGGAGGATATGTTGAGGGCATGTGCTCTCGATTGGAAGTACGATTGGGAAGCCCAATTACCTTTGGTGGAGTTCACCTATAATAATAGTTGGCATGCTTCTATTAAGATGGCACGTTATGAGGCATTATATGGCCGTCGTTATAGGTCCCCTCTGTGTTGGGTCGACTTGTCCGAATCCCTTGGTACGGAGCCTGATATGTTGTTAGCAGTTGGTGAGAAGACTGCCCGAATTAAGAGTCGTCTATTAACGTCTCAGAGCCGACAGAAATCGTATGCAGATAACCGTCGACGACCACTTGAGTTCGAGGTTGGTGATTATGTACTGGTAAAAGTGTCTTCTACTCGAGGTATTTTTCGTTTTGGGAAGAGAGGCAAGCTGTAATACCCGAGATTCCTGATGTGTATTTGGAACTTGTGATATTGTAATTGTTGCACTTTGATCTGAGTATTATTCTCCGTATTTCATAATCCGGTGTTGTTGAGCGTATGATTTCATGAATGTGATTTAAAATTGTGATTCTGCACATGTAGCGCACGCTATCGTATAAGTGTAGCATACGCTAACTTGGATCCATAGCGCATGCTGTGAAGGAACCTTAGCGCACGCTATACGTGGTCAATATGATTGAGACGTGTTGGTAGGTGAGATCAGGCCGGGGATCTTGGTCGGATTATGTCGGGATGAACCTGGACGTCTTTCGGGAAAAAGCCAAGTCAACGCCTTAGCGCACGCTACTGATACGAGAATAGCGCATGCTAAGTGCTGAGTACAGTGAAGTCAGTAATCCGTTAGCGCACGCTACGAGTATGGACTAGCGCGCGCTAATAACCATTTTCTATAAATAGGACAGCATCCTTTTTCGTATTTTCAGTCTTTTCCCTTCCCACATCCGAATCCTTATACTTAAGAGTATTACTCTCTTCATCCTAAACACTTCATATCAGCATCCTAGCTCGTGTTGAAGATTGTAGATCTTTGGGAATTGGTGTTCAAGTCTTTGGCGTTGGATTGCTTCGAATTCCTCCTTGTTCTTCACTGCTTCGAGGTAGGTGATTCTTCACCAATATTAAGTACTAGTATGAAGGACATTTTGATCATGATTATCTAGTCAGTTAAATTCGTTAGTAGTCGAACATCATGTGTTAGAAGGATATTTTTGACGTTTCGGCACTTATTCATCGTATAATCTATTGAACCTTTTTAGTATATGGACTCCTAAGCATATTCATGTATCTTCAAACCGATTATGACCAGTAGGTGGAGATTATCAAGTTGTTATGTTTTACACATTGGAATCATGCGTTTTGGAACGTAGGACGAAGGGAACTTAGGATACTTTCTCGAGATCAAGATGAATTTTGATGATAAAACGTACCCTTGTATCTTGTAGTCGTTTAAACCGTAGAGATCTTTCACAACCGTATGAACATGATATCCACAGAGATGACATGTATTACCACTGAAGATTCATGAGTTTTTATCAAGTTTTTACCCAGTAGTGACTGCCATGCACGGTTAGCGCACGCTAAAATGTATATATTAACGTGCGCTATCGGGAATGAGTAACGTACGCTACGTTGGGTACGTAACGTACGTTATGTCATCAGGCAGGGCAGTCGGATGTTCAGAGAGGACTGTCAGCACACAGCTAGCGCACGCTAATCTTGGTCATTTGCGTACGTTAACGGGCAGGCTTAGCGCACGTTACGTATGGTACGTAGCGTATGCTAAGTTGTGCAGGCAGATTGCCTTTTTAGAGCATGCGGCCGTAAACTGTATTGTTAGACATTCGTACGGCATGAGATGAATTCTTTATTATTTCTTAGGTCCGAGCCTTGCATAGGGAACGATCGAGGGGCGGTGACATACGGACGCGTGTCATTTGTTGGAGTATTTCCATTCTTGCCATTTTCGAGGCAAGTATCATATGTTGAGTTTGATTTATATTGGAACTTTGATCATGCATATGGTTTTGTTCATGTTGTTGAATATGAGATTTATTTCTGTAAATTCTCGTGGTGTTCGTTGTTAATCGTTCGTATTGATGAAAATATTGAAATGCATATATGTATGCATAATTGATTGGTTTATGGTATAAATGATCCGAAGGGGGGGTCATGAGGATCTATGCTGAGGGCGCTGGATCGAATGTCCACCATGCGTTGGTCCGACGGGATCATCATGGGGATCTATACCAAGGGCGCTGGATTGCTGGATTACCTTGTATTGTGTTGATGGAATCGTGAGGATTCACATCATTGGATTCCGACGACGGAAGTCCGTTTTGCATGATTTATGATTCACTAATGATTTATGTATTATGATACTTGTACTAGCATTTTTTTGCTAACCCCTTCGGGGGTGGACATTGTTTTGATGTTCAGGTAGCCGAGGAGCGGGGAAGCAACCACAGTACCGACAGGACGATGAAATGGCTCAGTGATGTGGTTGATGTTTATTGTTATTATGATTTGTCTTCTTGGTTCACTTTAGTACTCGAGTACGTGTGTTCTAATAATGTCATTTTCGATATGGTTGTATAAGTTAACTCTTTGGATCAGTTGAACCAGTTCTGTACTTTGAATTTCAGTTGTAAGCTTGAATTATATTTACATTTCTTTTGTTTAGCCTTGTAAATCCTTACTTAAATGGTTTACGGCGCTGTAATTATTCCGAATATCTCGGGGTGTTACAGAATATGGTATCGGAGCTAAGATTCATGGATATCTTGGCAGTCGGGTTAGTTGGGTCTGTTTACGTTATTTGATTATTGGTCATTTGTAACATCACTGCTGAGCCAGCATCGTCGTGTGGACCGTGGTTGTAAGTTTCCTAATCTCAAATACTACCGTTTTATTTAATTCATGTTTTGTAAACATTGATTGACTTACTTTTAGAAAGATTGCCCTGGATATTGAGTATCTGTGTTTACAGTATGTTGAGGGGAGGTCGTGGACGCCGCGGGCCGTGACGTGGGCCGGACGTGGAAATGCGAGACAAGAAGATACGGTGTCTACCCCAGAAAAAACCGCAAGTCGAACGGATTCCCAATCAGGAGGACAGCAGGGATCAACAAATAATAATGAAGATCCTAATGTGCCGGGAGTGCTTCACAGTGGTTGCTCGGATAAACCAGTTTGCTCAAATTGTGGATCGCATGCAGACGGCGATGGGACAAGAAAGATAACGTGGATAATCGGGGAGATAAATGGCTTACTGAGGTGATCAAATTGCATCCTCCGAAATTTGACGGTTCTGCTGAGACGCTTTCTTGGGATCACTGGCTGAAGGAGTTAGAGAAGTTTTTTGCGGGGATTAACTGTCCTAACGACAGAAAGGTTCCGGTCGCCCAGTATCTTCTGACGGGGGAGGCTTTCGACTGGTGGGAGGCCATTCGACCTGAGGAGCATAATGTGGACTGGACAGAGTTCAAATTAATGATGGAAGCGCAGTATTGTCCTCGCCCAGTTAGAGAGGCCCGAGTCCGGGAGTTTTTCTCACCACAAAATTCAGAAGCATCCGTGACAGACGTGATTAAGACCTTTAATCACCAGCTGACTTATGTGCGCCACTTGGTCAGGACCGAGGCGGAGAGGATTTTTCATTTCTACATGCGAATGAAGCCGGAAATTCAGCAGTATATGTCCGGGTTTGAATGTACCACCTTGCGACAGTATCAGGACAAAGCACTCGCCTATGATATGAAAGAGGCAGCAGTAGAGAAGTCAACGGAAGCAAAGAAACAGAAGGTGTCTGGCAACTTCACGAAGAATAGGAGTAGCGGGCCTCACAGGGGCCAGTCCTTTTTTCATTCATCCAGGAGGCCTCCGCATCCTTCTCGAGGTGGAAGGAAGTTCCGGGCAGCACCAACTGTTTCAGACGCAGGGAAGAAATGTTATAACTGTGTGTTAGGCGTATTTTTATACGCTTATTTATCATTACTTTGTATTAATTTGGAGAGTGAAATTGTTTAAATGAGCCTTTAATGCCTTAATTTTGTATGTTTGTCAGGAAATTGAAGTCCGGAAGCGAAAACGAGGCGAAACGGGCGAAAACGGCAAATTTTGGCCATGAGCCGCGGCACAAGGAAGCAGGGCCGCGGCACAGGAAGACACCCAGCCGAGCGCAGAGTAAATCAGTACTCGTGCGCGGCACACCTGTGAGCCGCGGCACGTAAGAATTTAAGGACGCCTGTGCATCCAAACAAGGCAAGGTGTGCGCGGCACAGATTTAGTGCGCCGCGGCACACTTGGCGGTTTTTGTATGTCCGTGCGGATTTTGGGCCGTTTCGAAGCCAGTTTTCGACCTACTCATACGGACGCGATTTGGAGGATGTGCTGAGCTATAAATAGGGTTTAAGACCCTAATTAAGAATCTTTGAATCTTTTATCCTTTGGAGCTTAAGCTTGGAGACGGCAGAAGAAGAGGGAAGCAGAAGACTTCAAAGGCAGAGGGCGGAAGCTGAAGAACGGAGGAATCCGAGCTTCATCTGCGTTTGATTTTTATGTTTTCATTCATTTATTCTGTATTTTCAATTATTAGTATGTCAGGCTAAAAACCTAATCTAGGATTTTGATGAAACCTATGTTTTGACGAATTGCTTGAGATTATCAAATTAATTACCTTTTTGTTGAGTTTTCCCAATTGTGTTTAATGCTTGCAATTATCTGGCCAATAGTTGTATTGATTTAATCATTCAATTCGAATCGGGAGAGGAGATTTGGTGAGGAACTATTGGTGAGGACCGTTTTATTCTGTGAGATAGGAATATACTCATAGGAACTACGTGGCCTTTTGGAGATTTTATGCTTTTCGCCTATTGACGAATTAACTCACCTAGGGATAGAGTGCGTTATTCGCCTTTAGACAAATCTATTGACCTCGGGAGAGGCGGTAGAATATATTAGCAATCTCCGCCTTCAATAAATTGGGAAAATTATTTATTACAGATAATCGAGAGTAAATTCGGATAAACCGAGGTGGATTCAGAATCCTAGACTTATTCATTATTTGATTTCCCCTTTATTCAAGCTATCGTTTTCTACTGTTTAGTCTTTTAGTAATTCTTTTAGTTATGAATTGCAAAACCCAAATTCGATTGTTCAAATAAAACTGGAATACATAAAAATCGGTAGTTAGAGATTCAGTCCTCGTGGGAACGATACTTTACTTATCACTTTATTACTTGTAAACGATAACGTGCACTTGCGTGTAAGAAATATCGCAACAAGTTTTTGGCGCCGTTGCCGGGGACTGAAATTTTCTAATATCGATTTAAGTATTTCTAGTCTTAATTTGAACGTTTTTATTTTTATTTTTTGTGTATTTAATTTCGTTTATTTGTTTTTCCTTTCAGGACCTTTCGTGTAGTGCATGAGAAAACTCGGTAACAAAGGCCTACTACCTTTGGATACCGAGCTCGAGCGCACTCTTCGAAGGAGCAAGAAGGAGAAAAGAGAGTTGCAGACGACGGTCAACATGGCCGAAAATATCGAAATCCAAGGAGGAGATAACGAGGTGCGGCAAGTTCAACCGGAACTAGCTCTTCGAGACTATGCCATGCCGCAGGTCAACGCTAACTTTTCGGGAATTCGGCGTCCCTCGATCCAAGCCAATAATTTTGAGATCAAGCCTGCGATCATTCAGATGGTGCAGGCAAGCCAATTCTGTGGATCGCCGAATGACGACCCAAACGCTCATATTTCTTCTTTCCTTGAGATATGTGACACTTTCAAGACTAATGGTGTCACCGACGATGCGATCCGATTGAGGCTTTTCCCTTTCTCTTTGAGGGATAAAGCGAAATTTTGGTTAAATTCTTTACCGCCGGGGTCGATCACAACTTGGGCAGAGTTAGCGCAAGCCTTCATTGCCAAATTCTTCCCACCTTCTAAAACGGCGAGATTAAGAAACGAGATCACCACTTTCGGTCAGTTTGATATGGAATCGCTCCACGAGGCTTGGGAGCGATATAAAGATTTGTTACGGAGATGCCCTCATCACGGCCTTCCTGATTGGCTTCAGATTCAGACGTTCTACAATGGTTTGAGTGCTTCTACACGCACTCTCGTGGATGCGGCCGCCGGTGGGGCCTTGATGGGAAAGACTATGGCCGAGGCACACTCGCTATTGGAAGCTATGGCCGCAAATGCATATCAATGGCCATCGGAAAGATTGACGCCGAAGCGAGTTATGGAAGTTTCAAGTAATGATCCGATTTCCACATTGTCTGCTCAAGTCGCCGCCTTGACTCAGCAGCTCCAAGCATTTTCGCACGCACCTTCCCCCGTTACCATAGAGACATGCAATTGGTGTAACGGATCACACCCGAGCGCGGAGTGTCAAGTCGGAAATCCATTCGAGCAACATCAGATGGAGCAGGCTCAATTCGTGGGAAATGGAAATCGGCAGAATAATCCGTACTCCAACACGTATAATCCGGGGTGGCGCAATCATCCCAACTTTTCGTGGAGAAACGGACAGAACTCAAACCAGCCCCCGTTCGCTCAGAACCAACAACAGCCCCCTCCCGCTCCCAAAGTTTCTCTCGAGGAAGCACTTGCAAAATTGGCGGCGAATACGAGTCAATTCATGACCCGTACTGAAGCGACATTGCAAAACCATTCCGCTTCCATACGAAACTTGGAGGTCCAGCTGGACCAAATCGCTAATGTGTTGACAGCCCGCCCGGAAGGAGCATTGCCTAGCACGACCGAGACAAATCCTAGAGAGAGTCTAAATGCGATCAGTCTAAGAAGTGGGAAGGAAGTGTTGGACCAGCCTGAGCGGTGTGAAAAGAAGAAGGAAATTGAGGAAAAGAATAATTTAGAGACAGAGGAGTCACAAGATTTGAAACCTTCAATAACATTGCTGGATAACCCGAAGATATGTGTGCCCCCCTTCCCGTTTCTGCAGAGATTACAACAGAAAAAGGCGGACAAACAATTCTCTAAGTTCCTTGACGTGTTCAAAAAGCTTCACATTAACATTCCGTTCGCCGACGCATTGGAACAAATGCCGAGCTACACTAAATTCATGAAAGAGATATTGTCGAAGAAAAGAAAACTCGAGGAGTTTGAAACTGTCGCCTTGATGGAGGAATGCAGCGCAATTCTTCAAAAGAAGCTCCCACCAAAATTGAAATATCCGGGAAGCTTCAACATACCGTGCACCATGGGGAATCGCTCTTTTAATAAGGCACTGTGCGATCTCGGCGCGAGTATTAACCTCATGCCTCTGTCGATTTTTAAGAAGCTGGAAATTGGAGAAGCAAAGCCGACGATGGTCTCCTTGCAGTTGGCGGATCGATCTATCAAATACCCAAGGGGAGTGATTGAGGATGTATTAGTCAAAGTTGATAAGTTCATCTTTCCGGCCGATTTCATCGTACTCGACATGGAGGAAGATGAAGATATCCCAATCATCTTGGGACGACCATTTTTAGCGACTGGCCGAACCCTTATAGACGTGGAAAAAGGGGAGTTAACTCTGAGGGTCCAAGACGAGCAAGTTACTTTTCAAGTATTCAAATCTTTTCCATGTCCGGGAGATGTTGATAAAGGCTCACAAATGGAAAGGGTGGATGCCGTTGCTGAAGAAAGGCACCGAAAGCATCGTCGGTCGAAAAATTCAGATTCTGTGTCAGATGGTCCAATTTTTAAGAACGATATAGAACGAGTAGCATTTCTCGAGCACTCAGACAAGTCTGCTGGGGTCATGAAGTCATTTCTGAAGGAGGGAAACAAGCCGGAATTCAAACGGATATCTAATCATGAGAAAAACGGGTGTTTCGGAAAGTTGTTCACGTCGAAACCTTTCCGCAAACAACATTTGATGTCCGAACCGAAAGTCGAATCGCTAACGACCAATGGTCCTAATTTTGAAAACCATATGAACGGTTCGATAAACGGGGCGGAAACCAAATGGAGTTTGCGAAAAGCGAACTAATATTTTTAAATAGGTCCGGCTGAAGACTATAAACTTAGCGCTTCTCGGGAGGCAACCCGAGTTCGTAGTTGTAGATTTGTGCATTTCTTTATTTTTCTTGCATTCTTGATTTCTATTTTTCATCATTTTTGTGCTTCAATTTGCTTCTGCCTCTCGCTTTTAATGTGTTCTTCTCAAAATTCTGTGCAGGAAAGTCCCAGGGGAGAAACTGAAGCCTGAGCCGCGACACAAGTATTGTGAGCCACGGCATACACAGCTCGAAAGGGAGGGCGAAACCCACTGTACCCTGTGCCGCGGCACAACATGAATGAGCCGCGGCACACCTGAGCACTGAGCCGCGGCACACGACAAAACGAACGAACAGCCAAGAAGGAACTGTACCCGGTGCCGCGGCTCAATTGAGCTGTGCCGCGGCACACCATGCGGAATTCGAAAGGCCCAGGTAGCTTATAACACGCATTCGGCCGGCATTTCAAGGTACACCTTCTTTCCTTTCCTTTTCCCTCCCCCGCGCGCGACCGGCCGAAGCACTCTTCCATTTTTTTTCTTGCGATTTCTTCTTTCACTCTTCACAAAACCAATCAAGGTATGTTCCAATCTCTAGTCTCTACTTGTTTATGAATTTAAATTTGAAGTCGTTTAAGCTTTAGATGGATTGAACATGTTTATTTTCCTTCAAAAAGTTCTAGGATGGTTTAGGGGATAACATAGTAGTTTTAATCGAATTTTCATGGTTAGTTTGGAATATGAATGAATTGAGTGCGTTGTTTTGATGATGAATGAATTGTGTTTCTGTTCTTGGGGGTTGAATCGAGCTATAGCCATGTTTATTCTTCAAGTGAACTCGTGCCCTTAAGGTGTTTGATAAAATGTCTAAGTGAAAAAATTTTCTTTGTTAAAGCAATCTTTTGAATCGTTGTGCAACGTATTCGTTCTGAAGTTACAGCAAGCCCAACCCTTACGTCCTGTTTAAATGTTTAAGTCCAATTTCATCTTTCTCTCACGGATGGCTCTCTTTTTAAATTCTTGACTTACGGCTGGACATTTTTTAACCGAGTATGATTATTGTTGTTATTGTTTGCGTAAATAAACCGTGGTGTTTTATTTTTCAGGACTGACTATGGCGAGAACAAAGAAGCTGAGCAAGAGAGCTAGGACCCAATCATCCCCCACTCGAGGGGAGACCTCTCGTAGTCGGGCCGAGTCGGAGGGGCACCAGTTTTCGGACCCTGAAATTCACAAGATCCTCAATAAGAAGATTCGGCCTCGACCGCTTATTCCAAAAAGGGGATTTAGTCCAGCTCCTCATTACGGGGAACTGCTTACCATGATTGATGAGATGGGGTGGGCCAGATTTACTGCACCCCCTGAGCCAGCAGTTATCTCGATTGTGCAGGAGTTCTACGCCAGTGCACTACTGAAGCACATTCGGGCGGGCCATACGTTGCCGTCATTAGAGTCTCGGACTCAGGTCGATGTCCGAGGTGTTACAGTTGATTTCTCCACTGCTGCTATTCGGAGGTTGTTTGGGCTTCCGGTGGTAGATGAGTCGGCCTATGACCGAGTGATGACTAGCCTCACGAAGGAGGCCCTGCTCGAGACTATTGCACAGCCCGATTCCGACTGGGAGCAGCGCGCACAGGGTTCTTCCACTTTCCACTTCAAGAGCTCGCGCCTCAGCCGGCTCGGGCGTGCCTGGCTTTATTTTGTCTGCGCACGCATTGACCCCACCTCCCAGATCCGCACTGTTTTTCTCTCCCGCGCCCGGACACTTTATGCTATCACTTCCGGGCTGCGTTTCGATGTGGCCCCCATCCTGGTTCGATCTATCTTCCAGTGTATCCAGGGGGGGCCAAGACGGGGTTGAAGCACCCCTCTCTCATCTACGCTTTGTGCCGGCAGTCGGGGCTGACGTGGTCAGACGACGAGCCGATGCTTGCTCCCCAGGCCCCGATCGACCACCGCATCATATCACACTTTGACCAGTGGGGAGGAGCGCCGGCGCACGCTCGGGGGAGAGGATTTCTGCTGGAGGAGGCCCACAAGGGATCCCCCGAGCCTCTTTTGCTGACACATGGAGAGGCCGGCCCGCAGCCCGACAGAGAGAGATTACAGGAGATGTTTGATGGGCTAAGGGAGGATCTGAGGAGAGAGAGAGAGGAGCTGAGAGAGGAGACGAGGAGAGAGAGAGATGATATGAGGAGAGAGAGGGAGAGTTTGCTGGCTGCCATGCGAGAGGAGCAGCGGACGGAGCGAGAGACCGTTATTGCTGCCGTCAGAGCTGAGATGCGAGAGCAGGCCCGCCGGGCCAACCGACGAGAGGCGAGGCGTCTGGCAGCGAGGGACGCTTATCATCAGGAGCACCTTGCCGCATGGACGGCCCATATCATGCATCCCGACGGGCCATTTATTGCACCCGCCCGTCCAGCCACACCACCCTCCTCACCGGATGATGCCGGCACCAGCTCGTGAGCAGACTAGAGGGGAGTACTTGACCTTCTTATCTTATTGCATATCATATTTTGTCCATTGAGGTCAATGTACGTCCTAAGTTTGGGGGGGGATTTACTTTCATTTGCTACATTCATTGCTGTACTGATTTTGTTGCACTTTTCATTACTTTGCGTTACTTTTTTTCGAGGGTCTTGCTTGTCTTAATTTTTCTCTATTCGTGAATTTTTTTTCGTGCTTCTATTTGTGTGATACTGATGTTACGACACTGTGTTTCTCTCTGAAGAAACGGTCGAGTTTTAGTCGCATTGTAGTCAGTGATTTCTGTTTCTGCTTGGTATTCATTTAGGTCCGAAATTTTTCTTGTAATTGTAGAGGTCTTAGCGGATAAGAGAGGATACATACTTGTTTTAAAATCACCGTCGATACATTTGGTTACATTTTTCGGTTAGTTAGTCGTCCAGTTACATTAGTCGTGTTGGCACTTAGAGTGAGTTTAGAGTCGGTCAGTTTTTCCCAAAAGTCGAGATAATGTTGTTCTATGAGGGGAAGTCTAGTAACCGGGGGTATTCGCGTGACCCGTTATTTACTCTCACGTAAAACTACGACCCTTATTAGTGATTTAGAGATTTCACATGTGCCAATGATAGGGAGCCTAGTAACCGGGGGTATTCGCGTGACCCGTTGTTTACTCTCGCGTAAAACGGCGACCTTGATTCGGACATGCGGGAGTTATATATTCGAGTTGTTTCTCCGCTGTAGAAGGGGACTTAGTAACTAGAAGCATCCATGTGCCCCATGAGTGTCTTTTACGTCAAACGGTTTCCCAATACATGAGAATGGAAGTTCCACCCTACGATTATCCCGAGATCCGAACCTAGTGGTCAACTCGAATAAATCTCTTGAGCATATATATATAAGGGAATACTGTCCGAGGATTATTTTTATGAAACTCGTGAAAATTGTGCCATTAGACTGAGGAACGGGGCGAACTAGCTTGTTTATTTTAACCTTTCATATTGATGGTCGATTTGATTCACGTTTTGTTAATCTTTGAGCTGGATTTTCTTCATGAACGAGTGATTAGGACTGAACTTGATTACTTTGTGGGATCAGTGTCCTGAGTGCAGCTCGCTATTATGACACTCGTATTATTCAGAGAGAATTACAGGATAGTATTGATTAGGTTGAACACTACGAGTCGCACGATGATTCACGACATTCTTTCATTGAAATTAATTCTTTTTGCTTGAGGACAAGCAAAGGCTTAAGTTTGGGGTATTTGTTAGGCGTATTTTTATACGCTTATTTATCATTATTTTGTATTAATTTGGAGAGTGAAATTGTTTAAATGAGCCTTTAATGCCTTAATTTTGTATGTTTGTCAGGAAATTGAAGTCCGGAAACGAAAACGAGGCGAAACGGGCGAAAACGGCAAATTTTGGCCATGAGCCGCGGCACAAGGAAGCAGGCGCGCACAGAAGACACCCAAATGAGCGCAGAGTAAATCAGATTTCGTGCCGCGGCACAGCCCAGTGAGCCGTGGCACAGAATAATTTAAGGACGCCTGCATCCAACAAGGTGTCATGCACAGATTTAGTGCGCCGCGGCACACTTGGCGGTTTTTGTGTCCGTGCGGATTTTGGGCCGTTTCGAAGCCAGTTTTCGACCTACTCATACGGACGCGATTTGGAGGATGTGCTGAGCTATAAATAGGGTTTAAGACCCTAATTAAGAATCTTTGAATCTTTTATCCTTTGGAGGTTAAGCTTGGAGACGGCAGAAGAAGAGGGAAGCAGAAGACTTCAAAGGCAGAGGGCGGAAGCTGAAGAACGGAGGAATCCGAGCTTCATCTGCGTTTGATTTTTATGCTTTCATTCATTTATTCTGTATTTTCAATTATTAGTATGTCAGGCTAAAAACCTAATCTAGGATTTTGATGAAACCTATGTTTTGACGAATTGCTTGAGATTATCAAATTAATTACCTTTTTGTTGAGTTTTCCCAATTGTGTTTAATGCTTGCAATTATCTGGCCAATAGTTGTATTGATTTAATCATTCAATTCGAATCGGGAGAGGAGATTTGGTGAGGAACTATTGGTGAGGACCGTTTTATTCTGTGAGATAGGAATATACTCATAGGAACTACGTGGCCTTTTGGAGATTTTATGCTTTTCGCCTATTGACGAATTAACTCACCTAGGGATAGAGTGCGTTATTCGCCTTTAGACAAATCTATTGACCTCGGGAGAGGCGGTAGAATATATTAGCAATCTCCGCCTTCAATAAATTGGGAAAATTATTTATTACAGATAATCGAGAGTAAATTCGGATAAACCGAGGTGGATTCAGAATCCTAGACTTATTCATTATTTGATTTCCCCTTTATTCAAGCTATCGTTTTCTACTGTTTAGTCTTTTAGTAATTCTTTTAGTTATTAATTGCAAAACCCAAATTCGATTGTTCAAATAAAACTGGAATACATAAAAATCGGTAGTTAGAGATTCAGTCCTCGTGGGAACGATACTTTACTTATCACTTTATTACTTGTAAACGATAACGTGCACTTGCGTGTAAGAAATATCGCAACACTGTGGCAAAGCGGGGCATGTTCGATGTGACTGTTTCGCGCCTGCTGTGACCTGTTTCGAGTGTGGACAGGAAGGGAATCGCGCAACATTTTGTGGGAATGCGACTCGATCTCTTGGCACTCGCACTCCTGTACCGTTTCCGAAGGACACTAGTGTAAACCAGACACAGCAGAGTGGTTTCCAGCAGCAGAATGTGGGGAAAAGAGAAGCATCTAGCGCTGGGTCCGTCCCTCCACGTATTTACGAGATGAAGAAGTCAGACGATCAGAACACACCTGTTGCATCAGGTACGATTCAGATCCTTTTGCAACCAGTTAGTGTCTTATTCGATTCAGGAGCTACGCATTCTTTTATATCTTTGAACTGTGTTAATCGTTTGAAAATCTCGTGCTTGTATGATTGTGAACCTTATGGTGTGGGATTACCGAGTGGAGAGAAAATTGTGGGAACCCTAGAAGCTAGAGATTTTACAGTATCTATAGGGGGGAGAGATTGGCCATCAAATCTTATTGTAGGTGACATACATGGTGGCGACTTAATTCTCGGAGACGATTGGCTCAACCGTTATGGAGCTATTCTGAATTACCGAAAGAGAGTCATTTCTATCATTGCTAATGACGGATCTGAACACTTATTCCGAGGATGGAGACCGGGAAGCTCGGGAAAATTGATCAAAGCAATGAAAGCTGTGAAATTACTGAAGCAGGGATGTCATGGACTTTGGTGCTATGCCATGAGGAAAGAGGGAGGAGTAGAGCTCTCATCTATTTCAGTTGTGAATGAGTTCTCAGATGTATTTCCTGACGAACTACCTGGGTTACCTCCGCAGAGAGAAGTGGAGTTCACTATCGAATTAGAGCCTGGAGCCGCTCCTATTTCCAGAGCACCATACCGCATGGCGCCAACCGAAATGTATGAACTAAAGAAGCAACTGGAGGAATTGTTACAGAAGGGTTATATTCAACCTAGCGTTTCTCCTTGGGGAGCGCCCGTTCTCTTTGTCTGGAAGAAAGACGGATCCCTCCGATTATGTATTGATTACAGGGAGCTCAATAAAGTGACAATCAAGAATAAGTATCCTATACCTAGGATCGACGACATGTTTGATCAACTACAAGGAGCAAGGGTGTTCTCGAAGATTGACTTGCGATCAGGATACCATCAGTTGAGAATTAAGGAATCGGATATACCGAAACATGCTTTCAGATCCCGGTACGGGCATTATGAATTTGTAGTGATGCCATTTGGACTTACCAATGCTCCTGCGGTATTCATGCAATTGATGAATCGGGTATTCTTAGAATACTTGGATAAATTTGTGGTCGTCTTCATTGATGACATCTTGATATATTCGAAGGACATAGAGGAGCATGCCGAACATTTGCGTGTGGTTTTGAGCACCTTGAGGAAGGAACAGCTGTATGCAAAGCTTTCCAAATGCGAGTTCTGGCTTAGGGAAGTAACTTTCCTTGGGCATGTGATATCAGCTGACGGAGTTCAGGTAGACCCTAAGAAAGTCGAAGCAATCTTGGAATGGGAAGCTCCTAATAACGTGAAAGAAGTCCGGAGTTTTTTGGGACTTGCTGGATATTATCGCCGTTTTGTAGAGTGATTTTCCAAAATTGCTCGTCCGCTCACTCAGCTGTTACAGAAAACTCAAAAGTTCACGTGGGATGAGAAATGCCAGGCTGGTTTTGATGAACTTAAGAAGAGACTGACGACGTCAACTATAT
Source organism: Orobanche coerulescens (assembly GCA_033398695.1). NCBI lineage: Eukaryota > Viridiplantae > Streptophyta > Magnoliopsida > Lamiales > Orobanchaceae > Orobanche > Orobanche coerulescens. Next base: position 14,539,810 of record CM065817.1, read on the forward strand.
TAGCATTACCAAATGGAACTGATAGATTCATGGTATACAGCGACGCTTCAAATCAAGGTCTGGGATGTGTGTTGATGCAGAAAGATAAGGTGATTGCCTATGCTTCTCGGCAGTTGAAACCGTACGAGGTTAATTACCCCACTCATGATCTGGAGCTAGCAGCTGTAGTCTTTGCATTGAAAATTTGGAGACATTATTTGTACGACACTCATTGTCAGATCTTTACAGATCATAAGAGCCTCAAGTACATTATCAGCCAGAAAGAATTAAACATGAGGCAGAGAAGGTGGCTGGAATTGATCAAGGATTACGACTTGGAGATTCTCTATCATCCGGGTAAAGCAAACGTAGTAGCCGATGCATTGAGCCGTAAACCGGTTTCTCTTTGAGTGTTGGAAGCACTTACATCCCAAACCAGCATTCAACGGGAACTGATCCGTGAAGGGATTGAAGTATGGGCACCAGGAATCCAAGGGCAACTATATGTGATGGAACTGACTTCATCACTAGTCGAGGAGATCAAATCTAAGCAGTTGAACGATTCTCTGATCCTTCGGTTATGTGACGAAGTAAAGAAAGGAAAGGCCCCAGGATTCGTGATACAAGATGATGGAGTTCTGAGATTTCAGAGTCGACTTTGCGTTCCCGATGATGATGATTTGAGACGGACAATTCTGAAGGAAGCTCATAGCGCGCCTTATTCTATTCACCCGGGCAGCAGTAAGATGTATAAGGATCTAAAACAAAACTTCTGGTGGGGGAATATGAAGAAGGACGTAGCAGAATACGTTTCAAAGTGTTTGACTTGTCAGCAGGTTAAGATTGAACATCAGCGACCTGCCGGAATGTTAAAGCCGCTTCCGATCCCTGAGTGGAAGTGGGAGGATATCTCGATGGATTTCATCACCAACATGCCAAGGACCAAAACGGGAATGAACATGATTTGGGTTATAGTTGATCGACTAACCAAGACGGCTCATTTCCTAGGAATTAAAGATACTTGGGGACCCGAGAGATTGGCGCGAGTATTTATTACAGAGATAGTCAGATTACATGGGACACCGAAGACCATTATTTCAGATCGAGATGGTCGTTTCGTGTCGCACTTTTGGAAGGCAGTTCATAGGGCTTTGGGGACCGAGCTAAACTTTAGCATGGCTTATCATCCTCAGACGGACGATCAGTCCGAAAGGACTATACAAACAGTAGAAGACATGCTTAGAGCTTGTGCTTTGGATTGGTCAAGTGATTGGGAAGTTCATTTGCCGTTGATTGAATTCACCTACAATAATAGTTGGCATGTTTCTATTAAGATGGCACCATTTGAAGCTTTGTACGGGAGAAGATGCCGATCACCCCTGTGCTGGGATGATTCTTCAGATTTTGATCGGGACGGAACCGGAATTGATAGTTCAGACTCGAGAGAAGATAGCTCTGATTCGAGAAAGACTGTTGACTGCCCAGAGTCGACAGAAGTCTTATGCAGATGTACGTCGTCGCCCTCTAGAGTTTGACATTGGGGACCACGTACTATTGAAGGTGTCTCCTACACGAGGAATTTTCCGTTTTGGGAGGAAAGGTAAGATAAGTCCGAGATATATCGGGCCATTTGAGATCCTCGAGAGAGTTGGAGATTTAGCATACAGGTTGGCCTTACCGCCATCGCTGAGTCACGTTCACAGTGTGTTTCACGTATCCCAATTGCGGAAGTATGTACCAGACCCCAGTCACGTCATTGATTTCGACGAGATCGAGATAGCTAATGACGGTACCTTCGAAGAAAGACCAATCAAGATACTTGAGAGTCGGATCAAACAATTGAGGAATAAACCAATACACTTGGTTAAAGTACAATGGTCACGACATGGAGCTGAAGAGGCCACTTGGGAAACAGAGGACAGTATGAAGGCTAGATATCCAGAGTTGTTTTCATCTTAAGTTTCGGGACGAAACTTCTTTTTAGGGAGGAAGGATGTAATACCCGAGATTCCTGATGTGTATTTGGAACTTGTGATATTGTAATTGTTGCACTTTGATCTGAGTATTATATTCCGTATTTCATAATCCGGTGTTGTTGAGCGTATGATTTCATGAATGTGATTTAAAATTGTGATTCTGCGCATGTAGCGCATGCTATCGTATAAGTGTAGCGTACCCTAACTTGGATCCATAGCGCACGCTGTGAAGGAACCTTAGCGCACGCTATACGTAGTCAATATGATTGAGACGTGTTGGTAGGTGAGATCAGGCCGGGGATCTTGGTCGGATTATGTCGGGATGAACCTGGACGACTTTCGGGAAAAAGCCAAGTCAACGCCTTAGCGCACGCTACTGATATGAGAATAGCGCATGCTAAGTCTTGAAATCTGATGAAGTCGATGGCCGTTAGCGCACGCTACGAGTATGGAGTAGCGCGCGCTAATAACCATTTTCTATAAATAGGACAACATCTTTTTTCGTATTTTCAGTCTTTTGCCTTCCCACATCCGAATCCTTATACTTAGAGTATTACTCTCTTCATCCTAAACAGTTCATATCAGCATCCTAGCTCGTGTTGAAGATTGTAGATCTTTGGGAATTGGTGTTCAAGTCTTTGGCGTTGGATTGCTTCGAATTCCTCCTTGTTCTTCACTGCTTCGAGGTAGGTGATTCTTCACCAATATTAAGTACTAGTATGAAGGACATTTTGATCATGATTATCTAGTCATTTAAATTCGTTAGTAGTCGAACATCATGTGTTAGAAGGATATTTTTGACGTTTCGGCACTTATTCATCGTATAATCCATTGAACCTTTTTAGTATATGGACTCCTAAGCATATTCATGTATCTTCAAACCGATTATGACCAGTAGGTGGAGATTATCAAGTTGTTATGTTTTACACATTGGAATCATGCGTTTTGGAACGTAGGACGAAGGGAACTTAGGATACTTTCTCGAGATCAAGATGAATTTTGATGATAAAACGTACCATTGTATCTTGTAGTCGTTTAAACTGTAGAGATCTTTCACAACCGTATGAACATGATATGCACAGAGATGACATGTATTATCACTGAAGATTCATGAGTTTTTATCAAGTTTTTACCCAGTAGTGACTGCCATCCACGGTTATCGCACGCTAAAATGTATATATTAACGTGCGCTATCGGGAATGAGTAACGACGCTCGTTACGCTGCGTAACGTGACGTTATGTCATCGGAAGGGCGATCGGTACATTCGTAGAGGACTGTCGATACAGCTAGCGCACGCTAATCTTGGTCATTTGCGTACGTTAACGGGCAGGCTTAGCGTACGTTACGTATGGTACGTAGCGTACACTAAGTTTTGCAGGCAGATTGCCTTTTTAGAGCTTGCGGCCGTAAACTGGATTGTTAGACATTCGTACGGCATGAGATGAATTCTTTATTATTTCTTAGGTCCGAGCCTTGCATAGGGGACGATCGAGGGGCGGTGACATACGGACGCGTGTCATTTGTTGGAGTATTTCCATTCTTGCCATTTTCGAGGCAAGTATCATATGTTGAGTTTGATTTATATTGGAACTTTGATCATGCATATGGTTTTGTTCATGTTGTTGAATATGAGATTTATTTCTGTAAATTATCGTGGTGTTCGTTGTTAATCGTTGGTATTGATGAAAATATTGAAATGCATATATGTATGCATAATTGATTGGTTTATGGTATAAATGATCCGGGGGGGTCATGAGGATCTATGCTGAGGGCGCTGGATCGAATGTCCACCATGCGTTGGTCCGACGGGATCATCATGGGGATCTATGTTGAGGGCGCTGGATCGCTGGACGGGTTTTCCACCATGCGTTGGTCCGACGGGATCATCATGGGGATCTATACCAAGGGCGCTGGATCGCTGGATTACCCTGTATTGCGTTGATGGAATCGTGAGGATTCACATCATTGGATTCCGACGACGGAAGTCCGTTTTGCATGATTTATGATTCACTGATGATTTATGTATTATGATACTTGTACTAGCATTGTTTTGCTAACCCCTTCAGGGGTGGACATTGTTTTGATGTTCAGGTAGCCGAGGAGCGGGGAAGCAACCACGATGCAACGGAGACGATGAAATGGCTCAGTGATGTGGTTGATGTTTATTGTTATTATGATTTGTCTTCTTGGTTCACTTTAGTACTCGAGTACGTGTGTTCTAATAATGTCATTTTCGATATGGTTGTATAAGTTAACTCTTTGGATCAGTTGAACCAGTTCTGTACTTTGAATTTCAGTTGTAAGGTTGAATTATATTTACATTTCTTTTATTTAGCCTTGTAAATCCTTACTTAAAGGGTTTACGGCGCTGTAATTATTCCGAATATCTCGGGGTGTTACACAAGCTGAGTCTGAGGTATATTGGACCGTTTGAGATTTTGGAACGTGTAGGTGATCTAGCCTTTCGTCTGGCATTACCACCAGCTTTGAGTCGGATTCACAACGTGTTTCATGTTTCCCATTTGAGGAAGTATGTTGCTGATCCGAGCCATATTATTCAGTTCGAAGAGGTCGAAATAGCCGATGATCATTCATATGAAGAACGTCCTGTGTGGATACTCGAAAGGAGGATCAAACAATTGAGGAACAAGACGGTCCCTTTATTAAAGATTCGGTGGTCGAGGCATGAAACCAAGGAGGCTACGTGGGAAACCGAGGACAACATGCGGGAGAGATATCCCGAGTTGTTTACCCCTTAGTTTCGAGGACGAAACTATTTTAAGGGGGGAGTATGTAATATCCGGTTGTGATTTCCCATTTTTCCGTTATATTACTCGAATGATTCGAATATCGTCGTATCGTAATCGTTTTTAGTATTAATGATTGTAATGTTGTGGTAATAGAATCGAGTTAATAATAATATTCATTGTTCGCACTAGATGATTGATATATATTGTAATGAAGGATTGTATTTTTTCTTCTTTTGGCTAACTTTTTGGTGCTTAACGTACGCTACGGTGTAACCTTAACGTATATTATATGTGTGACGTTATGTACGTAAGGCGCTACTATTAACATACATAATAATGTGTTCCAGATAGCATCTCGCATTTCGGCGGGTGGGACCAGGCGTGAGCGGGGGTTGGTGATCCGATTGTGATAGCCTAGTCAACGGCCATTACGTACGTAATGGCTAAGTGTTAGTGTACGTAATGTATGTGAGTTTTACGTACGTTATTTGGGCAACACACGTAATAGTACATGTGTTTTGAGGCAGTAGCCTCTGGGGGCTCGTTGTGTATGTAACATCGGCAGGATTACGTACGTAATGCGCTTAAAGTAAGGCATGCGTTGGTGATATCATACGTAATGATAAACACAGATTATAAAGACTTGCCTTTCATTTCTGCACGAACAAAACTCAACCTCTCCCTCTGAAAACCGATCATCTGCCATGCTAAATCAATTTTGCCCCTCCCATCTTGTGTTAGAGCTCCGTCAGTTGGATTGAAGCTTAGTGATTAGAAGTTTGGAGTGTGTTCTTGGAGTTTTGGTGCTATTCTTCATTTTTCTTGAGGTTGGTTATCTAAACTCATGTTGTTTCATATTGTTGATGATGCTAGTAAGGAGTAACGCATATAGTGTTGGATTAATCAAGTATAACATGATAGTTATTGGGATTTTGAACAAACTGAGTGAAAAACATGACAATATTATTAGTATTACCTCTTGAATGGTTGAAGAAGTTGTAGAATAACATGTTTGCTATTAATCCTTAGGAAATCATGATGATTAGGGTTTATAAGTATATTCTTAATGATAGTAGAATCCTATGATGTTATAACCATACATTTTAGAAGGTTTAACAAACCCCTTGAGAAGAACTTGATGAGTATTGAAGAATAGAATGATGCTCTTAAAGTTCAGAAATCCTAAATGATATAATTATGTTTTGAGCAATTCTTTAGGAGATAATAATGGATCATGAAGAACACAAATATAACCTTTATATATTGAAGTTAATTGGCTATTTTGATGACTTAAGAATGTATTAATCATCATATTCGTAGGTTGATAGTGTTCTTGGGAAGGTTACACTACACCATATATGGGTTTCAGCAACACCTGAAAAACTGTGCTCAAAAGTCCAAAAAGTGTTGCTGAAGGTATAAAAACAAGCTATGGCTACACTTTGACCAAATTCGAAAGTGTTACAAAAACGGCCGCAACCATAGGGGTCTAAGGTAACACTTTTCTTTTTTTTGGTAACATGTTAAAAAAGTGTAGCCGTAGACCCCTATGCCAACACTTTATTGTCTGTGGCTACACTAGATTTTGTGTTGCTGTAGACTTAAGGCCACACTTTTATATATTTAGTTACATAAAGATTTGTGTAGCCGTAGACCTATGCCAACACTCATGAGGTCTAATGTAACATTAAATTGTGAAACACTGTGACATCTTTACCAACAATTTTAACACTATGGCTACCCTTATATATGAACAATTCTAACTTTTGCCAACACACTTCTACTCTTTGCCAACACAATTTTCATATTTTGCCAACAGAAAGAATTATAAATTATAGTCTATGGCAACATTTTTGCAGGTTTTTACCAACATTTTTCATACTAAAAAGCAAAATATTTTATTAGAAAATAAATATTACCATAAAACAGTCAATACCATTAAAACAATGTCAACCATAGCAACATCCAAAATACATGACTGCTAATATTCAATCCATAATAGCTAAGAACAAGTTACGATCGCAATCCACAAATATAACAAAACTACTTGAGTCACTTAGCTAGCATAATATAAAATGATGAAATCAGTCAAGGAGTGACATTGTCACCGCCATAGGACTCCTCGACTGATTTTTGAGAGTCATCAATCTTTAAGTTCAAATCAGGATTCTTCTCGGCCAACATTTTCATCATTTCTCGAACTTTTTGGTCAAGTTTTTCATCCATCTCTTGTTGAAGTTGGGCCCTAATCTTAGCAGTTAGGTCCGCCACGTACTGATCAGCAACATGAACGGATGGTGATGCTGAAGACTTCGATTTTGGTTCCTTTTTCTGAATAAGTCTCCCAATTAGATAAGATGGTCGGTGTTCTTTGCCATCATGAATCAATTTATTAGCAGCATCAACACCTTCCGTTTCAAGAGCTTTCTTAACATCAACCTGTAAATAAAAGTATCAAGTATTTCCCTCAAATAATTAACAGAAACATAAAATACAATCAATAACAATAATGGAAAATTATCTTAATTCCTGTTTCATAAGTAGTTATAATATACAGCAGCTAATTTTACCCAATCTTCAAGGAAAAAAAAAAGAAAAAAAGCATGCATCCAGAACCTAAACAACAGGAGCAGATTGATGAAAAATCCATAATATCACACTTCCAGTTATACATAATATCAACACTTCCAGTTAAATGGCAGCAATGGCAGTAATGGCAGTTAAAAGATTGATGAAAATCAGCACTTCCAGCTATACCCAATCTTCAAGAAAAAAAAAAAAGAAAAATGGCAGTAATGGCAGAATATAAATTATACATAATATCAACACTTCCAGTTAAATCCATAATATCAACACTTCCAGTTAAATCCATAATATCACACTTCCAGTTATACATAATATCAACACTTCCAGTTAAATAGCAGCAATGGCAGTAATGGCACTTAAAAGATTGATGAAAATCAGCACTTTCCGTTATACCCAATCTTCAAGAAAAAAAAAGAAGAACATAGTTATAAGTGTAATATCCGCAATTTTCGATTTTCGGTAAATTTCTTTTTTCGGCCGGAGTCCGTTTTGACGACTCTCTCATGACCGTTTCGTCATTTCGAGAATGATTAATTCTGCACTTTTTGTCATCCGAGTTCGTTTCGGTATCGTTTTGTTGAGTTCCGAGCTTTTTAGCGACTTTTCCGCACTTGAGTTCGATTCTTGCGAATCTCATCCGAAACTGTTGTTTCGAGTTTCTCGTAAGTTCATTTAATGTTATTATTCATGTTGCGAGCTCTGGTTTGGTGTTTCGATCGCGTATCGTGATTTTCGGACGTTTTGGGCCATTTTCGTAATTTCCCAAAGTTCTGGGTAATTACTTCCATTATTGAATTCCGAGCCTTCGGGTGGTCGGAATTGTGTGTTCTCTTAGCTCTTAGATTTATCTTTGCTAGTACGTCGTAACCGTATCATCGATTCGTATTCAGGTTCGGGTTTCGGGGTCGTTCGGGCCGTCGGAGTTGGCCCCGGCTGACATGGCCGGGCAATCTGGGCCCAGGCCGGTACTGGCCGAGCCACGGCCGGTAGTGCTCGGCAGCTTCGGGCCGAGTCACGGCCGGTAGTGCTCGGCAGCTTCCGGCCGAAAGCGGCCAGCGTAGGGCCGCGGACAGCCGGGCAGGCCGCGGCACACTCTGTGGCATTTTTCGCCAAACCGACCGTACGGTGCCGCGCGGCACACTCCGGACGAGCCGTGGCACACTGCCGACCACAGGAGCCATTTTTGGGCTCATGCCGCGGCACACTCATTGGGCCGCGGCACACTGTGCAGCCTATTTATGGCCCTGCACACGGGTTTTTGGCCATTTTTCTCCTTCTTCTCCTTCTCTTCCGCGGCTGAGGGTGATCATACCATGGATCCATGTTGTTTAACAACAAATCCATGAAGTTCTTGAGTTCATATCATCAATCAATCATCCGTTATCATCCTTTGATCCAGCGAATCAAGGTAACCTTCCTTAGAACCCTAATTTCGTGAATTTGGGGGTTTTTGCGTTTTTGTCCGATTCGTTCCGTATTATTGATTAATTCATGATGGATATGATTAATCTTGGTAGTATCCTTGTGTTTAACATCATTTAATCCATCGTTCTTTGTCGAATCGAAGTATATTTCTTGATTTCCTTCAAATTGACTTTTTGGGGGATTTGTCCTTGATCTTGTTTTTCATCCGTTTTTGATGGATCGATTATGGTTAAATGATGTTGTTAAACATATTCTATGGATTGTATATCCATATTTCAACTTGGAATTCCGTTTTCGGGTTTTGACAGAACGAATCGTGTTCTTGGCCGTTTTGGGGGAAACGCTTGAACTTTCGTCATTCGTTCTTTGAATTCAACGGATTTGAGTCGTATTATGGAATTCATTTTCGTTGTTATTGTTTTCATTCATAGTTCATTGTTGCGGGTTGTCTTTTGGTGGAGTCGGCGAGTTTATAGTCGGTTCGTGCCAACCTACTTCGGCCGATTCTCCGTGTTGTGGTTATTCGAGGCAAGTACCTTGCCCATACTTTTCTTATTTTGTGGATATGATGATCGGTGATCGTCTTGGTGTATTTGTTTGGTTGTTTTAAATGAAGTTTCAAAAGATTTCGGTTCGGCCTCGTTAAAGGCTTTCTTTCAAAATGCGTGTGTGTTTTGTGAACGGCGTGTTTTGGGAATTGATTATGATTTGGTTATTTTGAACGTTGAAGGATTTGATGATGATACCCCTATTGTTTAAAGTTATGGAATCGTATATTCCGTATTTAATCTTGTTATTGTGTTTTGAAGAGTTTGATAATGGTGTCGAGTTAATGGCCATCTCTAGTGAGTATTCTTAATGAACCTACATTCTTAGCATGTTAGTATTGCATGAGTAACGTGTGTGTGTGTATGCTCACTATGGATTAGATCCGACGGGGTCTCGGTAGGGGTCCACGGAGGGGTAGATCCGCGAGCTTGCTTTTAACCACTATGGGTTAGATCCGACGGGGTCTCGGTAGGGGTCCACGGAGGGGTGGATCCACGGTTAATTGTGGTGCATTTTGCAAATGTGATTTGATTATGGCATTTCCGGAAATGAGTGCTTTTGAACGGTTTTCATGATTGCATGCATTGACTAAGTGTGTAAGAGGTAAGTGTTCGTTTGGCTTACTTGGCTAGGATGGCACTAGAGTATTTTGTTGTTTGTGTTAAATCCTTTATTTGTGGATTGTGATGTTGGGAGACGAACCTTGTGGTCGTTCTTGTGTACTGTGAGTTGATGAGATTTGGGGCTAAAATCCCAATGGTTTTGTAAAAGTCATTTTACGGATTTGGGGCTAAAATCCCAACGGTTTGGTAAAGGTTATTTTTCGGAAAGTAAACCTTTGGGGCGGTGACCCCTTTTGTCTTTTGGATTTTTGAAAAGTAGGATTTGATAATCCTAAATTGTTTTCTATTAAAACTCTCGATGGCATTCTAAACCGTTTTATAAATTACTTCCATTGATTTATGATATTTCGATTTTGAAAGGTTTTCTCAAACTCTTGCCTCGGGAAGTACTTTTCGTTTCGTTTGGATCTTTGAGGATTCCTGGTTATTGTTATTCGTGGAATGTGAATTGTATGGTTCGTATTTGCACTTTGTACTTGCACTAGCAAAACAGTGGAGTTTTGCTAACCCCCGAGTATTCGGGGGGTGGATGTCTATTTTTGCATTCAGGTTTTGGAGCATAACACAGGGTCGGCACGAAGGATGATGAAAGATGAACAATACTAATCATACGAGGATCCGTTGATGTCGTATTGGTCTAGTTGTATTTTCTTTTCCGCTGCAGTATCTTTTCCCCGTGGTACGGGAGTTTATTGTATTTTGACCCCCCCTGCGTGGGTATATGTTGTAATTGAGTTGTATATTTTTATTGAAAGACCAAATCGGTCTACTGAGTCATTTAGCCTTGAAGGCATTGTCGAGATGTTAAATGTTGTTAACAGCCTGGTAGATCTTCGAGGAGAGGGTCTACGGCGTGTAATATCCTTGAGTGGATTGGGGGTGTTACATAAATGGTATCGGAGCTTAGGTTGAGGAAACCTAGGCTGTCGGGTCAAGTTGTGTTGTTTGAGTCTTGTTTCGTCGGATTTTATCTGACTGAGTCGTGCCGCGACGCGTCGACTGAGTTTGTTGGTCGTGATTAGTATCGTGGGGGGATCATCATCTTCGTGCGACATGTGGAAGTAAGTCTCCCTTCTTTGTGTGGTGCCTCGTGTGACGCGAGCTATTTTTATGATTATTTGTTAAGTGGTGGAATCCTTATGTGGATTTTGATTTCACGATATGTATTTAGTCGACTCTCGTATTTGATTTATACGAGGAGTGTCGTCGCTTGTGATGTATTTTTATTATTGTTTTTGTCCGTTGTTGATGATTTTCGAATCGATTTGCACGTTTTACAAGTTCTCTTGTGGAAGCTTTGTACTTTACGTGTTCGACTTGTTCATTAGCCAGTGCGGGAGGGTCCTTAGAGGCCTCGAATGGGGCCAGTGGTTTTGTTCTGAATGTGGTATTTTTTTCATTTATTTCCGTTTAAAGACATGTATTGTCTTGATTTTAAACGTTTAGATGTGTGTACTAGGAGTTGTTTTAGTAAACGTCGATATGTGTGAGTTTTGGGCATTCTGGCCTATTGGATTTTTGAAAACCTTGAGTATCTTATAAAAATAAATTTCGAGACATACTTTTCAAATGAGTTATTTTCTTGTGGTACATCCTAGGTGCCACAATATTTTTCAAAAATTTTCTACTTCGAGGACCAAAATGCTTTGAGATATTTTTAATGTTTTAGAAACACTTTTATTTAGACCCGAGGGTCGAATATTTTGAAAGTTTTCACTAAGAGAAAGTGTCCTCATTTTTATCAAATGCGAAATGGTTCTCCAAAGTCTCGATAACAATGTTTCACGTTTGTACTTTTTGAAAGGTGATACTCAAGATCAACCGGTGTTCTTCTAAATTATTTTCAAAATGAGGTTTTCGTTTTTAAAACCTATCCATTCCCGTTTGAGGGCTGGGTATGTATGGGTGATGTTCGCGTTGTCATTTTGATGTTTGCTCCCGAGTATGATCGAATTGGCGGTGTGAGCGTTGTGTTAGCCCCCTGTGAGAGGCGGGATGTTGGTGTTGAACATTGTCACCTCGTGGTGATTTCTGCGTTGTCGCGCATGTGCAAACTGTTAGAGCTTGGTTTGGTATGACCGTGTGCATCGGTGATGGTTCCGTTATGTGTCGGTTGTTTAATCTTTTGTTACCTTGCTCCCGTTTTTGTGAATTTCGTGGACGAGGTCGGAGGTAATACCCATACTATTTTGACTTCGGTATTTTCTCTTTCTACAGTCTATCGATTCGCTCATGTTCATTGATACTTTATGAACGTGTTCTGTATTTCGATTTCATCGTCTGAACGAACTGTGATCTTGTTGTGGGTTGATCTGGTTATCGCTGTGATTTTTTTTCGAGTTCGGTTCAATTCTTGTGAACCTTGTTCGGAAGTGACATCATCTGGATCTATTAGTTCCTTTATTCGAAGTGGATCGGATTTGGAACTCCTGTGTTTTCGACTCTGTCGACTCGTTTATGTTCGTTGACATTTTCTGAGCTTGTCCTGCCCCTTGCTTTTGTTGATCGAACGAGTGTGGTATTATTTCGGAATAACTCGTTTGTCGTTGTGACTTTTCAATCGCTATTCCCTTTCCGGTGGATCTTATGGGAATGCATGTCTTGTAGTTCTCACCAGATCATCCTGGGAGTTGTTGTTTGAATTTTATTATCCTTCATGTTTCGGACATGATTGTTCGATTTTTGTTGTCCCGGTCGTTTGCTTGTTCGGTTTTTGTACTCGTTTCGTGATTGTTGAGCATTCAGGATCCTTCCTAATTTCCTTAAGTTCGGGAAATTAGTCTCGTTTTCGATCTTCCAACCCTTGGGCGGTGGAATTTCGTATTTCTTCAGCGTTCTGGATTGATGAACCGTTGGGTTGGTCAATCGTATTGATTTTCGTTCGTTGTGTTTTGTGATTGTTTGGATAATTGAATTGATTGTATTATCCATTTGATGACGCTTGTCACTTGTTGGTTTTATTATATCCCTAACGGCGACGTTGTGTTGGTCGTCGTGGAGCGTGTTTTCACGCCGTATGTCTCTTTGTGTTTCTTGCAGCATTTCGCCGTTGGGCGCGAGTTTTTTATTTTTGTGTATCTCGTCGAGTTTTCCTGGCGGGTATATTGCTCCCCCCTACTTGTTTTAAGTTTCGGGACGAAACTTCTTTTAAGGAGGGTAGAATGTAATATCCGCAATTTTCGATTTTCGGTAAATTTCTTTTTTTCTGCCGGAGTCCGTTTTGACAACTCACTCATGACCGTTTCGTCATTTCGAGAATGATTAATTCTGCACTTTTTGTCATCCGAGTTCGTTTCGGTATCGTTTTGTTGAGTTCCGAGCTTTTTAGCGACTTTTCCGCACTTGAGTTCGATTCTTGCGAATCTCGTCCGAAACTGTTGTTTCGAGTTTCTCGTAAGTTCATTTAATGTTATTATTCATGTTGCGAGCTCTGGTTTGGTGTTTCGATCGCGTATCGTGATTTTCGGACGTTTTGGGCCATTTTCGTAATTTCCCAAAGTTTTGGGTAATTACTTCCGTTGTTGAATTCCGAGCCTTCGGGTGGTCGGAATTGTGTGTTCTCTTAGCTCTTAGATTCGTCTTTGCGAGTACGTCGTAATCGTATCATGGATTCGTATTCAGGTTCGGTTTCGGGTCGTTCGGCCGTCGGAGTTGGCCCTACCGACATGGCCGGCAATCTAGGCCCAGCCGCATCGCCGAGCCACGGCCGTAGTGCTCGGCACTTCGGCCGAGTCACGGCCGGTAGTGCTCGGCACTTCCGCCGAAAGCAGCCATACCGTAGGGCCGCGACACAGCCGGGTGGTCGCGGCACACTCGTGGCATTTTTCGCCAAACCGATCGACGGTGCCGCGGCACACTCGCCGAGCCGCGCACACCGCCACCACCGGGAGCCATTATTGGCCTCGTGCCGCGGCACACTCACGGGCCGCGCACACCGTGCGGCTTATTTATGGCCCTGCACACGGGTTTTTGGCCATTTTTCTCCTTCTTCTCCTTCTCTTCCGCGGCTGAGGGTGATCATACCATGGAGACATGTTGTTTAACAACAAATCCATGAAGTTCTTGAGTTCATATCATCAATCAATCATCCGTTATCTTCCTTTGATCCAGCGAATCAAGGTAACCTTCCTTAGAACCCTAATTTCGTGAATTTGGGGGTTTTTGCGTTTTTGTCCGATTCGTTCCGTATTATTGATTAATTCATGATGAATATGATTAATCTTGGGAGTATCCTTGTGTTTAACATCATTTAATCCATTGTTCTTCGTCGAATCGAAGTATATTTCTTGATTTCCTTCAAATTGACTTTTTGGGGGATTTGTCCTTGATCTTGTTTTTCATCCGTTTTTGATGGATCGATTATGGTTAAATGATGTTGTTAAACATATTCTATGGATTGTATATCCATATTTCAACTTGGAATTCTGTTTTCGGGTTTTGACGGAACGAATCGTGTTCTTGGCCGTTTTGGGGGAAACGCTTGAACTTTCGTCATTCGTTCTTTGAATTCAACGGCTTTGAGTCATATTATGGAATTCATTTTCGTTGTTATTGTTTTCATTCATAGTTCATTGTTGCGGGTTATCGTTCGGTGGAGTCGGCGAGTTCGTAGTCGGTTCGTGCCAACCTACTTCGGCCGATTCTCCGTGTTGTGGTTATTCGAGGCAAGTACCTTGCCCATACTTTTCTTATTTTGTGGATATGATGATCGGTGATCGTCTTGGTGTGTTTGTTTGGTTGTTTGAAATGAAGTTTCAAAAGATTTCGGTTCGGCCTCGTTAAAGGCTTTCTTTCAAAATGCGTGTGTGTTTTGTGAACGGCGTGTTTTGGGAATTGATTATGATTTGGTTATTTTGAACGTTGAAGGATTTGATGATGATACCCCTATTGTTTAAAGTTATGGAATCGTATATTCTGTATTTAATCTTGTTATTGTGTTTTGAAGAGTTTGATAATGGTGTCGAGTTAATGGCCATCTCTAGTGAGTATTCTTAATGAACTTACATTCTTAGCATGTTAGTATTGCATGAGTAATGTGTGTGTGTGTATGCTCACTATGGGTTAGATCTGACGGGGTCTCGGTAGGGGTCCACGGAGGGGTGGATCCGCGAGCTTGCTTTTAACCACTATGGGTTAGATCCGACGGGGTCTCGGTAGGGGTCCACGGAGGGGTGGATCCACGGTTAATTGTGGTGCATTTTGCAAATGTGATTTGATTATGGCATTTCCGGAAATGAGTGCTTTTGAACGGTTTTCATGATTGCATGCATTGACTAAGTGTGTAAGAGGTAAGGGTTCGTTTGGCTTACTTGGCTAGGATGGCACTAGAGTATTTTGTTGTTTGTGTTAAATCCTTTATTTGTGGATTGTGATGTTGGGAGACGAACCTTGTGGTCGTTCTTGTGTACTGTGAGTTGATGAGATTTGGGGCTAAAATCCCAATGGTTTTGTAAAAGTCATTTTACGGATTTGGGGCTAAAATCCCAACGGTTTGGTAAAGGTTATTTTTCGGAAAGTAAACCTTTGGGGCGGTGACCCCTTTTGTCTTTTGGATTCTTGAAAAGTAGGATTTGATAATCCTAAATTGTTTTCTATTAAAACTCTCGATGGCATTCTAAACCGTTTTATAAATTATTTCCATTGATTTATGATATTTCGATTTTGAAAGGTTTTCTCAAACTCTTGCCTCGGGAAGTACTTTTCGTTTCGTTTGGATCTTTGAGGATTCCTGGTTATTGTTATTCGTGGAATGTGAATTGTATGGTTCGTATTTGCACTTTGTACTTGCACTAGCAAAACAGTGGAGTTTTGCTAACCCCCGAGTATTCGGGGGGTGGATGTCTATTTTTGCATTCAGGTTTTGGAGCATAACACAGGGTCCGCACGAAGGATGATAAAAGATGAACGATACTAATCATACGAGGATCCGTTGATGTCGTATTGGTCTAGTTGTATTTTCTTTTCCGCTGCAGTATCTTTTCCCCGTTGTACGGGAGTTTATTGTATTTTGACCCCCCCTGCGTGGGTATATGTTGTAATTGAGTTGTATATTTTTATTGAAAGACCAAATCGGTCTACTGAGTCATTTAGCCTTGAAGGCATTGCCGAGATGTTAAATGTTGTTACCAGCCTGGTAGATCTTCGAGGAGAGGGTCTACGGCGTGTAATATCCTTGAGTGGATTGGGGGTGTTACAATAAGCACCTATCATTTAGTAGATATGTAAATACTTACAATTTTTTCATCAACGGTTTTAAGCACCTCCTTAGGTAACTTGTACTTCCCATTCTCTTTTCGTTTGCGAGTCGTTAAATATATATCAGCATCAGAGATTACAACCGGCTCTTCCTCACGATCACCATCACCATCGACATCGACATGCATTTCTTCAAGTTTTTTAAGTCGCTGAATTCAATAAATTTTACATGTTACCGATAATAATACATTTGCAATTTATTATTAAAATATGATCAAATATACATTACCAGCTTGTTAGCAACTTGAGCGAAACTTCTGGGCCCAGTAGTATGCGTCTCTGTTATCTTTTTTCGTGCCTCGGCATTCTTTTCCGCAGTTTTCTATAAAATAAAGGAACACTTATCGTCATTACTTTTCATACTAAATTGCCAACGAAACAATGAATAAAAAGGAAAATTGAATTTAAATTATTACCTTAACTTTTTCATCACCCCAATATTTTAAAAGAATCTTCCAATCTGAAAGAGGAACCTCTTCGGGCCTTTTTTCCATCCGCTCCTCATCTGTAGGATAAGGATAGTAATAGTCTCGCTTAATCCTACTTTTGAAGCTCCTAAACTGATCATTCAACGACTTTAGAACCCCGTTTTTGGCATCTTCCGAAATGATGTACTTGTCCTACCAAAAAGTCACAAAGTACTACGTAAATAATGGATTTGGCCTAATTTTAATATTCTTCAGGACAAGTTAAGGAACATATAAATAGGAACATATAAATCAAATGTTGCTTAGTTTACCTTGACGTACTCCCACAACAGTTCTTTTTCAGGAACTTGACGCCAACTGGCACAAGTAAGAGACACGAACTGCCTCACAGTGGTCCCCAAAAAGTTGCTAAACTCAGATAGTAACTTGCCATCATCCGCTATAGGTTGGTTGAGATAATTGAGTGTGATCCTTTTTTTGTCCGCTCTATTATGAACATGATCCATCTTTGTTTTCCCTCTTTTTCTTTTTAGAGCCTCATCAACCGGTGTATCAACTGCAAATTAACAAAACAAGGTAATGAGTTAAAATAACTATGACACTGAGAGACATGGGATTGGTTTAGCATGATTCAAGAATAATCAATAAGTAACCAATTTTCAGAGAAGTAAATTTTGCTTCATATCTAGCTAGACAATCAAATATATAACAACCTAGCTAGCTAGACAATTAGATTTTTTTAGTTTGAAAAGTAATAAAAAGCTGATTTAAGCAACAATATTTTATAATCTAGCTTCATATCTAGGTAGATAATCAAATATATAACCACCAGAATATGATTTAAGCAACAACATTTTATTATCTGCAATTTAACCATAAATACCGACATGAAAGCTTACATCTGTAGTGCACTTTTACAACTAAAATTACCGGCTTGTGACTGCAAATGTTGTGATTTAGAGTGTGGTGTGGAATCTCCTTTTGAAGTTCTAGTTTTCACGTTCCTGAACTCCAAGTATGCGATCATTGAACCAGACCGTCTCTCACTGCTTTAGCTTCTCTTTAACGAAACCACCGTGCATTATTGACCTACACAAGACAAATATATTAGCAATATTAATTACATACAACACACTTGTATAGTTAGTATAGTAGTGTGAATGTTGGTCTCAGAACAAGTATAGGTTTAGAAGCCGAGTTGAATAAACTTTTAAGTAGAAATAATCCCTCCATAAATAAAATACCAAGGAATTTTCAACTGAAACTATTATTGTCCTTTGTTAAAAAAAAATATCTTTTCGGTGTTGGTAAAGATTGATATATATATATATATATATATATATATATATATATGATCTTAGCTAGAAATCAGTACCCATGTGATAGTACTAGGTTATTTTAGTACCAGGTTCGGGATTCGCTTATATAAAAGCTTAGATGCTTATTGAAATGTGTTAAACCATATAGATAATCCCTAGCTCTCTACCGCTTATCTACTTATTTTTCAAATAATAAACATTTATAAGGTAAGAAGGTCAATACTTGCTTATTTTGGAAGGAGATGCACACTTCAAAATAAACAATTACAAACACTCCTCAACTTACAAGTGCTTATTAACTTTAATATATACAGATAATAAGTTTCATCCAAACACTTAAAACTGCATTTTCAATCCTAAAGGGTGTTTGGAATTCCTAATTTTACTCCTAATTAAGCACTTTATAAATCAGCAGGAACCACTTAGGCACTTTGAAATAAGCAGTCCCCAAAACCCCCGTAGTTTTGGCTATATATTAGTGTGTAATCTTTATTCTCATCTTTTTGACACAATGGGCGTTACTTAGTGATGAATGTGGCTTGTGTTTCATTTGTCCTATCTAACAAATCGACAGATACTTTGTGAAATAGTAGCAAAATCACAATCAATATTCGTATTATGAATGTAGTAGGTCTGTAATATGCAAACAATCTTTAGGTGATGTTACATACATGCAAATGTATATGCATATATACTTCTGTTTGTTGTCATGTACTTTACGTGACTGTTGCAGTGACGGATTCAATGTGTTCTTACATATATGTATATGCATATATAGTTCTGTTTGTTGTCATATCGTGAGGGTTAAATTGAAATATATCTTTACTTCAATATTATGTGCAGAAAAATTGAATGGAAGATCAAAACGACGACTGTGAAAGTGAATTTCCAGAAACTTATTTTAAAAAATGTACTTTCTTCTTCTATATCAAGCGGTCGGACCCAATGTTAAGATTGTATATTCTAATACCGACTACAATTCAGCACCAAATGTATTCTTATCGTCCTAATTGAAAATGCTACAAGAGAGTTGTAACATCTAATAAATCTTCAACAGATCATAAACAGAATTTCAATAATACAAAACACAACAATTAAAACTCCGCTGATAACCAAAACATAAAGAGACACAGATGTCGAAATTTTCGACCCATATGATTAGAAACATAACAGTATTATATTGTCGAAATTAATACCTCTAAAGGAAGTGAAGCTGTGCCGGCAGTTGCTTCCTTCTTTTCAGATGAATCCGGCAATTTATTTGCTTGAGAACGAGTTCTTGGGCCAGCACCGGTGTCAAATCTCTGTCTCTTGACCTTTTTTATTCTCTACAAAAAATTTATATTTGTCAATCACCCGCACCACTATAAACATGAATTGATGCATAGATTAAGCAAAAAAATACCTTTGAAGTGACATTATCATCCTCATTATCACTTTGTCGTTCAGGTTCAGCATCATTCATATTCTGGACATACTCACTTTCAGCTGCATCATCATTTGATTCCTTGCGTTTATTTTTATCATTTTCACAACTCTTAGCCGACTTTCTTTTGAGCAATCGAAGTTTTTCAAGTTTAGCATAATTTTTCAAAACATTCTGATTCCTTCTCATTTCAAAATCATTACATCCTTGACCTTCGGCATTTTTTCCCAATTCATCACCAGCAGTTCTCTCTGTCTCTGTATTTCCTCCAGTTCTCTCAAATTCTTTTATATAGCCTGACAGTTCATGTGAACTAGTTTCAGCAGCTGTAAATTGTAATTTCTTCCTTGGGTTCAGCTACTGTTCCATCTCATTACTCACTTCCTTCAGCCTTCGTTCCTTCTCATCATTCACTGCCTTCAGCTTCCGTTCCTTCTCATCATTCACAGCCTTCAGCCTTCGTGATATCTCGGCATTGATAGTCTTTAGAGTCACAAAAGTCCGCTTCTCACCATACCTTTCCTTAGCAAGAGGGCTTGGTCTTGGCCTTACGATCACATGTGGTTGCATTTGGTTCTTTACTGGTATAGCCTCATCGACAGTGGAGTCGATGTAAAAATCAGCCTCAGATTTTCCTTTAATATATTCGCCAAGAGTTTTATCATATGAAATCAGTTTCCAGCCACCCTTCTTCCCTTTAGGGACATATACCCTGTAACACCCCCAATCCACTCAGGGATATTACACGTCGTAGACCCTCTCCTCGAGGATCTACCAGGCTGGTAACAACATTTAACATCTCGACAATGCCTTCAAGGCAAAAATGACTCAGTAGACCGATTTGGTCTTTCAATAAATACATACAACTCGAATACAACTCATGCCCACGCAGGGGTCAAAATACAACCACACCCGTACAACGGGAAAAATATAGCAGCGGAAAATAAAGTACAACTATACCAATACGACATCAACGGGTCCTCGTGTGATTAGTATCGTTCATCTTTCATCATCCTTCATGCCGACCCTGTGCTCTGCTCCAAAACCTGAATGCACATGACATCCACCCCGAATACTCGGGGTTAGCAAACTCCACCTGTTTTGCTAGTGCAAGTACAAGTGCAAAAATACGAGCCATACAATACAAGTTCCAAGAACAATAATAATCAGAATCCTCAAAGATCCAAACGTAAAGAAAAGTACTTCCCGAGGCAAGAGTTTGGGTAAACATTTCCAAAACCGAAAGATCGCAAATAAGGAAACAATTTACAAAACAGTTAAAAATTCCATCGAGAGTTTTAATAGAAAACAATTTAGGATTATAAAATCCTTATCTTTCCAAAAATCAATAGGGTCACAGCCCAAATGTTTTGTTTTCACAAATAGAAAACCGACAATAATTCACAGGGCCAGAGCCCAACATCACGTGTCCTCGACGGACATAAAATCAACAAAACATAATCGCACACGCGCATCGCCTAGGACCGGGACGAAGCCACGAATCCCACTCGAGGCCTCTAAGGACCCTCCCGAGCTGGCCACATTCATAAAACAAACCAAGCACCACATGTCACCTAGGACCGGGACGAAGCCACGAATCCCACTCGAGGCCTCGAAGGACCCTCCCGAGCTGGCTAGCGAAACAAATCACACACATCTCACGGTTGGATCAATCGCTTGTTGCATCCTGGCCACATGATCACATGCCATGTGCCACCGTAGATTATCTCAGGCTCTCACGGTTGGATCAATCACTTGTTGCATCCTGACCACATGATCACGTGCCATGTGTCACCGTAGACCTTCAACCATATCCACACATTCACACAATCAACATATCAAATCAAGTAAATTCAAAAAATTCGCACCGAGGCCTCAAACACTTAGCAAAACACCACGTCAATCCACAACGCACTGAAAAGAGATAATATACGTACACACGTATTATCAAGCGCAACATCAACACCAAACATATCCAAATATCCACGTAGTCACTTACAACCCACACAATTACAAAACACACGCGTTTTGAAAGAGAGCCTTTAACCAGCTAATCGAATCTTTTGAAAACTCGTTTCAAACAATCAAACAAACATATAAAGACGATCACCAATTATCATATTCACAAAACAAGAATAGTATGGACAAGGTACTTGCCTCAAAATCGGCACGCAAGTATCCCGACGAACACGGCTCAACCGGAAAGCTTCGAAACGCCCAATGCTATCGAAACGGAAGACGGCAGCGAGCGAAAGGGATCAACACCGTGTCTTCGCAAGAAACACGACCCAAACCTCAGACAATCAATAAATCATCGATCATACGAGGAAGAATAATCGTAGAACGCCCGAAAACCCCTCTAAGACATTTTACCGGACACCTTCAAGGCGTCGGTCAAGAACTCGACTCAAACAACGAATCGATACGATCCAACCATGGAATAATAAAGGAAATGATATAATACATCTAAATAATCATCAATCCATCAAAATCCTAAGTTAAATCGGATTAATCGGACGAAAACAACAAAAACCCCCAAATTCCCCAAAACTAGATTTCTAGGAAATCTGACCTGATTCGGTAGATCGGAGGATGTTATAGGATGGATGATTGACGATATGAACCTCCAAACTTCATGGATTTGTTGACCAACAACATCTATCCATGATAGGAACAACTCCAGCCGCGGAAGATAAGTGGAAGAAGGACAAAAATGGCGAGAAAAACGACTGCTGGGCCTTAAATAGGCTGACAGACTCGACCGTGTCCGCCTGACACGGTCGTGGCGCGATTGACGGCGAGGACTCGACCGTGTCCTGCTAGACACGGTCGCGGCGCGGAGGGGCCTTCCGATAGTGACCGTCGACGGCGACTCTGCACGACTCGACCGTGTCACGGAACACGGTCGGGCGTCTGGCGTCGGTTCGGCATTCCGACGAGTGCAGCCGCGGGCCGTGTCGACGACACGGCCGGGTCTGAGACGAAACCGGCATTTCCGGACGAGTGCACGGCACGGGCCGTGTCGGACGACACGGTCGGTCCGCCGGCAGTGATCGGCCAATAACGAGCGGGTGAGCTAAAACGACCATAACTCTCTCGTCCGGACTCCGATTGACTCACCGTTTGCACCATTGGAAAGCTAACTCGATGCTCTATAATATTGCAAAGATTCAGAATTTTTGGAGTTTCCAAGAATTAATGGTGACGTTACAAAGTCGAACTCCCACGTGAAAAAGTCGATTAAGGACACGGAACTCAATAAAACGATACCGAAACGAACTCGGATGACAAAAAGTGCAGAATTAATCATTCTCGAAATGACGAAAGGTCATGAGCGAGTCGTCAAAACGGACTTCCGCCGAAAAAAGAAAATTACCGAAATTCGAAATTGCGGATATTACATTCTACCCTCCTTAAAAGAAGTTTCGTCCCGAAACTTAAAACAAGTAGGGGGGAGCAATATACCTGCCAGGAAAACTCGACGAGATACACAAAAATAGAAAACTCGCGCCCAACGGCGAAACGCTGCAAGAAACGCAAAGAGACATACGGCGTGAAAACACGCTCCACGACGACCAACACAATGTCGCCGTTAGGGATACAATAAAACCAACAAATGACAAGCGTCATCAAATGGATAATACAATCAAGTCAATTATCCGAACAATCACAAAACACAACGAACGAAAATCAATACGATTGACCAACATGACGGTTCATCAATCTAAACGCGGGTCAAACGCTGAACAAATACGGAATTCCACCGCCCAAGGGTTGGAAGATCGAATACGAGACTAATTTCCCAAACTTAAGGGAATTAGGAAGGAGCCTGAATGCTCAACGATCAAGAAACGAGGACAAAAACCGAACAAACAAACGACCGAACCACAACGGTTGAGACAACAAAAGCGAACAATCATGTTCGAATCACGAAGAACAATAAAATTCAAACAACAACTCCAAGGTTCACATCTCGACTCGAGACAATATATGATCCGGTGAAAACAACAACGTATGCATTCACATAAGATCCACATGAAAGGGAATAGAAATTGAAAAGTCACAACGACAAACGAGTTATTCCGAAATGATGCCACACTCGTTCGATAAACAAAAACAAGGGGCAGGACAAGCTCAGAAATGTCAACGATCATAAATGAGTCGACAAAGTAGAATATACAGAAGTTCAAAATCTGATCCACTTTGGATAAAAGAACTAGTAGAACCAAAAGATGTTACATCCGAACAAGGTTCACAAGTATCGAACCGGACTCGGAAAAGTCACAGCGATAAACAGAAAAACAAGATCACAGCTCGTTCGAACGATGAAACCAAAATACAGAACAAGTTCAGAAAGTGTCAACGAACACGAGTGAGTCGATAGACCTGAGAAAGAGGAAATGCAGGAGTCCAAAAATAATACGGATATTATATTCGACCCCTTCTAAAAGAAGTGTCGTTTCCGAAACTCACAACACGAAATCAAGGTGACAACACAACAAGCAACCGATGAAACATCTTTCAAAGGCCTCTCAAGGCCGATTCCGATATTGTCTTTGACGCGAACTCAAAAGTCTCGGTAGCCAATTCGTAAAATTGAATTCGGTGTCCCTCGAGTCCACACTTGAAATGTGTTACCGACGAGAAGGACAATATACACGTGCATGCCCCGGCACATTACGGTTGAAACGTCTCGGCTCGGCATACCGAAAATACAAATGCTCGATACAATGGATCAAAACACCGCAAAACAACATACCGGAGATGCCAACTCAGCATAACATATCAACGCATACAAAAATCACAACAACAACGGCATCATTCGACGATTACAACATCCCGACGATACAAAGACACAATCACAAACATCATGAAACAATCACCCATGTGTATAACGCACAAAAATCCAGGCTTTAACAACTCACACTAGTGCGACAACACGCAAATCACCACGAGGCGATAAATAGTAAACACCAGTTCACACCTCTCACAGAGGGCCAACAAAACATATGCGTGGCGAACGACTCGACGCTCACGCCACCAATTCAATCACAATTCGGGGTTGATACCGTAACGAAAGTTGAAAAACCATACACGCATTTCCGGTCCGCAAACAGGAATGATAGGTTTTAAAAACGAAAACCACCTTTGAAGACAGTTTGGAAACACCAGTTGATCTTGAGTATCATTTTACAAAAAGTTGAACAAACATCATTTTCGAGACTTTGAAAATCATCTTGCGTTTGAACAAAAATGAGGACACCTTCTCGTAGTGGAAAACTTTCAGAATAATCGACACTTGGGTCTAAGCAACTGCATTTCTAAAAGTAATTGAAAATATCTCAAAATATTTTGGTCCTCAATTGGAATGATTTTGAAACATATTACGGTACTAGAAGGCACCTTGAAAGTACTGCGAGAAAATAATTCGTTTTAAAAGTACGTCTCGAATTTTAATTTTCTAAGATACTCAAGGTTTTCAAAAATAATTCAATGGGCTAGAATGCCCAAAAATTTCAGGTAATTACACAGAACATTATAGCGCCGTGGTCCCACGCCGGAACCCACCAGACTAAAAACCATTTACAAAAATGCCAAAAAGGCCGATGACGGTAATGTTTCAAAAACTCACAAAATCTATTTACAAAATACTAAATTCCGTCATAAGAATTTCGCCAAAATGATCAAGGCCATAATGCCAAAAACTCGGTTAAGGGAATTGGTTTTCGAAATAAAACTCAGTCGGTAAAATACCGAAAGCCATTACAAAAGAACTCACGCAGCGGATAAAAGAAATAAAGTCAAACATGCACAGGACAGCAACACTACTCCTCATATGAACGAAAAATGGGAGTCAAATAATCACATAACACGAAATCAAAATCCATAAGAGGATTCCGTCACTTAACAAATAATCATAAAAATAGCTCGTGTCACACGAGGCACAACACAAAGAAGGGAGACTTACATTCACAGGTCGCACGAAGATGATGATCGCCCACGATACTAATCACGACCAACAAACTCAGACGACGCGTCGCGACACAACTTAGTCAGACAAAATCCGACGAGACAAAAACTCAATAGACACCACTGACCCGACAGCCTAGGTTTCCACAACCTAAGCTCCGATACCATTCTGTAACACCCCAATCCACTCGGGGATATTACACGCCATAGACCCTCTCCTCGAGGATCTACCAGGCCGGTAACAACATTTAACATCTCGACAATGCCTTCAAGGCAAAAAGACTCAGTAGACCGATTTGGTCTTTCAATAAATACATACAACTCGAATACAACTCATGCCCACGCAGGGGTCAAAATACAACCACACCCGTACAACGGGAAAAATATAGCAGCGGAAAATAAAGTACAACTATACCAATACGACATCAACGGGTCCTCGTGTGATTAGTATCGTTCATCTTTCATCATCCTTCATGCCGACCCTGTGCTCTGCTCCAAAACCTGAATGCAATACAGACATCCACCCCCCGAATACTCGGGGGTTAGCAAAACTCCACTGTTTTGCTAGTGCAAGTACAAGTGCAAAAATACGAGCCATACAATACAAATTCCAAGAACAATAATAATCAGGAATCCTCAAAGATCCAAACGTAAAGAAAAGTACTTCCCAAGGCAAGAGTTTGGGTAAACATTTCCAAAACTGAAAGATCGCAAATAAGGGAAACAATTTACAAAACAGTTCAAAATGCCATCGAGAGTTTTAATAGAAAACAATTTAGGATTATAAAATCCTTCTCTTTCCAAAAATCAATAGGGTCACAGCCCAAATGTTTTGTTTTCACAAATAGAAAACCGACAATAATTCACAGGGCCAGAGCCCAACATCACGTGTCCTCGACGGACATAAAATCAACAAAACATAATCGCACACGCGCATCGCCTAGGACCGGGACGAAGCCACGAATCCCACTCGAGGCCTCTAAGGACCCTCCCGAGCTGGCCACATTCATAAAACAAACCAAGCACCACACGTCACCTAGGACCGGGACGAAGCCACGAATCCCACTCGAGGCCTCGAAGGACCCTCCCGAGCTGGCTAGCGAAACAAATCACACACATCTCACGGTTGGATCAATCGCTTGTTGCATCCTGGCCACATGATCACATGCCATGTGCCACCGTAGATTATCTCAGGCTCTCACGGTTGGATCAATCACTTGTTGCATCCTGACCACATGATCACGTGCCATGTGTCACCGTAGACCTTCAACCATATCCACACATTCACACAATCAACATATCACATCAAGGATATTCAAACAATTCGCCCAGAGGCCTCAAACACTTAGCAAAACACCACGTCAATCCACAACGCACTGAAAAGAGATAATATACGTACACACGTATTATCAAGCGCAACATCAACACCAAACATATCCAAATATCCACGTAGTCACTTACAACCCACACAATTACAAAACACACGCGTTTTGAAAGAGAGCCTTTAACCAGGCTAATCGAATCTTTTGAAAACTCGTTTCAAACAATCAAACAAACATATAAAGACGATCACCAATTATCATATTCACAAAACAAGAATAGTATGGACAAGGTACTTGCCTCAAAATCGGCACGCAAGTATCCCGACGAACACGGCTCAACCGGAAAGCTTCGAAACGCCCAATGCTATCGAAACGGAAGACGACGACGAACGAAAGGGTTCAACACGGTTTCTTCACAAGAAACACGACCCAAACATCATACAATCAATAAATCATCGATCATACGAGGAAGAATAATCGTAGAACGCCCGAAAACCCCTCTAAGACATTTTACCGGACACCTTCAAGGCGTCGGTCAAGAACTCGACTCAAACAACGAATCGATACGATCCAACCATGGAATAATAAAGGAAATGATATAATACATCTAAATAATCATCAATCCATCAAAATCCTAAGTTAAATCGGATTAATCGGACGAAAACAACAAAAACCCCCAAATTCCCCAAAACTAGATTTCTAGGAAATCTGACCTGATTCGGTAGATCGGAGGATGTTATAGGACGGATGATTGACGATATGAACCTCCAAACTTCATGGATTTGTTGACCAACAACATCTATCCATGATAGAAACAACTCCAGCCGCGGAAGATAAGTGGAAGAAGGACAAAAATGGCGAGAAAAACGACTGCTGGGCCTTAAATAGGCTGACAGACTCGACCGTGTCCGCCTGACACGGTCGTGGCGCGCAGTTGACCGGCAGGGACTCGACCGTGTCCTGCTAGACACGGTCGCGGCGCGGAGGGGCCTTCCGATAGTGACCCGTCCGACAGCGACTCGGCACGACTCGACCGTGTCCTGGAACACGGTCGGGCGTCTGGGCAGTGGGTTCCGGCATTTCCGGACGAGTACGGCACGGGCCGTGTCGGACGACACGGTCGGGTCCTGAGACAGAAACTTCGGCATTTCCGGACGAGTACGGCACGGGCCGTGTCGGACGACACGGTCGGGTCCGGCCGGCAGTGATCGGCCAATAACGAGCGGGTGAGCTAAAACGACCATAACTCTCTCGTCCGGACTCCGATTGACTCACCGTTTGCACCATTGGAAAGCTAACTCGATGCTCTATAATATTGCAAAGATTCAGAATTTTTGGAGTTTCCAAGAATTAATGGTGACGTTACAAAGTCGAACTCCCACGTGAAAAAGTCGATTAAGGACACGGAACTCAATAAAACGACACCGAAACGAACTCGGATGACAAAAAGTGCAGAATTAATCATTCTAGAAATGACGAAAGGTCATGAGCGAGTCGTCAAAATGGACTTCCGCCGAAAAAAGAAAATTACCGAAATTTGAAATTGCGGATATTACATACCCCTCTAATCTCAGCGTACTTCATTTCTTTAACACACTCCATCAGTACCGTATATGAAAACCTGTCAGGGTCCGAGTCAAATATCGTGTGATCTCCACCAGAATACTCATTCTTTAAAAAGTCTCCGTTGTGGTGCAATCGGATAACAAGATTCTCCATCCTGTAATAAAATACCGGAAAAATAGGTCAGTCAAGTTATATGATAATTAGCTAACTATTTAACAAGAATAATGTACAAGACAAGTTTAAAAAGACATGACAATTAACTAAATAATTAACAAGAATAAAGTACAAGACAAGTTTAAAATTACATGACAATTGAATAACTAAATTAAGATGGTAAATCTAACTATTTAACAAGAATAATGTATAAACAAGTTTAATTTTCACATACAAGTCTATTATACTACACTTAATCTAATTTTTATAATTAGATTACCGAGTCTGATTCATGATTTACTCTCTTAGGCGGCGAAATGGGAATTTCTATTACAGGGATGTCTTCTCTGAAACAGCTAACTTCACGATCTTGTTCTTCTATTATAGAACGAAATATTTTGTCATTTGAAAATTGCCCGTTTAAATCATTTTCAACTGCATCCTCTTGGGCTTCCTGAAATTCAGTTGACAGCCTCTTAATAGGATAATTGAAATGTTTTTCAACGGGATCTTCAATGTAAAACACCTGTTGCACTTGATTCCCCATGACATATGGATCATATTTTTGACAAACCCGGTTGAAGTTAACTCGAGTAAAACCAAAAGAATCCTTTTCATCTTTATACCAAGTACACCTAAACAAAACAACACTGAAAGCAGCTTAGTAGTCAACTTCTAATATTTCTTCAATTGATCCGTAGTAACTAACATCCCCAATTGATGGATTAGGATCTTTTGAACTTGCGAAACTAGTTGTTAAGGCTGTCAAAAACACACCACTATTCTGCGTGGTACACTTACGATCCCTTCTTTTGTATGAAACCTATAGCTATTTATTACATAACCACTAAACAACTTAGCATTTCGTCTTGGACCCTTTTCTAAGGAGAGTAGTTCCCTGGAAACCCCTGGTTGTTTCCTGATTTCAGTCCTGAACCACTCACATATTTCATTGGTATGTGTTCTTTCTTTTTGATATCGTTTGGACTTCACGTTATTGTCCACTATTGCACGATGTTTCCTGAAATTATACATATGTATAGTGTGTCAATTTACTGTTTTAGATAAATTACTTTATTACTTATTAAATATTCCAGAATTATTAAGCTTTAAGGGCTTACTCAATTAGCTCTTCCACTGCCTCGTCATTGTAGTTAAATAAAATATACCGATGAGCTGCGATCCACATATCTTCAGGTAAGTGAATATATTTCCCGGTTTTGTTTTTCCCCGAAAAAATAGAATACCCACCAGTTTCTACATTTGGAGTTGCAGACTCCTTCAATGACTTCTCTTCGCCATCATTCAGAAATCTTGCACAAAACGTCAAACATTCATCAGCAAGATACCCTTCCGCAATGGACCCCTCTGGTCTGCTCTTATTGCGGACATATTTGTTTAATACACCTAGGTACCGCTCAATCGAATACATCCATCTTTGGTGGATTGGTCCACCGTATTCAATTTCCTTGCATAAATGTACCGGAAGGTGAATCATTATGTCAAAGAAAGCATTTGGAAATATCGTCTCAAGTTGACATAGTATTTCGATAATCTCGAGCTGCAGCTTCTTTATTTCATCCAACTCAATAACTCGGGAACATATACCTCTTAAAAATTCACCTAGTCTGATCAAAGGAATTGCAACCTCAGGCTTTAATATACTTTTGACAGCAAATTGTAACAAGAATTGCATTATTACATGTGCATCACGACTCTTATATCCCACCACTTTCTTATCTTGCACGCATTTGCCAATGTTGGAAGCAAAACCATATGGGAATTTAGCATTTTGAAGCACCGAACAAAATACTTCCTTTTCTTTGTTTGTCATGTCAAAATTTGCCGCCCTAATTTGGATCTGCTTTCCATCGGCAGAGGTGATCGGATGAAGGGCCTTTCGAATGCCTAATTCTTGCAAATCATACCGAGCACTTAGATGGTCCTTCGTCTTACCACCAATATTTAAAAGAGTGCCCAAAACACTATCACAAATGTTCTTTTCTATATGCATCACATCCAAGTTATGTCGAATTAAGTTGTCTCCCCAATATGGAAGGTCAAAAAATATTGACTTCTTATTCCAAGGGTTGACATCACAACTTACTTTTCGTTTTTTACCAACGCCACCAAAATCATTCTCGTAACCATCCAGCATTATTTCAATTTGCCTCCCGGTTAACATTGGAGCACTTGTTCCAGCCTCAACATCACCATTAAATCTCTTTTTATCAGATCGCCATTTGTGGTTGGGGTCTAAGAATTTTCGATGGTTCATATAGCACACTTTCTTGCTATGTTTCAAATACATCGAAGATGTCTCGTAATGACATATTGGCAATGCCAGCTTCCCTTTTGTGCTCCACCCTGACAACATTGCATATCCAGGGAAGTCACTAATGGTCCATATGGCAGCTGCACGTAATGTAAAAGTTTGATCATTCAAAGCATCGTACGTTTCTACTCCCGTATTCCATAGCCCTTTCAACTCCTCTATCAGCGGTTGCATATAGACATCAATATTGTTTCCGGGATCATTTTGTAATATCCGTAATTTTCGATTTTCGGTAAATTTCTTTTTTCGGTCGGAGTCCGTTTTGACGACTCGCTCATGACCGTTTCGTCATTCTGAGAATGATTAATTCTACACTTTTTGACATCCGAGTTCGTTTCGGTGTCGTTTCGTTGAGTTCTGTGCTTTTTAGCGACTTTTCCGCACTTGAGTTCGATTCTTGCGAATCTCGTCCGAAACTGTTGTTTCGAGTTTCCCGCAAGTCCGTTTAACTTTGTTAGACGTGTTGTGAGCTTCGGTTTGATTATTTGTTGTCGTATGGTGATTTTCGGGCAGTTGGGCCATTTTCGTAATTTCCCAAAGTTTGGGGTAATTACCTTCCGTTGTCGAATTTCGAGCCTTCGGGTGGTCGGAATCGTGTGTTCTACTAGCTCTTAGATTCGTCTTTGTGAGTACCTCGTAACCGTATCTTCGGTTCGTATTCAGGCTCGGGTTTCGGTGTCGTTTTGTTGAATTCAGGATTACTAAACGACTTTTCTAAGTATGAGTTCGACTTTGTTAGATCACCATTAATTTTTGGTGACTCCAAAAATTATAAATCTTTGCAATATTATAGATCATCGAGTTAGCTTTCCAATGGTTCAAACGGTGAGTCAATCGGAGTCCGGACGAGAGAGTTATGGTCGTTTCAGTTTTTGGCCGATCACTTCCAGGAGCCTTTCGGCCGATAGGGGTGGTCGATAGACTCTACTGCCGGCATGTTGTATGGGTATCGGTTGGGCCTATCGGCCGATAGGCTGGCCGATAGGTTCTCCTGTGTTACACTATAAATGTGTTGTTTTGAGCGTGAACAGCTCATTTCCTCCTTCTTTTTCCTTAGACGCGAGAGAGAGTGAGAGAGGAGGAGAGCTTCTCATCATTATCATTTGGAGGGTCGATTTTCATCATTTCTTTTCGGTTGTGAGGCTCGGATAATCAATCTAACGCGTGTTCTACGGATCTTAGTTCTTGAATCTCCAAAGGTAATCTTCTAAGAACCCATTTTTGGGAGATTTTGGGGATTTTGGGTATTTTGTTCGATTTCGTCCGTTTAATCCGATTTAACTTAGGATTTTGATGGATTGATGATTATTTAGATGTATTATATCATTTCCCTTATTATTCCATGGTTGGATCGTATCGATTCGTTGTTTGAGTTGAGTTCTTCACCGACGCCTTGAAGGTGTCCGGTAAAATGTCTTAGAGGGGTTTTCGGGCGTTCTACGATTATTCTTCCTCGTATGGTCGATGATTTATTGATTGTATGATGTTAGGGTCGTGTTTCTTGCGAAGAAACCGTGTTGAACCCTTTCGTTCGTCGTCGTCTTCCGTTTCGATAGCATTGGGCGTTTCGAAGCTTTCCGGTTGAGCCGTGTTCGTCGGAATACTTGCGTACCGATTTTGAGGCAAGTATCTTGCCCATACATTACGTGTTTTGTGGATATAATGGTTGCTAAATGTCGATATGTGCCAAATAAATATTTATAATCATTTTTTAAAAGAATCGGTATATTTACCATCTTGGTTTTCGTAAAGGTGACCCGTGTGGGTCGGGAATTAATATGCTTAGTTGATTATGTGTGCTAGTTTCGAGTATAGGATCACCTTACTTTCGTGTGATGTCATTATGTATGATTATGGCGTCGGTAAATGTAAAGTGTAATTCTTTTGTGAAATTATGTGCTTGGAGTCATGTGTTTATGGATGAATATGTGAGTTTGAGTGATATTAGTTGTGTCGTTCGGTGCTGTTGAAATCTTGTGCTTCCTTGTGAATCGTATCATTTCTTGGTCGTGAGTATATGTTGGATGAACTGGCCATTCTAGTAAGGTACCTCGACTATATATACTGTGATTGACCTTCGAGGCTTGTGGTTTGCAACTGTGATTTTGGAACGTGTGTGTGTGTTGTTTCCTTCCACCCGGAGTGTCCGACGGGATGTCTGGGGGTCGATACTAAGGGGTACGGCCACGGAAGTGGACTTGGGTGCGTATGTGGATGAACTTCCACCCGGAGTGTCCGACGGGATGTCCGGGGTCGATACTAAGGGTACGGCCGCAAGTGGTTTTCCCACCGGAGTGTCCGACGGGATGTCCGGGGTCGATACTAAGGGGTACGGCCGCGGGTTACCAGTTGTGGTTTTCATCTTGAGGATGACGTTGATGTTTTCGTTAATTGTGATATTGTCCGGAGTATCACAATGCTTTGTGCTCGGGGTCGAGAGACATTATATTTCGAGTCTTGGTGCTTGGCTAGAATGGCATATGATTAATGTGTCATGTGTAATGTGTCCTTGTAAGTGAATTGAAGTGGATGATCGGGTCGTGGACCCTGTGTTTTGTGACCGGAATGGTTGGGTCGTGGACCCCGTGTTTTGTTAAACGGATTTGTATTTTGAGAAATGAACTTTGGGGTGTGAACCTAAATGGCTTTCGAGGAATTAAGAACATTTTCAATTTTTGATGTTTTCAAAACTACCGAGATTTGGAAATGTTTTCAAAATGCTTACTTGCTTCGTTCCTGCTTTCAAGACTTGAACTATTTTTTTTAACTAAATATATCTCGGAAAGTCTTTCGTTATATTCTCGGAATGTGTTGTGTATGGCTCGTATTTGCACTTTATACTTGCACTAGCGAAACAGTGGAGTTTGCTAACCCCCGAGTAATCGGGGTGGATATCTGTATTGTGTCAGTACATGCAGATTTTCGGGAGCAAGGCACAGGATCGGCACGAGGGATGATGAAATACGAATGATACTAATCACACGAAGGCCGCTTTTGGGTTGATTAGTCGAGTCCATTGTATTGTCTTTTCCGCTGTCTTATTGTTCGTTGTTGCAAGTATTTTACCCTTGTGTGGGTATGAGTCTGGATGAGTTTATGTATTTTGATTTTTAAGTCAGTGACGAAAGACCAAATCGGTCTATTGGTCTGTTATTTTGATTCGTCGGTATGTAATGTAATGTGTTGTTTTGATGTCTAGCCTGGTGAATCCTCACGGAGAGGGTCTGCGGCGTGTAATATTCCCGGTTTGATCTGGGGGCGTTACATTTATGGTATCAGAGCTTAGGTTGAGGAAACCTAGGCTGTCGGGTCAAGTCGTGTTGTTGAGTCTTGTTTTGTCGGATTTTATCTGACTGAGTCGTGTCGCGACGCGTCGTCTGAGTTGGTTGGTCGTGATTAGTATCGTGGGCAATCATCATCTTCGTGCGACCTGTGGCTGTAAGTCTCCCTTCTTTGTGTTGTGCCTCGTGTGACACGAGCTATATTTTTTTTATGATTAATTATTAAGTGACGGAGTCCTTTTATGGATTTTGATTTCTTGATACGTGACTATTTGACTCTCATATTTCTTTCATGTGAGGAGTAGTTGCTGGATTGTGCATGTTGGACTGTATTTCTTTTTTTTTTTCCGCTGCGTGAGTTCCTTTGTAATAGCTTTCGGTATCTTACCGACTGAATTTTATTTCGAAAATCGATTCCTTTAACCGAGTTGTTGGCCTTGACCGTTTTGACGGTAGTTGGGTGTTTTCAAATGATTTTGTGAGTTTTGATAAGTACTACCGTCATCGACCTTTTTGGGCATTCTAACCCATTGAATTATTTTTGAAAACCTTGAGTATCTTAGAAAATTGAAATTCGAGACGTACTTTTAAAGCGAATTATTTTCTTGCGGTGTTTTCAAGGTGTTTTCTAATGCCGCAATACATTTCAAAAAATTTCCGGTTGAGGACCAAAAATATTTTTGAGATATTTTCAAATGCAGTTGCTTAGACCCAAGGGTCGAATATTTTTTGAAAGTTTTTCGCTAAAGGAAAGGTGTCCTCATTTTTGTTCAAACGCAAGATGATTTTCAAAGTCTCGATAATGGTGTTTGTACTACTTTTTGTAAAATGATACTCAAGATCGACTGTTGTTTCCAAACTGTTTTCAAAAGGTGGTTCTCGTTTTCAAAACCTATCATTCCTGTTTGCGGACCGGAAATGCGTGTATGGTTTTCGAACTTTCGTTACGGTGTCAACCCCGAATTGTGATTGAATTGGTGGCGTGAGCGTCGAGTCGTTCGCCACGCATATGTTTTGTTGGCCCTCTCGTGAGAGGTGTGGTAGTGTTTACTGTTTATCGCCTCGTGGCGATTTGCGTATTGTCGCACTAGTGTGGGTTGTTAAAGCCTGGATTTTTATGCGTTATACACATGGGTGATTGTTTCATGATGTTTGTGATTGTGTGATGGCTGTCGTTCGGGATGTTGTAATCTTCGAATGATGCCGTTGTTGTTGTGATTTTTGTATGCGTTGATATGTTATGCTGAGTTGGCATCTCCGGTATGTTGTTTTGCGGTGTTTTAATCCATTGTATCGAGCATTTATATTTTCGGTATGCCGAGCCGAGGCGTTTCAATCGTGATGTGCCGGGGCATGCACGTGTAAATTGTCCTTCTCGTCGATAACACATTTCAAGTGTGGACTCGAGGGACACCGAATTCAGTTTTGTGACTTGGCTACCGAGACTTTCGGAGTTCGCGCTTCAGCACAGATATCAGAATCGGCTTTGAGAGGCCTTTGAAGGATGTTTCTGTCGGTTGCTTGTTGTGTCGTCACCTTGACTTTGCTGTTGTGAGTTGCGGGGGCGACCTTCTTTTATAAGAGGTCGAATGTAGTACCCGTCTTGTTTTTAGACTTCTGTATTTTCTCTTTCTCCAGTCTATCGATTCGCTCGTGTTCGTTGATACTGTCTGAACTTGTTTTGTATTTCGGGTTCATCATTCGAACGAGCTGAGATCTTGTTTTGGGTCAATCTGGTTATCGCTGTCACTTTCCGAATTCGGTTCGATTCTTGTGAACCTTGTTCGGAAGTAACATCTTTTGGTCCTACTAGTTCTTTTATTCGAAGTGGACTGGATCTTGAACTTTTACATTTTCGACTCTGTCGACTCGTTTATGTTCGTTGACATTTCTGAGCTTGTCCTGCTCCTTGCTTTTGTTGATCGAACGAGTGTGGTGTTATTTCGGAATAACTCGTTGTCGTTGTGACTTTTCAATCGCTATTCCCTTTCCTGTGGATCTTCGGCAATGCATGTCTTGTAGTTCTCACCAGATCATCCTGGGAGTTGTTGTTTGAACTTTATTGTTCTTTGTGATTCGAACATGATTCTTCGATCTTTGTTGTCTCGATCGTTGTGGTTTGATCGTTTAATTGTTCGGTTTATATTGACCTCGTTCCGTGATTGGCGAACATTCAGGCTCCTTCGTAATTCCCTTCAGTTCGGGAAATTAGTTTCGTTTTCGATCTTCCAGCCCTTAGGCGGTGGGATTTCGTGTTTGTTCAGCGGTTGACTCGCGTTTTGATTGATGTACCGTTGGGTTGGTCAATCATATTGATTTTCGTTCGTTGTGTTTTGTGATTGTCGGATAATTGACTTGGCTATATTATCCGTTTGATGACGTTTGTCACTTGTTGGTTTTTATTATATCCCTAACGGCGACGTTGTGTTGGTCGCCGTGGAGCGTGTTTTCACGCCGTATACTCCTTTGCGTTGTTTGTAACATTTCGCCGTTGGGCGTTAGTTACACATTCCTGTGTATCTCGTTGAGTTTTTCCTGGCGGAATATTTCTTCTCCCTACTTGTTTTAAGTTTCGGGACGAAACTTCTTTTAAGGAGGGTAGAATGTAATATCCGCAATTTTCGATTTTCGGTAAATTTCTTTTTTCGGTCGGAGTCCGTTTTGACGACTCGCTCATGACCGTTTCGTCATTCTGAGAATGATTAATTCTACACTTTTTGACATCCGAGTTCGTTTCGGTGTCGTTTCGTTGAGTTCTGTGCTTTTTAGCGACTTTTCCGCACTTGAGTTCGATTCTTGCGAATCTCGTCCGAAACTGTTGTTTCGAGTTTCCCGCAAGTCCGTTTAACTTTGTTAGACGTGTTGTGAGCTTCGGTTTGATTATTTGTTGTCGTATGGTGATTTTCGGGCAGTTGGGCCATTTTCGTAATTTCCCAAAATTTGGGGTAATTACCTTCCGTTGTCGAATTTCGAGCCTTCGGTGGTCGGAATCGTGTGTTCTACTAGCTCTTAGATTCGTCTTTGTGAGTACCTCGTAACCGTATCTTGGTTCGTATTCGTGCTCGGGTTTCGGTGTCGTTTTGTTGAATTCAGGATTACTAAACGACTTTTCTAAGTATGAGTTCGACTTTGTTAGATCACCATTAATTTTTGGTGACTCCAAAAATTATAAATCTTTGCAATATTATAGATCATCGAGTTAGCTTTCCAATGGTTCAAACGGTGAGTCAATCGGAGTCCGGACGAGAGAGTTATGGTCGTTTCAGTTTTTGGCCGATCACTTCCAGGAGCCTTTCGGCCGATAGGGGTGGTCGATAGACTCTACTGCCGGCATGTTGTATGGGTATCGGTTGGGCCTATCGGCCGATAGGCTGGCCGATAGGTTCTCCTGTGTTACACTATAAATGTGTTGTTTTGAGCGTGAACAGCTCATTTCCTCCTTCTTTTTCCTTAGACGCGAGAGAGAGTGAGAGAGGAGGAGAGCTTCTCATCATTATCATTTGGAGGGTCGATTTTCATCATTTCTTTTCGGTTGTGAGGCTCGGATAATCAATCTAACGCGTGTTCTACGGATCTTAGTTCTTGAATCTCCAAAGGTAATCTTCTAAGAACCCATTTTTGGGAGATTTTGGGGATTTTGGGTATTTTGTTCGATTTCGTCCGTTTAATCCGATTTAACTTAGGATTTTGATGGATTGATGATTATTTAGATGTATTATATCATTTCCCTTGTTATTCCATGGTTGGATCGTATCGATTCGTTGTTT
This sequence comes from Orobanche coerulescens, assembly GCA_033398695.1. Taxonomy (NCBI): domain Eukaryota; kingdom Viridiplantae; phylum Streptophyta; class Magnoliopsida; order Lamiales; family Orobanchaceae; genus Orobanche; species Orobanche coerulescens. The sequence continues at coordinate 14,577,521 of CM065817.1, forward strand.
GAGTTGAGTTCTTGACCGACGCCTTGAAGGTGTCCGGTAAAATGTCTTAGAGGGGTTTTCGGGCGTTCTACGATTATTCTTCCTCGTATGGTCGATGATTTATTGATTGTATGATGTTAGGGTCGTGTTTCTTGCGAAGAAACCGTGTTGAACCCTTTCGTTCGTCGTCGTCTTCCGTTTCGATAGCATTGGGCGTTTCGAAGCTTTCCGGTTGAGCCGTGTTCGTCGGAATACTTGCGTACCGATTTTTGAGGCAAGTATCTTGCCCATACATTACGTGTTTTGTGGATATAATGGTTGCTAAATGTCGATATGTGCCAAATAAATATTTATAATCATTTTTTAAAAGAATCGGTATATTTACCATCTTGGTTTTCGTAAAGGTGACCCGTGTGGGTCGGGAATTAATATGCTTAGTTGATTATGTGTGCTAGTTTCGAGTATAGGATCACCTTACTTTCGTGTGATGTCATTATGTATGATTATGGCGTCGGTAAATGTAAAGTGTAATTCTTTTGTGAAATTATGTGCTTGGAGTCATGTGTTTATGGATGAATATGTGAGTTTGAGTGATATTAGTTGTGTCGTTCGGTGCTGTTGAAATCTTGTGCTTCCTTGTGAATCGTATCATTTCTTGGTCGTGAGTATATGTTGGATGAACTGGCCATTCTAGTAAGGTACCTCGACTATATATACTGTGATTGACCTTCGAGGCTTGTGGTTTGCAACTGTGATTTTGGAACGTGTGTGTGTGTTGTTTCCTTCCACCCGGAGTGTCCGACGGGATGTCTGGGGGTCGATACTAAGGGGTACGGCCACGGAAGTGGACTTGGGTGCGTATGTGGATGAACTTCCACCCGGAGTGTCCGACGGGATGTCTGGGGGTCGATACTAATGGGTACGGCCGCGGAAGTGGTTTTCCCACCCGGAGTGTCCGACGGGATGTCTGGGGGTCGATACTAAGGGGTACGGCCGCGGGTTACCAGTTGTGGTTTTCATCTTGAGGATGACGTTGATGTTTTTCGTTAATTGTGATATTGTCCGGAGTATCACAATGCTTTGTGCTCGGGGTCGAGAGACATTATATTTCGAGTCTTGGTGCTTGGCTAGAATGGCATATGATTAATGTGTCATGTGTAATGTGTCCTTGTAAGTGAATTGAAGTGGATGATCGGGTCGTGGACCCTGTGTTTTGTGACCGGAATGGTTGGGTCGTGGACCCCGTGTTTTGTTAAACGGATTTGTATTTTGAAAAATGAACTTTGGGGCTGTGACCCTAAATGGCTTTCGAGGAATTAAGAACATTTTCAATTTTTGATGTTTTCAAAACTACCGAGATTTGGAAATGTTTTCAAAATGCTTACTTGCTTCGTTCCTGCTTTCAAGACTTGAACTATTTTTTTTAACTAAATATATCTCGGAAAGTCTTTCGTTATATTCTCGGAATGTGTTGTGTATGGCTCGTATTTGCACTTTATACTTGCACTAGCGAAACAGTGGAGTTTTGCTAACCCCCGAGTAATCGGGGGGTGGATATCTGTATTGTGTCCAGGTACATGCAGATTTTCGGGAGCAAGGCACAGGATCGGCACGAGGGATGATGAAAGACGAATGATACTAATCACACGAAGGCCAGTTTTGGGTTCAGTTAGTCGGAGTCCATTGTATTGTCTTTTCCGCTGTCTTATTGTTCGTTGTTGCAAGTATTTTACCCTTGTGTGGGTATGAGTCTGGATGAGTTTATGTATTTTGATTTTTAAGTCAGTGACGAAAGACCAAATCGGTCTATTGGTCTGTTATTTTGATTCGTCGGTATGTAATGTAATGTGTTGTTTTGATGTCTAGCCTGGTGGATCCTCACGGAGAGGGTCTGCGGCGTGTAATATTCCCGGTTTGATCTGGGGGCGTTACACATTTGGGCCAGGTATAAGGGTTGAGAGGATTAAGTTTTCTGGTTTCATGTTTAGCCAGGGAGGAAGATTGTAGTTTACGACTACAATTGGCCATGTGCTGTGTGTGGAACTCATTATGCGGAATGGATTGAACCCATCAGAAGCTAAACCCAATCTCACATTGCGTTTATCCGACGAAAATTGTGGATATTTGGCATTCATCGTCTTCCAAGCTTCACCATCAGCTGGATGTCGTAATTTCCCATCTTTTTTTCGTTCTACAGCATGCCACACCATTTGTTTGGAAAAATCTTTACTCATAAACATTCGTTGAAGCCTTGGTGTCAGCGGAAAATATCTCATCATTTTGGCAGGAATTTTGTTGTCATTGTCCGATTCTTGGGCCACGCGCTTCCACCTTGATTCACCACAAGTTTTGCAAGATACTTCATTTTTATTCACACCCCAATACAACATGCAGTCATTTGGACATGCATGTATCTTCTTGTAGTCAAGACCTAAATTCTTGATGATCTTTTTAGCGGAATTGAAGGAGTCTGGCACATTGAGATCAGGAACAGCCTCTTTCATCAACTGTAATATCTCACCAAATGCAGACTCAGTCACACCATGCATGCACTTCCAATGGTAAAGCCTAACTAAAAAACTTAAGCGAGAAAACTTCTTACAACCAGGATAGAGGGGTTCTTTTCCATCCTCAACGTGACGATAAAATTTTCTTGCATCATCATTTGGTCCCATGTTGGCTTTCATAACGTTCAACATCTCGTCAAGATTGTCATCAAATCTGGTATCTAGTTCGGAATCCATGATATTACTGTCTTTCAATGAAGTTGTAACACCCCCAAGACATTCAGGGCATATTACAGCGCCGTGGACCCCACACTGTGGAATCCACCAGGCTAACGTACCAAACAAGACATTCGACAACGGCAAACGATCATTAATAAAACGACAATTCAAATAAAAGACTACAACCCGACAAATAAAATTCTGACGTCAAATCCATTTCCCCAAAACGGGAATACGACATTAACAAATTCAAACCGGAAGTACTCGAGTACTTAAACCAATTTATAATACAGAAATCCCAAAATCAGACATCAATAATAATTGACAGACAGAACACCAATAATCAACCACTGGACAATATCATGCTTGCCCATCATCCTCATACGGCTCGGGTGCTCGCTTGTCCCCACGATCAATACCTGAAATACAAAAAGTATTTCCCCCATTTAAGGGGTTAGCGACAACTGCTAGTGCAAGTACAATCCATTTGAACTACATTCTAATCAGATGAATAATGCGCCAAAAATCATTTTTGAAAACGTTTTATATTCCGGAATATTTACAATGTACAATCACAAAACACATTATCTCCAACAATCATAATTCAAAGTTAACCTTGGTACGAGACTCACGGCCACCGTACCCCGCAGAGCCCCATCGGACATCCCTGGGTGGTTAACCACAGTTCATGATACGCACACACACGGCAATACGTATCCCTAGAGGCCCCGTCGGACCGTACCTAGGTGAACATACACATATCCATCCACAACAACCACGATACAGCCATAATTCAAATACTAGAACATGTAAACAAATGTAAAGTACTTGCCTTTGTGACATCTTCGAAGAATCGGGAGTGAAAAACGACTACGGATGATCCGAGTGGAAGACGACGGTTCCTAACGAAGAATTAACATAACCCAGTCCCAACGGACATCAATAAACGAAAGCAATACTCCCATAACCCCGATTACAATTCACGACAATAGACGTTCAATCGATACGAGCGAGGGTTTACGCAAAACCTCCCCGTATTGATAGTTCACGGATTAAAATCAAGGAAATTGGATTGAGAATCATCCAATAACAACAATCGGTAAGAAGTTTCGCAACATACATGAACAATTCGGAATCAATCACGAAAAACCCGAAAAACCCCCAATTTATACAAGTTAGGGTTCCTGAAGAAAATACCTCGGATTCGGATGATGGAGGATGATTATGCTGATGGTGATATGCTACTACGATTCTATGGTGATGGAACACGAAAAATTCTTCGATCAAAACTGAAGAAATCGCCTCTGGAGTCGCACCGTGAAGAAAAAACGAGAGAAAGGATAGGAAATGAGGTATTAGACCTCTGCATTGTTTTAAAGCAGTAATTTATTCTGGCCGTAACAGGAACACTTACGGCCGTAACCACGGGTGTTACGGCGTAACACCCCTTACGAACAAGATTAGCAAACTTGTCAAACGATTCCGGATGACCCCGAAACCCGGACCTGCTATCGAACCAAAAATACGACTACGAAGAATATTCGATGACGAGTCTAACCATCACAAGAAAACATCAATCCGACTGCCCGGGAATCCGAAATACGACAACGAGTATGAAATTCCCTAAACTTATAGGAAATTACGAAAATGGCCCAAGTGCCCGAAAATCACGAAACGACGTCGGATTTACAAACCGAAAGTTTCAACATGACCAACTCAACCATACGAACTTATACAAGCCAGGAAACAACGAAAACGAACGAGTTTAACGAGAATCGAATGTCCATACGGCAAAACATGTCATAAAATGAAATTACGTGAAAACATCATCAAAACTCATCCAAATGGAAAAACTCCAAGAACAAAATAGATTCGAAATGTCGAAACGGTTACAAGCGAGTCGATAAAAATAGACATACACCAAAAATGGAAACTGCTAAAAAAATGGAAAAATTACGGATATTACATTCTCCCCCTCTAAAATAAAGTTTCGTCCCGAAACTTAAGAATCAAAAAGCTCGGGGTATCTCGAACGCTTATCCTCCTCTAGCTCCCACGTCGCTTCTTCTACTCCGTGCCTCGACCATTGCACCTTAACCAAAGGAATGGTTTTGTGCCTTAACTGCTTGTCACGACGCTCCAAAATTCTGACGGGCCTCTCCTCGAACGTAACACCCTTCTCGATCTCCACGTCTCCAAAATCAATAATGTGGGACGGGTCCGGAACATACTTCCTCAACTGGGAGACGTGAAATACGCTATGAACATGACTCAACGACGGGGGTAAAGCTAAACGGTATGCCAACTCACCGACTCTCTCCAATATCTCGAAGGGCCCAATATACCTCGGACTGAGCTTCCCCTTTTTCCCAAAACGGAAAACTCCCTTCGTCGGGGATACCCTCAACAAAACATGATCTCCCACCTCGAACTCCAAGGGTCGACGCCTAACATCCGCATAAGACTTTTGTCGACTCTGAGCAGCCAACATCCTCTTTCTAATCAATTCAACTTTCTCCCTCATCTCCAACACAAGGTCCGGCTCGGTGCCAACCAAATCGGACGGCTCATCCCAACATATCGGTGATCGGCAACGTCGGCCATAAAGTGCCTCATACTGTGCCATCTTAATCGACGCGTGCCAGCTATTATTATAAGTAAACTCAATTAAATCCAAATGATCCTCCCAGTCACTACTCCAATCTAACGCACACGCACGCAACAAATCCTCGAACATCTGAATGGTACGTTCGGATTGCCCATCGGTCTGGGGATGGAACGAAGTGCTCAAACGCAACTGTGTCCCCAATGCCTTATGTACCGCCTGCCAAAAATGCGATACAAATCGGCCATCTCTGTCTGAAATAATGGTCCTCAGTGTACCATGAAGTCTCACTATCTGCGCGATAAAAATACGAGCCAACTTTTCTGGACCCCAAGTATCCTTGATGCCCAGAAAATGCGCCGACTTAGTCAGTCGGTCTACAATCACCCACACCATATTCATACCCGTCTTCATCCTCGGCAAACCCGTGACAAAATCCATAGAGATATCCTCCCACTTCCACTCTGGGACGGGAAGTGGTTTCAACAACCCGACTGGCCACTGATGCTCAATCTTGACTTGCTGACAAGTCAAACACTTAGCCACAAACTGAACTACCTCCTTCTTCATGCCGTTCCACCAGAAATTCTTCCTCAGATCTTTATACATTTTACTCGAGCCCGGATGGACTGAGTAAGGTGACGCATGAGCCTCTCGCATAATGCTCTGTCTCAATTCCGAGTCATTCGGAACACACAACCGACCTCGGAATCTCAACACACCGTCCACATGAATAACAAATCCCGGGGCTTTCCCCTTTCCTACACTCTCTCGGAGCTGAATACACATCGGGTCCTCCAACTATCCCGATTTAATATCATCGACCAGAGATGAAGAAATCTCAAGAGTACGCAACTGCCCGGAACTCTCTGGTAGTACAACCTCAATGCTCAACCTCATAAACTCTCGCTGAAGTCCCGACTGGGCCGTAAGTAGCTCAAGCGTCTGAAGTGCTACCGATTTCCGGCTCAAGGCATCTGCCACCACATTTGCCTTACCCGGATGATATAGAATCTCGAGGTCGTAGTCCTTAATCAACTCCAACCATCTCCTCTGTATCATATTAAGCTCTTTCTGGGTGAAAATGTACTTTAGGCTCTTGTGATCGGTGAAAATCTGACACGACGAGCCATACAAGTAATGACGCCAAATCTTCAACGCAAATACAACTGCGGCCAACTCAAGATCGTGCGTAGGGTAATTCAACTCATACGGTTTCAACTGACGGGAAGCATAAGCAATCGTCCTCCAGTGCAGCATAAGTACACATCCGAGCCCTTGGCCCGAAGCATCACTGAAAACTGAGAAACCCTCATTACCACTCGGTAAGGCCAAAACAGGAGCGGTCGTCAACCGCTTCTTCAACTCCTCAAAACTATTCTGCCTCTCATCGGTCCACACAAACTTCTCTGAATTCTGTAATAACTGAGTCAGCGGTCGAGCGAGCTTAGAGAACCCCTCGACGAATCTACGGTAATACCCGGCTAATCCCAGAAAACTGCGGACCTCCTTCATGTTCTTGGGCGGCGCCCAATCCAACACTGCCTCCACCTTATGTGGGTCCACACGAACACCCTCGGTCGAGATCACATGACCGAGAAACATAACCTCCCGCAACCAAAACTCACACTTTGAGAACTTCGCAAAAAGATGCTGAGCTCTCAAAATGTCTAACACGATATGCAAATGACGGGCGTGCTCCTCCTCGCTCCTCGAGTAAATCAGGATGTCGTCGATAAAAACGACTACACACTTATCGAGGTACTCGATGAAGACTTTGTTCATAAGCTGCATGAACACGGCTGGTGCGTTGGTTAGCCCAAAAGGCATAACCACAAACTCGTAGTGACCGTATCTCGTCCGAAAGGCTATCTTCGGAATATCGGTATCCTTCACTCGGAGCTGATAATACCCCGATCTCAAATCAATCTTCGAAAACACAGTTGCCCCTTGCAACTGATCAAACAAATCATCAATCCTCGGGAGCGGATACTTGTTTTTGATGGTCACTTTGTTCAACTCTCGGTAGTCAATACACAAACGAAGTGACCTATCCTTCTTCTTCACAAACAGGACCGGTGCGCCCCAAGGTGAAACACTCGGTCGAATATACCCCATGTCTAACAACTCTCCCAACTGTTTCTTCAGCTACAGCATCTCGGCAGGCGCCATACGGTATGGCGTCTTAGAGATAGGGGCTGCACCCGGCACTAAATCGACGGTAAACTCAACTTCTCGGTCTGGCGGCAAACCCGACAACTCATCTGGAAAGACATCAGGATACTCACACACTACCGGAATAGACGAGAGTTCGACTCCCCCTTCCTCCGATCTCAAAGCGTAACACCAATAGCCCGTGCAACCTCCTCGAAGCAGTCTCACGGCCCTCAAGGCGCTGATCAGTAACCTCTGGCTACTCCGCTTACGCCCCACAAAAGAATGCTCGGTACCGTCAGAGGCTAACATCGAAACGGTTCTCGTTCTATAATTCATGATCGCCCCATTCCGGTCCAGCCAATCCTCACCCAGAATCAAATCCTCATCTCTAATATCTACCGCAATCAGATTAGAAGGCCAAACCCTCCCCGCGATACTCACTGGAAAATCTCTAACCTCACGATCCCCCACGATGCTATCCCCACTAGGAAGTTTAACAACAAAAGGCTCACACGCAACAAGGCAATCAACATGCAGACGACACACACAATCCATAGATATTAAAGAATGCGTAGCGCCAGAATCGAACAATACGGAAACAGGATGATCAAGGATGTGGACGGTACCTGTAGCCACCGTCGCGTCAGTATCTCCTGCTCGTCTCATATCATACACTCGGGGTGGAACAGACCCCGCACTAGAAGCTCCCCCTCTAGAAGGCTGACCACGTCCTCGACCTCTCCCAAAACTCTGCTGCGGCTGAGGAACTGTCGGTGCCTGATTCACACTTGGCTCTCCCGCAGCTGGGGCTGATATCTGAGTAACTGGAGCCCGAGCTGCATCCGTACAAAACTTAGCACGATGACCCATCCGACCACAAGCAAGACACTGAATCGGAGGCCTATCACACTCACTCATCATGTGGCCCGGACGACTACAGTTGAAGCACGTAGGACCACGAACGGAACCAGCAGGAGCAGACCTAGAACCGTTTCCTCGACCAACTGATGGCGACTGACTCCCGAAGACTCGCGAACCAGACTGAGTCTTCGGATACCCTCCTGACTTGCCTCCCGAAAACTGACCGGTGGTTTTCTGTTTCTTTCCTTCGGTTGCCGTCTCTGTTGCAGAAAACGACATCTCATAAGCCATCGCCTTATTTTGATATTCTTTCAAAGTCGTGCACCCCAGACCAGACATGTAGTGGCGCACCCTCGGTTTCATCCGCATATCAAAGTGGCGGATCTTATCAAGCTCATCTCGGACTTGGTTCCTCACATAATGCAGCTGTTGATTGTAGTCCTTGATAGCTTGAGAAATAGGAACGTCTTGGGGCTTAGCCTCAAAGAAGGCTCGGATCCTCCCCTCTTTCACTGGCCATGGACAGAATTCATCTTCCATCAAATCCCGAAACTCTGCCCACGTAGGCCGCCTTCGCGCAGTTTCACCGCTGCCACCACGTTCTTTGCCTCTTTGGCGGAAATCTTGAGCGATGGGTACCTTCCTCTCCTCAGAGCAGTTAGCAGCCTCGAATACCTTCTCCATCTCAAATAGCCAATTCTCCCAACCAGAGGGGTCGGAAGCACCATCAAACTGCGGAGGACGCATACGAATCATGTCCTGAAGTAGCTTATCACTGCCGGATCCAGTAGGCGGAATTGGGTTGGCATTAGCTTGGTCGACTAGAACGGCCTGAGTCAGTAGCGTCATCTGGTTCGCTACTTGCTGCAAAATGTTGGCCACTCCAACATTCTCATGTGCATTACCGGAACTAGCAGACTGGTCCTGCTGACCTCCGGAACTAGGGGGAATACTATTCGACAAAGAGGGCATCGAAGAATCAGTTCCTGAGTGATCGGACATGGCCGCCCCACCGGCTGCGCCACGTCCGCGACCGCGTCCGCGTCCTCTACCAGCAGGAATTCTGAAGAAGTAATGGGTAAGTACAATTTAAACGCAAAACGCAACAAGATACTAAGACAGGAATAGAACAGAACGGTGAAACGAGTCAAGTTAAGAAAAACTTACGAGCACTGGCGTACTGAGATGATGGCATAGCAGTGATACTGTCCCAAAAACGACACTTAACTAGACCCAAATAACCGACAGCCTAGGTATCCATAAACCTAAGCTCGGATACCATATTCTGTAACACCCCCAAGACATTCAGGGCATATTACAGTGCCGTGGACCCCACACTGTGGAATCCACCAGGCTAACGTACCAAACAAGACATTCGACAATGGCAAACAATCATTAATAAAACGACAATTCAAATAAAAGACTACAACCCGACAAATAAAATTCTGACGTCAAATCCATTTCCCCAAAACGGGAACACGACATTAACAAATTCAAACCGGAAGTACTCGAGGACTTAAACCAATTTATAATACAGAAATCCCAAAATCAGACATCAATAATAATTGACAGACAGAACACCAATAATCAACCACTGGACAATATCATGCTTGCCCATCATCCTCATACGGCTTGGGTGCTCTCTTGTCCCCACGATCAATACCTGAAATACAAAAAGTATTTCCCCCATTTAAGGGGTTAGCGACAACTGCTAGTGCAAGTACAATCCATTTGAACTACATTCTAATCAGATGAATAATGCGCCAAAAATCATTTTTGAAAACGTTTTATATTCCGGAATATTTACAATGTACAATCACAAAACACATTATCTCCAACAATCATAATTCAAAGTTAACCTTGGTACGAGACTCACGACCACCGTACCCCGCAGAGCCCCGTCGGACATCCCTGGGTGGTTAACCACAGTTCATGATACGCACACACACGGCAATACGTATCTCTAGAGGCCCCGTCGGACCGTCCCTAGGTGAACATACACATATCCATCCACAACAACCACGATACAGCCATAATTCAAATACTAGAACATGTAAACAAATGTAAAGTACTTGCCTTTGTGACATCTTCGAAGAATCGGGAGTGAAAAACGACTACGGATGATCCGAGTGGAAGACGATGGTTCCTAACGAAGAATTAACATAACTCAGTCCCAACGGACATCAATAAACGAAAGGAATACTCCCATAACCCCGATTACAATTCACGGCAATAGACGTTCAATCGATACGGGCGAGGGTTTACACAAAATCTCCCCGTATTGATAGTTCACGGATTAAAATCAAGGAAATTGGATTGAGAATCGTCCAATAACAATAATCGGTAAGAAGTTTCGCAACATACATGAACAATTCAGAATCAATCACGAAAAACCCGAAAAACCCCCAATTTATACAAGTTAGGGTTTCTGAAGAAAATACCTCGGATTCGGATGATGGAGGATGATTATGCTGATGGTGATATGCTACTACGATTCTATGGTGATGGAACACGAAAAATTCTTCGATCAAAACTGAAAAAATCGCCTCTGGAGTCGCACCGTGAAGAAAAAACGAGAGAAAGGATAGGAAATGAGGTATTAGACCTCTGCCCGCTGTTTAAAGCAGCTATTCTGGCCGTAACAGGGAACACTTACGGCCGTAACATGGCCAACTTACGGCCGTAACCACGGGTGTTACGGCCGTAACACCCTTCCTGACAAGCAGATTAGCATTCTTTGTCAAACGATTCCGGATGACCCCGAAACCCGGACCTGCTATCGAACCAAAAATACGACTACGAAGAATATTCGATGACGAGTCTAACCATCACAAGAAAACATCAATCCGACTACCCGGGAATCCGAAATACGACAACGAGTATGAAATTCCCTAAATATATTGGAAATTACGAAAATGGCCCAAGTGCCCGAAAATCACGAAACGACGTCGGATTTACAAACCCAAAGTTTCAACATGACCAACTCAACCATACGAACTTGTACAAGCCAGGAAACAACGAAAACGAACGAGTTTAACGAGAATCGAACGTTCATACAGCAAAACATGTCATAAAATGAAATTACGTGAAAACATCATCAAAACTCATTCAAATGGAAAAACTCCAAGAACAAAATAGATTCGAAATGTCGAAACGGTTACAAGCGTGTCGATAAAAATAGACATACACCAAAAATGGAAACTGCTAAAAAAATGGAAAAATTACGGATATTACAGAAGTAACATCATAAATCCATTCTACAAACATTAGACAAGGTTCGTTGCAGATGAGGTGATCATGAACATTGTTCGGACTCCGCCAAAATCGATTTTCACACTTACGACAAGGGCACTTTACTTCATTTCCATCAGCAAATTTGGCCATCGCATTTTTCACAAAAAATTTGACACCATCTATATAATCTTTGGTATACTTGGGAAGATTCAACCAATTATTACATGCTTCACTCATGACTACAGTGAAAAAACAACTATGGTTAGCCACTGATTCTACTTAATCTAACATGTGTTTTAGTTTTGGATAACCATATAAATACCTTAACTCATTTAAATAAATCGTTTACTAGATTTCAACCATTTCCATTGAAAAACAAAAAGAAATTGCCAAATCAATAATGTTGATACTAGACAGAATTAGTAAAGTTCCACAAAATCAGTAAAGTTCCAAAAACAAAAAATCATTTCAAATGTTTCAGCACCGCTGGATTGATTTCTATATAACCAATAAACAAAAATATGATGCAATATTGCTATGGAATGTATAAACCAGTAAAGTTCCACGGACATTTGTAAATTTCACAGTTTCAACAAAGCAAGATTGATTTTGACAAAGAAAATAACAAAAAAAAAACAAAACTCTCAGAAGTAGCAACATACCGAATCGAATAGCAGGAGTGAAACCCGCAACCTCGCACAATAGGGACGAAGTTCGAACAACAACAGTGAAGCTTGAATCGATTAAAACCCTAGGTCATGCCTTCGTGAAGCTCGCAGTGGTATTTGGATGTACGGAGCTTGTACAAGATGAAACTCGAACAGTAGGAGGGAAGTCCAATCGCAGGAGGGAAGGTCCAATCGATTGAAGGTTCAGATTTGGAAAAAGCGCAGGAGGGAAGGTGAGGAAAGTGAAGTTGACGGGAAAAAAAATCTGAGGAGGGAAGGTAAAGTGATGTTGACTCGTTTGTAGCTGTGGAAAATAAAAATCTGATTAAAGTGTTAAGTGATAAACTTAAAAGTGTTAAGTGATAAATGTAAAAGACTAAAAAAGTAACACATGCCTAATATATTTTGGATTCAAATATCCGAAATATGATTTTTTTTAAAAAATACTATCTGAATCCGAAAAAATGGATTTCTGAATTTCGGATATCCGAAATTTCGGATATCTGATTTTTCGGTTAATTTCAGATCGTATTTTTGAATTTTCGGATCGAATATCGCGTATCAGATATTTTTAACACCCCTAAGTGGAAATTGTGTTTTCGAGAGAAAGTGTGATGAGTGAGTTTGCGTTTTTAGAGAAACTGTGTTGAGTGAGTATTGACTACTGTGAGTGTATTGACCCGCTAAAATTGAAAATAATTTATTTGGACCGCCTAAAATATTTTAGCAAGCCCTCTTATTTTTTTTAGTGTTTAGTTACACTTTTTTAAAATAGCAACGGCAACACCAAATTTTGTGTTGGCGTAGATATTCAATTTAGTCTATGGTAACACTAATTTTTATCAACAATAACGTTAGAAAAATGTGTAGCCTTAAATCAAATTTGACCAATTTTAAGGCATCTAAGGCTACACTTTTGCTTGTAACATCAAAAAAACCGTTGTTGAAAGTCATATATGGTGTAGTGTTATGATGATTATTGATGACAATGTCATAATGGAATAAGTAGTCGAATTCACCTACGATAATCCTTGATTAATAAATGATGTGAATATTGAAAAACCTTAAGAACTTGGAAAATCCGATTCTTAAAAAGAAGAAAATAAAATTTTTGTATTGAAATTCGTTAATGAAATTCTGGAATATTCATTGGGATAGGATGAACTATTCGAGTAATATTCTGAGTGTCATTTTCTATGAATTGATATCATTATTGTATGAATGTGTTGTTGAATGAATTACATATCGTTCGGAATAACTAATATGAACACAGACCCACCATGACATGCATGGGAATACATTCGCAAAAGAATTAAAAATAATAAAGAACAGAGTCTTACAGAAAAATCTTTTTGAACAATGTCCACATTATGTGGAAGTATCATTTGGTAAGTGTCTCGTGCAGAATGCCCCACTGCAAGAACTAGAGCATCACATTCCAACTTCTGGGAACCAAACTCAGAGCTTTCTCTTGAGTCAGACCTGTAATATGTTCTCCCTTCACCAACATACACCTTTAAGTATAGCATGTTAACGAAAGTTACTTTGAGTGTCTAGAATACCTATAATTAGTAAGAGGAACAAAGTCAGCAAGCTGCCCACATCCTGATTCGATCCTCAAGACTCTACATATCAAGTGCAACCCTCTAAACTTCTCCATCATGCCAGACAAAAGCATCTATAACAGGTCCTGTATCATCATATCTCTAAAAAGGTATAAACATGATTAAAGTTTACACAGGTGATACAAGCTTGATAACAAAAGGAAATAGGCAAAATTTGAGGATTAAAGACATTTACATCGGCCTTTGTTTGCGTAGAAGATCAACTCTACTCCAGAGATCTTCCCTTTTCGTTTTCAAGTTTGAATCATCAACCTTTATGTCTCTCTACAGGTCAAATTACATAGTGGACAAACTCATCAAGCTGCTTCACACACATGGAACACAAAATCACACATACAAATTTACACACACACACACACACAATCACATACACAAAATACACATACACACATATTTGTATATATATATATATATATATATATATATATATCACAACACACATACGGTACATACATACACACACACAATCCTTCAACACCCAATATAAAAGCTGTTATAAATTTACCATATAAAAGATTATACAATCAGGAGAGAACACACAAATACATTTCACGTCGGATAGTAGAAATCTCATGCACATATACACACAATAAATCTCATTTTACAGTAAAATTCATCTCAAAAGTTCACATCAAAATTCTAATGCCACTGGAGCATAACCTACAGTTGATTCCTTCTGTTATTACATCTCAAAATTTTTACAACAAAAGTCTATCCTTTGTTGTTATGTTTTTGCTTTTCTCTATCGCTTCTCCGTCTTCCTCAACTGGGGCCCGTTAACTAGTAAAATCACCTCACATTTCGCCCTATCAATTTCACCTTCAAATATTTTCACACAAGCACCAGAATAATTTCAGAAGCAGGACACCCAATTCCCAAATCATTCAGTATCACAACCCCATTTTCAGAACCAAATCGGAAGTAAAGAACTTACCTGATTTTCAGTCGGGTCATCTTCGACTAAAGCTCTGATTTGTCGTCCTCACCGAAGCCAGCTCCGATTTGTCGTGCTCCACCGTGAATCAAGTCGGTTTCATCTAGGGAACCCCATGAATTGGAGCTTTATTCTCCGCATCGAGATGGAACCCTGAGCTCCCGTCTAATTACATTCACTTCGATCGAATCCGCCTCACCACTGGCCTCTCAACCGCCACCCTTCGGTGTTCCTCAGTCGAAAGATGAGAAGAGAGATATGGAAGTCGGTGGGCATTGACGCGTGAGAGGGGGGAAGAAGAGGGAATTCCTCTTTTTACTTCTAAAAGCCTGATGCAAGTTTCTCTTTAATAAGAGAATAGGACAAGATTATAAAATTAGCTTACGAGCCAATTTAATCTATCATCAATTGGTCCAAATCCTATTTATTAGAAAAAATTACTAGTAAATAAATTCTAGAATATGATTACGCTTAGGTGAATTAACCCACTTTTGTTATTCCTTAATTCCAAAATACGGAACTCGTTCGACGAGTTAACGTCTTAATCTACGACTCCTCATCCCAATTAAAATGTCTACGATAGGTTGTGTCTAATAAATCCTCTCGACTATTAATTAGGCAGTCAAAAAAATTAATAAAATAAAATAAGAATTTTTATACTATCAGAATTCTAATTAAAATTCTTGGATATTAATTATATTGTTTTTAATGTGTTCATATCAAATTTAATTAAAAAATATTACATTCGAATAAATGTCATACTCCAATCTAATCAAATTTAATTAGTTTTCAAGTAAAAGATTATTTATTTATAATTTTACATAAAAGAATATGAAGTTTTTTATAAATAGTACATTTACGGCAACACTGTGTCATAAAATGTTACAACTTGTAACACTTTGCTAAAAAGGCAACACCATATTTGTATATAAGGTAACACTCAAAATACAATGTTGCAGTAAGCCATATTTTGCATAGCTATTGCAACATTTTAGCTGGCAACACCATGCAAATTTGTTGCAGTAGGCCATTTATGGCATAGTGCGACCACAATCAAATTGTAACAACCACTCCCGGTCGTTCATGCGAATCGGACAGTTCTGCACTTCACGATTCCCAACAATTCTTCTACCATCGGGTAGACCAATCACATAAGGTTCACAATCGGTAACATGATCTAATTGCAAACAACTCAAACAAGAAGCAGATAAAAAGGAGTGTGAAGCACCAGTATAAAAAATAACACAAACGGGCTGAGAACGGATCTCGAGAGCACCTGCAATCATGCTGGCTTCGAGATCATCAACCTTCTTCATCTCGAGAGCACCTGCAATCATGCTGGCTTCCACGACCCATCCCTCTGTTTGCCCCGGTAGTCTGATAGGAAGCAGACGGAGGTACACGGTCCTGAATAGAAGAGTGAACTGGAGCATGAGAGGCTATTGGAGCATGTCCCAGTTCACCCCTGCAATAACGAGCACGATGCCCAATCTTCCCACAAGTATGGCATGCAACTGTCGGCTTCGGGCATTTGGAGCTGATGTATCCCTGGTCTCCATAGTTATATCACACAATAGATGAGATAACCGCTCGAGAGTGCGTTCCTACCAGCTTCGACGCCACAGGTGGCCACTCAAAAGGATTCGGCACAGACTGGGGCTTTCGTAATCTCCCCCGGTTACTGTTTACTTGGGTCTGGTTCCTGGATCTCTTATTGGAGGACTGTGGCTGCTTCCTGGAAATCTCCTTGGTAGTAAGTTCGTATTCCAGAGCTTTCTCGATCAACTCCGGTAGGATCGTACAGTGGTGGTTAAGCAACTGCATCCTCACTCGGGGTTTAAGCCTCTTAAGGAAATATTTGATCTTATCAGCTTCCGTCCAACCAATCGACATAGCGAACAGAAGAAGTGCCTGGAATTTCTCAACAATCGCTAACACATCCTCGTCCTCAGATGGGTCGGGGTTTAGAAACTCTGACAATTTGGATTCACGGATTGGGGCTGGATAGTAACGATCTAACATGAGGTTCTTGAATTCCTCCCAAGTTCTTACGCCGTCAGCTGGCCTCGCCGAAAGCCACCAAGTATGGGCGCTCTTACTAAGGTAGTAATCCGCCATGGAGACTCGATTATCTTATAGGCATTCAACCATATCGAATAGCTTCTAAAAATGCTCTATCTAGTGTATAATATCAGTAGGCTCAGAGGAGCCTTCAAAGGTCGGAGGTCACTGTCGTGATATTTCATTAATGATTCGGCTCACAATTCCGCCGTGAACCAGAGGCGGAGGTTGTTCTCCCTGCTGCTGGCCAGTTGTAGCATCTCTATGCATGGCTTCCATCATCTGACCCATCTAGGTCATCTGGTTCATCATACCCTGCATAACAACATAAGGGTCGACGTACACACCCTCGTGTCGATCGGTGTGGTGAGACTGGTTCTCAGAAGGCGAGTCACTGCCTGCTGAACTTTGCCCCACATTCGAACGGGTATTGGCTAGTGGCCTTGGGATTCGACCCCTTCTGCGGCCTCGGCCCCCTCTACCACGACCCCTCAAATTTCTATCCATACTGAAATAATCAAATAATAATCATAAGCACAGTTCAGGACCGTCTTTACGGTCTTATCACAATTCACGCTAAGTTAATTAATAATAATGAAATTACAAGTTCAGAAAATTAATCCATCACGAATTATTGGCATCATAAGTGTTCCACAAAATATCACACTGACATCAAGTCAAAACAATTTCAATCACACAATTAGTCCAAATTTTCCTCGGAATATCTATGAGGCAAATTCCAACACAATTCTCTCGAAATTTCAAGATCAATTCCGCTATTCACGGTTTGCCAGTAATTAAACCATGGCGCATAAGTAACATATCGTTTTAACTTGCAAGGTCAGGCGCTTGCACGGGTCACACGTGACGCGAAGGTTTCTTGATACTAGTTCAATCCACAACGACTAAAAAGAGAAAACGACTATCTGATACCATCTTCTGTAACACCCCAAATTTGGCGGCTATAACAGTGTCGTGGACTCCACACCAGGACCCACCAGGCAATATCAAAACATAATTTAAACATCCCATAGATGTGGTACCGAACCACAATATAATATTCATAACCCCGATTAGGAGTTTATACTGTATACAATAACTTCTATAACAGTACACAGGACCCAAATTAGGTATAAACCATATGGAGATGGAATATACCCAACATAATAATAATATAATCATCCGTATTTTATATAAAATGGAAAAAAAATGAAATTTCACAGTTTAGACATAACTGACCAACAAAAGACTCGGGGCCCCGAACTAGCATCCTTCAATACCCTTCGTCGTCATCGTGCTCTTCCTGTGCCTTGCCCTTTCCTCGACCTGAAATACAACACAAGTATTTCGCCCAAACCACAGGATCAGCTATACATGAATTATAATTCTCATGACATTATACAATTCATATATATACAGGATCTCAAAGAAACAACCGAGCACTGAACATACCCCTCGGGTGTATGAACAATCAGTACCAATCTGTCGGACATATCCAATCGTACATGGAATATGAATGACCAATCACATGGCTCAAGACGGACATCACAGTACGCCCGATACAGAAATGTGTCCGTGCACATGTCCACCCCGTATACGGAATCCATAGTATATGTGGGACAATGTACCTAATTAGCATCATGAATTACGTCTCGTGTGCACGGTCCAATGCGGAAACATCCACGCATGACCACATGTGCTCGGCTAAAAATCCTACACATAACCAATCGGCACGCATATATGAATCCAGAGATGTCACGAGGCAACATGACAATGAAACTCAACAAATTACACATCATCCAAGAATCGAGAGAACTCACCGAAGTGACAACAATGCTCAATTCCAACAATATAAAAGGCGATAAACTTGGGAATACAATCCCACCACAAAACGGTAATACGATCAAGAATGACACCACATCATGAATAATAGATTCATAGAGCATTACATATACACGAAACATATAATGTTCACAAGAATTCAATCATCATTATAACCAAGCAAGATAACTTGCCTCAATTTCGTAGACGAATAGTCCTTCTCCGAACGAACGGATGGACGGTATCCTCGACTAATAATAGTCACTCGAACAAGCAACCTTGAATGAAATGTAATTCATTCAACAACACATTCATACAATAATGATATCAATTCATAGGAAACGACACTCAGAATATTATTCGAATAGTTCATCCTATCCCAATGAACATTCCATAATTTCATTAACGAATTTCAATACACCAATTTTATTTTCTTCTTTTTAAGAATAGGATTTTCCAAGTTCTTAAGGTTTTTCAATATTTACATCATTTATTACACAAAGATTATCGTAGGTGAATTCGACTACTCATTCCATTATGACATTGTCATCAATAATCATCATAACCTTCCCAAGAACACTGTCAACATATGAATACGATGATTAACACATTCTTAAGTCATCAAAATAGCCGATTAACTTGAATATATAAAGGTTATATTTGTGTTCTTCATAATCCATTACTATTTCCTAAAGAATTGCTCTAAACATAATTATATCATTTAGGATTTCTGAACTTTAAGAGCATCATTCTATTCTTCAATACTCATCAAGTTCTTCTCAAGGGGTTTGTTAAACCTTCTAAAATGTATTGTTATAACATCACATGATTCTACTATCATTAAGAATATACTCATAATCATCATGATTTCCTAAGGATTAATAGCAAACATGTTATTCTACAACTTCTTCAACTATTCAAGAGGTAATACTAACAAAATTGTCATGTTCTTCACTTAGTTTGTTCAAAATTCCAATAACTATCATGTTATATTTGATTAATATAACATTATATGCATTACTCCTTACTAGTGTCATCAATAATATGAAACAACATGAGTTTAGATAACCATCCTCAAGAAAAATGAAGAATAGCACCAAAACTCCAAGAACACACTCCAAACTTCTAATCACTAAGCTTCAATCCAAGTGACGGAGCTCCAACACAAGATGGGAGGGGTAAAAATTGATTTAGCATGGCAGAGGATCGGTTTTCAGAGGGAGAGGTTGAGTTTGGTTCGTGCAGAAATGAAAGGCAAGTCATGCCATTATAATCTGTGTTTATCATTACGTACGCTATCGCCAACGCATAGCGTACGTTAAGCGCATTACGTATGTAATCCTGCCGATGTTACGTACGCAACGAGCCCCCAGAGGCTACTACCTCAAAACACATGTACTATTACGTACGTTGCCCAAATAACGTACGTAAAGCTCACGTACATTACGTACGCTAACACTTAGCCATTACGTACGTAATGGCCGTTGACTAGGTTGTCACAATCGGATCACCAACCCCTGCTCATGCCTGATCCCACCCGCCGAAAGGCGAGATGCTGTCTGGTACACATTATTATGTACGTTAACAGTAGCGCCTTACGTACGTAACATCACACATATAACGTATGTTAAGGTTATACCGTAGAGTACGTTAAGCACCAAAAGTTAGCCAAAGAGAAGAAAAAATACAATCCTTCATTACAATATCTATCAATCATCTAATGCGAACAATGAATATTATTATTAACTCAATTCTATTATCACAACATTACAATCATTAATACTAAAAGCGATTACGATACGACGATATTTGAATCATTCGAGTAATACAATGGAAAAATGGGAAATCAAAACTGGATATTACAGTGACTGGCAGACATCACCGACCTTTTTGCCTTGTTACATACGAAGCAGGGAGCGTGCGTTAATTGTATAAATAGCATGCGCTATTTAGCATATTGGAGGGCATGTAGCATGCGCTAAGCTGTTTCAGAATAGGTCCAAGTTGTCTCTTGTAGCGTGCGCTAATATGTCTTGATTTTGATGCCTTTTGTTTTACGATAGAATATACACTGTTTTGATATCTGATCGAGTCTTTGATGTTTTTCTTTTAAATGTTTTGATAGAATGCATCATTAAATAGATTTGTTCAACAATCTCCCCTTTTTATGATGACAAAATATTTAACAAGATATACCTGCAAATATTTGTAAAGAAAACTTTTCGAACCAAAGTTGTTACTTTGTTCGATTTTGTTAGAGATTTTTTAATCTTGGCAAGAACAAAGGTTCCATGTTCTATCTTTTTCTCCCCCCTTTTTGTCACAATCAAAAAGTTAAATGAACATAGCTCCCCCTGAAACGGAGCTTTCCTGTTTTTAAACAAACAACCAACTTATAGCTTTCTAGCTTAAAAATTAAGCTATAAGCTAAGATACATGGTTAGAGACATTACGTTATACCAAAGTGTAATGATCCAACATGTGCATAGTAATCGCCATTAAAACGAAGCATTTAATGTATGATTTGACAAATATTAATGCAAGGATTAGAAATTCATAAAATAGTGTTAGAGTAAATGTAGCGCAAAAAAAGTGAATAATCCTAAACATTCAACAAATGAGTTTAATTCAAACAGCAAAATATTTAAACAAAAAACCAAACATTCAAAATCAAGTGTCACCAAAATATACGAACAAAATATTCTTTTTTAATAAGTAATCAACACATGAGATTTATAGGTTTTGGTCGGAACGAGAGGTTGGAAATGGGAATGAGGGATTGGTAAATCGTATGAAGTCTTCAAGGAGGGATTTGACAGAGTGGATTTCGTTTCGTATTTCAGTCCGAAGAGTACGAACTTCATCACGAATTTCAAGTTGCGTATTTTAGGAATACCTAGTAGATTTTGTTGATGTCATCCTGGTATTGACTTATTATTCAAATGTATGTTAAGTACTTGGCAAAATGTAAAGAAGAACCAAATGAGTATCTTCTATAGGCCTTATAAGTTTATGCTTAGTATCGATGATCAGTTGTAAAACGACTAAGTATAGAACTATGTATATCGGAGCAGTCTATCTCAGAGAACTCTAGATCAGAGTAGAGAACTTTATCCCAGAGAAGTTCAGAACAGAGAAGTTCAAATCAGAGCAGAGAACTTCAGACCAGAGAAGTTCAAATCAGAGAACTTTAGTACAGATCAAATAAGCTCAAGTCAAAGAACTTAAGTTCAGAGAAATTCAGTCCAGATCAGAGAAGTTCATCTCAGAGAACATCAGATCAGGGAACTTTATTTCAGAGAAGTTCAAGTCAGAGAGCAGAGGACTTGACATTAGAGAATTTTACATCAGAGAAGGTTGACTGCACTTTAGGCAGGTTTGACCAATAAGATCAGACAGGTTCTCAGACAAGTCATTTCAGCTAAGACACTCAGTCACACATCAGCAAGCGTTGAAAATTCAACATTCATGGAAAGTCACAGGCAGACGTAGGAGACAAACTTGAAAGATTCCCGGAAAGCAAGAAATAAAATATTCATCAAGATCCGCATTCTGAAGACTTTATACTTATTCTAATCAAGAATAACGGCGCTAAATCAAAGAAAGTCTTTCAACGGTCTGAATTGAAAAAGGAATCAAGCCTTGTAACGGATTAATAAGATAAACAAAAAGGTCCACTCTCTACTGGATGGATTTGTTACAGTAGTGCAATGGCTCGTGCTATAAATATCTGAAGATATGAATTGAGCTTACTACGAAATGAACGAACGGTGCGAACAAAACTTTCAAGCGATCAAAGCAAACAAAGCAATCAAAAGCATTCTATAGCATCGTGAAAGAGCAATCTTAAGAGATCATATTCAAAGAAGCTCTTTGTTGGAGAAGACAAAACTCTTGTCTAAAAAATTGAGTACGGGGTTGCTTTCTGGAACGAGTTTCTTGAAAGTAAAGAGACTGTAAACACATCCACGGGTTCTTGATTGGAAGGTGATAGACAACTCGAGCGTTGTTGAGGTATCCAAGGGTTTTCAATCAGGAGGTTCTAGGCAGTCAAGGGAGTTGCAACGACCACGGGTTTCCACTGGTTGGAAGCTGTTGTAACTAGGAAGAATTCATTGTAACCTTTATCACTGGTTGACAATTATAGTGAATTTATCTCCAACTAGTTTGGAGAGAAGTGGATTAGTAGAGGATTACCCCACCTCTGAAACACTATAAGTGCCTACGTGTGTTACTGCATTGAACATCATACTTAACTACTGCATACATATTTGCTGTTACATTGATTAGTTATTTGCAGAGAACATTAACTTACCTACTATCGTCATCAGCTGTCTTCTTCATACTTGTCTGCAGGCAACTTTAAGTCATCTATACCTATCAGCTGAGAAACTCACCTGACTTTTAGGAAAAGAGTTTCAATAAGTCTATTCACCCCCCATCTAGACTTATTCCTGACGACTTGTGACCTACAACTGGTATCGGAGAGGTTAGTTCAATATTTGCAGAACCAGATCCATATATCAGAGCATATATATTTCAATCTCTCATTTAGAATGGAACACATGCACTCTAGGTTACATGTATTTTCTGTTGATGAATATAAACTCTGGAAGATAAGAATGCACACTTATCATCCATCCATGACGACATGTGGTGCATCATTGAAGAAGGTCCTTTCATCTTTGAGAAGGACAACTCCCCTGAAGAAATTGCAGATGGGAAGCCAGAGAAGATCCCCAAGAAGTGGAAGGAGCTGACCCCTGAAGAAAGGAAGCTGGCCAATCTTGACAACTGGGCCAGAGATGTGCTTTACTAGACCCTGGACAAATTAACCATGGTCAAGATCAAGAATTGTAAAAATGCCAAAGAAATTTGGGACACATTAGCTGTAATGTGTGAGGGAACTGAGCTTATAAAGGAAAATAAGTTGTCAATTGCTACTCAAAAGTTTGACAACTTCAAAATGAAGAATGGTCAATTGACCAAGTGGACATAAGATTCACTCAGATCATAAATGAAATTATCTCCCTTTGAAAGACCTATGGCAACAGGGAGATGGCACTAAAAGTTCTAAGATCCCTCAACCCCGAATGGAGCATGAAGGCGGTGGCTATGAGATAATTAAAGGATCTCAAAAAGATATAGATCCAGGAGCTATTCTCTGATCTGAAGGCTTATGAGTTCGAGCTACCATGTTTATTATCAACTGATCCAGCAGAGAAGGGAATAGCATTTGCACTAGAGTTCCCTGCCAAGACCCTATCCGAAGTCAAACCTCCAAATCCTCTAGCGTTTGAGGACGAGATGGCATTCATAATGCAAATATTCAGCAACTTTTGGAAAAACTACTCCAGGTACAAGAAGAATTACAAAGACAATCCAAGGAGAAATCAGAAAGCAGGCAACTGGAAGTTGGAATTCTACAACTGTCATAAGATAGGACATATACAATTTGACTGTCCTGATCTTAAGAAGGATGAAATCAAGAAGGACGTGAGCAGTAAGGAAGACATAAAGAAAGGCGCTCATAATTGAAGATCAGATTGAAGAAAAAGTAGAATCAAGCGGTGGATTCTTCTCTGATGATGATGATGAATACAGCTGTCTGATGGCCAACCTAGCTGATGAAGAGGTAACTTCTAAACCTCAAGATACAGAGAGTTTGAGTTCTGACATGTATGAAGATATGAATCTTCATGAATCTGTAAATCAGTTACTAAAAGACTTTGAAACCCTTAAATCATATCCCCAAACTGTGACAACCGAATATGCACATCTAAAAGATGAGAAAGCACATCTGAAAAATGATTTTGACAAGCTCAATCAAGAGTCAGCAAAATTTAAAAATATTATAGCTGAGCTTGAAAAACGATCTGAAAATTCTTCGAAAAACTCAGCTGAAAATACTGCAGCTGAGATACATAAGCTGACTGTTTTAAATAGTGAGAAGTTAGCTGCACTCGCTCATGTCAAAGTTGAGCTATCCAAGGTTAAACAGCTAAATAGTACACACGCTAAAGAAATAACATCTCTAAATGCATCTATAACCCTGGATGAACTGTGTATGAACAAAAGGCCACTCTATTCCAGATCAGGCCTTGGATATGACCCCAACACTCCCTCTAGTTCAAAAACGACTTTTATCAAGGGAGAAATAATGGTCCAGACTGCTGAGCCTACTTATAAAGCCGTATTTCAAAATAGGCAGCAAGCAAGGTTCACAAGGAAGCCACCTAGACAAGAGACTAGGCAATGGCCAAGGCAAAAGCAGCAGCCAAGACATTATGCCAACTATTATCAAAGACTCCCTAAAAATAGATTTCAAAATGAGAGAGGCAAATGGAAACCTCAAGGTTATCCAAATTTTCAAAATGAACAGGTGTGGAGACCCCAACGATCTAATAAATGGTCTCAGCCAAGATTTAGAAATGGCCCACACCACAGATTTTATGAGGTATATCCAGGATGTTGGAATATAAAACGCAGCGGAAGCTAGTTGGTGAAAATATTTTATAAACGGTTTTATAAACTAACCAACATAAAAACTGGATCTATTTAGGCTTGTCAATTAATTAACTAAATAGATCAATAAACAATCAAATAAATATATTTACGCATGGGAGTCGATAATTAATACCTTTGACGTGAAGTGGTAGAAATTCCCTCCTTGGATCGATCGAACTACTCCCTCTATTCTTCTTCGATCTACTTGTATTTCTACCTCAACGTCTTCTAGAGTATATCCCGCCTATTATCCGGATGCCGTGTGGGCAACAATCAACCGGACTAAACTTGGACATCTTATGGGATCGGCCGAAATTTTTCTTTCCCAAGAAACTCACGATTTTGTTCTCTCTATTTTTCTTGAATATTTTGGTATTTTTAGAAAAATATTGTGTTAACTATATTATGGAATCTAAAACACAATTCAAGATCCACAATTAAACACACAAGCAAAAAATCGATTTCTTGGTCCTTCAAGGGTTGTAAAATCGGCCCCCCATATATCCTATTTATAGGTATTTTGGGCTACTCTAGGGACCTTAAGGAGAATAAGGTAAGGACTCCTAATAGATATCTTCTTTCTAATATTAGGACTCTTCCTAATATGAAGACTCTATTAATATCAACTTAGTCCACCAAAAGTTGATATTGCACTTTCTACCAAAATCCCAAATTACGAAATTGGGGTCTTTTTTGAATTAATTATTTCCCGTGTTTAAGATATTCCATGTTCATTAATTAATTTAAGCTACTGACAACTTTTAATTAATTAATGTGTTATACATGAGTATACCACTCGATTTTTATTATTATATCAGAAAATTAATTATACCTGCAGGGTTTAATATAATAATCCTTTCGGGTGCCTCAAGGGACATGATTAACCCGACTGGTCGGTACACGATTTCTAGCTATAATATTAATTATTATATAAGTAATAATATTGCCCAAAATATCGAGCATATTGAGTCAATCATTGTGGCTCTCACCCATGATAAATCAAAGCAATAAATATTAAATATTAATCACTAGAATTAAGAAATAATAATTGTCCGAGATGTGCGTTCTTCTTATAGGCAGGAAAGAAGAATCTATCTCACCTTGATCCTGTTTAACGTATACCGAATACGCTAATATATGGTAATGGTCAAGACCAACCAATCTCAAGCATATATTACAACCTCTCACATAACGGTCTAATATTATAGGTTGTGAACTAAATATTACTATATAAGGAACCGATAATGTGATCTTCTGTGTGACACGACACACTACATTATCTACAATATAAAGTAATTAGACAATATTTGCATAACAATAGCATGAATAAAAATGCAAAACATGTGATGAAATGAATTAAATACTCTCATAGATAAAGACTGGGAAATTAGATAATACAAGCATAAAGTATGCTTTGACATATACAACCCTAACAATCTCCCACTTATGCTCAAAGCATGCTTTTGAAGTATACTATCTAGACTATGTCTATCTATCTCCCACTTATACTCAAAGCAATGTTGTCATACATCTCAACCTCATTTCTTCCACATGCCCTTCAAATGACTTTGAGGGCAACTCTTTCGTGAAAGGATCAGCTAGGTTGTCTTCAGATGCTATCTTGGAGACAATAATCTTCCCCCCTTCACAAAATCTCGAATGATATGATATTTGCGATTGATATGTTTGCTTTCTTTGTGGTCCCGTGGTTCCTTCGAATTTGCAACAGCACTGTTATTATCACAATAAAGTGTAATACTCCTAGACAAATTAGGAATCACACCCAAATCCTTTAGGAAGTACATGAGCCATACCGCCTCTTTAGCTGCCTCTGAGGCTGCTACATGCAATATCCGCAATTTCGATTTCCGGTAATTTTTATTTTTTCCGGCGGAGGTCCGTTTTGACGACTCGCTCATGACCGTTTCGTCATTTCGAGAATGATTAATTCTGCACTTTTTGTCATCCGAGTTCGTTTCGGTATCGTTTTGTTGAGTTCCGAGCTTTTTAGCGACTTTTCCGCACTTGAGTTCGATTCTTGCGAATCTCGTCCGAAATTGTTGTTTCGAGTTTCTCGTAAGTTCATTTAATGTTATTATTCATGTTGCGAGCTTTGGTTTGGTGTTTCGATCGCGTATCGTGATTTTCGGACGTTTTGGGCCATTTTCGTAATTTCCCAAAGTTTTAGGTAATTACTTCCGTTGTTGAATTCCGAGCCTTCGGGTGGTCGGAATTGTGTGTTCTCTTAGCTCTTAGATTCGTCTTTGCGAGTACGTTGTAACCGTATCATCGATTCGTATTCAGGTTCGGGTTTCGGGGTCGTTCGGGCCGTCGGAGTTGGCCCCGGCCGAGTTATGGCCGGCAACAGGCCCAGTGCCGACATCTTCGAGTCACGGCAGTAGTGCTCGCGGCTTCGCGGAGTCACGGCCGGCGGTGCTCGGGAGCTTCGCCGAGCAGCCGCCGTGGGCCGCGGCACATCTTTGGCAGCCGCGGCACACTCTGTGGCATTTTTCGGCCAAACCGACATGCACGGTGCCGCGGCACACGGCGAGCCGCGGCACCGCCACACCAGGAGCCATTTTTGGGCCTATGCCGCGGCACACTCCCGGCCGCGCGGCACATGCGGCTTATTTATGGCCCCGCACGGGTTTTTGGCCATTTTTCTCAACCTTTCCTTTCTCTTCCGCGGAGGTGGTCGTGGGAAGCTTGAAGCCATGTTGTTTAACAACAAATCCATGAAGTTCTTTAGGTTATATCATCAATCAATCATCCATTATCATCCTTTGATCCAGCGAATCAAGGTAATCTTCCTTAGAACCCTAATTTCGGGAATTTGGGGGTTTTCGCGTTTTCGGCCGATTCATTCCGTTTTGTTGATTAATTCATGATGAATATGATTAATCTTGTTGGTATTCTTAGTTTCCCTATGGATTCATGGTATATGTCGTGATTTTTATGGAATCGAGAGGGTTTGGTTGTGGTCCGCCCTCGTTGTCGTTTTTATACGAATATACATGAATCGTAGGTGGGTTTCCGGGTGTATTCCAATTCCGTATTCGTTTAGAATTGGTTGTGATTGTATTCTTCGAATCGTTAGGTTCGGTTTCGATGGTTCCTAGCATTCGTCGGTGACTTTCCTTTCCGTTCGTTGCGTCGTCGACTATTCAAGGCAAGTATACATTTATGATTGTACGTTCTCGACTTTGAAAGTAATAAATATTGATGGTATGATATGAACGAACCATTTTTACGGCATTCATAGATATATTGATGGCATATTATGAACGAACCGTTTTTACGGCATTCATGTATGTATTGTTGGCATGATATGAACGAACCGTTTCTACGGCATTCATACATGTATCGGCGTATGATATGAACGAATCGTTTCTACGGCATTCACATACGTATCGGAGTATGATATGAACGAACCGTTTCTACGGCATTCACATACGTCTTGATGTGGTACTATGAGATTTTAGTTATTCCGGAATACTAGTCTTGAATTGATGAATTGACGGCTACATTAACTTTATTGTCAAGGAGTATTGTGTTTCATTCTTGTTATACTTGCACTAGCTATTCGACGGCTAACCCCTTTATGGGGGAAATACTTTTTATGTATTTCAGGTTCCAGGAGAACGGACAGGCGGGTATCGGGTCGGCATGAAGATGATGGGCAAGTGTGATACTGTGTCTTGTCTCCGGTTATACTTTTGGATTCCTCCATTCAGTGTTGTTGTAATGGAATGGATTTTAAATACTCGAGTATTGTATTTCAGTTTCCTTGATGTTCCGGCCTGTGTTGCCGAGGTATTGATTTGTGTGGTGATGTATATGGTTTCATTGGTTATGGTTTTGAATACCATTTGTATTGTCCTTCTTTTCATTGTATCTAGACCTTCTCGGTCGAGTTTTACAGTTCTGCACATGAATAGCCTTGTGGGTCCCACGGCGGGGCTCACGGTACTGTAATATACCCTGAATAACTTGGGGGTGTTACAGAATATGGTATCAGAGCTTTGGTTTATGGATACCTAGGCTGCCGGTCTTTTGGGTCGATTGAGTCGGCATTTGCCCACAGTATCACTACTCTGTCATCATCACAGTGCGACCGGTACTTGTAAGCCCTCTCACTCTTCTTGTATTTTTCTTAATCGTTTCGTTTATAGCTTGGTATTCTTCGGAATTGGTCACTTCGAGAATGTGCAATTTGGATTATACTTACGCACGTGTGTGCCTTTCAGAATGTTGGCTGAAAGTAGGAAGGATCGTGGCTGTGGTCACGGACGTTAACTCTTCCTTGAGATTTTGTTAAATTGCTAATTGCGATATTGGTGTGTATCGGTATTATGTTGAGACTTTGTTTAGGAGTCGCATGCTAGTATCACGGGAGATCTTCGACTTCACAGACTTGTAAGTATGTTGTTCGGGATTATTCGATAATTCTTGGTGAATTTGAATTCCCGTTGAAATGTTGTTTGTGCGAGTGATTGCAAGTTTCGAGGACGAAACTTATTTTTAAGGGGGGTAGAGTGAAATACCCCGATTTTTTCGGATATATTTTTTTTTCTTTCGTTTATATGTTGGATGTCGCTGATGGATAATTGTGTTTGAGGATGATGTGAACGTATGACAATCTTGTTGAATGCGTATATGTATTCATTGTGCCGTATGATCGTTTGGTATGTCGAGATGTTGGTCGAGAATAGCGGAAAATGGCTAAGTACAGCTACGTTAACACACGCTACAGGGTATGCCTAGCGCGCGCTGAGATATATACTTAACGTACGCTACGTGCATACTCAGCACACGCTAAGAGGTTCGGTTTCGTACGCTAAGGAGGACCCCTAACGTACGTAACGACTTGCTGGGTTAGTTCCGGAAGGTGGTCGACAGGTAGGCCCAGACTGTTTATTATCGGCGATTAGCGCACGCTAATGCATGTTAGTAACGCACGCTAATTTCAGATCTTCAACAGGGAATCTTGGCTTTATTGGTTGCTTTCAGCGTGTAGGACCCGGGCATCTTCTGGGAAGGTACAGGTTGTCGGGTCAACGACGATTAGCGCGCGCTAAGGTTGAGGAATAGCGCACGCTACTGAGCATTTCACTGTAGCAAGTCAACGCCTATTTGCGTACGTTAATGCATGGGCATTACGTACGTTAAATGAATTTCGAAGCAATGTAGTAGCTTCTGGACTGCCCGATAGCGCACGCTATCAAGGAAGGATAGCACACGCTAGTCCTGTAGCGCACGCTAAATATAAGGTCTAGCGCGCGCTAGTGATGTGTTTTATAGAGAGGATAGACGAGTGCTGAGAGGCATTTTGTCCATTCTCCTTCCTTCAGTCAATAGAGAGAGCCTTGGGAATTACTTGAAGTTCCTAAACATTCAGAGATGATTCTCTTAAACAAGATTAAGATGGAGAGCTCGGATTTAAGTATTGTTCTTGAAGTTTTTGATGATTCTTGGAATGAAGTTCAATTATTCTTCTTCGTGGTTCGTCCATACAAGGTAATCCTTGTATCCCTTTGATAGTGGTTCGTTTTTAAAGGATTACTACTTGGGAGGGAGCATGTTGGGAATCGTGTATTTTGATGTTCGTTTTTATTTCAATGTAAATGCATATATTGGACTGTACTTTTATCCGCTGCGTGAGTATTTTGAAATGGCTTTTGGTATTTTGCCAACTGAATTTTATTTTGTAAAACCGATTCCCTAAACTGAGTTTTTGGCATTTTGGCCTTGATCGTTTTTGACGGTATTTTTATGACGGTATTTGGAAAATAATTTTTTTATATTTGAAAAATATTACCGTCATCGGTCTTTTTGGCATTTTTGAAATGACGTGGAAAATTGTGCTTAGCCTGGTGAATCCTTGTGAGGAGGGTTTACGGCGTGTATTATTCCCAGGAGGATCTGGGGGTGTTACAATTATGGTATCATGTGATAATGTTATACGAGATTTATTGGAATTGTAATAAGAGATTTCGGATGCTGATATGATTAATGAGATCTTCTTCATATGATGATAATGGTGTTGCGATTCTTGAGGTTGTAGGAATGGCATGATGAAGAAAATGGTAACATGGAGATATATACCTCGGATATGTTGTTCTGAACGTGATTTCGGATATTTCATGTTCTTGAAGAACTCTTGAATTATACGAGGTTGATGAAATTATTATTCATCTCTGAATTTGGAAGCCCATACGTATGGAGCAAATATTCAAGTCGAATGATTGGATTGTTTGATAACCTTAGAATATGATTATCTATAATGTTGAACTAATTGGATGGTTCGAATTAACGATGATCATCGGAAAATTTTAACTACGGATTTACGAGAAGGGAACCTTGTCAATTCGTATTTAAGAATTGAGTTTGGAACCGATAACATTAAGACCCTTATTATTGGTCCGAATTGGTTGCTGATATGATCATCGGATTTCGGCTCGTATTGTGGACATGGATTCGTGAGGGTCTGAGTTGGACAGCCTGACTGCTTAATCGAGATATTGTGGAACTGATGAGTTTGTGGCCTAGTTGTATTGATATTGATCGTCATCGAACCTGTTGATTATTAAGCCTTTGTTTTACAATAAGATATGATGTTTGATCGTGGATTATGACTGTTGGGTTGCGGTTGAGGTTGAAGAGTTCGTAGATTAGCTTGGTCGGGACTGAGGAACCCGTAGACGAAAGCAACTAATTGATAACAGTTCGTGGCATTGATGTCGAGACAAGTTTTATACTTGTACGGGTCAACGAGATTAATGTTATCATGTAGGTGTACGAATGCGTGTATCATATCGAGACTTGGCCTCTTTATAATTATGTTGATATTCGGGAATTGTTTGATGCAATACCCTTCGACAATTATGCTAAATATTATTGTTATTCGTTAACGGCCGGTTTAAGGCATTGAGATTCTTTTTGATATTGATGTTGGCGATAGCCGGTTCGCGGTATCGATGTATCGATTATTATTGTTCACGATTAATGTCGTTCTGAGGCATCGTTGAATCTTTATTATCGAATCGAACTGCTATGATGTTGCGTTAGCCAATTGAAGGCGTTTGATATATCCTTTTATCATCTCCGTTTCGGTGGTCGGTTTAAGGCGCCGGGACATCTATTCTATCGTATAATTGTTATCGATTGACCGTCCTGAAGGTAATCGAGGTATTGAATTGGGACTGTCGAGGATAGTTCCCATCCGTTGAATTATTATTGCCGTGTTGGCCGACTCAAGGCAGCACACTATTATTCTTGTGAACTCGGTAATTTTGTGATCGTTGAGTGTTGAAGATTTCCCGAATTGTTGTGTTGTGATTATTGCTCGTGTTAATCGGTCCTTAAGGATTTTGATCCCAGGATGGTTATGTTGGATATTGTTGGTCGTGTCGATCTTTCATTATTCGTGCGTCATCGTTCACTTGGTGAGTCGCGTGATTCGGATTGGATATGTTATCCTTTGAGTTTCGCGGTCATGTTGTATCGTGGCATATCTGGAATCATATCTGCGTGCCGATTGGTTATGTGTAGGATTTTTAGCCGGGCACACGATGGTCATGCGTGGATGTTTCCGCATTGGACCGTGCACACGAGACGTAGTTCATGAGGCTAATAGGTACATTGTCACACGTATATTCTGGATTCCATATACGGGGTGGACATGCGTGTAACATCCGGGGATAATTTTTTTTTCGTGTTACTGTTGAGTTGTACATATTCATTTGTAATTGTACAAGTGTTGTTGTTTTGGACTGATACAATGTATATTGTATTGGAATATTTCGGGATCGAAATATTATACTTGTCGTCGGGTTAGTTTCGTTGTTTGAATGTTGGTTAGAAAGTTTGGATTTTTGGCTAAGTACACTAGCCTTAACGTACGCTACATGGGTAGACTTACGTACGTTATGGGCTGAGTATTACGTACGTTATGCCTGTAAGGTTACGTACGTAATGCTTGGTAGGTGGCAGGAACCTTCCTCGTAGTCACTTTCGGCCGGTGGGTCCCGAGCATCTTCCGATCGGATCTCACTATTGCAGTCAACGGACCCTTACGTACGTTAAGAGGTGAGCTCTACGTACGTAATGTAGGTCTTGTTAACGTACATAATAAGTTCTTATTTACGTACGTTAAGGCCTTCGTATTTTAGTCCAGTTACTTCTGGATTTTTCATTACGTACCTTAATGTCTTAGCATAGCGTACGTAATGCCTCTTACGTACGTTAACCATAGTGTATAACATACGTAATGAATTGGTCAGTCTATTTATCTTGGTTTCGTCTTTCATTTCCTCACGAACCAAAACATAATTTCTCTCCCTAGAATCGTCCGTTTGGACTTGTTATTGATGTTTAGCACCTTTCAACTCGGTC